>OY821521.1:98464610-99664610 GCA_963682025.1 Cordilura impudica
ATATATTATATATTATATATTATATATTATATATTATATATTATATATTATATATTATATATTATATATTATATATTATATATTATATATTATATATTATATATTATATATTATATATTATATATTATATATTATATATTATATATTATATATTATATATTATATATTATATATTATATATTATATATTATATATTATATATTATATATTATATATTATATATTATATATTATATATTATATATTATATATTATATATTATATATTATATATTATATATTATATATTATATATTATATATTATATATTATATATTATATATTATATATTATATATTATATATTATATATTATATATTATATATTATATATTATATATTATATATTATATATTATATATTATATATTATATATTATATATTATATATTATATATTATATATTATATATTATATATTATATATTATATATTATATATTATATATTATATATTATATATTATATATTATATATTATATATTATATATTATATATTATATATTATATATTATATATTATATATTATATATTATATATTATATATTATATATTATATATTATATATTATATATTATATATTATATATTATATATTATATATTATATATTATATATTATATATTATATATTATATATTATATATTATATATTATATATTATATATTATATATTATATATTATATATTATATATTATATATTATATATTATATATTATATATTATATATTATATATTATATATTATATATTATATATTATATATTATATATTATATATTATATATTATATATTATATATTATATATTATATATTATATATTATATATTATATATTATATATTATATATTATATATTATATATTATATATTATATATTATATATTATATATTATATATTATATATTATATATTATATATTATATATTATATATTATATATTATATATTATATATTATATATTACATATTATAAATTATATATTATATATTATATATTATATATTATATATTATATATTATATATTAACATTCTTAACGTTGCTGCACCAGAAATTTCATTCCGCAAACAAAATTAAATTTAACTTCTTTGCTCAACAAAATCAGAAATTCTTTAAATCGACAAATTCACTTTTAGTTGTTTGCAAAAACAACTCTCACTCTTGAACCTGATATTTGTCACAATCGATATACCCGTAAAGCTTAAATTAAAAAGTCACCTTTTCATTTGGGCAAAGTATTGTATAAAATAATGAAGATTAGGTAGGTTTTTCATATCTTTATATAAAGTTGTTTAAAACCACATCCAAAGAAGTTCTTCCTTTGGAATCAATGAAAATGACATTCCTTTAGATAGCTTAGGGGAAGTATTAAACTGAACTAAAAATTGTATGCTTTATGGTTTGGGTTTGTATGTGTTAATAAACTTAAAAGCTAGTCCTTTCGATATCAACAATTTGAAAATCGTAAAAATAAATCGAACAAATTAACGATAATACGAGTATGTATGAGGACAGCTTGAAAACTCCAAGATTTGTTAAAAATCAGCCCTGTTCCTATCAGCTACCACATATTAATAATCGAAGGAAATTGCTAACATGTCCTTAACATTTGGACGACTTTGGTGTGATATTTTTAGTCATACTTCACATTTTGTGCGATATTCCCTTTAAAATTAAAATCGAGCAAGCTGCGTCATTTAGTTTCTCTTTTAACAGCCACTGAAAGCAGACAACCACGAAAATTTTTACAAAAATGGAAAAAGTGAATTTCCAGTGCCCATAAAACATTATTTGTTGCGGAAAAAACCATCTTCGAAACCAAGAAAATGCTTGATAAATATGATAAGGACTCTCCCCCATCAACTAGAGTGGTTAAGAAATTGTTTACTGTATTTCGTTGTGGTCATAACATACCAAGTGATACCGAACGACCAGGTTGCCTAAGAAGGTCGTCACGTCAGAAATCGTTGATAAAATCCATGGAACAATATTGAACACTCGGAGAATGAAACTGCGTGAGGTGACTCAGGCTGAAAGCATCTCAACTGAGTGGGGACATCATTGAACACTCGGAGAATGAAACTGCGTGTGGTGACTGAGGCTGAAAGCATCTCAACTGAGTGGGGACATCACAGTTTGCATATATATTTGGATATAAAATAGCTTTCCGGGCGATTGCTAAAACTCGACCATAAGTGCAACCGTGTCAGCACTTACAAAAAGAGTTCGGCAAGGTTCAACCATGGCTCCGTTTTATAGCCATGGATGGAACATAGATCCATTACAACACACCACACACCAACAGCAGTGGACTTCTCTGGGTGAACATGCACCAAAGAGGTCATAGCTACAGTTTTTGTGCTATATGCGGTATAATTCCCATCGCTTACCTTGAGAAGGGCGAATATTATTCACAGCTGTTTGATTCGACTGCTGGAGAGATTCGACATTGATTTGAAGCAAAACCGATCGCATTTCCAAACATGAAAAAATGGTTCAGCGGTAAGAGATTTGGGTAGAATCAAGAGGTCATCTCTGAAACAAATGCCTATTTGAGAAAAGCTATTATTTGGAAGGAATAAAAATATAAACACGCTGGACTATCGAACATTATCGAACATGTTGAGAAATAAAAAACTTATTTGCCGAAAACAATATGTTTTATTTAAAAAGTCACTGAGTCATCTAACCGCCCTCGCACATTGTATATATTACATATGTAAATACATATTTGCTTACACTTGACGGTTGACACCAACATTATGTATCATCATTTTAATCTTATTTTGTACCGGTATTTTTAATAGGCAAAGTAAATTTTATGCAGCATTAGTTTTGTCACTTTAAAATCGTATGAAATACGTAAAATCATTTTAATTTATGTTTCATCATATTCGATAAAACGTTAGTAAACACAATTGCCAAAAATAGGTGTAATGAAATCCCTTGTACTGTGACAGAATGATGTATTGTGTAAACTATTCTTGGTTTAAATTTACCAAATTTCTTCGCACACATACAAATATTTGTAGAAATAAATGATTCTTAGAATGTCCTTTCTGCTTTCCTTGATTGTAGCAAAAAAAAAAAAAAACAAGGATATTTTTTTTTATTGTGTCCATAATGATGACAGTCAGCAATATATATTTCAGGCTTGTGTATACAATAACTATCTATATAAGCATTCAAACAAATTCAAATACAACAAGTAAGAGTGTTAAATTCGGCTATGCCGAATCTTTGATACCCTCCACCTGGGTTTTACGTTTACATTAATATCTGGACTTCTTGCACTATTTGTAACAAATGTATATAAAATATTTGAATATGTAAACACTTTGATAAACCTATTACTGAATTATTACAACAAATGATCTGAATTTTCAGCATTTTATAGAGGTGTCTACATATTTTAGGTCATAAATTGGCACAATGACTCCCGATTTATCCCATTTTAAATACTAACCTGATCCAGATAATTACAAACAATATTAAGTTTAACCAGGTAAATGGTTTATTTTGTAATTTTCTTTTTAATTTAAATTTTTTAATATAAAGGTGCATTTTATTTTTTACAATCCTTTTCAATTTTCCAGACCTATTAGTATAGGGCACATTTGTGAGTCCGCATAGATCAACTTTCAACTCTTACTTGTTTTTATTGTATTAAATCTATCTTTGTGTCTTTAAATTAATTAAGATAATTAAGATGAAAATATTTAACGAATTGTTTTTTTTTAGTTAATATCTGAACATTTTACTTATACAAGGCAAAACTAAAACTGCCAAAAATTTCAGTCAAAACTGTTTTGAATGTATTTGTTAAATATCGCATATTTTTTTTCAATTTTAAACTTTAAAGTCTTTTTAAGTCTGGTAATAACTTTATAATATGAAGGAAGTAAATATGTGGATTCTTTAATAACAATGACAAGTATAAAACACTTTTTTGTGCATTACATTAAAATATTATAAATTTGAACATAATTAATTTTAGAAACATAATTAATTTAAGAAAAATGTCCGATTCGTTTTTCGATGATGCTGAAAACACATCAAAGAAATACAGAACATAAAGATTTTGCTTCAGTTAGTTGAGACACGAGAAGCTAATGGATGGCTGGAGCAGGTCAAAGGTGACGACTATAAATGCAAATGCAAGGCTTTTGAAAATATATTAAAATGCGATAAATCAGATCTAAGTATACATGCTTATAACCACTGTTATAAAAAATATTTTAAAACCAACAGTATTGCCATAATTTGAAATTGTAAAGATGCTAAATTGCAAAAAAAAAAAAAAAGATGCGTAAACGTACTGGATGCTAAATTTTTTTTTCAATTTTCATTACCTTTATATTGAAAAATTATATACTTATTAATAAATTCTTTGGTTTTTAAATCGAAAAATTAATATAAAACATATGTTTCGATTTATATTTTTAAAATTTTAATTAAAATTATTTTGGATTTCATCTGAAATTTTTATTAACATCAAATTGAGTTTATTTTAAACTTGAATTAAATATTTTTAATTTTAGAGGGATTTTTTTTTTATTTAAAATATAACAGAAATTACATTATCAAAAGATACGATTATATTAGAATAATTGGTTTATGGAATCTAACATTTCTGTAATGTCTTCATCTTCAAGTTCTTCTTGGCGCTGATATTTTTCTGACGATCGACTTTTATCAACGACATCGCTCGGTATATTGTAAGTGTGACAGCACCGATTTTTCAATTTCAATCTTTCTTTTATACGTATTACAGAACATAACAACTCGGGTTTTATTCTGTTCGAAGTTTGCTTTTAACTAAAGCTATTAAGCTAAACAAACGTTCAACCTCGGCTTTTGAGAAAGACAAAACTAATACAGACAACACAAATATTGATTCCTAAAATGGATTTTCGCCAATAGAATTTTTCAATCCATAAAGAGGTTGTATTCAGTGTTGTATCCCAGTTTTGTTCTGTGATATGACTCCATTGGATTTGAATTTTTTCTGTTTCAGATGATATAAATTTAAACTCTTCTAATATATTGGTTATCTGTTCTTTTACCCGTTTTAATGTGTTTTGTATTGAAAATTTTGGAATTTTTTTAATACAATAATATTTTTTGGCAATCGACTTTCAAATTCATTAAAAACTGTTGTTGGTGTTTACATTCTTCTATTTCAAAATGTTTTGTTATATTTGTTGAAAGAAATGAGCAGAGTGGTAAAAGGAGTAGTACACAAAATTACTGTACTACACTTTGAGAAATAAAAACATAGCAATACCATTAAAAGATGCTAAAAGCAACATTTTATTAATAAAAGATTCTAAGTTAGCATCTAGCATCTTTTGATAAATTTTGGATGCTAAACGACAAAAAAAAGTTGCTAAATCTAGCAACTAAAAAGCTAAAACGGCAACACTGAAAACCAAGAACAAATATTCTGTTTGAGTTGTAACATCTCATTTGCAAGCCATTTTAATTAAGCTGCGTTCACACTATGTGTTTTGCTTGTGTTTTTCTTATTGTTTTAGCACATGCAATTTGTACACATAGTGTGAACCCTTTCAAAAACTGTTTATGTACAACACATTTGGCAAAACATATGTAAATTTTTCAATTAGAGCAGGTTCTATTTTGGCATGACAACCATATTAAAATACAATATTGCTTGTGGCGAAAGAAAAACAGAGTAAATTATAAAGATAAATATTGAAAGAAAAATAAATTGTTTAATATTAATTAACAATTAAAAAATATAAAAAATATATTACTTTATTTTTAACAATAACTTTTTGTAAATTCACAAATTAAATCAGCTGTTGTTTACATTTAGAGGTTATGTCATACGGAAATACATATGTACGTTTGATCGCAAAATGATGAATTGAATGTAAAACGCCAATTTTGACACACACGCCGAATTACGTATGGATCGTAAAACTGAATTTACATATGGAAAATACACATAGTGTAAACACACCTTTAATTGTGTAAATTTTAAATGCACATCTAACCATATCAAAAAGATGAATTAAACAGAATTGCAAAAATATTTTTTTTATAATATCTGTATGTTTTTTATATTATTCTTATGTAATTCTCATGATATTTTTATCTTATTTTTTATTTTTACATAATTGAAATTGTACAAATTAAAAATAAATTTTAAAAAAAGTAGTGTAGGGAAAAAAGGGAATTTTTTTCATAAGCGTAGAGATTTCTGAACAAATCTCCTGGCATCACTAGTACCTATTAAAAAACAATGTAAAAATTCACAAGACAACGCGACATAGACTTGCTTTGTCCAAAAGCTTCCATAAGACTGAATGAAATTGTTGCTTACTTTACTCTTTGGTGAGTATTTTCATTTTTGTTCGGCTGTATACATATAAGAAGCCAATTTGAGTTCGGTTTACTCGTGCTGCTATGCATATGTTTGTGTGTTAACAAAAATATACGATATCCCAGTCATCATTTCGAAGATTGTTTTAACAAAAAATACCTTACTGTGTCTTCTTCGAGCACTTTTGATAATTAAAAACTGCTTAATCACATGCGCTATTAGAAAAAGACTAGATAATGATTTTTGCTTTCTCTTAGAAAGTGATTTATAGAAAAATTACATTAAATAAGACTCAAAAATGAGTCGAAACTGATTAGAAAAGCGGATAAAAAGGACTCTCAAGAAGATTCGCGGGTAAGGTAATATTTAATCCCAACAAAAGAATATTTTGTGATCAGCAAAAGGGCGCATTTATAACTGTTTTAATAGCACATATGAGTCAAAAAGACTCTACATGATCATTTATTGCATAAAATGCTTACTGGGATTTTATTCACTATCTGTAGAAACAGGTTTTTTAAGTAAAACAAATCTGCATACAATTTCAATTCTATTTCGTTCACAATGACACGGTCACTTTGTTTACTAGCTACTAGTAAAATAAGAAAATAGTATTATAATACACCGTAATGATGAATTGTACTTCTCAATTAGTTTATTTTTAATGTGCCATAAGAAGTTCGGTTTGTGCTAAGAAAAGCATGAATATATGTTTCCCAGGGCGAAGCTTCATCATTGCACTATGATTGAGTTGAGCTCCGCGACTATTCATAATGTGAATAGCTCGTGTCAAAAATTTTTGGTAGTTGGGAATGGCGTTTGTGTTAAGAAAAGCATAAACGCATGTTTCCCAGGGCAAGGCTCGATCATTGCACATTGATTGAGCTGAGCTCCGCGGTTATTCTTAATGTGGATAACTGTTGAAACAAAATTTTTGGAATGGCGTTTGCCTCCGTCCCGACATTAAATAACAAAGTTTAAAAATTTATTTTAATTAACATCTTTTTTTAACATCTGACAAAAAATAGTATTTTTCTAAACAACAATTTTTTTTACAGGGTAAATAAATATTTTATGGCTTACCTACCTACCTACTACTTTTGAAAGCAAGTATGCAGGGTTTATACATGTACTAAAAATACAACTCTTAAAACCATACTATTTTTTCAACTCTAAAAATTTCAGAATTTTGTAAAAATAAAATAAAATACCGATTTATTTTAATATGCGCTTATTATGGATATACATATACAGAATATATGAATATTATTTATAGTATTTTGATGTTGGCAACAGTAGTATGTATCAATTTGTAACATTTTGTGATGTTATAAAAATCGCAGAATATTGATATTGATTTTATATAGTTTCTTTTATTAATTAATTAACTTAAATATTACACCAAAAAATATTGATATTGATGAATTTTTATATTATTAACACAACGACCACAAAAACAACATGCACAGCTATGACAAAATACAAAATTTAGGAAAACAATATAGGAAAACGTCATATTTTTTTTTACCTTTTCAGTGATTTCTCGACACCTATGAAACCTATTGTCATGATTTAAAAACAGGAACCTTTTCAAGATGTTAGTGAATCATTCTCACTAAAAACAAGCGCCCTATCTGCCCTATTGAGGGCGTTATCACAAGAACACATATTCAAATCATATTTTCTCATGACTTTTTAATTCTTCGCTCAATTCTCGGGACCAGATTAACCGATTTGGACGATTTTAAATAGCAAACTTCTCAGGATGTTAGTGAATCATTTTTTATACCAAGGAGCACCCTAGCTATCCGATTGAAGCCGTCATCGTGATTTCCACAGACGGACAGACGGACAGACGGACAGACGGACAGCCGGACAGACGGACAGACGGACATCGTTATATCAACTTCGCTTGTTATAAGGATCACAAATATATATATATTATGGGGTCCAGAATTTTTTTTCTAATTATTACAAACGGAATGACAAACTTATATATACCCTCTGCACACTGGAGTGGAGGGTATAACTACAACAAAATATAACAAACACTTATTACGGGGCCTTTTACTTTTCATATCAATGTTAACATGCCAGTCTGTGTCTATGTGTGTTTGCCACAACAACATTTTTGTAGATTTATTTCAACAGACACACCTACATAATATATTAGAACATAAGTTTTTATGTATGTAGCCGAATCCAACAATAACTGGACATTGCATTAGGACTGATGAATATTTTGTTAATTTAATGCCAAACTATGATTATGTACAAGAAAGATAATTAAGTTCAGTAGTGCCAATAAAAATAAAACAAATATGGTTTGCATACACTTACTAGAAAAAGTATCCGTACAACAATGTATGAAAATTACATGAAAGTTATATCGAAGAATTTTACACCCAAATTAATGCCGTTTTGTTTTTTGACACAAAATGTCGCATTTTATTTGCACTTTTTTCAATAAGTGTATTCTTTTATATATTCTGAATTAAGAGCAACCTCATCTTATTCATCAATCGAAAGGCCTCAAAGTGCTGGGTGCATATAATGCAAAAAATTGTGATTATTATCCTCTTTGAAGTCATAGGGTGAAAATATTAAAAAAGGGGAACCATGGGGAAATATTCTCATACTATGACCTGAAAGAAGGCAATGGCTGTAATTTTTTGTGATTTACGAGGACTCGACTTTGAGACCTTTCGATTAATGTATAAGATAAGGTTTCCTTTAATTTGAAATATATAAAAAAATACACTTTTCGAAAAAAGTGCAAATAAAATGCGACATTTTTGTCAAAAAATAAAACGGCATTAATTTAAAGATTATCAAACTAATAATTTTTACCGCTAATAATTTTTATTAATTGGCTGGTACTCTTTAAAAGTGACACAAATTTGCTAGATAAAGTATCGCACACTTGAAGATGAAAATTTTAGATATTAATAAAAATTTTTTAAATATTTTGAATCACCATAGGGAATTTTATTTGTTTTTCAAACAAACTGCGGAACGTTTCTACATAATTTTTTTTTTTACAATGCAAAAACGAAGTGCCAGAAGAAGTATGCGTACATTAAAATAAAAGTTTAAAATATAAAATAATATCTAAAAGATCTTAAAATGTAAGTAATATTAATCACTTGATAAACTAAACTCTTAAAAACCAATTCAAAATTTTCAGACAAAATGTATTAAATATAAATGGTAAACAAAAGGAACTCATGGCTGGATATACTATTGAGTACCTAGTTGTGGCCAGTGAAAAGCTGTTGAAAATAAATTATGGGACCAGCTTATAACTAAACTAAATACACTTTTTTCAAAACACACTTTGATATCTATGCTGTAACACATTTTGTAAAATCTCATAAAGAAAATGTTGCCCTCCCGTTGAAGATGAAAAATGTGGAGAAAGGTAAAATTATTTTAATTTTTTTTTATTCCGACCAAAAAGACAATGTAAAAAAAAAGTTATCATTCAATAAGGCTTCTAGAAAGTGAAGTGGCTGTTGAACGTCTTTCATCAATCAAAACTTTTGGCTCTTCTAAACCAGCGGAACGAATGAATTTACACCAATATAGGTTTCATTTATTTTTAATTTAATGTTAAAAACATAAACATAAACACAAAAACAATTTTATTTACTTTTTTTATACTACCTTCGTTTATGGGTTTTCTTCTTCCTTTTATAAATGTCCATTCATATATGTTTTTCTTCTTTTACAATTTTTATTAGATTTTGTTTCGATTATAATCTTAAGCCCTAAATACATAACGATGAGTTGCGAGTGCGAGTAAAAACTAAGCGTTTTGCATGTGAGAATTTGTGCTTTTGTGCTTTTACAAAATCATCAAAATGCTTTCGAGCAGCTGATTGTCCTACTGTCAAACATAATTCAATTGTCAATTGTATACAAAACTGTTCATATAACAAACAATAAATATAAAAAATGAATAAAATCGAAATTATTAACGGGTTAAATAAAGTAATTACTATATTAGGCATCGCGTTTAATGCCCATCAGCAGATTCGCCTGTCATCTAATTTTTCTCGCACAGAAAATAGAATCAATTATATTTCCCTTGCGAGTGTTTTTACAACCTAAGTTGGCAACGCCACACAAAAAAGCTTTACTATCGATCTCGCTTCCACATATAGAAAAAATCATGCTGCCTCATTCTCGTTTTTTCTCGCACTCGCAGTTATGTGTTCAGGGCTCTATGCCGGGATTAGGTTATTCGATACGAAAATTCACTCTATAACTAATCCGGCGATTAGACTCCAGATTTGTTACATGCATTGGGTTTATTTTAGTAGACGACAAACATGTTTGTGTAAAATTGATTTCACTTAATTAATTATGTTTTTTTTGGAAAATATATTCAGAGTTAAGTCCCAAAAACAAAGATATCCGTGCTGATGAGAGGAAAATTATCCTAATGCTTAAAACTGGTGGTAGATCTTTTCGTGAAAAAGCTACAAATCCATTCAATTTTGTCTAAATCACGTTTTGGTTGTCCCTCAAAACTTATTGGGCGCAAAAAGTGGATTATTTTGGTTATAGTAAAACAGAATATCATAATTTCTGATTCCTAAATTTGCTCCAAAATCAAAGAATCCTTCGGTCATGACAGAAGACACTGTTTGCACAATATAAAAAAAATCTGAATATCAGGGTCGTATAACATGTAGAAACCCAATAATTGCCGATGTCAATGGAAGAAAAATTTAGAGACTTTGCGTAAAAGTGGAACTGCATTAAATAAAAAAAATCGTTTGACAATGGTTAAACATGGTGGAGGTGACATTATGGTTTGGGTTTGTATGGCAGGTAACGGTAGTGGTAAAATTGTATTTGTTGAGACTATAATGAATCTAATTGGATACATAAACATTTAAAAACAAAATTTAAAACAAAGCATACAGTAACTGGGCCTTGGAGAACATTTTTGGTTCCAACAGGATAATAATCCAAAACATATGGAGCATAATGTTATGATATTAAAAATCAATTGAAATCATCACCTCAATCACCCGACCTTAATCCTATAGAGCATTTGTGGGATTTACTGGAGCACAGAATACGTCAGCATCACCTCAAATGAAATGTTAAAAAGCGTCATTTTGGATGAGTAGGGCGAAATAAAGAAAGAAGATTCTTCAAAGTTGGTCTTTAAAGTTGGTGCCAAATCTGCTCAAAGAGGCCCTAAAGTGCAAGTCCAACTTCAGCAATATTTAATATAAATTTAGTTTTTTTGTATAAATATTTCATATGTGTGATATGATAATCTCACAAAAATTTGCTTGTGATCATTTTCTATGTCTTTTTATGACCTGGCCCATTAAGTTTGAAAACCATATAACTTTTCGAAACTTAAGTTTAAGGGTATGGTGTAGTGTAGACGTATTGCATTAGACAGGTACTTTATCCGCAGTCATTTATAACAACGCGTTTGTTTCAATTTACTATTATTTTTTATGGTTTTATTATGTGTATGTGTAAGTAGGTGCAATCTATTAGCCCAAGAAAATGGTCCAACCTACATACTATAAACATAACAACATTTAGCCAAACAAATATTGATTATTGTTCTTTGCCTACTATGGCATTTCTACGTACAGTAAGTCGTTTTCATATTATTACAAAGTAATTTGCTAGAGCATACGAAAGATCCTCCATTAAATTTATGAAGAAATCTGTTTATATATTTTTAACTAATAAAATTTTCATTGTTAATATTAGCATATACAATGACTTACAGAGAAATGGGTCTTCAAAACTAAAACATTTGTTAACTTTTTATACCCTATACCACTATGTGGTTTGGGTATAATGACTTTGTGCTGCTGTTTGTAACAACCAAAAATATTTGACCTACACCCATCTTTAAATATACCGATCGAATCAGAATCACTATCTGATTCGATTTAACGATGTCCGTCCGTCCGTCCGTCCGTCTGTGTCTCCATGTAAAGCTTGTAATCAAACTGCAGGTTGTAATGGTGCGGCGTTGGTGGAAGATCCGCTTCCGTTTCCCTGAGCCTTTGCTGGTCGCACGTGCTGGCGTAGGGGCCTAGGTCGCCGGATGGGTGGGGTCTTGCTCAGGCCCAGGGAAACCGCACTACAGATTTTCACGTGCGATTAAAAAAAACAACTGTCAAAACAAACGGACGCTAAATGGGACGGATGGCCATACTTACCTTGGGATTGGGGACGAGGTGTTCTGCCCCTTTTGCCCTCCCTACCATGTTACCTCGACTCCATCTTACTTGGAGGTAACCCACAAAATGATAAGATTTGGTTTGGTTATGTGTCTACATTGGTTTTAACAAAAAAAAAGTTTTTATTTACCCTTCATTTTAAGGGTTAAAAATTTAAATCATAATTATCAAAATTTATTTTATTATTTTTTTTTATATTATCGCAAAATTTCACTTTTTAGAAAAAATTTTAAGTTTGGCAACATTTTATTTTCAGCCAAATTTTAATTTAGGAAAATTTTTAATTTTAGCTTAAGTTTAGAATTAGGAAAATTTTAGTTTAAATTTTATAATTAGAAGACTTTTTATGTAATTTTAGAAAAATTTTAATGTTATAAAATTTTGTTTAATATAATTTTGTAAAAAAAAAATTAAATTTGAATGCGATTTCAACTCAATGTATTTTTTTTTTTTTTTTAATTAAATTTAGTTTTAATTTTAGCTTTAACAAAAAAATTTTTTTTTTGTTTTTTTTTTTTAAGTATGGTACCATTTTGTAAATTCTCTTAAATTTCTATAATTTTAAATTTAGGTTAATTTTAACTTTTTATTTCTAGCAAATTTTTAAGTTTATCAAAATTTAATTTTAGGGAAATTTTAATTTTAAGAAAAGGTTAATTTTAGAAAAATTTTAAAGTATAGTATAATTTTAAATTTAGGAGAATTTTAAATTTAGCTTAATTTTATCCATATTTAGGAAAATTATTTTAATTTATGAAATTTTTAGTTTTAACAAAAGTTGACTTTTAGCACTATTTAATTTTAGGTTAATTTTAGCATTAGAAAAATTTTTGTTTAAACTTTATAATTAGACAATTTTACATTTAGAAAAATTCACATTTCGAAATATTTTATTTTAGTTTAATTTTACAATAAAAGAAAATTTTTATAATCGAAAATTTTATAGTTAGTAAAAATTTTATATTTTAACCAAATTTTATATATAGAAAAATTTTATTAATCTAGTAACATTCTTAAATTTAATAAGGAAAATTTTAAACAAAGAAAATTTTTATATATGTGAAAAAAAAATTTTAATTTGGAAAATTATTTGTATTTAAAAATAATTTACCGCCTTGTGGTTGTACCGATGAAGCTGCTGCCGCCAGACGCCGTGGTTGTGTCTCTCAATATGCCATTAAAAAAATCGGCCATAGCTGCATTAATAACGATATTGTTGCTGATTTCCATACAAAATTTGTTTAATCAACTTGTGTTGTTTTATAATTTTATATTATTTTTCAACTATTTATTTTTTTTAAACCTTCTTTTCTTTTCTTGACAGTATTTAAGTTCTTAAATATAATTTGATTTTTAGTTTCTTTAAAAAAGGTTCTTCCACAATTTCTTTTGTAATTTAAGACGCCACCGACTATTTTGTAATCTTTTTCACAGTAAAAATATTTTAGTTTTTTTTTTGTTTTAAATACTATTTGTTTTAATATTGCACAATAACTTTAGTATTTAATTAAACTTTCTTTTTAGTTCTATAAAAAACAGTTAGCTTTGGTCAAAATTTCCAATAAACGATCACCGCCGCTTGATCTCACAATTCAAACTATAATCAATTTGTTTAATCTTTTAAGTTTTAAATTTTAAATTTCTTAAGTCTTAGAACATTAATACTTTTCTCAGAATTAACTTTATTTGATTACACTATGTCTTATCTTTAATTTTAACTTTACATTACTTTATTTTACTACACTAATTTTTGCTTAAAAATTTCTTAAAATTATTATTTAATGTAATAGAGGTTTTTCCTCAACCTTTACGTTTCAACAAACAAAATTCAACTCCTCGATTTAAATTTAACTTTATTACATTAACCTTCTCATCTTCGTTCATTCATCTCCAGATAAAAACCTGTTTATTAAAAAAACAAAATCACCACCAATTCATTGAGAACATTCATATGCATTCATAATATTCTCTAGTATTTATAACACTCCCACTCATATATGACTATGAGAGCAAGTGAGATCAATACAAGAAAATACGTGGTTTGACCAGCATGATTGCATATGAATGTGTTCATGATTTCATACAACACAATGAAGAGAAAAAAAACGCCATAAATCAGTTTGCCAAAAAAAAAAATGCCATCAACATATTACCATATAAGGTGTTGTTTATATGTACATACTTGAACTTGAAAATAATTTCAAGATCAAGGTTATTATTTTTTTTTCTTCTTTCTTATTCTGCTTGTAACAGAAATTCTTTTGCTACAGTGCAGAGCAAAACAGATCACCGTTACAAGGTCGCAAATATGAATATATTTTGATGAAATTTGGTATTTAATCTTTTATCGGCCATGGGATGAACGCTATTGAAATTGGTGAGAATCGGTCCATGTTCAGACCTAGCCCCCATACAAATGACCCCTATGAAATCAACATAAATTGCCATAAGATCCAAATTATCATACAAATCTTAGTCAAATTGGGTTTTTATGTATATATTACATTCATTAATCAGTAGTCCAAAAATGATCCCTATTGGACAACTCTTAGTCATAGGCCCCATATAGAGCTGCTTCCCGATCTTCACATAAATCTATCAAAAACAAAAATATTGCACTGATTCTTCTCAAATTTTGTTTGAGAGACTTTACCAAACGTGGTCAGGATAGGTCCATTTTTGGACCTAGTCCCCATATAGATATAGCATCCGATATGAACTTTTTCATATCTGCAGCCGAAAAAATTAATAAAAATCCCACTCAAATTTGGTTTATGCTTATTTTCTATATCCAGTTAGTTGGGTCTAAGAGATAGGGTCTCTAAACGCATGGTATAGGGTATCGTATAGTCGGTCTAGACCGACTATAATTTTCTTATTTGTTTGTCAATAATATTTGTTTAGTTTACATATCGCACCTGTACCTCTAAAGTGAGTCAACTAAAAATTTTTCAATTTTCACTTTTTGCAAGAAAACGATACAGAGTGGTCATATCTATCCACTGTAAAAATCTTACATCGATTTTACTAGTCTTTCGCAAAAAAATACCCTTTTTGTGTTATAAGAGTAGCTTCTTTAGAATCCACTAAAAACACATATTTTGAGTTGTACCCAAAAACTTGTATTTTTGATGTTCTCTGAAAAATCTCAAAAACAACTATTGTTGTATACTTATTATTCACAATTCTTTACAATGAAACAACTGTTTTTAAATTTTATAGTAAATATTAAAAAAAACCGTTTCTTGCTTCTACTGAGAATTTGTAAATTTTGAGTTGACTCACTTTAGAAGTACAGGTGCGATATATAAGTTAGGTTTATTAGCTTAAAAAAAAAGTAATATCCTCAACTTTTACGAAATAATAACAAAATGTATTGAAGTTTAAGAGCATTCACTTATTTTTATCTGACTCATATATCGATAAGTTTTATATTGAAAGAAATATATTTGGTCTTTTTTATACCCTCCACACTACTGTGCAGAGGATATATTTAAAAAAGTACTTTTTCCAAAAAGTAAACTTTTCTAAAATGTACTTTTTCAAAAAAATAATTTTTTTTTTATAGAGTGCACTTTTTTTACCCTTTTCTTAATAAGTACTTTTTTAAATAATTATCGTTTTTTTAAATAATTTCACGTAATGTTCCTGTTAATTGGCCACCAAGATTGTGTGATTACACCTATTGGATTATTTTCTTTAGGGTTATGTAAAGTCACTCGTGAACCCTTAGAAATCAACATTCGACGAGTTATTGACGAAATACGGCCGCAAATGCTGCGAAAAGTGTATGAAACTATGAGTTCCGGATTGCGCCATGAAATCACCGGCCATAATTCTGTAACTTTTGAACCGATCAAAATGTTTTTTCTTTTTCTAGTAGGTAGATATTTAGTTAATCTTGAGCCTGTTTTAATTTAATTAATACTGATTGATTGCTTCTTAAGAAATTCCAAGTCAAAGTTGAACTTTTCATTTTTTAACTTTTAGCGTGAAATATGGGTTTTTTATTTTTTTTATTAAGAAAAAATGTCTTATTTGGATTTTAATAATAATTACAGGCATTTTTTATAATAATGGGATTTGTTTTAATGTTTACACTCAAAAAAGTATAATCAACTGGAAATTTTGCTATTACTACTGAAAAATTAAAAATTTTATGCTGTCAAATTTGCGAATATGTTTACACTCAAAGAATATTTCCACTTAAAAAAACGTAAGTAATATTATCTAATAGTCTTGCTATCACTACAGAAAAGTTTATAATTTTTTGCTATCAAATTTGTTAATTTTTGCAAAATAAATCTGCTGAATATTAGAGCAATGGTTCTGATTTTGTTATGAAAATAAAGGTTTTTATTTTTTGAATCTTTCTTATTTATTAAAACATTTCATACATAGGTGGGTAAAACAACCTTAAAAAAAAAACTGCAATAGATTTTAATAGCATTTGTACCAATGGGAGGTTCTGTTTATTATTGTTTTTTTTTACTAATGCTATGTTTTTCGTACTTACAATTATTATTCATGCTATTATAATTATTATTCATTTGATTCAAATATTGATTGCAAATATTCCATATTTGTTCTGTGTTATTTCTGTTCTTTAGTAGTTTTTGACTTCTTCATCTAAATCCCGATGTTCCATTTCCATTGATTTCGAATACTGGAGATGAATGGATTTGACGTTGCCAATAATATATTAAATAATCTTCATTTCTGGAACTTCGTGAAATTTTTCTAGTATTGTGCTCTCTATAAAATCTGTAATCCTTATTCCTTTCTTCCTGAGCCTCCTCTGATAGATTTCCAAGTGGTGATACCAAATGATATATAATGACATCTTCTGCTTGATAAAGACTTTTGTGAACTGTTGCAGACATATTTCTCCATGGGTAATTGGTTGTATATATTTTTGCAGTTTCCTTAGCATAATCTCCAAATTTTTTGGAGTCAATTTCTTCATTGCACGCAAGTACTTCTAGGATTATTTTAAATCTGAAAATAGGGTTTAAATTCACTCCTGTTATTTCAGATGCTGTTTCTGGATTTGAAAAGAATCTTATTGCGGTATTGCAATCATTTGTATTGCCTAACCCTTGCTTTGGCTGATCTATAATTAATCCAAATTTGCGATATTTCTTGAAAATGTTTCTTTTTTGAACTTCTTAACTCCTTGTTGGTTTCGTTGTTTCTTATTGAACCTGAAGAACTGAAATCCAAATCATAACTTATTTTTAGTTTGTGTTCCATATGTCGTATTCTTGCATATAGTGGTGATAATCCAAATTCATATGCATCAGTATTATCTAGTGATTTTGTCGGGACTTGAGTTAATTTGCTTGAATTTGCTTGGCATATGATGCAGCTGGATGCAGCCTTCGTTTTAGTCAAAGCCAGGCCTACTTTTCCATCTATCATTGTCAGCACTAATTGCTAGCTTACTTAAATTTTCTGCCCATCTAACTGTAATTTTAATGGCTCTAGTGTTGCAATTTGGACCTTGATATCAGTAACTTCTTTGTTAATGGCATTATGAGTTTCTTTTTTGAATTCAAATTTGATTGGCCTGCTGTATTTCATAGAAGATGGGTCTCATTTTTCCAAATATCTTTTGTTTGCGTTGTGCTAGTCGCAGGCTCTGAATCTTCCACAATATTTTTCAATCGCAATGGTACAAATGGTACCATGAACATATCTGAGTCGGAAATATTTTCACATACTACTTATTTGTATTGTTTTTGTCCCGAAGAACCATCAGATCCCCATATACAAAAAAGAATTAACTTTGTGTTTCCATATTTCTTCAACTCATTTCCTTTTATTGATTGAAGCAAGCGTTCGGCTGTGTGATCAAGTAGAGATTGAAGTTGTACCTCTGCCGAAATTGGTGTGATTGTAATAGTGTCCTTTGATGGCAAACAGTCCATTTTAGAAGCGGTTATGTGATGATTGCTGGATGCATATTTGAGCCATTTTCAATCGCACGCAATCTGAGCTGAATATATCGCTGTTTTGTTAATTTCAAATCCAGAAATAATGCTAATGCCTCCTCATTTGTGAACAGTTTTGCATCGCTCAGAGTTGGTATACTTTTAAGAATCCGTTTTGTTCTCACTGGATTAGCTTTAACAACTTTTTCAATGATATCCACTTTTGTTAATTGGTTCTGTGATCGTAATTGATGTTGGAAAGATTCTTTTATATTTGTACGACCAATTTCATCGTTAACATCTTTAAGTTCCCGTCTCTTAGATCTATCGCTGTAGTTGTCCAATAATTTGCGTGGTCTTCCAGCCTTATCTTGCTTTGTTGTTTTTGAAGCGACAGTAAGTTGGCCTTCTAACCAGTTTGCACTTTTTATACAAAAATTTTGTTTACTAACTTCTTTGTAGCGTTTTTTTAGTGCTTTGACGAAATTAGATAATTGCTCTTGTATTTCGGTGCTACACGAGAACATCTTCCTGGTTTTTGTTTCCATGGCTTCACTTTTTTTCGAATTATGGCGATATAGGACAGGGTTCTTTACCATTTTAACTTCATTTGGCGGGCATGCACTTCCACCTCATCTTTTTTCTGTGGGCATGCCGCCATTGCACCCTGTTAATGCGAATGATTTAAATTATATATCCGACACTCTATGTTGAATCGCGAATTGCTTAAATTGATTACCATACCTTTAGGCTCATTTAAATATTCAATATTTAAAATCAACTTGTTAACTTCAAAGTCGTTTTTCTCCAAAACTTATTTTCTGACCATAGGTCGCTTGTAACTTTCCGTGTCACATATATAGATTAAAAAACATTGGAAAACAAAAATTGAATGAAAATATAATATTTCCTAGAATTTGCACTCGAATTTCGAGTGTTGGGATACACTAGTAAATAATTATAAGATAAAAACAATGAAAAATACAATTGTATTTAAAAAACAGTTCAAATGCCAGAAACTTTAAATATTTAAATAACGGTTAAGATTTTACACATTTAATTTATTACCATCTTCAATTTTTGTTGTTTTACGAGACCCGGCCACTATTAATTCGTACGGCAAGCTTTTTTACCCGTATGCAATATTTAACAGATGATATTTTCAATACTAAAGTAGACAACACATGCAAACCTATTTTTTCTGAAAGATAATTTTATTCTCTTAATTTCAGAAAAACAAATTTTTGTTGTACTTCAACAACAACAACATTTATTTTTTTGAATGCTTTCTTAACTGTTAAGAAAAATTTGACCATTATTAATTCGTACGGTGCGTTAGCTTAGCTTAGAATTGAAAGAAGATCAAAACAAAAGCAAAACAAAAGCAAAAGTAGAAACAGTTATACTGCATAATGTCAGGAATGTGTTATTGCTTCAAATTATTCAAAGCTTACTAACGATGGCACGTGGCAAGCCGATTTGCAAAGAAATAAGAAGTTTAGTTCTAGATTATTATAAATCTGGGAACACTTTTGGTGAAATAGCCAAGCAATTAAATCTGGCTAAGTCGTCCGTTCAAGGAATACTAAAAAATTTTAAGAGAAATGGCAATATTGAAAATAATATCGCAAATAGGGGCCGAGCATTGGCAATAACAGCTCGTGATAAAAGAGCCCTGGCCACGATTGTGAAGGCTAATCGTCGCTAAAGTTTGAGAAATTTAGCATCAGAATGGTCTGATAAAATCGGAAAAAGTGTTAAGCGTTATTGGACGCGCCTGCAGTTGCGAGATATTACATATAAGTTCTATAAGGTATGTATAGGGATTATCTATGTTACATACTCAATATCTTAAATTACTCTTAGGCCAAGGAAAAACCATTGCTTACGCTTCGACAAAAGAAGAAGCGTTTACAATGGTGTCGGGAAAGGATGTCTTCGACTCAAAGGCAATGGAACTCCATCATATTTAGCGATGAATCTAAATTTGATGTGAGTGTCGGTGATGCGCGAAGGAGAGTTATCCGTAACAAAACTGAAGCGTACCATAAAGACTGCCTTAAAAGGACAGTTAAGTTCCCAGCAAGCAAGGTGTGGGGTTGTATGTCTGCCAAAGAGGTAGGACAACTGCACTTTATTGATGGGATGGTCAACGCTGAAAAATACATTAACATCCTAGAAGAAAGTTTGCTGCCATCATTACCAAAACTGGCTGACTGTGGTGAATACACGTTTCAACAGGATGGAGCATCATCTCATACTGCCAAACGAACCAAATCATGGCGGCAGTATAAGGAAATTGGGGTGTTAGATTGGCCATCAAATAGTCCGGACCTAAGCCCAATCGAGAATATATGGGGAATAATGAAAAAAAAACCTTAAAAATGAGCCTCAAAGAACCCTTTCTGATTTAAAAACAAAATTGCAAGAGATGTGGGATTTCATTTCAACCAACGCGTTGTAAATGTGTTGTAGAGACAAAAGGCGATGTTACCCAATATTAATATTTAAAAAAAATTACATGTTTAATAAAATAGTAAATATTTAACGCACCGTACGAATTAATAATGGTCAAATTTTTCTTATCAGTTAAGCAAAGCATTAAAAAAATAAATGTTGTTGTTGTTGTTGTTGAAGTACAACAAAAATTTGTTTTTCTAAAATTAAGAGAATAAAATGATCTTTCAGAAAAAATAGGTTTGCATGTGTTGTCTACTTTAGTATTGAAAATATCATCTGTTAAACATTGCATACGGTTAAAAAAGCTTGCCGTACGATTTAATAGTGGTCGGGGCTCGTAATCAACTCTGGTACAGAAGTTTCCATTGTTTTGCCATGCTTAAAAAAATTTTTTTTTCGCCTATTTTGTTGTTAAATGAATTTTTTTAAACAAATTTGTTGTCTATCGTTAGAGAACACAGCAAAGAGTGATTTCGCAAGAAAAAAAAATAATTTTAGGACTTAACGCGAAATTGTTAAAAATCAATTTGCAAATTTAGAATTTTGTACAAGTTTCCAATGTATAAAAAAAGGAAAAATAGAAACTTTGCGAATTAAATTTTATCTGAACTATTTTCTAATGAAAACACAAAATCTTATCAATTTCGGAGTTGTGCAGGATATGATGGAAAAAATAGCAAATAATTTTTATATTGTTTTTTTTTTTGCACATGGAAAGATTAATTTTCATAATTTAATACGAAAAATAGCTTTTACTTAAAATCTTTTTAAACACTCATTTCAATTTACTCATTTCTATGAACAACACTTTTTTTATAAATTATTTAAATATCAATTCTGATTAGAATTCAACGATATCTGAAAAAGACAAAACCAATTTCAAACTCTGCGATATAAAACTAAGAAATCTTAATATTTTCCAAGTTGACAGGGTATACAAAATTATCGTAAATTGTTGAACATTAATGAAATTTTTGCAAAAATAAGAAACAAATTTTTTATGTTTTTTTTTATTGCATATTTTTATAGTATTAAGAAAAAATAATTTATAAAATTGTTTACCTTTTTAATAAGACCTTTTATTTAACATCTTTAACATCTGAGGTGTAGAGGGTATAAAAAGGCCCTTTTCAGGGCCACCACATAAATTCAAAAAGGTATTTTTTTGTTACTGCTTTTTTATAAAATAAAGGCAATGATTAATATGACGAATTCATTTAAAAGCAAAAACTTCTTAAATATAAATAAAAAACTTTGTGTAATCTTAAAATAAATTTAATTTTTTTATTACAAATTATAATATATAATATATAACTCTTTTTTAACAATTCCAGTTTCATATTTTCTCCTACTACATTTTTCCTTTATTCTGTTTTTAAACACTTCTTTGGCAACCCTCAAAATGGCTGCTCTCGCAACTCTTCTTCATGAACATTTTGAGTTCTGCCACTCTTGTTCATAAATATGTTCAATGTTCACATGAACATTCTGAGAACCGCCACTCTTGGTTAGTCAGTTTATGATGAACAAATTTCATTTTGCACATCCTCTTCTATATATGATTCTTGTTATCCGATATAGGGATATTAATGCTAGCGAAGAAAGACTTTCCTTGCAAAAGGTATTACGAAGGCATGTTTTAGTCCTGTCTAACGTAGAAAAGCTTCTTTCTGTGGAAGCTGTTGTGATAGGAATGACAATTAAAATTTGTAACAAAATAAATATATTTTGAAAAAGATTTTTACCGCACATTTCAATGGTATTCAATGATTTAGAAGGTGTTTCTTCTTTATCCTTCCAAAACTCTATCCAAAGAGATAGAGCTAAAATAATTTGATGTGGCTCATTCAAATTAATTTTGTGAACAATTAGGAGATCTTCGAAATCGTTGCATGAGAAGTTTATAACGTCAATGGGAACTACGTTGTATAAAGATTTTATAATATTATCCTGGCAGATAAATCTATCTTTTAGACTAGCAATTATTTCGTCTAAATATGGAATAAATAATGTTGCACTGTTGTATTCCTTTGGGCTCTCTGTTTTTATATTTGAGCAATACTTTTGAATTCCTACTCTTCTGGGAAGTTCAAGTTAGCCATTGCAGAAACCTCTTGATACAATTTTTCAAATCTTTTGTCCACATCTCGGCATATTGAATCTAATCGATTTATAACTAAATTAATTTGGTTATAAGCTTTTATAATATCTAAATTTACTGATTGTAAGTTGATAACTGCTAAGTAAAATTCAAAACAAGACTGCAAATTGCAACATTTAAGAAGAACTTAAATTTACATATACGGTTATGTAAGCACCGTCCAATATTACAACCTAAAAAACAATACATAATAATAGTTACAAACTTCTGTCCATAAGAATTGTAACCATCGTGAAAACCCATATTAAGTATATTTTTAACGACAGTCGGAAAAGAAGGAAATACTTTTTTTTTTTATCATTTATTACACTGGTAAATACGGATTTAGTTAAACGATACAAATAAATGACCCAATATGTAAACACATGCTTAAAATTTTTTTATAATTATTACAGAATTGAATTTTATTTATTTATAAAAAAGAGTTAAAATGATTGCATACATAAATTTGGAGGAAGGATACTTATAAATTGAAAAAGTGAAAGCAGGAACTATTTTTAACTATTAATTACCTATTCGTAAAAAAAAAACTTTTAAAAAACTGCAACAATTTTCCAAGATTACCATTTTGCTGAAGCTTACCTAATAAAATATGATGATATTGACAAATTACCACATTCGTTATCGAAATTTTTCGATCGTAATTATTTTTTTATTTTCCAAAATAAAATACAAAGAATAATTTTACAGTGCCACAGTTAACGAATTGTGACCCCCCAGTTAAGTGTAAAGGTGAAACGAGGGCTGATATTTGTCCGTCTTCCTTAAATAATAAAATAAAATTTGGAATTTCGATTGATTTTACTTGATATCGAATGCGGTGATTTGGCCCTTGATTAGTGAGTACTACTACATGCTTACATGTAGATCGACCGGGTAAAAATTCATTTTGAAAACTGATATTCTTGATGAAACATGATAAAACAGTTTAGTATACAGAATCTTATCAAACACTATGGCCAGAGCACACGGTTTAACAATGGGCCTTAACTCAATACATTTGATTTATTACCAGAATTGAATCATACAAAAGTTTTTAAACTGATCTGGAAATTTGCAATTTTTCAAGCAAACAATAAAAACTAATGTTATAGGGCGAACCAAAAATCTTATATATTTTTTTAAAAATAAAGGTGGAACTGAATCAAACATACATGATGGACTATCTTTTAAAGATAGAATAGATAAAGAAATGTAGCACCTAACTGATCTACTATCTGTAGTATAAGAATTCCGGAAAAACGACACAAAAAGTTGTTATTTAAAACAATATTGTCATAATACATATTAATTGGATAACCAGAACTCTTTTTTTTTTTGTATTTATAAAATTCCAAAATGCGGAAGGATTAGAGCTAAGCTTATTTTCAATGTAAAATATATATTGCTTATACAAATAGTTATGTGAAAAATCGAATTCACGTCGAACTTGTTGAAAATATCTTATATTAGCATTATCTTTCTTTATATTGTAAAAAGGTTTTTTCCCTGAGATGGTGTCATAGAAAGCACCATCACGGAAATCGCATAATGAATTTTATCATATACAAATTGAAGTATTTCTTCAGAAACATTTCAATAGAAAATTGTTGACCAGACGCAAAAAATCGTTTAGGAAATGATATGAACTTTTTCATTTCTGGAGGGCACAAAGTTCATAACAATTCCACTATTTTCCTATTTTCTACATCCAATTATAATCTAAGCAATGTTGGACTATATACCAATATACCAGAAACAGAGATTTAGGTTCATTCCACTTGAAAAATGCGTGAAAATGCAATTTGAAGTCGAAAATCAAAGCTAACCAAACTGAGCATATTCACATTTTGGCTTTATCTTCATTAGCATAACCATATCAACTAAGTTACAAGTCTGCTGGTATGAGAAGCTTTTATAAATGTGAATTAATTCTTCCAGAGGGTGTGGTAATGGTACTTATGACATTAATAATTTTATAAACATAATTTATTATGATTAGTTTTTTCTTATTATATTTTCACTTTTTAAAAGCAATATATTTTAGAACTATTTAAACATTTTTTTGTGTTATTATTTGTTTCGGTGGTTTTATAGCTTATATTTATACCCAAACATTCTTTTAATCTATTAACATTTGTTTCCATATCGATCTACTCGAGGTACTCAATTACATATCGAAATCTTCTAATTTGATGAAATAAAATATCGTCAAATTTAACTTTCTCTTCTGATGGTTAGAAGAGGCTTTTCGTGAATTGTTATATCCATCATGTAATTATTTATGTCATATGTAAATATATTTAGCTTTGCTTGATATGATTTCGATCACTTAATATGAATGAACCTAACGAAATATTTATGAATTTTTAACTAAAAACTATTATTACTATTATTTATATGAATTACGTGAAAATGACTGTAGAACAGAATGGTGACAGATATAAAGAAATAATTTTAAATTGAAATAAAACCCAACATATTTTCCATACGAGTATTTAAACAAGACAGAAGAAAAGGATATCAAATACAATAAGAACAACAGCCAATTTATTTAAAAGCTTAAACACAAACGTGCGGAACTTTACGAAATGGATTAAACAAGAGATTTATTTTAATTCCAGGATTTTATAAAAAAAGTCACAAAATTTACAATAGACAAAAAGAAAAATTAAATCTCTTTCACTGAAATTGTGTTTATATTTACATTTGTATAGTATACGAGTATACAAATGAAGAAATCAGCCAAAACCACAAATACTTTTCGTATCCATTTAAAAAAAAAATCCGATTAAAAATACCACGAAATGTGTAAATTCGCAAAAATGAAAGTTTTCCCATCTTAACCCTTTGATGAGGTTTGTTTTTTTGGGCCACAAAATGAATTAGTTTCTTGTACTTTCTTAAATTTTTTATAAAATATCTAATTTCAAAATTATTAAATACAATGTTAATGAGGACTTGGCAAATAAAAAAAAAAAAAAATACCGTATAGCAAATAGTGACTGAATGTTTTTGAAAAGTGCTTAACTGGCAAATGTTCAGAGTCAGAGCAATATTTGACACCAAAAGTTATTTACTAAATGTAAGAAAACATTTTAAAGGAAACTGATTTAAAAGTTTAAAAAGTAGAGCCTACGGGCAAGCTCGAGTAGTCGAGCAGAAGGAGTAGTTCGAGTTGAAAATTTTTCATGTTTGAAAGCATGGTAAGAGATAAATTGAAGTAGCTTCTATAACAAATATTTAGTTTTTAGAATTGTACAACGACCAGATATATCTGTGGTTTTCTGGAATAACCGCGTATGTCCATTTCTGTCAGTTTTGAGTTAACGACGCCAAATATATTAATTTTTAACGCTCCTTACATGTGCTCAATTAAAAAAAAAATATTGACCATTTCTGAGTTTTTTTTCTTTAAATAACGACATAACTTAAATGTTTATTAAATTAATTTGCAGCACTTACGACGTATGTCAACCTACGTTTGATCGCTGACAAATTATTTTCTCAGAAAACGACACAAAGCGACATACGTTGTTATTAATGAAAAAAAAATGCAAAATAATTTTGGATTAGTTTTCAGTTTATAACCACTTATAAAAACTTGTGTGTTTATTTCTGTTATTTTTTGTCACTATTATTCTTGATACGTTGTTACTTTCTCATCCTAAGTCCCGTTAACTTTTTGTTGACGAACTAAAAAATCCATTTTTCAAGCAACAACAACTTATGTCTCATGGGTGGTTGCATTGTTAGTTTTCTTTTTCAAAGAAAACGACGCTTGTCGACATAGTTGTTTTATCTGCACACACTTTAAGTGTAATTTACATATTGTGTTTTCGTCCTTCTCTAGGATCTATTCCTCTGCAGATTTTTGACTCAAAATTATATAGAGTATATAGTATTTATTGCCCATATCTGCATGACTGTTAAATAAAAAGTTCTAAAAACTTTATATCGAGCCCATAATTTCAAATATAACGTTTTTTGGCTCCCCTGAACATTTTGATTTTATGACATACGCGGTTATTCTAGAAATCCACAGATATTATCTTTGAAATTCACTTGAATCGGGCTGTCCTACTGCCGTGGGTAAACCACTAATCGAAAAAGCTTGACCACTTTCTTTAAAAAAAAAAAAATCAAAAAATACATTGTATAATTTTATAGATTTTCAAGTAAGTTATATCAATAGATTACTTTCCTGAAATATTGAAGTATTCTAATGAAAATTGTGGAGTGTCTTAACTACCACTCGAAAGAGATGAGCTAATTTCCTCTCACATGTATGAAAATATATTCTTCGTATATGTTGATATCTATTTTCAAAAAATTTTAGAAGAACTCTTGGAAAAATTCTTAGGGCCATTATTACAACTTGCCGTTAGTTAAAGGCAGGATTTTGTCGGACCGATAAATGGCTTTACATTATAAAACCTTTATTTATTACTTTTTTATCCATTAAGTATTATTATTATTAATAGTAATAACAATAAAAAATTAAAGTTGTAATAATACAAAGCTATTTATCGGGCAGACAAAATCCTGCCTTTAACTAACGGCAAGTTGTAATAATGGCCCTTAGTATTTTAATTTGACAATGGCAACGGACAATATTAAAAAATTAGATCATAAAATAAAAACTCTTTTATTAATTTAAAAATTTGTTTGTTTCGTTTATTTAAAAAAGAAAAAACATTAGTATAAAATAGCTTAAGTTCATAAAAGAATAACAAAATTAATTTTTATGCTGTTGATCTAATATTGGAAACCTTTACTATACAATAATTGAAAACTTTCCCTCTATATTTGGTTTCAATATTTTGTTGGGAAATTAATTTTCTGTTTCCAATTCCAGTGAGAGTATCGTTTACTACATGAATCGGACCCATGCCTTGGCCCGAAGAGAATCACCATACTATAATATTGCCACCGCCAAACTTACAGTTTTATTTTATTTTGTGTCTATTTTTCCCTTTTGGTCATCGTACAAACGTGCTTCCATCATGGAATCTTAAACTAAACTTGGACTCATCTGAAAAGAGAACAGTATTTCAATTCCGCCTTCACCAGTTCATGTGTTCTTTATCAAAATTTATGCGAGCCATGAGCATAACACCCAAGATGAGCTTCAATTACTCGTTAGGAAACAGTTTAAATACGTATTTTTAGTTACAGTGACAGTAAATTCTTTAGGTATCATTTTTGAACATTTTTCAACTCTTTTGCTATTGAATTATACTCTTTTCGTACCTCGTACCTCTTTCTCGATATTTCTTGACAATTTTTGAAATTATGGATTTATTTACAGCAATTTTCTCACAAATATTCTTTGCATTAAGACCAGCAGTAACATCTTCTATTTTTCTGGCTTTTATCTCTTCACAAAACTCAGTTCTTGACATTATTTTATGATAATTAATTATAAGATTGAAGTATTGAAAAATACAATTGTGTAAAAAATAAAGTTGAAAGAAAACTTCAGAAACTATAAATATTTAAATAACGGTTGCGATTTTATACATTTTCTTTCATGCCATCTTTTATTTTTATTGTTTATTCAACTCTGGTACAGAAGCTTAAAAGTTTCCATTATTTTGTCATCATAAAAAATACTTCTTTCCGTTTATCTATTTTTTAAATTGAATTTATTGTAACGATAGAGAACACACCAAAGATCGTTTTCGTAAAAAAAGAACATAATTTTATGACTTAACGATAGAAAACACACCAAAGATCTCTTTCGCAAAAAAAGAACGTAGGTGCCTATTATGAGCAACTTTCGATTTTCGATTGTGGTCGAATTAACTGATCGAACGAGTTTTCATTTGGTATTATGGCGCACATTCGATAAAATAGCGCAATTGGGAACTTCACTCAATTGGATCATTCACAATAGTACATATATATCAGCTGGCACTATAAATAAACATTGTTTGTTTACAAATTTGTTAAAGAAAAAAAAATAATTATTTATTAACATTGAATTATGGTTCCATGATCGTCTGATGAAGATGAATGCTTCGTTATGAGAGATGCTTCCAACATTTTGGAAATGGATTCCACTACGTAAGTATGCGAGGTTTTAATAAGGGTACCATTTGTTTACACATTTATAGCAAATTTTAAACTGGAGGCGTTTATGGAATTGCTGTCTACTACAGATGAACTGCTGCGGTAATGCACACAAGACAGATCAATCTCATGAAATTAAAATAATTTACAACTTATATTTTCAATAAGTTTTACCAACTGCCATCCAGCATCGAAAGCAAAATGGTGTTCGATTGGAAATTCGTTGTACAACGAAATTTTCGACCCTGCTGCCAGCTTATAATACGAATTTGACATTCGATAGTCGATGTTCGATAGCCAGCGAATATCGAAGATCAAATGCAACTCATAATAAGGGCCATAATTTAGGACTTAAAGCGAAATTATTAAAAAACAAAATTGGCAAATTCAGAATTTTGTAAAAGTCTTTAATTCATTGTCACCCATAGTATATAGAGAATTTGTTTTCAAAAGCATTCCGATAAAAATGTTAGCATTTGCATTGACATCTGTAATATTAATAGGCTAAGCGATTTCTTGTGACTGATGTTTTGTCCTACCGTTTTATACCGATTTTGACCAAACGTATATTATTTGAAAAGTATTTCGTTTTAGCCGATTTGCAGATTTACAGATTTTAAATTTTTTCCCTTTATTTTGAGTATATTGCATTTAAAATTGCTACTAACAAATTATGGCTTTTGCCAAAATTTATATAACTGGAATTTATTATTTGTTATCTTATATTCTGTGTAATAAAGGATGTTCGTTTAGATTTGAATATTATTTAGTTTATAACTTAAATACAAATAATAGTACAAATTATATAAATACTCCAAATTAACAAGTTAATTAAAAAGAGTTATAAAAACCAAAATTCGTTACGAGATAAAGAAAATTTTCGAATGTTAGTTCTTAAGCCTATGATTAGACATCGTACAACTTTTTCTCATATTAAACATCTGTTTGAGTTTAAGTGTAGTCAATATCTATCTATAAACCGCTACGTTGGGTAGTTTAGGGGTTGCAGTCTTTTTGTACATATCTAACCATATTTAACTTGTTGCTCTCCATTAATAGATCTTTCCAAAATATTTGGAGAATATAGTGTCTCTTATACAAGCGAAATAATCTTTACTGATGACAAAACATTTTCTAGATCGCCCACAACTCCAAACTAAATACTTGTGTATTAATTTACACCTTCCTAAATGTAACGCTTATAATATTATTTTCTTTGAAGTCGCCTGGACATCGTCCATAATGATACACATTTTAAAATTGTCTATGTATTTACTATATATAAGTGTGAGAAATACCTTTTGTAATAATTATAAAAAAAATTTGGACCCCATAAAATATATATATTCTTGATCCCCACGACAATCGGGGTTGATACAGTAATGACCGTCTGCCCGTCTGTGGAAATCACTATCATGACCTCATCTTGAGCAGGTTACTGTTTAAAATTAAGTTGTTTTTGTGATTTTGAATTTGTATTTTCTATCGGCCGTATTTGTAATGAAAACTTATGGAGTATTATTTATAATGCATTTGCTGCTGCGTTTGCTAAACTCAGATCAACAACCTTTCAAGTACTGACTGTGTTAAAACAGCTGATGTGTGTCAAATTAAGCAAAACAAAATATATAAATAATTTTTAAGTGCAAACAAATATATTTTACTTTGCGGATCTTTTAAACATTTTTTTTCCATAATTTTTAAATTAAAATAATTTTGTCGAATAAATTAAAAAAATTAAAATTGAAATGTAAACAGAGTTGATTTTCACTATATCAGTAGCGCGATTCAGTAACTTCTTTTAACGAAAATCGAATCGTTAAAAAAGAAAACAACAAAATTGTCGATTTTGGTATTCAGTAAAATTTTTAAACGATATTCGCTATCGTTAAAGTCAGCTGTTGTTGTTATCTAAACGACAACCATTTTTATGTTGTCCATTCAATGGATAAAAACTTAAATTTTTAGGTTGAAATGTCGTCATACATAAATCAAATTCATAAAATAGTGAAAATATTTTGCTTTTATTATAAAAACTATTTATGTAAATAAAAAAATTAAATAGCATATATGTGACCTTCTCCCAGAAAAGGGACCTAGTGTGTCAAAAAACGGGTTATGTCAAAAACGGTGGATTCTGGTACCTAAAAGGGTGTAGAAACTTTAAATGCGTTTTTTTTCCAAAACTTAATTTTCACACACTAGGTCCCTTTTCTCGGAGAAGGTCAAATATATTAAATAGCAAAGGCGTTTGACTTGAAAATTGGTTCACTATGAGTACTTAGTCCCCAATGAACAAATTCCTCAAAAAAATGAACTTTCTCCCCAAAAATTTGTATGGCATTGGGGAATTTGTTCATGATGACAAAATTCCCCAATGATTTGGTTTTTTGGGGAGTAAATTAATTTTTTATTTCAATTTAAAATTTTTAGATTTTTTAAAATCAGAAGTTTTTTTATAAGACGCTACAGCAAAAAACTTCAAAAATAAGCTGTGAAATCGCATCGTGAAATGGAATCGTTTGCAAATTAGAGGAATCATAACTTGTAAAAATTTAATTACTTCATTCAATAAGTGATCATCATTGAGCAGAGAAGTCAAATTTATAGAAGTTTCAAAAATGGAAAATGGATGCGACGTTTGAAAATGTGCTGCAAGGTTGCTTTAAGCAACTGTTTATGTATTAAATTTCGGAGAAAGCCGTTGAAAAATAAAAATTTCTATAGCGAACAAATATGCCAAAAAACAGAAAATAAATTATACAGAAAAAGTGGGCGTAAAAGTAGGCGTGGTCGGTAAGAATCATACTGTGACTTTGCCTGGAGTGCAGAGATTGTGAGTACCAAATTTCAGAGAAATCCGTTGAAAAATAAAAATTTGTATAGCGAGCAAATATACCATAAAACAGAAAATGAATTATATAGAAAAAGTGGGCGCAAAAGTAGGCGTGGCCAGGAAGAAGTATACGGTGACCTTCCCGGAGTATATGGAATATGTGAAACAAATTTCGGAGAAATCCGTTGAAAAATAAAAATTTGTATAGCGATCAAACAAACAAACAAACAGAAAATTAATTTTATATACATATATTGATAAACAAAAATATTAATAAAAAAATAAAAAAATTAAATATAAACATAAAATCACCTGACAAACACGAAGTGATTTGTTTTTTTCTATTCATCTTTGTGTGTACGCTTATTTTGACAGAAATGCCACACGTTTACAATTTAAATAAATAGAAAAATAGATTTGTCGACTGTCGTTAAGGTGTACTTAGTGAATCACTTAATCGTTAGTGCAAACAACAATAGCTGTCGATATATTTTGCGATTGTCGGATCGTTAAAATTTACAAAATCGCACTACAGGTAACATTAATGCAAAAAATATGGTGGCATTACAAATTTCAGAGTTGTTTTTAAAGGTATTAGATGACACCAAAAAATTGATTGTTAATAAACTATGTGCTAACTAAAAACTAAGGCTAATCGGTTGACTACTAAATACCTCGTTGAGCGCGACATATAAACAGCAGCTAACTTTGCATTATGAATTCGGGGGTTGTGATTGCTTTAATTGCTGTTGTGATTGTGGTTGTTGTAGTTGTAGCATTTACTTTATGAGTTTGGATGTATGGTTGTACTTTACGTGTGATATTAGCTTATTTAAAAAATCACCAATATAAAAGCAAAAAAATAATATACAAGTAAAAGTGTTAAATTCTTTGATACTCTCCCCCAGCATCTTAAACTCAATATTACCATTTAAAAACTGTGGCCGATACTGAAACTTTCAATTCGAATATAAATAAGTTGTTATTTGCTTTTCTTTTTGTCCAGTTTCTAATATAATTTTTTTCTTATAAAAAACAATGATCGTGTTTTTTAAAGAAATAATTAGTTTCTATCTGAGTAGGAAACCTATAAGTTCCTTAAGTATTTCATAGAAACCGAATGAAATACATTATATAATGCAGGTGGCGTTATAATACCTAAATTTTGATCCCTATAGGAATGTCTTGAGAACTTACGACATATCTAATATTTTAAATGAGTCTTGGCTAGAGATATTAATGTTAAAAAAATTAAATTGTAAAATATTTTCGTCTGAATTAATTTAAGGACACAAACACAAAAATAAAACAATAATAATCTAACCCATAAAAAGAAAGTTTTTATTAAAACTCTTTCATTCCTTATGCATATGAGATTTGAATCTCTCGGTGACTGTGCGTGACTTTGCGTGACTATTTTAAAATTAATCTTTGGCCATAATAAGTCTATGGACAAAGTTTTAGATCACTCCGTGACTGTGCGTGACTATGCGTTACTGTGTTTGATTATCTTAATATTAATCTTTGGCCACAACAAGTTTATGGACAAAGATTCAGATCGATCGAATGAGCGCAAGAGAGGCTTTAATCTCTCCGTGACTGTGCGTGACTAAGTCAAAGTTAATCTTATTTTCATAGCAAGTGTATGGACCAAGTTTCAGATCGATCGGATGAGGGGAAATGACATTTAGATCACTTCATGACTGTGCGTAACTATGCGTGACTACCCCAAAATTGTGACAACAAGACTATGGGCCATGTTTCATATCAATTGGATAAGGGGGAATGGGGTTGCCCCACGACAGACAGAAAGAGAGTTTGAGTTAAAAGAAAGAGTTTAAAAATAGGTAAGAAATTATAGACGCTGTATACAGAGTAAGAAATATACCCGATAAAGCTTACTAGTATATACCAAATTTGTATAATGTGACCTTAAGTTGAGTACCTGGTTTACGTGTACTGACACACGGATGGGTTAACCTCGTTGAAACGACGTAGAAAGTTATCTGGAGTTGATCGGTATAAGAGCTAAGATGAATAAATACTATATATACAAATTTTTTAACAGTCCTATTATATAAAACAGAAATATATATCAAAACAATTATCTTCGGTTATCATCAAAATGACAAATTACATAAGCTTTTCAAAAAATTTGTGTTTTCGTTTTATAAGGTTAAGAAGCATTCGCATTATTATCAGTTCGTTAGATTTTGACGTCCTATATGAAAATTTTGATTTTGTTCTCAATATTGCGTGGTAGAGCAGAAGAAAGCATATTTAAACAAATTAAAAATCAATTGAAATTTTATTAAATCCGATTCACAAGTTATCTGTCAAATAATTGTATATATCACTAACAATAACATGAGAGTCGATGAAATAGTGTTGCTAATTTGAAAACGACAAATTATTTATTTTTATTTTTTATTCCGATTCAGAAGCCACGCTACTTTTTAACATTCTTTGATTTCAGTTCTGATTAATAATATTTCCGTTTTCCTAAAATACAGCTTGAAGAATAGATCATTCTATTAATGATGTAACACTAGAATCTGACAAGTACCTTTGATGATAGCGTCCAACATTAGTCCGAGTAAAATACGTTCTATTTATAAGTCAATAGATTGATTTAAGTAATATTGGGAATATGACTAAAATTAGTCCCACACTGTTTATTTTTGAAGTGATGATATATGGATATACCGATTGGAGGCTATGTCTGAAAATGAAGAGATTTTCACCAATTTCAATATTGACTATCATCAAAGAGCTAATATACTGAATTTCAGCAAAATAAATTTGACCTTTAGTTTGTGAAAATAATTTTGAAATACGTTTAAAAGAAAATTCAAAAGTTTTGTTTTAGTACTTTCACATAATGGGTATCTATAATATTAATAGGCTATGCGATTTTTTGTGACCGATGTTTTGTTCTACCGTTTTATACCGATTTTGACCAAACGTATATTATTTGAAAGGTATTTGCTTTTAGCCGTTTTGCAGATTTACAGATTTATTAATTTTTTTCTTTATTTTGAGTAAATTGCATTTAAAATTGCTACTAACACATACATAAAATTATACAATGCTATGTGTGTGTTTATTAAATTTGTTAATATGTTTGTAATAAAAATGATAATTTTTAGGGTCTTTATTTAATGAAAAAATAAAATTTCCTAGAATTTGCACTTGAATTTCGAGTGCTGGAATCTGCTAGTTAATATTAATAGGCTAGGCGATTTCTAGTGACCGATGTTTTGTTCTACCGTTTTATCCCGATTTTGACCAAACGTATATTATTTGAAACGTATTTCTTTTTAGCCATTTTGCAGATTTACAGATTTTAAAATTTTTCCTTTATTTTGAGTAAGTTGCATTTAAAGTTGCTACTAACACATACAATAAATTATACAATGCTATGTGTGTGTTTATTATTTTATTAATGTGTTTGTAATAAAAATTAGTTTTTTGTATGTTGATTTGTGAACTGGCTATAATTGATTAGCATACCTTTAGAGTCTTTGCTTAATGAAAAAATAAAATTTCGTAGAATTTGCACTCGAATTTCGATGGCTGGAATCTCCTAGTTACGATATCGATGATCTTGATATTATAGTCCTATGGATATAAATAATTACTTTGTATGGAAGGTGTCATGCCTTCTGATCTAATTTGGTCACGACTACATTAATTATGAACTCTCTCAGCATCACTCCGAATGTTTTGTTTTGTATGATAGGTGTCACACTCACTGATTAGATCAAGGTAGTTTATAGTTTGACGCTCACATAAATAATTAAGAGCCTCAGAAAGAGAGCACCTTGAGTCTCTATCATAGAACTTCACATAATTTAATTTGTATGAGAGTGGCTACGTCCACTTGTTTCATCACGCCAATTTGATTCGACTTCTAAATAATTTATAAATTCACGCAAAAATTAGCTCTCACATATTAACTTTGTATGAAAGTTGGCACGCCTAGTGATTGAAAACTATCATAAGAATCAAACTATCGATAATTCGATAAATAACTTATCAATATATCGATTTTTTATTAATTTTTTTTATAGAATTCAATTTATAAAAAAACGCATTTGGGCTTCCATCACCCTATTTTGACCGTATTTTTTGGTTCAAAAGTTGCTGGTTGCATGGATTCTAGTATTTACAAAGAACTTGCCATCCTTAAGGAGGGGGGGGGGCGAAAGGTTTTAAAAGTTAAAAAGTCGTATTTTCATAATTCTTTTTTGAAGATATGAATAATGTTGGATCATTTATTTCATATACACGTTATAGCAAAACATTTGAAGAATCTTTGAAAATATTTTCATTTAAAAATTTTAATAATTAGGTCCGTGACAGCGAATCTCCGGAGGCGTTGTTGTTTTGCGGTGAACATCATAACTCATTAACGGATCATGTGAAATAAAAGTCGAATATACCGTATGAGGCCGACCACTTGAAACAATGTATCTTCTTAAGTTTTGCTCCGATTTACTTGAAACTTGAAATTTTGAAACAACACTCGCGACATATTGTTCATTCAGAAAGAGGAATGCAAGAAAAGGATTTAAAACTTTACCCCCTCCTTAAATGACATCATTTCGCTTTTGACAATTTAATATATATATATCCTATAACGGTTTTTGCTGTAGTCCGTATAGCCCTTCCAGACTTAAATATGAATTTCTATTGTGTTGCTCGCTGAAGTTTTCATTTCACTACTAAAACTTCTTCTATAATATCGTGTGTGTTTTCAAAAATATTTTCATAATTATTTATCACAACGACTTGACCCAATACTTATTAAAGTTTTATTTTTTGATAAAGTTTATTGTAATTTTCTTCGATTAGTGCAAAGTACCGATGTGGATTAATTAAATATTGAAAAACATCTGCAAAAATTGTTATTCGAAACATAAAATCAGTTATGATTTAAGCTGGTTATATAAAAGGCTGTTTTGTCGAGACAATTTATACAGCATGAATTTTGAGATCACTATAATAAACTAGAAGTTCAAATATTTTGAGACAAGAATAATATGGAAATCTTTTCGGTACCTCAAAATTCTGTAAAAAGACAGATAAATCTCTACATATCGATAATATTTAGAGGATTTATCGATAATTTTAAAACGATATTTTTGTCCGATTAATCTTGGTTACTGATATTACAATCACTAGCCACGCCCACTGGTACGATAAGTTAATAACCAATGAATTCATACAAAATTTCAGGAATCTTTCTATCACAGTAATCCTGATATATGATATTAGGTGCTATTCCCAGTGTTCCGATCTCGTCCATTTTAGGAGCGACAATTCAAACTATGATAATTACCTATTGACACATGATACTCCAGATATTTGCCATTAAAAGCTAGCTTGATATGGGATGTGCCACGCCCTCTTGACATATCAAATTATATAATACTAGCAGATTCCAGCCCTCGAAATTCGAATGCAAGTTCTAGGAAATTTTATTTTTTCAATTATAGCCAATTCATGCAATTTACTCAAAATAAAGGCAAAATTTTTAAAATCTGTAAATCTGCAAATCGGCTAAAAAGAAATACCTTTCAAATAAAATACGTTTGGTTAAAATCGGGATAAAACGGTAGAACAAAACATTGGTCACAAGAAATTGCCTAGCCTATTAATATTATAGATATATTGTTCCGTCCATATATATAGTAAGACTGTATAAAAATAAAGAGAAAATCGGCCCAAAGGTGTAGTCTTTTATAAAACTTAAATATACTTACAAACATACAAACTTTCGCTTTTATTCAAATATACTTATATACGAGCAGAATGTAAATGTATGATACAAAAGTAATATGCTTTATTTGTTGTTGACCCTGTTTATAGGAAGGTTAAAGTGTTAGGCTAAAAAGGTCAGCAAAGTAAGAAAAAAAAAAGTTACAAAAACTTAATAATAAAGTTTTTTTTTCTAAACTACTTATTTAGCAAAAACAAAATAAATATCTAAATTATATTTTAAAATCTTTCTTTTCAGATTGTATATATCAACCAGCACACCTAAAAATGTTGGTATACACTATAAACTTTATTGCTCTAAAATTGTTTACCTAAGAAAAATACTTAAACACAAAAAAAAAAAAAATACAAAAAAAATTGTCATCAATGCCAACGGGCATGAATTTTAACAGAATCATCGGATATGCGTATCAGGTGTATAATTTTTAAAAAGTATAACTAACTAACAAACATCCAAATATTTAGTTGCGTTGAATGTTTAACTTCATTGCTACCAACAAACACCTTTTATAGGCCAAAGAAAAAAATTATGTTTATATATTTTTTTTTCTAAGTTTCAATGATGATACTTACATAGCTGGTCTTAATAACATAAAACACTCACACTCATCCCCTACTGCTACCGTTCTGCTTATAGCCCAAGGACGAAATGTTAAAATGACACTAAGTGCACAGTCATTGTGGTGAGTAAGTGTTCAGAGGACCAAGTCAAACAGCTACAACAAAATTCAAATCGAAAAAGACAAGAGAAAGTGTAACAACCAACCGAAAAAATAGAATAATAACTTATAACATTTAAAAAAAAGGTTTCTATGGTTACTTGAGATAAAATCGTACAAAAAGAAAAAAAAAGCCTTTTTGGCACTTTTCAAAAAGTTTGTCTATTGTATATATTATATCAATACAGAGCTTCAAAGGAATTTTTGTTATTAATTCCTGTATCATATTGATTGTATAGTATTCTATAAGAATAAATTAAAATTTTTGTCATATTAATAAGAAATCGTTTAAAATAATAATTTATTCCTTTAAGCACTGTATTTTAAATTACAATTTTTAAACAAAACAAAAATAAAACAACAGCCTAAACAATCTAAAAAGTGTTTATCATTCTATTATATGTGATGAAAAAACAGCTTCCGGTAAAGAAAATGTGAAAGAAACACTTTACATTTCCACTTGAACATTGTGTGCGAACGTAATACCACTCTTAATCGCAGCAGCAGCAGCAGCAATACTTACTTATCTACCTTTTCTATCAACAAACTCGTCGTACAATATTGTTTCTGTTTTGTGGTCGTGCTTTATCGTCAAATAACAACAACAACCTCATCAATATCATCAGAAGTACAGTAATAGAAGAATAAATCAGGACTAAAAGAAACGTTTCATCAAATAAATCGCAATGGCAAGGTGAGTTCTATTCTATTGGAATTCTTTTGATTTGTTTTTCTTCTTGTATTAGAATAAAAATAGAAAATTGCACTCTACAGATGGTGTATACACATCTACGAGTATGTAAGTATATGTATGAATATATACAAAAATATATTAAGAAAAGTTTAGAAAATATTATAATAAAACCCAACATAAATTTACAGGACTTGATACATAATATTTAATTGTTATTTTCAAAAACTACACTTGAGAATAGTGTTGATAATGCATACTTATCGAAAAGAGCAGTGACGAGACAAGTGCACTTATGGCTATGTGGGTTAACTGAGTCTGAATCCCTGACATACAAATTTTAAAACTGAGAAAAGGAAATCACACAAATACTTCTCATGAATAGAAAAGTTTTAGATTAGCGTTGACAACCTGGGTTAAAATACTGTATTTCGGACATTGGTGGAGGTTTCGGCGTAGCCCAATTTAACACTTTTACTTGTTACTTTATACTTTTGTCTTCTGAAATTTTTTTTAATCGTCTCGATTCTTGTCGATGACAAAAATGACACCGTTGACAGCCTTCTCCAAACTTTTTATAAAAAAAAAAAAAAAAAATTCAAAAGCACATTAAATGAAAGTGTTATTCTTATATTTCACCCAAATTTTCTTTTTATAGTAAATCTCAAAAGCTCCCAAATGTGTTATATTTCAGAATTTCAGAAAATCCCCCAAAAAACGTCGCACGATTATGAATTATTTAAGAAAAAAAATTTTATTTTAATTAAACAATTCTGACCACTGGTTCTGATATATAAAATGAGCATAAATCAAATTTTACTGACATTTTATATCGGACTATGTCAAAAAAAACAAGTAAGAGTGTTAAATTCGGCTGTGCCGAATCTTTGATACCCTCCACCTCGGTTTGAGTATTGATAATAAATGTAAACAATATATGTGAAAAAGTAAACAATTTGTTAAACTTAATACCAAATTATTTCAGCAAATTCTTTGGGTTGATCCGCTTAACAGATGTTTTTTGTTTATTTCAAGAGTTGGTCTAAAAAGCTTTCTCACATTAGTAATTCGCACTCCAACGAGGAAAGATCGTTTTCGTCTTTTCTATTATTTCGGATAAAAGAAAACACGTTTCGGTGTTTGCTTTTTTGGACATCGTTGTTGCTGATCGGCATGTATTTAGGTTATATACCTATATTCATGCGTTTCCGGTTATATGATATAACCTCTCGATTAATTTAAAATTTTTGCAAATTAAATAGCTCACCCTAACCTTCATTGCGAAAAAGCTCTCTCAATTTTTTTTCTGTTGTTAAAATATTATCATATTTGGAAAATAATTTTTTTTACAATTAAAAGGGAGTTTTCTCTATTAGATTTTGTGGCAACACAAAATAACACCATTCAATACAAAATCTAACTCAGTGATGCCAACTTTTGATTTTGAATTAAATTATGTTAATAAAATATATTTTCATTTATTGACTCCAAGTACTACTACCTGGGAATTATCATCGAACTTCAATTTTTGGGGTTTACTTTGCCTACCATGAAGTCAAATTTTGAAGTCATCCAAGGACTATACATAATGAGGATGTGCAAAACGATAATGGAACGGTTAAACCAAAAGTCTGTATTTACTGCAACATTGTTGATTAATAAAAAGAAACATGTATATATAATTTTTTTTTTATTCTCCAATAATGTTGAAAATGTAATATCGTAAAAAAAAATATTTATAGAATTTTATATGAAATTAAATAAATAAATGATTATTTTTATTAGATCTTATTGATATGTTAAGAATTTATTGTTTTCAATAAGTTTGAAGAAAAAAAAATATGATAAAAAAAATACAATATTTCTTATTTCATTGGAATTCGAACATAAGCGAAAAAGATCAAGAGCCAGCGCACTACGCACTCGTCCAACAATATGTTATAAATATGCAAATAAATATTTCTTTAGTTAAACAAAATCATAGGCAGAACGTTCAACAGAGAATATTGTGATGGGAACGTTGTGGTGAGAACGTTGGGATAGAACGTTGTGGTGAGAACGTTGAGGAAAGAACGTTGATACGTTTAAAATTTTATCCCAACAAACGATGCCAGTAGTAAAATGCAAATGAAATGGAGAAACAGTTTTTACATTATTTTGCTTTGTTGGGATGTTTTGCATGTAGTAACAGTAACAAAATCGACCTGATTTTGGCAAGCAGTGAATTTAATTGAGAAATGAAAACTACAATCCATGTACAGTCCTATCCACTTGAATAGCACACCTAAATGTATATATATCAAAAGCTTAAAGCACGCGCTATTTAAGTGGACAGGATTGTATGTTCATTTTAAAATGATATGTTTATTTATATCATTTCTACCACCGTGTAACATTTCTACAATTACAATATTAATATGTTTTTTGAACCAAAAAAAGAAACATTAATGTTATATTTTTTGTTTTTGTACAAAATTGAAATAATTCATTTGATTTTATTATGTAATGATATGCATGAAATTTTCACAATTTTAATAAAAGTATTTTAACTATAATTAACTATACAAATTTATTTTAGAAATTCTTTTTGTTTTTTTTTTTCATATGAAAATATTACATTTTGTTATTGTTATGTATTGTTGATCTGTATTGGAATAATTAGTCATTTATTGTTCGGTTTAAGATCATGTATATATTTTTCTAATGAAAGAAAGATAATAATTTCTGTAATGTAAGAGAAATATTAGAAAAAAATTGAAGACAGCGCTAGATGGAGTAGCTACTTTCGAACAAAGCGACTTGTTCATCGTCAGCATCCTTCTGCCTATTACTTCAACTCATGCTTAATCAACTATTTAACTCAACATTTGAAAGAAAAGAACATGAGAAATGTTTTTCTTTTTATATACGAGAGTGTGTATGAACAAGCTGAGCTTTTCTAATTTTTAGCTTTCTCTACATTAACATAGCCAGATCAATTACAAGTCTTCTAATGGACAATGGCATCTAATGGACAATGGCAAAAACAAAGAGCTGTTCATATTCAATTTGTGTTTAACGAATAAAATTTATATATTAAAGATGCAATAGATGTGTTCTAAATTTAAAATTATAATTTCCGACGTTTTGATATGATTTTCTGAAATTCAATTAATTGTAATTTATAATTGGAAATTTTTAATTCCAGTTTTTAGAATTGATATTTTCTTAAATTTGAATGGAAAATTTAAAAAAAGAGCAATTTTGTGTTTATGTGAATAGTAATGCTTTAGTAATTATAAACAATTTTTAAAAATTAGATGTAATCGCAATCAGATATTTTGTAGGTAAAGCAGAATAATAGTTCTATATAACTATGTAAAACTGTTTTGAAAGCAAAAAACTCATTGATGAACTCGGTAACTCTATTTTATAAAGACAAAAAAAAGTTAACATGCCAAACTTATGTTCATATTTGTAAAAGAATAATGAAAAAACATATGAAATAAAAGACCAGCCCGTGTATACTCTTAACATTGTTCTGTATGATATCTAGTTGAAAATATTGACATTCATGTTAAAATAGAAGTAACTATTGCAAGGCTAATTAGAACAAAAATTGTGGCGCCATCTACTGCGGCATAGTCAAGCTGAGCAAAATGAAGTGACACTCTGTTAAAGCAAAAGAAATGTATTTTCCCCACAACAAAATATTGCAGAAAATTATGTAAATAAAATAATATACCGATTTATTTCTAACATGCAGTTGTTATGGATATACATATATATAATATACGTATATTATTTGAATTATTTAATACGTTTATGTATGTATATGTAAATACTACACATAAAAAATACAACATCAAACGTTATTTTTGTGTTTTTCTTTTTTTTAAATAAATTTATACATAAAATTTTTTTTGCTAAATTTAAATTTTTTTTTATTAACAACTAGGTATTTTAGCATTATTTGCTTTAGATGTTGGTGAATTTTTACTCCCTTTATATTAACTCGTAGTGTCTGCTTGTCGAAAAAATTTTGGATCGATTTTAACCCCTTTCCCGTAACCCATTCGATCTGAAATTTTGCAGGCAGGCTCGTGGTAATAACAGAAATGATTTAACAAATTTTTTTAGTGATGCCAAAACAATGGAAACTTTTAAATTTTTATACCAGAGTTAAAAAAAAATTTACAAATTGTTAGTTTTTATTATACTATTACCACAACGACCACAAAAACAACAAGTCCAGCTATGACAACAACACAACATTTAGAATAACAACAAGAACAATATAGAAACATCATATTTTTCATTTTTTTTTTACTTTTTCAGACATTTCCCTGGACCTGTTCCACCCATTTTAATGATTTTTGAAATAGAAATCTTCCCATGAATTTGGTGAATCATTCTCATTAAAAATTATCACTGTAGCTGCACTATGGAGGGCGTGATCGTGACAAGAACAACATAGAAAATTATATTTTTTCAAGTCTTTTTTTAGTTCTTCATTCAAATCTCGGGCCCTAATCGGCCGATTTGGACGATTATAAATAGCAAACTTTTCAGGATGTTAATGAATCATTTTTTATATCAACGAGCACCCTAGCTGCCCGATTGATGCCGTCATCGTGATTTCCACAGACGGACAGACGGACAGACGGACATCGCTACATCAACTCCGGTTGTTGTAAGGATCACAAATATATATATTTTATGGAGTCCGAATTTTTTTTTCTACTTATTACAAACGGAATGACAAACTTATATATACCCTCTGCACACTGGAGTGGAGGGTATAAAAAAAAACATTCATAGTTGATCTTGTGATAGACCAGGCCATTTGAAATCTTCTTTGCGGTCTTATCACAAATTTTGTATTTTTTACAAATTTCAAATAAAAATTTTACGTTGAAATATTTTTTTTAATTATACATTTTTTCAAATATTTATTCTTTTCTTTAATATTTTGTCTACACTAGTCGGCATAATTATTTTGACAAAAACAAAATGATACATTTTTGTATTAAATTTTTAGTTGTCTTTATAGAATATAATTATTTTTTTGTTGTTTTGATTAGATATTGCTAATATTTATAAACTAAAAAGTAACTCAATAGAGTTTCTTTCATAAAAAATTAAAAAGATAAGAATGAAAGTAATTTTGAGGTGTTGTCATAAGTATTTTGACAAGTTATTATTAGTAAAAAAAATCATGTGAGTCCGATCACAATCATGTCACACCGATTTGTCTTAATGTATTGTGATTGTATTGTGAATTAGAAATTTACCCTCTGCGCATATATGTAGATGTTTACACATCAAAAAGAAGCTTAATATTAACACTTTTTGGCCTTCGTACCTCTGACAGACTTACAAAAATCTTTTGTTTTGATGAGTTGAACTCAAAGGAGATTTGATCTGCTTCTGAATATGCTCCTTTGGAAGGCCAATCTTTTCAGCATATTCACATCTGATATGGAGGCATGTTCTTGCTTTGTATGTTTTTAAATCTCCGTCTTTTAAACATCGCCGAACACTGCGCTCACTGATTGGATTATTGGCCGACTGATTCCATTGATTTGCAGCAGATTGAGGCTTTAGTTGAATACTTTTGTGAATTTCCCGCAGAAGGATTCATTCTTAAATTAGCGTTGTTTTGCGTTTAGCACCTGATCTAGGCAAGTTTCTGATGTCATTATGTTCCTTAATTTGTTAATTTGATAGTGCACTGTTTGGCGCGATAAATTAAGTTCAATTACAATGTCTTTTACTGCGACGCCAGAATTAAAATTGCCAATATTGAAGCTCTAGCAACATAGCTAAAGTGACCATACGTCCCGGATTATGCGGGACTTTCCCGGATTTAAATCGTATGTCCTGCATTGAAAATTGTCCCGTAAAGTGTCGCGTATTGTACATCTTACCGTATTATTGCTATCTATTTGTAAAGTAACTTTTTCAATTAAATAACACTGCTTTGGTTCAACTGGTAACAATTATTTAAATTCAAAATTCAACTGTTGCAATTAAAGTATGTCATGCATTTTTAGCGAAATCACATTGCTTAAGTATTTAAAAAAAAATCTATTTCTATAATTGCTATTTCAGTTTAAAAAGTTGAAGTGTACAAAACAAAAGTGAAAAGTTTAAAGTTTTTTTTATAATTGTGTCCACAAAAAGGTTTGTATTTATATTTTCATTAATTTTTAATATGTATATTACTTATAATATATATTCTAAATAAAAAAAATAATCTCAAATTCCAGAGAATTATGTCCAAGAAATGCCAATGTACATTTACTGACGAGTTGAAAAAGGAATTTTCTTTTATAAAAAAAAGCAAAATTGAAAATAGTGTACATTGTGATATATGTAACAGTGACTTCTCGATTGGCTCGGGTGGTAAAAATGATATAACCAGACATGTTTCATCGGATAAACATAAACGAGCATTATTAGCTTCAGCTTCTTCAAACAAATTAAATTGTTATTTTCGAAAAGTTGAATTTGGTTCGAAAGAAAAGGAATTAGATAGCGCCGAAGCAGTTTTTGCATATCACAATATAATGCATAATCAAACATTCCGATCAATGGACTGTACATCTAAGCTGATTCGTACATTATTCGAGCCAAAGTTTACTTGCGCTCGCACAAAAACCGAAGCGATTATAAAAAATGTATTTGTACCTTATACAATTCAGAACTTATGAAAACTTTGGAAAATATTGATTTCATTACAATATTTACAGATGCGTCAAATCATAAAGAAACTAAATTATTTCCGTCATTAATTCGTTTTTTTTGATCACAAACAAGGTGTACAAATTAAACTATTAGATTTTGTATCTCTTCCAGGTGAAAATTCGGAAATAATAGCTAACTCAATTATAGAAATATTGAAGAAATTTCGTTTAGTAAATAAAATTGTAGCTGTTTGCGCAGATAATGCAAATACAAACTTTGGTGGTCTACTTAGAAATGGAACAAATAATGTATATAGTAAACTTAAGAACCATATTCAGAAGCCAATTATTGGTGTAGGATGTGCTGCACATATAGTGCACAATACTATTCAGTCAGCAGCAGATCAACTTCCTATTGATATTGAAGGAATCATAATTAAAGTTTACATTCACTTTTATATATATATAGTAAGGATTGAATTATTAAAAGAGTTCTGTGAAGATGCAGAGGTGGAATACATGCGCTTGCTAGGCTACAGTAAGACCAGGTGGTTGGCTATGATGCCCGCCATTGAACGAATTTTAAAATTATATGCTCCCTTAAAATCATATTTCCTATCCATCGACAACTGTCCAATAGTTCTGCATACATTTTTCGAAGAAGATAGCTCAGAATTGTGGTTATATTTTATGCATAGTCAGGCAGCAATATTTCACAATACAGTGAAGAGTATCGAAGGTGATAAAATTACAATTATGGAAGTTTTTACAGAAATAGACAATTTAAAATTGAGGTTAAAAGAAATAATGGATATACAGTATCTACCTCTAAATGTCCGTAGTCAGCTAAGAAATTTAGAAGAAAATGGTTGGTCCAAAACAAATTCCTTCAAAAGCAAAATAATTTTTATAAAAAATGTATTCAATATTTAGAAGTTCGTGTATCACAATTTGATCATTATTATTGTTTTAAATGGATTAATCTAAAAAGCATTGTTAATTGGCAAAATGTACAAGAAAGTTTTGAATTTATTTAAAAATTTAATCATAATTTGGAATTGTTCGATGCTGATAAAGAAGAAAGAGAACTTTTTGATGAGATTACATACGTAAAAAAATATTTTGATACAGCAAAAGTAAATGCTTGGAATGATGAAAAAATTCCAACCGATGTAATGTGGTTAGAAATATTTAATCACTTTCATACAAATAATATACCGTTCAAAAATATTAACAAAATAGTTGGTTTTGCATTATGCTTACCAGGCACTAATGCTACCACCGAACGAGTATTTGCAGTGGTGAATAAGTATTGGACCACTGAAAAAACGCAGTTAAGCGTGGATACATTAAAAGCGATACTGCAAGTGAAATGTAATTTCTCCTCTTCATGTGAAGAATTTTATAAGTTTATTTCTAGTAATGAAGATTTACTAAAAAAAATTCACTCAGCAGAAAAATACGCTTAATTAACGTGTACTTTAAATATTTACACTTATTTATGAAATATTGTTATTAGTTTATTTTTATTAAGTATATTTCTTGTAATAAAAAATTAAAAGAATAATAATTTTATTTTATTGTTAATTTTTTTTTATATTAATTAAATGAATAAAATGAAAAATCTATGATATTTTAATTCGGAACAATTAAATAAACTATGAAAATTATGTCCTGAGGAATGCGTTAAGCTTTTTTTATATTTATTTGAACTGGTCTCGGATTTCAGCATAAAATATATGGTCACTTTAAACACAGCTAAACTCAGCCGTTTTTCCCATGGTCTCCAATAACTTTTATTCAATATTTTATTTGAATATTATAAAAAAAAAATCAATTAAATTTAAATACAAATGTTATTTGATTGTCACTTACTAAACCATGCGCGAACACTGCCACAAAGATGTTGTCAAAATACTTATGCCACGAAAAAATTCGCTGTCTGCTTGCTTTCTTATCAACAGAAAAAATATTGGGCACGCGTATAGCTATAGTTCCTAAAAAAAAAGTGAAACCTCCGTATTTATTAATTAAGAGTTTATTGATCAAGTTCTGTTACAGGAATGACGATAATTATTTCTTAAGCTAAAGGCCTAGTTACCCACACGTTGTTAAAATGTAACTGTATCGTATCGTAACGTTGGCATTTAGTCCAATTATAGAACGTAAAAAACGTACCAGCATGTTGCTGTGTAAAGTTAACCAAACTTTATCAGCTGTTCACAAATGTCACGTATAAACGTAGCAAAAATCTAAAATCAACAAAAGCTAACGATACGATACGTTTAGCTTAAGTTGAGTAAGAACTTGTATGTGTTTTTCATAAGACAGGTTTAATCAGCTGATTCGCGCCCATACCGTGGGTATGGCCTTAAGATTATATTATGACTTTACATAAAGGGAAAAAATTAAAAGATAAACTCATTATGTTATTGAGACAACTGAGATTTGGATTAATCTGTCTTTAGTAGCAAACTAATAAACAAATCAAAAAAGTAACTGTATATGTACACAGTAAAAAGTTTTGGTTTAATTTTAAACTCAATGGTATTCATTATAGATTATTTTGGAATTAAATTTAAAATTAATGCCAAAATAGTTTATATGTAACACCAAAAAAAATTGAGATTTTTTAATGATTACTTGGAATAAAAATAACACCAAAATTTTAATTTAATTTTTCCATTTCAAAAAAACAATTCCTGGTCATTTACATGTGATACCGAAATTGGCATTAGAAGTTAGCCTCTCTTTATTTCACTTTCATTCTTGAAACTCTTCAAATAGGTGCATTATTATTATTTTCAGATCTACCAGATTTACACTGAGTCATAAAACTCTACATACATACGATTTATTTAAAAAAATTTTTTTTTGCTTTTTAATAGAAAAACAAATAAAAAATACATACGAAGTATATTTTGGTACTTTGGGGCTAAATTAGTAAATTTTTAATGGCTTGTATGACTTCGCATTGAAATCTTCATTAAATCTTCTAGGAGTCGAACAAACCAGGTTTTTAATTGTTTCAGTAGAAACAAGATATTTTAAACTGAGAAATAGACAATTGTCGTCTATTTCTAAGTTTCTGTATTGATTTGTGTTTGGGGTCATTATAATGTATAAATAGAGAATCACATTTTGAATTTAATTTTCAATATTCGACACAACGTAATTTCTCAGAATATCTAAATAACCACGGCTATCCATAATAATTGCTGACCATGCTCCAAGGCAGTACTTCACTTTCTCCAAGTTCTTGCTTGTCCATCATTTCCAAAAACGTTATATTTATATTCACCCGTAAAAATAAGCCTATTTCAAAACATTGAGTCATTTAAATGGATGTGTCTGTACTTAACAGTATAATCATAATCTTTATTTTTATTGATTTGGCTAATGTACGATGTTTTTCTACCTATGCATGACTTAAGTCCAAGTCTTTTTAAGCAGTGACGAATTGCATCAACATGAATCATTAAGAATCATTATGAACCTGTTAAACATACCGCACAATCTTCTCTCTGATTTGCGTCTTTATCAAATTTTAATATTGTTTTTACATCCATAACTCATCAAGCAAAACAAAACAGTGTTGGGTTATGTAAACAAGGATCCCGATTCAAGTGACATCTTCATGTTTTTAGAACAAATAAATTGCCTTACAAAGTCTCCGTATAATTATCATATACGATATAAACTTTAACACATGACTACATAATTGTAATCAAACTTGGGTTAGAATTAATTTCAATTTTCAATTTAATTTGGAATTGAATATTTTTTCATTTATAATTGTTTTGTATAGAAAAAATAATTAATTTGACCCATGTATGCATAATTAAAAAAATTAATATCAAGAAATATTAGATCATATCGGAAATTATTACAAAAAACTCCTTAACAACTTTAAATTTAAGAAAAACAAACAGTTTCTCATATTTCCTCGTTTCTTTTGAATTTATAAACACAAAAAAAGGAATAATCTCTTTTCGTACAACATAATAAGTTTTAATGCCATAGTTAATTGTTTATAACATAAACCTATTAAAATTCAAAATAACTTAATTTAATTCTATAATTGGTGTTGCACACCCCCCAAAAAAAAAGAAAAAGACGAAATGTAGAGCAAATGACAAAGGAAGAGGAATGAGCTGTTAGTATGTTTTCTTGTAACATAGTTATTGTCTATGTGTGTTTGTGCGTACTAAATTGATTAAAATTCAAAACACATATACATATAGTTAGACGCAAATATAAGTACAAGTGAACTATTTAGATACATACATGTAAATACATATATATATATATAGAGTGGGTCAAATTGTAGGGGGCCGAAAAAATCTCTATGGGCTCATCGCGATTCTGGTACTATGGGCCATAACAAGTATATTTGCCAAGGAACCATACCTCTAAAATTACATAAAATTAATTGGCGTACCCATACACGATATAAATCGATTTTTTCATCGAAATTCTGGAGGGTTCGAAAATGATTTTAGAGGTATGGTTCCTTGGGCAAATATACTTGTTATGGCCCATAGTACCAGAAAATGATTTTAGATTATTTATACTCCATTTGTTCATCGCGATTCTGGTACTATGGGCCATAGCAAGTATATTTGCCAAAGAACCATACCTCTAAAATCATTTTCGAGCCTGCCAAAATTTCGATGAAGATATTTTCCATAATACTCATTCAAATGTAAAAAAATATTGAAAATGTTTATACCAGGATTTTTTTGGGTCAGGATATCCGCCGTTTTTCACATTTATTTTTATTTTTAGAGATGACCTTTTTGGGGAAAATTGACGAAATTATTGCACGAATCGACGAATCTTAGACTTTCACATATATAAAATAGCCCAAAATATTCAGCGCTGAAAATTATGTGGGGTTCCCATATACGATCTATATCGATTTTATTCAATTTAAGTCAAAAAAAAAAAATCGTTTTTTATATTTGTTCATTCAAAGAGTAAATAAAAATAAACGATTTTTTAACTGAAATTGAATGAAATCATTATATAGGTCGTACATGGGCACCCCACATAATTTTCACCGATGACTACTTTGGGCTATGTTAAATATGAGAAAGTCAAAGATTCGTCGATTTGTGCAATAATTTTTTCAATTTTCCCCAAAAAGCTATAAAAAAATCCACAAGAAAGCACGAAAATGCCCCCTAGCGGCTGTTACAAATTAGAATAAATATGAATAATGGATTTCCCGACCCAAAAACTCCCGGTATACACATTTTCAATAATTTTTTTACATTCGAATGAGTATTATGGAAAATATAATGAAAATATTTTAATCGAAATTTTGGCAGGCTCGAAAATGATTTTAGAGGTATAGTTCCTTGGGCAAATATACTAGCTATGGCCAATAGTACCAGAATCGCTATGAACCCATGGATATTTTTTCGGCCCCCTACAATTTGACCAACCCTAATATATATATGTATATACCATATGTACTATTACATAAACACAATTGAAACCAAATGACCTGCAAACCAAACAAACTAAAGAAACATACACTCATACATACAAAAAAGGTTAAAATGTTGATAGGCCATGATGGTTTTATTTTCATTTATTTTTGAAGAAATTTAACAAAATACATTCAGCATGAACTTACATACTAATAATATTTGTACTTTAAAAATAACATTAACATTTATTTTCATACATAAGTATTTACTTATGCATATATCGTATTTTAAAAAATATATATGCTAAGCGAGTTTGTATCCATTGACTTCCATTTTCTGCTATATTCGGCTTTATTCATTTACAATATAATATAATGTCGTCGAAAATTTTACCCTTTTCATATTTTTACACTTTAGTAATCAAATGAATGACAGGTAAAAAAAATATATGTAAATATATAAGAATATGTACAGTGGAACATTTATTTACTACACAACATTAACATTAACTAAAAACTAACTAATAGTTTTACCTATAAATAGCATTAAGACATCTTTGAATTTTAATTTCAATATTTCATAATGATGTAATTTTCATACATAATTATAATTATACAAGTAAATGGAAAAATTATTTGGACTAAACTCAAAACTGGGCTTATTATATCGATTAATCGATATAAAATAAAAATCCAATACATTTTTTTTTAGTATCAGCTGTGTTTATTAGGCAATAGGGCACACTTTTTTATAACGTTTGCAAATATTTCAATATTGATGGTAATTGTGCTAAAAATAAAATACAGCTTTGAAATACTTATATAAGCAACTTTAATCATTAAGCACATTTAAATTTAGTTCGAAGTCTTGAAAAATGAGTCTCGGATGTAAATATTACTAATATCTTAAGATTTCCCAGAAGTATTGAAAACTCGACAATTCCCGAGACGTTTAGTAGTTCGGTTTTAATGAAAAAAGTGGAAGAAGGGTTAAAAGTAAAAAAAATTCAAAATTTAATTATATAATTACATTACATCTCATTCATTAATTCATTATACAGTGAATCCAGCATGCTTAAAATGGAAATTGAATAGGAGCAATCGTAAAGTTATAAAATTTTTATATATATATGGGGCGTTTCATGTCAAGTGAACCAACTTTTGAAACCGATGTCTTCCGATGACTAAGGTTAGTCCTATTGGATAGCAGTTTTGACACAATTTTTCAACAAGATCGGTCCAGAACTCTCTGAGTTCAAGTGAGTCAAAATATGACATTTTGGCCAAACAGGTGTTTTTTCTCATCCACGTAACTTTTTACTTATTGTTCTTAGCAAAATTTTTCCCAAATAGCTTTTTCTTCAATCTTACGGAAAAAAATTAAAAAAAAAAATAAAAAATTTTTTGGCTTTTTTTCAAAACAGCCCTTTTTTTTTGCTCACAAGAAAGCTTAGATTCTTTCCTTTAAAAGCTTTTGGTTCGCTTAGTGGGATGCGAGTGGGATATCTATGAAAAAAATTTTTTGTAACTCAAGACAACGGTTTTTCAATTTTTAGCATATGCACTAATTTGAATTTTTTCTTAAGCATACACTGAGAAACAAGACAAATTAACCTTTCCGACGGTATGTAGCATACCTAACTACAATTTCATACCTTCGATACTGTACCGCAATATGTTAACCTCAGGAAAAAACTCACTTTTTCCTATAGAAAAATTATTTTTTTATTTATTTGTGATAATATATAATAATAATAAAAATAATAATAATAATAATAATAATAATAATAATAATAATAATAAAAATTTAAAAAAATAAATAATTTAATAAAATTTAATCTTAATCACATTAGATCCATTTATAACATAACTATTTATACCTTTACCACTATGTGGTTTGGGTATAATGACTTTGTGCTGCTGTTTGTAACAACCAAATATATTCGTCCTAGACCCATCTTTCATTATACCGATCGACTCAGAATCACTTTTTGAGTCGAAATAGCAATATCCGTCCATCCGTCCGTCCGTCTGTGTGTCCATGTAAACCTTGCAATCAAACTACAGGTCGCAAATATGAATATATTTTGATGAACTTTGGTATATAAGTTTTTATTGGCCATATGTTGAACGCTATTGAAATTGTAAAATTCGGTCTATGTTCAGACCTAGCCCCCATACAAATGACCCCTATGAAATCGACAAAAATTGCCATAAGTTCCAAATTATCATATAGATCTCAGTCAAATTGGGTTTGTATATGTTTATTATCAGTAGTTCAAAAATAATCCCTATAGGAAAATTCTTAGTCATAGGCCCCATATAGAGCTGCTTCCCGATCTTCACTTAAATCTATCAAAAAACAAAAATATTGCACAGATTTTTTTCAAATTTGGTTTGTATATATTTTTTCAAAGTATAAGTGACTTTACCAAATATGGTCAGGATCGCTCCATTTTTCGACCTAGTCCCTATATAAATATAGTATCCGATATGAACTTTTTCATATCTGCAGCGAAAAAAATTTATAAAAATGCCACTCAAATTTTGTTTATGCTTATTTGATATATCCAATTAGTTGGACCGAAGAGATAGGGTCTCTAAACCATGGTATAGGGTATCGTATAGTCGGGCTAGACCGACTATAATTTTCTTACTTGTTTTTAATTAATTTACTGTAGCTGATGAAGTATTTAAGTTTTGTAAATTTTTAAATAGCCAGCCGTTCATCCAGCTTATTTTTCGCCTTTATTTGCTGCTTTTTTGGCAATATTTTCTTGGCGTTACTAGGTTCAGCTCTTGCTTTCGCTGCTGGTTTCTTTTTTAGCTTTGGAAAGAAATCGCATTGAGTGGAGGGAGAAAACTTGGGTCTTCGAATCTGTTCTTCAGTGTTTTCAATGTTTCATCATGATCCTTTTTGCTCCTAAAAACTATTTTAGTTTCTTTACAATAATTCTTTGCCCAACGGAATAAAGCATTCGTATACATGATGCGATCTTGATGAGAACACTGGAGGCTATACTTCGCTGCATTTCTTATCAGGTTTGTTCCAATATCATCACATGCACCATTATCATGAGCAATAGGATGAAAACGCCACTCAGCTGGTATTCCAAAATCTTTTTTATAAGCTATAAAATTTGCGAAGCTACTATTGTTTTTAAAATGTTGACGAGCTACGTCCGAAACGTAGTATACCTTCTCTGCTGTAAATTTAGATATTAGATATTTTAGTATTATCTTCTGGTACTCGCAAACTGCAACGGTATCATGTTTTAAATCATCGGATATGATTGCCGTACTTTTGTGTTCCACTTTTTTATCTTTCATGTAGTAAATAACTACTGTGAATATAGTCGCTTGGTCGTTTTTGAAGTGGAAAGCTTGTATAGAATCCTGAAGGACATATTTATAGTTTTCTGCGAAATCATATTAAATAACGAATTCACTAGACTTCCAATGTATCTTCAAATCCTTGAAGAATGATCATTGCTCTTTGACTACAAAGTCATGAGTTCTCAAGTTTAGCAATCCTGTACACATTTCTTCCACAAAATCATCCACATTTAAAATTAATGTTTTCAATGTGCATCTGTCAGTCTGAATCAAAGATTCAAATTTGACCTCCTCTATGTATTCGCGATCAAGAGAGTTGATTAAATTCTCTTTGATGAATGTGGTTTCCTGGCAATTTGTGACATTCACCTAAGTGGCAAGAAGTTCGCAATGGTGTAAATCTTCTGGCGAGTCAGTTAATTAACAGCTGAACCTAGTAACGCCAAGAAAAGATTGGCAAAAAGCAGCAAATAAAGGGTATTTAAAAATTTACAAAACTTAAATACTTCATCAGCTACAGTAAATTAATTAAAAACAAGTAAGAAAATTATAGTCGGTCTAGACCGACTATACGATACCCTATACCATGCGTTTAGAGACCCTATCTCTTAGGCCCAACTAATTGGATATAGAAAATAAGCATAAACCAAATTTGAGTGGCATTTTTATTAATTTTTTTGGCTGCAGATATGAAAAAGTTCATATCGGATGATATGTCTATATGGGGACTAAGTCCAAAAAGGACCGATCCTGACCATGGTTGGTAAAGTCTCTTATATTTTGCGAAAATATAAACAAACAAAATTTGAGATGAATCATTGCAATATTTTTGTTTTCTGATAGATTTAAGTGAATATCGACAAGCAGCCCTATATGGGGCCTATGACTGAGAGTTGTCCAATAGGGATAATTTTTAGACCACTCATTAATGGATGTAATAAACGCATACAAACCCAATTTGAGTAAGATCTATATGACAATTTGGATCTTATGGCAATTTATGTCGATTTTATAGGGGTCATTTGTATGGGGGCTAGGTCTGAACATGGACCGATTTTCACCAATTTCAATAGCGTTCATCCTATGGCCGATAAAATCTTACATACCGAATTTCATCAAAATATATTAATATTTTCGACCTGCAGTTTGATTACAAGGTTTACATGGACACGGACGGACGGACACAAGGACGGACATCGTTAAATCGAATCAGTTAGTGATTCTGATTCGAGCGGTATAATAAAAGATGGGTCTAGGTCAAATATTTTTGGTAGTTACAAACAGCAGCACAAAATCATTATACCCAAACCACATGTTATAAATGGATCTAATGTGATAAAGATTAAATTTTATTAAATTATTTATCTTTTTATTTTTAATATTAGTGCTAGATGACCCGGCAAACGTTGTTTTGCATAAAAATGTCCCATGATCTGTTATATAGATGTACATATATGTATTTAGGACTAAATCATACATTGAGCATATCCCTCCACCAATGAAACTAAAATGAACAAGTAAGAAAATTATAGTCGGTCTGGACCGACTATACGATACCCTATACCATGCCCTATCACTTAGGCCCAACTAACTGGACATAGAAAATAAGCAAAAACCAAATTTGAGTCTGATTTTTATTAATTTTTTTGGCTGAAGATATGAAAAAGTTCATATCGGATGCTATATCTATATGGGGACTAGGTCCAAAAATGGACCGATCCTGATTATGTTCACTAAAGTCTCTTGTATTTTGCAAAAATATATACAAACAAAATCTGAGAAGAATCAGTGCAATATTTTTGTTTTTTAATAGATTTAAGTGAAGATCGGGAAGCAGCTCTATATGGGGTCAAAGGGATCATTTTTGGACTACTCATTAATGGATGTAATGAACGCCTACAAACCCAATTTGAGTAAGATCTATATGACAATTTGGATCTTATGGCAATTTATGTCGATTTCGTATGGGTAACTTGTATGGGGGCTAGGTCTGAACATGGACCGATTCTCACCAATTTCAATAGCGTTCATCCCATGGCAGATAAAAGCTTATATACCAAATTTCATCAAAATATATTCATATTTGCGACCTGCAGTTTGATTACAAGCTTTACATGCACACACAGACGGACGGACGGACGGACGGACGGACGGACGGACATTGTTAAATCAACTCAGAAAGTGATTCTGATTCGATCCGTATAATTAAAGATGGGTCTAGGTCAAATATTTTTGGTTGTTACAAACAGCAGCACAAAGTCATTATACCCAAACCACATAGTGGTATAGGGTATAATTAATTAATGAATAGAATTTATTACATTAAGAGCTTCTCGTTCAGTGAGACGTTACAAACGATTAACTAGGAAATTTTACGATAACCAAAACCAAAAATAAACAAGTAAGAAAATTATAGTCGGTCTAGACCGACTATACGATACCCTATACCATGCGTTTAGAAACCCTATCTCTTAGGCCCAACTAACTGGACATAGAAAATAAGCAAAAACCAAATTTGAGTGCGATTTTTATAAATTTTTTGGCTGCAAATATGAAAAAGTTCATATCGGATGCTATATCTATATAGGGACTAGGTCCAAAAATGGACCGATCCTGATCATGTTTGGTAAAGTCTCTTGTATTTTGCAAAAATATATACAAACAAAATTTGAGACGAATCAGTGCAATATTTTTGTTTTTTAATAGATTTAAGCGAAGATCGGGAAGCAGCTCTATATGGGGTCAAAGGGATCATTTTTGGACTACTCATTAATGGATGTAATGAACGCTTACAAACCCAATTTGAGTAAGATATATATGACAATTTGGATCTTATGGCAATTTATGTCGATTTCATATGGGTAATTTGTATGGGGGCTAGGTCTGAACATGGACCGATTCTCACCAATTTCAATAGCGTTCATCACATGGCCGATAAAAGCTTATATACCAAATTCCATCAAAATATATTCATATTTGCGACCTGTAGTTTGATTACAAGCTTTACATGGACACACAGACGGACGGACATTGTTAAATCAACTCAGAAAGTGATTCTGATTCGATCGGTATAATTGAAGATGGGTCTAGGTCAAATATTTTTGGTTGTTACAAACAGCAGCACAAAGTCATTATACCCAAACCACATAGTGGTATAGGGTATAAAAATGCAGATATAAATTGATATTTTTCGCCGTCAGTACTATATAACTTCAGCCTTCTTGCTCTAAACAACTAATTTGCCACGTCATGACGCGTCACTCCGCTGACAAACCTAAAATTTAAAATCCGGCTTTAAACTGATATTCCTCGTCGCCAGTACTTTATGTGTACTTACTCGTACGAAAATATTTTCATTTATTGTATTGTATTTCCCCTCATTGAAGCATCTGTGATAAACAATATTTTTCGTTTTATTGCCAGATGCGAAAACGATCAAAGCTGATGGTTTTCCGACACGGGAACATGCGACATACATTTGTCCGTGTGAAAAATATGCATTTTCCAGATTCGTGCCACAAACACTCAATGATTGGCCTTGTGATTTATTAATTGTCATGGCAAATGCGAGACGAATTGGAAATTGGATTCGCTTAACCTCGAATGGCTGGAATGGTTAGGATCATTGGAATTCTCGGAATGAGAAGTTCATCACCTTTGAATTTTCCTTTTAATAGTCTCGTGTGAATCACATTTCTCATGAGTTTTGTGACCGTTGCATAATTTTAGTTGGTTGAGATTGCGAAGCATGATGGCCACTGAACCAAATTGTGCGGTGGCAAGCCAGGCGCATCCAATGAATTCAAGAACTCAGTTGGGTAGTTGGTTGGTTCTCCTTCGTTTATTACACAGTCGATAGATTTGAAGGAATGCAGTGACCCAACGATTTGATTTTGAATTGTGAAGTTTAAGTGATCCACATCCTTGTTCTTTGCCGCTAAAATTGCTCTTTCATTCAACCAATCATAGTTTTCGTGGATAGCAATGATGGTCAGAAACACTTTGTCGATGAGCTCCTCTTTCGTTGAGACGAAATGACAAAAATTTGGCACGAACGAAATCAATTCACTCGATGCGTCAACAGGAACACGACCATTACCGATACTTAGTAGTTGATTGGAGAACACTTCGGCAGATGGATCGTTTAGCAGTACAAGCCGCATGTTTATCGTCAGCTGAAGTTTCTTCACATAACGCCACAATGGTGATGATTTGAGGCAAGCATTGATCTCATCAGCAGCGGTCGATCGTGGTATTACTGGCAGTGTTTGCCGGAAATCGCCTGAGAGTAAAATCAATGCACCCCAAAACATCTTGAGTCATTGAACAGATCTTTCATAGTGCGATTCAGAGCTTCTAATGCACGTTTATCCGACATTGTGCAAATTCACGAAAAATCGTTTCAAAACAATGTATTTAATCAAATTGAATTAAAATTACTGTCTAAAGCTGATAAAAATTTGATAAACTGTCAGCTGTTAGAAGTTGATGCACACAACGCCATCTACTAGCAATAGCGGAATCAGCATTTGAAATCATGTTCGTTTCTATGGGTTCTTGAGTTAAGATGGCGTTGTAAAATCGCTCCACACATAAATGTATGGGAAAATGAGTTTTCCTCATAATTTTTTCGGAAAATTTTCCAAAATTTTCTTGGGTATTCTTCATGTTTGGGCTAATCATCGAAATCGGTCAAGGCGTTCTCGAGTTATAAGCGTAGTAACTAACGTCACTCTTTTTTATATACATATATAGATGAATTAAATCATTATTGCAAGTAAATAAAAAATAATTTTTCAACATTTCTATACGAAAAAAGTGATTTTTTTTTCTGAGGTTAACATATTGCGGGCATTACAGTATCGAAGGTATGAAATTTTAGTTAGGCATGTTACATACCGTCGGAAGTATTAATTTGTCTTGTTTCTCAGTATATGTGACCTTCTCCGAGAAAAGGGACCTAGTGTGTGAAAATTAAGTTTTTAGAAAAAAAAAACGCATTTAAAGTTTATACACCCTTTTAGGTACCAGAATCCACCATTTTTGACACAACCCATTTTTTGACACACTAGGTCCCTTTTCTCGGAAAAGGTCACATATGCTTTATTTTATAGGTTTTAGAAACACTTACACACTAATAGGAACAAATTCAAATTAGTGCATATGCTAAAAATTTAAAATCCGTTGTCTTGAGTTACAAAACATTTTTTTTGATAGATATCCAACTCGCATCTATCCCACATCGGTTTCAAAAGTTGGTTTACTTGACATGAAATGCCCCATATATGAACTTGAATGTGTGAACTTCAAATGTGTATTCAGATTTATTAGTTGACCAAAAATGGGAAGTATTTTTCATTCTTTTAAATTTAATGATTTTATGTCAATTATGTATCCAAAATAAGTCTACTTCTACTATTTTTTTAAATTAAAGAGAGTTGCTTTAATTATGAAAAAAGACGTCCATTGTTAAATAATTATTAATTGTTTAATAATAGATATTAATTTGCAAGTAGATAACACATTAATAGGAGATAAAACTAAAAATCTGTTTTTATACCCTCCACTCCAGTGTGCAGAGGGTATATATAAGTTTGTCATTCCGTTTGTAATAATTAGAAAAAAAATTCTGGACCCCATAAAATATATATATTTGTGATCCTTATAACAAGCGAAGTTGATATAGCGATGTCCGTCTGTCCGTCTGTCCGTCTGTGGAAATCACGATGACGGCTTCAATCGGACAGCTAAGGTGCTCCTTGGTATAAAAAATGATTCACTAACATCCTGAGAAGTTTGCTATTTAAAATCGTCCAAATCGGTTAATCTGGTCCCGAGAATTGAGCGAAGAATTAAAAAGTCATGAGAAAATATGATTTGAATATGTGTTCTTGTGATAACGCCCTCAATAGGGCAGATAGGGCGCTTGTTTTTAGTGAGAATGATTCACTAACATCTTGAGAAAGTTCCTGTTTTTAAATCATGACAATAGGTTTCATAGGTGCCGAGAAATCACTGAAAAGGTAAAAAAAATATGACGTTTTCCTACATTGTTTTCCTAAATTTTGTATTTTGTCATAGCTGTGCATGTTGTTTTTGTGGTCGTTGTGTTAATAATATAAAAATTCATCAATATCAATATTTTTGGGTGTAATATTTAAGTTAATTAATTAATAAAATAAACTATATAAAATCAATATCAATATTCTCCGATTTTTATAACATCACAAAATGTTACAAATTGATACATACTACTGTTGCCAATATCAAAATACTATAAATAATATTCATATATTCTGTATATGTATATACATAATAAGAGCATATTAAAATAAATCGGTAAAAAATTGCATATTAATTACAGTAGTAATTGCAATATGTCTGAAAAATGACGATAAATCTAACAAAACAAAAAAAGGTATTTTATTTTATTTTTACAAAATTCTGAAATTTTTAGAGTTGAAAAAATAGTATGGTTTTAAGAGTTGTATTTTTAGTAAATTTTTAAACCCTGCATACTTGCTTTCAAAAGTAGTGGGTAGGTAAGACATAAAATATTTATTTACCCTGTAAAAAAATTGGTGTTTAGAAAAATACTATTTTTTGTCAGATGTTAATTACAATAAATTTTTAAACTTTCTTATTTAATGTCGGGACGGAGGCAAACGCCATTCCCAAAATTTTGTTTCAACAGTTATCTACATTAAGAATAACCGCGGAGCTCATCTCAATCAATGTGCAATGATCGAGCCTTGCCCTGGGAAACATGCATTTATGCTTTTCTTAACACAAACGCCATTCCCAACTACCAAAAATTTTTGACACGAGCTATTCACATTATGAATAGTCGCGGAGCTCAACTCAATCATAGTGCAATGATGAAGCTTCGCACATTAAAAATAAACTAATTGAGAAGTACAATTCATCATTACGCTGTATTATAATACTATATTCTTATTTTACTGGTAGCTAGTAAACAAAGTGATCGTATCATTGTGAACGAAATGGAATTGAAATTGTATGCAGATTTGTTTTACTTAAAAAACCTGTTTCTACAGATAGTGAATAAAATCCCAGTAAGCATTTTATGCAATAAATGATCATGTAGAGTCTTTTTAACTCATATGTGCTATTAAAACAGGTATAAATGCGCCCTTTTGCTGATCACAAAATATTCTTTTGTTGGGATTAAATATTACCTTTCCCGCGAATCTTCTTGAGAGTCCTTTTTATCCGCTTTTCTAATCAGTTTCGACTCATTTTTGAGTCTTATTTAATGTAATTTTTCTATAAATCACTTTTTAAGAGAAAGCAAAAATCATTATCTAGTCTTTTTCTAATAGCGCATGTGATTAAGCAGTTTTTAATCATCAAAAGTTCTCGAAGAAGACACAGTAAGGTAATTTTTGTTAAAACAATCTTCGAAATGATGACTGGGATATCGTATATTTTTGTTAACACACAAACATATGCATAGCAGCACGAGTAAACCGAACTCTAATTGGCTTCTTATATGTATACAGCCGAACAAAAATGAAAATACTCACCAAAGAGTAAAGTAAGCAACAATTTCATTCAGTCTTATGGAAGCTTTTGAACAAAGCAAGTCTATGTCGCGTTGTCTTGTGAATTTTTACATTGTTTTTTAATAGGTACTAGTGATGCCAGGAGATTTTTTCAGAAATCTCAACGCTTATGAAAAAAATTCCCTTTTTTCCCTACGCTACTTTTTTTTTAAATTTATTTTTAATTTGTACATTTTCAATTTCAATTATATAAAAATAACATAAAAACAAAGAAAAAAATATAAAAAATAAGATAAAAATATCATGAGAATTACATAAGAATAATATAAAAAACATATTATATTATTATAAAAAAAATATTTTTGCAATTCTGTATAATTCATCTTTTTGATATGGTTAGATGTGCATTTAAAATTTACACAACTAAAGGTGTGTTTACACTATGTGTATTTTCCATATGTAAATTCAGTTTTACGATCCATACGTAATTCGGCGTGTGTGTCAAAATTGGCTTTTTACATACAATTCATCATTTTTGCGATCAAACGTACATATGTATTTCCGTATGACATAACCTCTAAATGTAAACAACAGCTGATTTAATTTGTGAATTTACAAAAAGTTATTGTTAAAAATAAAGAAATATATTTTACATATTTTTTAATTGTTAATTAATATTAAACAATTTATTTTTCTTTCAATATTTATCTTTATAATTTACTCTGTTTTTCTTTCGCCACAAGCAGTATTGTATTTTCATATGGTTGTCATGCCAAAATAGAACCTGCTCTAATTGAAAAATTTACATATGTCTTGCCAAATGTGTTGTACATAAACAATTTTTGAAAGGGTTCACACTATGTGTACAAATTGCACATGCTAAAACAATAAGAAAAACACAAGCAAAACACAAGTGTGAACGCAGCTTAATTAAAATGGCTTGCAAATGAGATGTTACAAATCAAACAGAATATTTGTTCTTGGTTTTCAGTGTTGCCGTTTTAGCTTTTTAGTTGCTAGATTTCCAAAATTTATCAAAAGATGCTAGATGCTAACTTAGAATATTTTATTAATAAAAAGCTGCTTTTAGCATCTTTTTTTTGATATTTTTTTTTCATTATTTTTGAATATATAATTTTAATGGTATTGATATGTTTTTATTTCTCAAAGTGTAGTACAGTAATTGTGTGTACTACTCCTTTTACCACTCTGCTCGTTTCTTTCAACAAATATAACAAAACATTTTGAAATAGAAGAATGTAAACACCAACAACAGTTTTTAATGAATTAGAAAGTCGATTGCCAAAAAATATTATTGTATTAAAAAAATGCAAAATTTTCAATACAAAACACATTAAATCGGGTAAAAGAACAGATAACCAATATATTAGAAGAGTTTAAATTTATATCACCTGAAACAGGAAAAATTCAAATCCAATGGAGTTATATCACAGAACAAAACTGGGATACAACACTGAATACAACCTCTTTATGGATTGAAAAATTCTATTGGCGAAAATCCATTTAAGGAGTTATCAATATTTGTATTGTCTATATTAGTTTTGTCTTTCTCAAAAGCCAAAGTTGAACGTTTGTTTAGTTTAATGGCTTTAGTTAAAAGCAAACTTCGAACAGAATAAAATCCGAGTTGTTATGTTCTGTAATACGTATAAAAGAAGGATTGAAATTGAAAAATCGGTGCTGTCACAATTACAATATACCGAGCGATATCGTTGATAAGAGTCGATCGTCAGAAAAATATCAGAGCCAAGAAGAACTTGAAGATGAAGACATCACAGAAATGTTAGATTCCATAAACCAATTATTCTATATAATCTTTTGATAATGTAATTTCTGTTATATTTTAAATAAAAAACAATCCCTCTAAAATTAAAAATATTTAATTTAAGTTTAAAATAAACTCAATTTGATGTTAATAAAAATTTCAGAAGAAATCCAAAATAATTTTAATTAAAATTTAAAAAATATAAATCGAAACATATGTTTTATATTAATTTTTCGATTTAAAAACCAAAGAATTTATTAATAAGTATATAATTTTTCAGTATAAAGGTAATGAAATTTGATCAGATATTAACTAAAAAAAACAGTTTGTTAAATATTTTCATCTTAATTATCATAATTAATTTAAAGACACAAAGATAGATTTAATACAATAAAAAGAAGTAAGAGTTGAAAGTTGATCTATGCGGACTCACAAATGTGCCCTGTACTAATAGGTATGGAAAATTGAAAAGGATTGTAAAAAATAAAATGCACCTTTATATTAAAAAATTTTAATTAAAAAGAAAATTACAAAATAAACCATTTACGTGGTTAAACTTAATATTGTTTGTAATTATCTGGATCAGGTTAGTATTTAAAATGGTATAAATCGGGAGTCATTGTGCCAATTTGTGACCTAAAATATGTAGTCACCTCTATAAAATGCTGAAAATTCAGAGCATTTGTTGTAATAATTCAGTAATAGGTTTGTCAAAGTGTTTACATATTCAACTATTTTATATACATTTGTTACAAATAGTGCAAGAAGTCCAGATATTAATGTAAACGTAAAACCCAGGTGGAGGGTATCAAAGATTCGGCATAGCCGAATTTAACACTCTTACTTGTTGTAGTTAAAATTAGTGTTGATTCTGAGTGGATCTGTATAATTAAAGATAGGACTAGGCCAGAAATTTATTTTGTAGCTACAAACATCAGCACAAAGTCATGATCCCCTGGTAAAATAATTCGAAGATATATAATATTAAGGCTTTGGGGTTTTTAAATACTTTTATTGAGTTTTTTTCTTAATCGTATACAAATTTCTGATTTTATTATCGAAGAATTCTTCACAATCGTTACAAATATTAATATTTTCTTTTTTAAAAATTTATTGTGTAAATATCTCTCCATTACCGGCCTCAAATTTATGTTTCTATGATTGGAAGAATCGTTCAAATCATTGTAAAGGAATGTTGCTAAAGTTATTTATATATATTTATAACTTTATTTATATAATTTAAGCCGCATGCAAAAAAATTAAGGTGTACTTCAAGTAGACTTTATCAACAATTTTGTATGAAAAACATACAATAAAGTCTACTTGAATAACACTTTAATTTGTTGCATACGGCCCTAAACCTCTATAATTTTTATAATGATTATCATATCTCTCCGAATTAAAAAGTTATTTTTTTAATATGTTTAATTTTTTCATAACAGTTACGGATGAATTCCTTTACTAAAATTCATTTTGTGATTTATATTTTAGCACGCAAAAAACTTATTGCATTAATTATCATTATAGCCAATTTCATAAAATTCATAAATTTTATAAAAATATATCCATATTTGCGACCTGTAGTTTGATTACAAGGTTTACATGGACACACACACGGACAGACGGACGGACGGATGGACGGACGTCGCTAAATCGACTCAGAAAGTAATTCTGAATTATCAGAAAGTAATTCTGAGTCGATCGGTATAATAACAGATGATAGTTACAAACATCAGCACAAAGTCATTATACCCTGACAACATAGTGGTATAGGGTATAAAACCAGAATTGCCTTATGTAGACCCAAGCGGCTAGTTTTAAAGAGAATAACAAGAATTGCCAAAAGTAAAATTGCTAGTGTTAATTGAGGCTAATATATAAAGTATTAAAATTTAAAAATAAGACGCTGATTTCTGTAATTTACATAAACCCAATATAAATTCTTTTAATACCAAAATTGAAACCAATACGAACTTTTTGGTGTTATACAACACTAATATTAATTCTTTTTACTTTGAAACATTGAAATATCTTTTTCCAAATATGAGTAAAAGTTCATTTTTAATTTAATTAAATAAATTGAAATTCCTCTCAGATACACGGACCGATTGTTATCATTTTTCTCAGGATTTCTCCTTAGAATGTTAAATAAAAATTTTTGTCTTTTCATGGGGATGTGAATTACAGAACATGGGCGATTTTGGAAATTTACATTTTTAAATTAGAAAATCTTACATATTAGTCTCAATTTATATTAGTCAATTTTATTTGCAACAATTTCAATTTACACGAAGCAATTCGTGTCTGTCAAAAGTTTATACGAAATTCTTAGTTCTTGAGAAAATGTCTCAACTTTGTATGAATCGTATCATTGATTACGTAGTTTTATTAATTACTAGTATAGCACAGCACTCGAAATTCGAGTGCAAATTCTGGAAAATATTATTTTTTCATTCAATTTTTGTCTTCCAATGTTTTTATACCCTCCACATCTCAGTGGCAGAGGGTATATATAGGTTTGTCATTCCGTTTGTAACGCATCGAAAAACTAATTTCCGACCCATCGAGTCGATATAGCGATGTCCGTCTGTCCGTCTGTCCGTCTGTCCGTCTGTCCGTGTGTCTGTTGAAATCACGCTCATTCAAAAAAAAAAGCATTTACTTAGGTCAGGTTACGAAAAAATTATTTGCCATAATTCCCACCAGGTTGGTATTGAAATCGGAGTAAATCGGGAGCCTCTGCGCTGAGAAATGAACAAAAGTTTATAGATACCTCTAAAAAAAACATGAAACCTAGTGTTTTCTTGTAATAGTTTAGTGGTTGAACATACAACAACATAAAAAAAGCCACAAAAAAAATGTGATTCATACATATTAACAATAACAAGAACACAACTACCATGAGCTATGTTAATAGTATTGCCACAAACCGAGGTGGAGGGTATCAAAGATTCGGCACAGCCGAATTTAACACTCTTACTTGTTTTAATTCATATATACATAAAAAATTTATGAATATTTAAATGAGCCTAAAGGTATGTTATTCAATTCTAGCAATTCACAATTCAACACAGAGCGTCTGATATATAATTTAAACCATTCGCATTAACAGGCCGTAACGAATTATTATAAATATTTTATTTTATTTAATTTAATATATTTTTAAGATAGATTAAACATAAATTTTATCATTCTCAGATTTTCTCCATATGAACTATAACTATGCCAATTTTCCCACTCCTCCGTGCCCGCATATTGCTAAAAAGGGAATTAAAAATTTACCTTCACGTAAAAACTAAACGCATAAAAACCAAGTTTTTACTATACTCCATATCTTTGTAAATTAAGTTTACCATCATGTAAATAAATAATTGTCTAGAAAAATATCTATGTCTATTTTTTTTTTGCAAATAATTTGTTAGATCATTTTGATCGTCGCCAAAAGTATCAGCTGGATTGGAACACGGGGAAAAGGCTAAAAATCGATCCAAAGTTTTTTTTGGCAAGCAGATACTACGAGTTAATATAAAGGGAGTAAAAATAGTAAATACATATTTTTTTTCGAAGAAGCAAAGTACGGACTAAAATCCATTTTTAAACGTATTTTTTTTATATTTTCATTTACATCCTATTAGGCCTGAAGAAATTATGTATTTTTCCTATCAGGACTAGTACATTTTTCTTCAGGGGAGGGAGAAATCTAATGGAGACTAAACTAGAAATTGTCTTTGGTTTACAAAAAGCGAATGTTCTTAATTCCACCAAATATTTCTTTATTTGAATCTCGTACCTTGTCAAAAATATGAAATTTACAAGCAGACGGATGGACGGATAAAATTAGCTAAATCAATTAGGAAAATGATTCTGAAAAACATCTCATTCCATTTTATTTTCTAATCTCCATGCAATAATGATGTTCATAGCAAAACATTATTCTAGAACATGTGAGTATCTATACAAGTAGAGAAAGGCGTACACCATTGGAAAATCCAACTTTATTTTTATGAGCCACCTTCTAACACTTCTTAAGTAATTACATAAACAAATGGTTAGAAAAGATGAGAAGGAATAAGATATATTAATAATTCTCATATTAGCCTTTACTTATATCCGGAAAATATGAACCTTGTTAAATATTTTAACGTGAAAACTAATGTAACTACCTAATTAATATGCGAAACATGATTATATCTTAGAAATGATGTCCTTTGTACAAAAAATCAACAACAACATTGAATAAAATTATTCAAAAATTGTTCCAGTATAAATAAATGCAGCAAGAAAATGTGCTAATTTTCATTAACCAAAGAAAAATATTATAATAGTGAAAAGTGCATAATGAAGGCAAATAATGTGACTGAGGAAATGAATGAAAAACAGCTAAAATTATTTTTATAATTATGCACAAGTTTGAGTTTTACGTTTTACATAATAATACTTAGAGTGAAACCTTATGCCAATGTGACGGGTATTTGAAATGTAAATTAATTCAAGTGTGGTGGCAAGACCAACAACCATATGGTGCCTTTTTGTTGTTTCTCTCTTAACGTTTATACAACTGTTAACAATGGCTTGCTTGTCTTTGAAAATTTAATTGATCCGGTAAACGTATTTGAAAAAGGAAAATTTTAAGCTTAGCTACGTAGCTACACTTGACCAAGAAAACTAAGACTAAGACAATTTTCTTTTAACATTTGCTAATGTACTGAATAGTAAATTTGTGAAATGTCTACTCAAAAGGGAAGTAGTGCCTAAGGCCACAACTAAAATCTACTTTGTAGTTGAGAATATTAAGAGAATAAGCCTAAACCAAATTTAGATGAGATTTTCATGTATTTGTTGCCTCCACTTTATATCGGATGTAGCTTATATGTGTGGACTGGATCCAAAGTGCTTCAATAATGAACATATTTAGTACGGTTACACATCAGTTAAGGGCCAAAATCAATTACAAATTTCTTTATTGAATGTGTTTAAAAATATTTAGTTGAATAGCGGAAGGTATTCCTTTATCTAAATAAATTTACTACATTCAAACTAAATTGTATCATGATACTTTAGCACGATTTTTTGTAAAATTGGGCACCAATCCCTAAAATCGTTATTACCAATTTTCTTCCAAATAAACCTATATATGGATTTTGTAGTTACAAGGTATACAGACAAACAAATGAACCTAAATTGTTAAATTGACTCAGAATGTGGTTGGTCGAATAAAATGTAGATCTACGTGTATTAAATTTAATACTTACAAACCCATAATCCCCTGATTCTCTAACGAGGTAGTTCATCGCTTGAGACGTCTGCTGCAGACTAAATTTGACTTGTCTTTGGAATTTGTAAGTGACCTCAGTAAGTAAAGTCACCTAGTGATTTTATATAAGTCAAATTCTTTTGATTTCGTAAATTCTTAGATTTCCTAAACGAAGAGTTAATATTTTTTTATCACATTTTCCAGATGAGGGATCTTAAATCCGTCATTGAAGCCGGTGATACTTCTCTCTAAAAATAATTTGTATATATATTAAATGTCCTAATCCTTTTGTGTTCTCTGAATTCCAAGGTCTTCTTCATATTGAAACATATGACACTTTTCCGAAGAAATACATTTAAAAAAAGTAGGGAAAAGATGTTTGCTGTAGACTGACTATACGATACCATAAATTTCTTGAAAGGGTGTTAGGTTCAACTATGGAGTAAGTTCGGGTATTGTAGAATATGCGGGTAATGCGGACTGCCTTTACTCGAACACTAACATTTCTCGTAATTGAGGCTGAGAAAATAATCTTAATGGTAAGCTGACCGTTTGTCGGTATGATTTCATGCAGAAATATTACAGAGAAATTTGTTTTGTGATGATATTTATTCTTAAAAAAAAAAAAAAAACAAAAATGTGCAACTATATGGGATAACCACCTATTCCGATATTAAAACATTCATCAAACAGTCGCAAAAAAAATAAATAAATATATAAAATAATAAACAACAGTTATTACCAAGTTTCCATATAAAATTAATTTACAATAAGTCAGAAATTAATTATAAAATGAGTTCTTTTTTCATTCGGTAGCACTTCCAGTCGCAAAGGCTTTTGTAGTTATGAATACTAGCAGAGCCCAGCCCTCGAAATTCGAGTGCAAATTCTAGGAAATTTTATTTTATCATTCAATTTATTTCTTTCAATGTTTTTTAATCTATCTAATTCATTAAGCTTATTTCATTATAAATATTTGTTGAACACAAGGCCATCTTGTATGCCACCTAAAGGTATTCAACTTTTTGGCAATTCAAAATTCAACACAGGATATGTTTTATGCAATTATTGTAATGAAATCTGTACGTTAACTTTCGCGTTGCATAATGTAAAGTTGATTGTGCACGCATAACTTTCCTCAAACTCAACGAATTTAATAGTTAATAGCGCAAAAGAAAGAGCTTGATCCAATGAGCGTTCTGAGAGTGAAACGATCAAGATCCATTCATTAGAAGAGGAGCTATGAGGATTCGAATTGCTTGAGTAAATGTGTCCCATAAGAAATGTACAGGGAAGAATCGCGTTTAAGTATAACTTGAGTAAGGTGGGAGTTGAGTAAATTTCAATGATTGACGACATATTTGTGTCGAAATACCTTTCATAAATTTTTTTAACACATAAGATTCCTCAAAAAAATATTTATTGACGAGTTGATTGCATCGAAAAATACAACACTAAAAATAAAGAAAGATAACGTTAGGTCACTTCAAGAGCTTTTAATTCGTGATCGTAGTGTTTTTTGCCAAGAAAAGAACAGATTTCTAGTAAAATTGGGGTCAAAAGTTTCGTAATTGATTATTGTATGTAATATATTAAAAAAATTTAGTTGAGTAACACAGTTTTCAATACACGTCATTCGTGGGGTATTACTAGGTAATATTCGAAAAACCATTTTACGCGGCAAGCTAATATACAGAAAGTTAGATATTGAGCAACCAAAATGAATTGACTATGAAAACCTTAATATGTAAACCTTATGACGAATAGAGCGACCAAAAGATCTTGTGAAATTTTCTTTAACGAAAACAACATAAAAAAATAGGATACAATGCCTACTATGTGAAGTAGCTTGAACACTCGACGATCGGCTCCCAATAAAGGAAGACTTAATTTTTTCCGAACCATACTCTAATACTCGTGTATTAATTTGATTTTAATTTAAATAATAAAAATTAATTAGTTTTATTTGCTTTCGTTAATAGTGGATTAGTATTCTACATTACCCTAAAATTTTCAAAACGACTATTTTCAACGTACCTGATATTTTTAAACTCTTTCTTTTAACTCTGTCTATCCGGCTGTCTGTCTGCCATGGGGCAACCCCATTTCCCCATATCCGATCGATCTGAAACTTGGTCGATAGACTTGCCGTGAAAAAATATTCACTTTGTCATAGTCACACACAGTCACGCATAGTCACGCACAGTCACGGAGACATTAAGACCTCACTTCCCCTCATCCGATCAATCTGAAACTCTGTCCATAGACTTGTTGTGGCCAAAGATTAATTTTAAGATAGTCACGCAAATTCATATGAATAAGGAAATAGTTTTAATCAAAAATTTTAATAAAAATTTTGTTTTTATGTGTTTGATATTTATATATGGCATTTGTAAATATTGACTTATATCTTATTGATTTGTAAACATACATATATGCACTCAGGGGGGTAAAAATCTATTTCACAATACAATCACAAAAATAGCGTAAGGGAAAATCGGTGTGAGGTATATGTAAGTGTATTGGTACAAAGATTATGAATTAAAACTATTTAGCTGCTTCAACAACCAACAGAAAGTGCCATGAAAGTATAGCAAACAACTGCAACCATCAAGTATAACAACCATAACAGACGTAACAAACATAGATGGCGCTTACTGTTTGATCTATAATATTAATAGGCTAGGCGATTTCTTGTGACCGGTGTTTTGTTCTACCGTTTTATCCCGATTTTGACCAAACGTATATTATTTAAAAGGTATTTCTTTTTAACCGTTTTGCAGATTTACAGATTTTTAAATTTTTAAATAAATAAATATTTTCACATATCGATATAGTTTACAGATGTTGAAACTTGGCGGCGCAAAAAGTGAAAAAAGCATTAAAAACTTACAAAGACCGGTCAACATTCTAACGATTATTTTCAAAAGTAATTTACCTAGAATTTCATTTGAGAAGTTCATTCGAAGGTATTAAAATCGTCTTCAATTTATTTTTTAAGAAAGTATAGCTCAATTAGTGATATTTAATTTTTGTTTAATATATTGTTGCTCATAATCTTTGTGCACTCGTGCTAAATTTAATGCGTGACTTTTAATTGGTTCCAGAGTTATTAATAAAAAATTTAAAGACAATTCCAAAATTTTGTACAAACATATTTCAGGAACTGTTGTAAATATTTCTTAGTTTAGGAAGGCAGAACATACATACAAAATTTTATCAATTTCAAAGAAAAAGATTATTTTCTTCATTAATTATAAATAGAAGTACACAAATCGTATCTCGTTTTTCGCGTCTAGCGTCTGAGGTCTGGGGGCTGGGTCTAAATATGCACACACATCGCAAAATCAACTCAGAAAGTGATTCTGAGTATCAGTACGAACTCATTATACCCTGATCAAATATGTACATACAGCACTAAAAATTGATTTGAATTCGGTTACCATTTGAAATAAGAATTTTAATTGTAATTCTTAAAAATGTTAAAATGCAATAGATTTCCTGTACTAACAACCTTAGAAATAGATTTCTTTTGAAATGAAAGTACTTTCGATAACAACTCTCAGTTGAGTTTACCAAACAATCTCTTTATACAAATTAAATAAATTGATCCAATCATTGATGCAATCCCCAAAAATATTGGGGATTGCAATAACAAATTATATTAGAATTACATATTTAGAACAGATAATTTCAAAATTACATATTATGATAATTATTATCAGGGACGGCCCTAGGGTCGAGTCAGTAAGGTCATGGCTCGGGGCGACTGGCAGATAGGTAAAAAAAAATAAATCAATCCTTTACAAGATATTATGTTACGTAATAAGAAAAAATATGTATAAAAATATTTTAAATAATGATGAAATATGTAAAAAAAATTATTTTCTTTTTTGTTCGTTATTTAAAAGAAATCATATATATGTATCACATAGTAGGCTTTGCGCTTTACAATATTTGAGATTTTTTTAAAGAATGATAACTAAACAAAAAGCGTTGTGACGTATGGGATCTAGTTTTTAAAAACAACGAGAATCAGCAATTTTGATGCCATGAAAGCTCGGAAAAATTTTTGGTGTAAATAAAAATAAAATTATTTATTGAAAATATAATTTCTCTCTATTTTCGTAGATAAAAAACCCTCCAACATTACACGGAATGTATCATTTAGTCCGTGGTTATTTTCCTTATTTTTTTGAGTATAAAGAAATTTTATACATTAAATTTTATACATGAATTAAAGTGGTTGAAATTCAATTGTGCCCTCCCACTCCAAATATGGAAATACTACGATAATGAATGTGAATATTGTGAGCAAACAATCTGACAGAATCTTTAAAAAAATTATAAAAACCAAAACCAAAAAAATTTATGTTGACATTATTTAAAACATTATAAAAAATGTTTGAAAAGAAGAATTAGCGACAAAATATTCGCAAGATGAACATGTTCTTCTGTTGGATGTTCTGTGTACGAAATGTAAATTATTTTATTTGTGTGTTGGTTCATTTAAAATTTTTTAAGTTTTTGTAATTTTTGGTCAGATGTCAGATATATTGATTTGCGTATCTATCAGGCATGTGATGAAAATCGATTGATTTTAAATCGAAATTCTAAAAAGAACGATTTAATAATAGGTGTGATAAAAATCAAGCGGTTTCAATTTCCATTTTTGTTCCACTTCATCATGTTTCTTTCAATAGAGTGTCACTATGTTATTATTTTATAAATGTTATTATTTTATATTAATATTAGCATGTTAATTTTGTGTTTTCGTTTACAAATTTATTAAAATGGCATTTATTATAGCGGCAAGTGTACTACTAATAGGCGAAAATGCCAGAAAAGAAAAGATAATGCAAAAAAATATACGCGATTCATCAAACCCAATGGAATTACCGGAAAATAGGTAATTTTAAAAAATGTATTTGTTTTTTATTTAATTAATGTGGTTTTTATTTAGTTTTATTCAATACTTCCGCATAAATAAAGATGCATTTTTGTGGATTTTGGACGAAATATGAGACACTTTTGAATCCACATCCATTCCTTTGGCGATTCAATTGGCCGCAACGTTAAACTTTTTCGCTGAATGTAGCTTTCAACGTTCTGTTGGAAATGATGCAGTTATTGCAATGCACCGGACTACTTTTTCGAAATTGTTTTCAAAAATATTAGTTATTTTGGAAAACATACTGTGCAAAGATTGGATAAAACTTCATACTGACCCGATTAAATTTCGGAAATCAAAAAAACATTTCTAGGACAAATTCGGAATTCCTGGGTGTATAGATGGTACCCATATTGAAATAGTGTAATAGGTATCACAGGAAAAGGTTACATAGTATAAATGCCATGATCGTAAGTACATGCATATAAAAGTATTGAGTTTGTTACAATTAAAAGTTTTAATTTTGATTTTAGATTTGTGATTATAAAACGAAAATTACAGCAGTTCACGCAACGAGACCTGGAGCAAGTCATGACTCTTTTATTTAAACTTAAGTCCCCAAAGAGATTATTTTCAGAGCAAATATGAAAATGGCTTCTTGGGGATTCCGGATATGCACTTGAGCCAATTTTGCTGACCCCATACAGAGATCCGAGTCCAGGTTCCACGAAACATAAATTTAACAGAGCACATACATCTGAACGAAACATAATCGAAAGAACTATTGGAGTCCTTAAAAGTAGATTTCGTTGTTTGCAACGCACTTTGGTAGTATAAACTCCAAAAGGCCAAAAAAATTATTAACGTATGTTGTGCACTTCACAATATGTGTTTATTATACCCTATACCACTATGTGGTTTGGGTATAATGACTTTGTGCTGCTGTTTGTAACAACCAAAAATATTTGACCCAGACCCATCTTTAATTATACCGATCGAATCAGAATCACTTTTTGAGTTGATTTAACAATGTCCGTCCTAGACCGACTATAATTTTCTTACTTGTTTTTTAATGTGGAAGAGGTTTCAACTAATAATACAATAATAGAAGAATCCGAAGGTATTATCAATAATGAAGCAGCTAGAATCCGAGACAATAATAATAATAATAACTAGCAGATTGCAGCACTCAAAATTCGACTGCAAATTCTAAGAAATTTTAAATAAAGACCATAAAGGTATGCTTCACAATTCAACTCATTTTAAATGAAGAAAACAAACTCAACACTTTAACACAAACGTATTAACAAATTTAGTATACACACACATAACATTTAATGTAATTATACCCTATACCACTATGTGGTTTGGGTATAATGACTTTGTGCTGCTGTTTGTAACAACCAAAAATATTTGACCTAGACCCATCTTTAATTATACCGATCGAATCAGAATCACTTTCTGAGTTGATTTAACAATGTCCGTCCGTCCGTCCGTCCGTCCGTCTGTGTGTCCATGTAAACCTTGTAATCAAACTGCAGGTCGCAAATATGAATATATTTTGATGAAATTTGGTATATAAGCTTTTATCGGCCATGGGCTGAACGCTATTGAAACTGGTGAGAATCGATCCATGTTCAGACCTAGCCCCCATACAAATTACCCCTATGATATCGACATAAATTCCCATAAGATCCAAATTGTCATATAAAACTTACTAAAATTGGGTTTGTATGCGTTCATTACATCCATTAATGAGTGGTCCAAAAATGATCCCTTTGGCCCCATATGGAGCTGCTTCCCGATCTTCACTTATATCTATCAAAAAACAAAAATATTGCACTGATTCTTCTCAAATTTTGTTTGTATATATTTTTGCAAAATACAAGAGACTTTACCAAACATGGTCAGGATCGGTCCATTTTTGGGCCTAGGCCCCATGTAGATATAGCATCCGATATGAACTTTTTCATATCTGCAGCCGAAAAAATTATTAAAAATCCCACTCAAATTTCGTTTATGCTTATTTTCTATATCCAGTTAGTTGGGCCTGAGAGATAGGGCCTCTAAACGCATGGTATAGGGTATCGTATAGTCGGTCTTGACCGACTATAATTTTCTTACTTGTTTTATGTATGTGTTAGTAGCAACTTTAAACGACCATAACTCCAAAAAATGTTCCAGATGATGAAAATCTGTAAATCTGGGTAACAACGAAGAAGAAATACCTTTCAAATGATAAATTTGTTGTTAAAATCAAGGTAAAAATGTTAAATTTACATCGGTCACAAGAAATCGCCTTGCCTATTAATATTATAGATTAATGTTGTTGAATATATCATTTTAATACTTTATTGTTAAATAAAAAGAAACTTAAATTCAAAGTTTAAATACTTCAATTTGATTCTTTTTAATTTCTAATAACTCTTTTTTGAGCATGATTTTTTTGAAAGGCAGAAATTGAGCAAAGGTGAAGGCATCTGAAATAAGAGAACAAATAAAACGAAGTTTTCTCTAATCAATTCAGTCTTTTTATTCAAAATAAAGAAAATTAAAAACTAAAATAAAAACTAATTTTAAAACACAAAAATAAAAATTCCTTTTTTAAAACATCCAATTTTAGTATTAGTTTTTGTAAGGAGTTCAAGCTTCTTCTCGTTGATCATCATTTGTATCCTTTTAAGTTTTAAATCATTTTCATGGTTTTCTTTTTCTTTTTCACTTCTTACTTATAATAATTAAATTTTTTTTTTATGTCCAGCAATTGTTTTTGGTCTCTAAGAGTACGTTTTATTGACGACAATGAATTAGATATGTCCGTCAACAATTTTGCATGCTCATTGGTATGCTTTTAGAGCAATTCCTGACGGCCATTGGAATTATTTAGTTATTTACTAGACATACATTTTTTAAATTGTCCTGCAATGAACTTGGCTCCTTTTTTTATTTTTGTTGCAACTGACACTAGCTTGGTTAGATGTGGTTGGTCCATCCTCATCAGTTCCAGACGAATCGATATGTTCTTCATCGTCATCTTTTTCCGCTGCTTGTTCTGCTGTTGCTGAGGTTGCAGTTGCTGGTAGTGGTAGTGGAGCTGATGCTTGAGCTGCCGCTACTGAGATGTATGTCTGGTTATATGGGTCTCCTCCTGTAGCACGAGATTCTTTTCTATTACTGGCAAGTTTTGTTTTTACAGCTGACTTTCTTTCACACCATACCTACAACCACGTAAATAAGAACTAATTTTTCAATGAAAATATAAAACGTACCTTTTTTTTTTGGTGGACCAATACTATTCAAATCTTCTGTAAGAGTTTGCCAATGGTGTTCAATCGCCACTCTATTTCCTTTGGCAAACCCTTTTGCCAATTGTGAATTGTTTTCCATAAAATCAATCATTTCTTTCCTGTCTTGGATTTACGTGTTTTCCCCAGAGTTCAGAAAAAACACACACTGAATAAAAAACTCGTACATATATGTAAACAAACATAACCTAGACCAACACACACATATTTTTATTTTCATATCAATTATGTTTGTTTTTAAATTTTCTTCGGTGCCAAACACAATCATGACTTGTGTTCGTTTTAACATTTCGTTATTTACACGAACATTTTTCTATCACGTACTTTTTATTTCGATCAACCACACAGATTTGAGTGTTGCTTTATTTGAAGTTCGTGTTCTGGTACGTGTACTGAAAAAAAAACAGAACATGTACAATAAACAGGTTCGTGTTCAGTTATATTTTAAGTCGTGTTCTGGCTACTGTACTAAGAAAAAACAGAGCATGCGCAATAAACAGGTTCGAGTTCAGTTATATTTTAAGTCGTGTTCTGGCTCGTGTACTAAGAAAAAATAGAATATGTACAATAAACAGGTTCGAGTTCAGTTATATTTTAAGTCATGTTCTGGCTCGTGTACTAAGAAAAAATAGAACATGTACAATAAACAGGTTCGAGTTCAGTTATATTTTAAATTCATGTTCACACACAGTCATGATAATTGATATGAAAATAAAGATATGTGTTGGCTGCTTTTGAACAGAACATTGTGTGTTTCATGTGTGTATTTTCTGAACCTTGGTTTTCCCCTGAAAAATTATTTTAGGTAAGATATTTTAGTACGTAAATTTATAATCTTTACATTTTTTATGTTATATTTTTATTAAAGCTCTGAAAAAAAAAATTATCTGTTTCAAACCGAAAAGCAGTCTTCTTGATTTAAAATCGATAAAAAATAACAATTACGTTTTCCATCATATTTTTTTTTTATCCGAAAAAGCTCCATTAAAGTTTTATATTAAAATAAAAATAAAATTAGAAGTTTTATATAAAAATAAAAAATTTTGCGTAGTAAAAAATTTGGCCTATGGCGCCACAAATGCTCGGGCCGGTGCTGATTATAATTATAATTATTATAATTATATATAATTATTATTATAATTATAATTTGTTAGTTAATATAATAAAATTAATTTTGTATTTAGAATTATTTTTCTGTTATAACATACGAACTACAAACTTTTAATCTGTAGCTAAAAGGAAAATCAAATTCTGTTGTAAATATCAAATCGAAGAGTTAAATTTTTAAATCAACTGAATTTTTAATTTATTTGTCATTTTGGAAAAATCAGTTTTAAAAAACAACAAATATACATATCGAACCCACGAAAGCAGTCAATTGTTCAAGCATCAGAAAAGTGTCGCCAGTACCTGCATGGTGGTTTCTTCCATAAATGTTTTCGCAAAAGTATCGGCCATGTTTTTCGCATTGAAGAAAGGAAGAGCATCAGCACTGTGAAGAAACAATGTGAAATGCTCGTCAAACCCATCAAAGTGGTCAATTTCACCCCAGTAAATGGTTGCCACAATAGAAAAAAAATCTAAATTCCATAGTATCAACAAAATAAGAAAATTTATCTGTGGTTGGTTGTTTGGACAATATAATTCAGTAACCACAAGAGAGTAATGCGATAGTACATATGACTATCAAAATTTGGTTGCCACAACGAATCCGTCTCTCTGTGTGTGTATAAAAACAGAAATAAAACAACGTGTTTGTCAAAGACAATTGGCTGCCGTATAACACATGTTTGTGAAAAGACAATTTCTTTCTTAACAGGCACGTAGGATAAACTTTTGTAACTTGTATCTGTGTTCGTATGTCAGTGTGTTTTTTTTTTATATTATCACTTATTTTCTTTTTACAAGTTTATCCTTCTCTACTTACATTACGAAATTAATTCTCCATGACTTGTGCTAGTTAGGGATTAGTTTCAGTTTGTCTATGCTTAAAAAGACTATTTAATTTCTATTAACATGTTTATATTCGTACTCGTATGTATTCAATATACGATGGATTTGTTACAATGGGAGAAGTTAAAGAGCTTTTAGCAACATTTAGCCGTATAACAGCATGGAACATTGTGTTTTTGTCTTCTTGTGTTGTAAGAATATTTAATTGAATGTGCAATGTCACATTTTATTTCGACTAAATATAATATCAACTCGATAATATTGGCTTCTTTTTATTTGTGAAAATTTTTGTTTATCAGATCTGATTTAGAAATTAAACATGGTGTTAATTTTCTGTATTATACAAAATAAAAAATGCACAGGAAATAAATAGTGCACGCATTTGTCGTAATAAAATTGAAACAAAAAAGTTAATTATGTTTTTTTTTATATTTTTTAATAACAAATGTTAAATTTAAGTTTTAAATTTAGAATGATGATATTAACTTATTTGTTTTTAATAAAATTTTTAACATTTTCCAGAACGTTTTCCATAAGGCATAATTTGGTATCTATAGACACTTTTTTAGTAGAAGCTGCCCACTTTTCTCCGAACTCTTTCTCAGTTCGGGCTGATCGTTTAGTCACCTTGAGATGTTTTTCAACTAAATCCCAATTTTGTTCAATCGGTCGGAGTTATTGGCAATTTGGAGGGTTAGTTTCCTTTGATACCAACATTAAATCATTTGTTTGGTACCACTTAATAGTATTTTTACTACAGGGTGGTGCACGAATCATGCTTCAGTAAAACAGTGGCTGTCAATGGGGACCGCTATTTAAAGATGTTGAAGGAGTTTTTTTTACCAAGAGCTGCGCCGCAGACGTATTCGTTTCAACGGCATTTGGTACCAGCTAGATGAAGCAACTGCACACATAGCCAGACCGGTTATAGCGCAGCTCCACCAAAAATTCCCAAACAAATTAGTATCCAAAAACTCCACTTTCCGCTGGCCCACAAGGTCGCCTGACCTAACTACACCAGACTTTTTTTATGGGTTTGTATCAAGCAAGAGATGTACAAAACGAAACCAAGGAATTTGACTGAATGGAAGCAATCCATTAAAAAAATAATTGTGACGATCCCGACTTCAACCCTTCAGGCCTCAATGAATAATTTTCTGATCAGGTGTCGCATATGCGTGGATGAGCATGGAAATACATTGATTAAAAAAAGTTATCTGACTTCCTTATTGGAGCATATTTGGTGCGTCAACCTATATAATGGCAAGTGGCGAGGTCAAGTCAGAAGAATGAGGACAAATTGTATGTTCTTGAAAATGGAAGAAATCATTATTAACAGCACTTCACAGCTGAATTTATTGAACATGGCTTGCCAGACCAAAAACTTTTTTGGAAATTTTGATTTTTTTGGAACATTCCCTCTTGCATTTGCGACATTGAATCCCTGATCATGCAGCTGCTAAAAGTCAGCCAGCATGTACGTTTCGTCATCCATAACATAATACTCAAAATTGCTGATAAAATCAATTTGAATATCTTCTTTTTTCGCTTTATTGCCTTAAATTTTTTTTGGAACCTTTTGCACTTTGTACGTTTTCTTGCGGAAGTTTCACAACAATTTGCTATTTTGGCCACTTTTCCTCCAGAAATATTCGGTTTCTTGATGAATATGCTTACTATTTTCGCAGCTTTCTTACGGTCTGAAAATCCACTTTTACTGCCACAGCCATCTTTTCTTTATACAGTCAGCTGCTTCTTACAATTTTGTATCACCCGAGAAACAGTATTCCGGTGTACCCCTGCTTGACTAATAAGCACGAGGGTTTAAATAATAATGACAAGTGTAAACAAATTAACGGTATCCATTTTTGTTGGAAGCAAACATTTTTTCGCGCCCCCTCTTTATTACAAAGTAATTGAATTCAATTAACTCAATTCAATTTGTAAAATCAAAATTCTGAGTGAAAATTATAGTTGAAATATTTAGTATTATCGATTGAAATTATATGAATACGAGAAGTTGTATATGTATAATTTGTTATTTAGAGGAACTAAGAAAATTATATTGGATTTAAGGGAATGATTTTTCTATTATTCTTCACACTTCTGTTACCGGAGCATTAGCAAATAACTAAATAGAAGAAACAAATTAATAAAAAAAAAAAAACATTGTAAAATTAAAATTTTTGTGTTAAAATATTTAAAACGATTTAAAATTCGAGTTGTACATGTGACAGAATTAGGAGATTTGTATTTATTTGTATTGGCGTATTCTCATAGTTCAACATTTGCCACTTTAAAGTAAAATTGTTATTAACACATATTTTTGTGTCCGAAAAAATTTATGAAAATGTTGATGCATGTATATGTATTTAGAATAAACTTTTGAAAGGACATTGTTGATATTTTTTTGTTCTGATATTATAAAACAGAAAATTGCATAAAATTGCGAAGATTCTCTCCTTTCATTTGACATTTTCTTAATTGATATCGTAGGATCAGTATAAGTATTCCAAGATATAGTTACGCTCAACAGGGATTCGCTAATTCGCTTAACCGTTGATTCGATGGATGTGTAACGCTGTACGTATAGAAATGATTAATTATATGATTAATTACATACAGCCACAGACATTCTGGGGGGTGACAAATTCCAAGTCAGGACGAAAGTACTAGACCAGGAGCCAAATCACCGCATTAGTCACCGAAATTTTTCAATCGAAATCACTTTTTTATTTCCCAAAATAAAATGCTGAGAATAATTTTTCTTTTTCACAGTTGAAGAATTATGGCCTCTGATTAAGAAGAAAAGCGAATCGTGGTCAAGCGTTTGTCCATCTTCTTCAAATAATAAACCAAAATATGGAATTTCGATTGATTTTACTCGATATCGAATGCGGTGATTTGGCCCCAGTACAGTAAAACTTACAAAGGGTTTGGCGTTCTGAGGTAAAATTTTTAGATACCGCTTGCTGTTTTTGAAGTTATTGAGTTTCAGTTTTGTGGTTGTTTCGTTGCTTGTAGTGCCGAGAAGATAACAAGTCTCTAAAAGCTCCGACACCACGTTAAGCGCAGTTGTAATGTGTCACCTACACGCCGTCATTGCATGGATGGTTCATCCCATTACGTTTCTAGTCGTGGGTCAAAAATGAATTATTTACATAAAACAAAACTAATCAAAATAAAACAGAAAATCAAATAATAATGATGCCAAGCATCTCCAGTCAGGAGATGGTAGTAAGAATCTTTGGTAATGGATTTACTAGCATTGTACACCAGAGACTCACCAGACGCCAAGCCAGACAACCAACTAAAATATAGGCAGAAAAGCTAATCCTCAAGTGATTTATGGGGGTCTCGCTATTCTAAGGTTAGATCTAAACTATGTTCCATCGAATTGGAGAAAGGTAAAGGTAGCCAAATGAGACCATGAAATACCCAGAACTTTAGGCCAATCAGTCTTTCACCTTTTCTGCTGAAAGCGAATCGACAATCACATTAATCTCAAGCTTTAGAGATCGTCACATTTTTGAATGGACGCTCAACAGAAACTACATTTCCCGAGATAGTGAGGGTAGTTGAGAAATTTTTTGAATTTAGAAAATGCACTATGATAGTTTACTTGGACATAATTTTAATAACGACGCATTTTATCTTCTTCTCATGGCTCTGGATACTGCAAGCTACATCAGCGACCGTATAATAACCGTGCTGAACGCACATATTATAACTGTTTCTATAGATAATAATATGATGTCAAAACAAGTTGGAGAGGAACACTCTAAGGTGGATTGTTATGGCTTTTAGTTATTTACTCAGTAATTGTAAGACCCAATTATTAAGCGGTTGAAGTTGTCACTTACACGGACGACGTAGTGATTTTGGCATTACGTATCATTGCTAGTGCTTTGGATACTCTAGAAACTGAGCAATTAGTGGTGGTCTCGGAGTGAATCTAACAAAAACAGACCGGTACTTTTTACTGCGAAGGCTAAGCCAAGCTTCAGACTTCCGCGGGTGAACCCCCATCTGATAATGCGAAATACCTTGGAATCATCATGTACTCTAAGCTCTCATGAAAACTTAATATCGATCACAGAGCTAAAAAGCCAACGGTAGCTTTCTTTACCTGTAGAAAGATATTCACTTTGAGCCCAAAAATGGTTTTAGGGACGTATGTACATATATAGCCATCGTACGCCCCATTCTCACTTATAACTCCCTAATATGATGGACAGAGATGATCATGTAGTTCATTTTACACCAACTAAGCAAAGTGCAACAATCAACATGCATTGAAGTAACTAGTGCAATTCGGTTCCTTGGCTCTACGTGTTGATTTCAACGACGGTGAACTACCACTTAAGCAAGCCAAACATCCAAGTATTGGATGAATATGAGTGAATTTCTAAAAGATCTTCTTTGTTTGTCAATGATTACCAGAGAAGACAAAGAACAGCAATAAAAAAAGTATATAAAGCTAAACAGAGTCAACAAAAAGTCTTACTCTAAAACATTCCAAACGTGTTACAATTAAGGAATGTGCATGAGAGCTTTTATTTTACACATTTAAATTTTTTCGCCTTTCAGTTAAAAGGTCTGGCAAAATTACACTTTACGGGGCGCACCGCCAAAAAAAATGGAAAATGACCCCCTCCTGGAATTAATCCGGAGATTACGAAAATCGATACCAGAAGGGGGGAAAATGCCACTGGGCGGGCCCAGGAGGCCCCAAAAAGGGATCCAAGGTTGCGAAAAAATCATGTGGGTACTCAAACTTCCGGAAATTTTATGGAGATGAAAAAAAAAATTTGGGACGTGGTCCCAAGTGTCCCCAGCCCCACCCCCCCCCAAATATTGGGGGCCTGATCCATTTTATAAGTGTGGGTATTCAAATGAAAGGGAAATCGGAGAGCATTAAGAAAATAGAATAATTTTTGAACACTGTTGTTGGTTTTTTTGTAATTTTTTCGAAAATGAAAAAAAAAAAATTTTTTTTTTTTTAAATTTTATCAATGCAGGTTTGACAGATTATACGAGGGGGTGCTTTAATACCATGTGAGATAAGGCCATGATGGCTTTATCTCTCATTCAATAGGGAGATAAAGTCATTTTTTTCATTTGAATGGGAGATAAAGCCATCATGGCCTTAGCTGATATTAGCAATATTAGAAAATGGCTTTATCTCTCATTTCAGTGTTCTTATTTTTATAATTAAGAGGTAATGGTTTTCCCTTTTAGAAAATGTTTAAATTAGATGTAAACATTCCGTAAAAGGGAAAATCAATAGTTTTCTTATTTTTATTTTTAAGTATTGAAATCTGGCTTCGCATACTAAAGTTTTCCTGCGTGGCGGCCTGCGGCCGCGCTTAAGGATTTTCGCGTACGTCACAAGAATAAAAAAATGTGTTTTATATGCAAGATTTATACCTAATACCGTTAATAGTTTTCATTTTACTACATTTATACCTATTACCATTAATCGTTTTAATTTGTAATAGAATTTTGGGGGCCCCCTGGGCCCTCCCAGAGGCACTTTCCCCTTCTGGTATAGATTTTCTTAATGCTCTCGGATTTCCCTTTCATTTGAATACCCACACTTATAAAATGGATCAGGCCCCCAATGTTAGGGGGCTGGGGGCTGGGGACACTTGGGACCACGCCCCAATTTTTCTTTACTTTTTTTATCTCCATAAAATTTCCGGAAGTTTGAGTACCCACATGATTTTTTCGCAACCTTGGGTCCTTTTTGGGGCCTCCTGGGCCCGCCCAGGGGCAATTTCCTCCCTTCTGGTATCGATTTTCGTTATAAGCGAGTGATTTTGATTAGGATAGAGTTAAAAACGCACTTTTCGGGACTGCGCCCCGTAAAGTGCAATTCAGCCAAAGGTCTTTATACCAAGACAACCTTCGTTGTGATATTGATGTAGTAAATTTTAAATTTCATACGATTGCAAGCTCATAAAAAATTCATCATCCGGATGTATTGCGGATTCAAAATTTTCTTCATTTGTCAAAAGAAATCATTAAAATTTTCTATATATATTTTTATACTTTTAGTTTCGATAGTTCCTGTGGTTTTTCAAACCAAAAATAATAACTTCAAAATTATTTTTTTTTTATAAAAACTAGTTCGAAATTAACCTTTATGCCAAAGGTAGACTTATTAAATATTCAACTTTAGTGTAACTCTTATCATAAAATTTTAGCTCGAGAATACTTAGGGATGATATTAATTAATTTACATGCTCAATTCTTATTTATGCGATGGAGCCTACAGCAAAATATGTCAAATGTAACTTTTTGAATACATTATTTGAAACGATGTGCTAATTTTTAATATATATGTATACGGTCGCATCGTTTACGATAAGAAGAACTTTATCATGTTCAATGCCATAAATTAGAATTAAATATTTAAAAAAAAAATTGCAAATTAAAATTTATTAAATTATCGACTTACCGTCTGAACGAAAAAAGTCTAAGGAATCAAAAAAGCCAATATTCTATAATTTTTAAAACTGCTGGGTACGACTGAACCATTTCTGAAAACTTCTATTGTATTTACAACGACCTACTGGAATTTTAAATATAAGGTTTTTAAGCAAAGATGGTACTTTGGTAAGGGAGCGGAGTAAAAATCGGCTGTTTCGAATTTTCGATACATTCCATCATCGTCTTAAACTCAATATTACAACCATTTTAATACTTTTGCCGATACTTAAACTCGAATACCAATTAACTTTTTTAAGAAAATTTGCTTTTTCAGAATAGGTTAGGGAAAGGTACTTTAAAAAAATAATTAATTTTTTAGGAAAAGGCAATTAAAAAAAATACTGTTATAAAAAGGGTATTTTTAAAAAAGTTAAACTCTTTTTTTCAGAAATTGTACTTTTAAAGTGAAAGAAAACGTTTAAAAAATTTAATTTTTAAGAAAGGTACTTTTAAAAAAAGTGTACTTTTTCCAATAGAGTACTTATTTGAGAAAGTGTATGTTTTAAAAAAAAAATTTATTTTTTCAGAAAACATTTAAATAAATTTTTATTTAAAAAAAGTTATTTTTAAGAAAAGTTACTTTTTCAAAAAAGTACTTCTAAAAAATTATGTTTTAAGAGGAGGTAATTTTTTAATAACATTTCTAATAAATGGTAGTAGTCTTAAGTAAGGTACTTTTTCAGAAAAGGGTACTTCAAAAAATACGTTTTTATAAAAGGTAATTTTTATGAAAACTTACTTTTAAAAAAAGTTAACTTTAATAAGAAGGAGAATTTTTTAAAATAAGTTACTTAAAAGAGAGTATTTTTTTAAAGAGATTTCTGTTTTTAAAAATTTCTTTTTTAAAAAAGGTACTCTTAAAAAGGTATTTGTATACCCTCCACTCCAGTATGCAGAGGGTATATATAAGTTTGTCATTCCGTTTGTAATAATTAGAAAAAAAATTTTTGACCCCATAAAATATATATATTTGTGATCCTTATAATAACCGGAGTTGATATAGCGATGTCCGTCTGTTCGTCTGTGGAAATCACGATGACGGCATCAATCGGGCAGCTAGGGTGCTCGTTGAAATAAAAAATGATTCACTGACATCCTGAGAAGTTTGCTATTTAAAATCGTCCAAATCGGTCGATTAGGACCCGAGATTTGAATGAAGATCTAAAAAAAAGTCTTGAAAAAATGTAATTTTCTTTGTTGTTCTTGTCACGATCATGCCCTCAATAGGAGAGTTAAGGTGATCATTTTTAGTGAGAGTGATTCACCAAATTCAAGGGAACATTTCTGTTTCAAAAATCATTAAAATCGGTGGAACAGGTCCAGGGAAATCTCTGAAAAATTAAAAAAAAAATTAAAAATATGATGTTTCTATATTGTTCTTGTTGTTATTCTAAATGTTGTATTTTTGTCATAGCTGAACTTGTTGTTTTTGTGGTCTTTGTGGTAATAATATAATAAAAACTAACCCTTTGTACATTTTTTTATCAACTCTGGTAGAAAAATTTAAGAGTTTCCATTGTTTTGGCATCACTAAAAAAATTTACTAGATAATTTTTGCCATTGCCACGAGCCTGCCTGCAAAGTTTCAGATCGATTGGGTCACAGGAAAGGGGTTAAAATCGATCCAAAATTTTTTCAACAAGCAGACACTACGAGTTAATATAAAGGGGGTAAAAATTCACCTGCATCTAAAGCAAATAATGCTAAAATACCTAGTTGTTATTAAAAAAAAAAAAACAATGTAAATTTCGCAAAAAAAATTTTAATGTATTAATTTATTTAAAGAGAAAAGCACAAAAATAACATTTGATGTTGTATTTTTTGTGTGTAATATTTATATATACATACATACACATATTAAATAATACAAATAATATACATATGTATATTCTATATATGTATATCCATAATAACTGCATGTTAGAAATAAATCGGTATATTATTTTATTTACATAAAATTCTGCAATATTTTGTTGTGGGGAAAATACATTTCTTTTGCATTAACAGAGTGTCACTTCATTTTGCTCAGCGTGACTATACCACAGTAGATGGCGCCACAATTTTTGTTCTAATTTGCTTTGCAATACTTATTTCTATTTTAACATGAATGTCAATATTTTCAAATAGCTATCATACAGAACAATGTTAAGAGTATACACGGATTGGTCTTTTATTTCATACGTTATTTCATTATTCTTTTACAAATATGAACATAAGTTTGGCATATTAACTTTTTGTTGTCTTTACAAAATAGAATTACCGAGTTCATCAATGAGTTTTTTGCTTTTAAAACAGTTCTACATAGTTATATAGAATTATTATTCTGCTTTACCTACAAAATATCTGATTGCGATTACATCTAATTTTTAAAAATTGTTTATAATTACTAAAGCATTATTATTCACATAAATACAAAAGTTCACTTTTTAAATTTTCCATTTAAATTTAAGAAAATATTAATTTTAAAAACTGGAATTAAAATTTCCAATTATAAATTAGAAAATATTAATTGAATATCAGAAAATCATATCAAAACGTCGGAAATAATAATTTTAAATTTAGAAGACTTCAATTGCATCAAATTCCAAAAAAAAAGACACCAAATATATTTACAATTAAAAATGTTTACATTTAAAAAAAATATTGGCATTCAGGAGAAGTAACTTCTTTTAACGATAATCGAATCGTTAAAAAAACAAAAGCCAAATTATCAGTAAAATTTTTAAACGATATTCGCTATTGTTAAAATCAACTAAACGACAACCATTTTTGTGTTGTTTATTCAATTGATAAAAACTTAAATTTTTAGGCTGAAATGTCGTCATACATAAATAAAAATCATAAAATAGTGAAAATATGTTGCTTCTATTAAAAAACTTTTTTTATATAAATAAAAAAATTAAATAGCATATTCAATTCATTATTTCATTTTCAAATAAATAAACAGAAATATTAGTAAACAAAATAAAGATATTAAACATAAACATAAAATCATCCGGTCAAACACGAAGTAATTTGTTTTTTCTATTCTTCTTTGTGTTTTTCGCTTATTTTGACAGACATGCCACTCGTTTACAATTTAAATAATAGAAAAATAGATTTGTCGACTGTCGTTAAGATGTATGTACTTAGTGAATCACTTAATCCTTAGTGCAAACAACAATAGCTGTCGATATATTCTGAAATTACAGAATCGGACTACAGAAAACATTAATTTAAATTCAATGAATTTTAGAAAACCTAAAATAATATTTAAGAATTGCAATTTGATGAGAATGTTATTTATATAAAAATTTTCACAATTTTTTTTTGGATGAATATTTGAACTTTTTATTTTATATAAAATGTTTGGGAAATTTGGTTCTTTGCGTTTGGCATTCCTAATTTGATTATTATTTATTATTATAAATTTATTCTCTATGTTTTCCAAATATGGCAATATTTTAATAAAAAAGTTGAGAAAGCTTTTTTTTTGGTTATTATTTTGTTACTTCATCCGACCTATATGGCCGCAATGACAAAATATTTCGCCAGTTAAAAGAAACTATACAGCCATCTCCAATTAGCCCGATTTAATGCCTATAGCCACCCTACACAACCACTACCTTTGCAATTGAGGTTAGGTCGAGCTATTTAATTAGCAACAAGTAAGAAAATTATACCTATACCATGCGTTTAGAGACCCTATCTCTTAGGCCCAACTAACTGGACATAGAAAATAAGCAAAAACCAAATTTGAGTGGGAGTTTTATTAATTTTTTTGGCTGCAAATATGAAAAAGTTCATATCGGATGCTATATCTATATAGGGACTTGGTCCAAAAATGGACCGATGCTGATCATGTTTGGTAAAGTCTCTTGTATTTTGCAAAAATATATACAAACAAAATTTGAGAAGAATCAGTGCAATATTTTTGTTTTTTAATAGATTTAAATGAAGATCAGGAAGCAGCTCTATATGGGGTCAAAGGGATCATTTTTGGACTACTCATTAATGGATGTAATGAACGCATACAAACCCAATTTGAGTAAGATCTATATGACAATTTGTATCTTGTGGCAATTTATGTCGATTTCATATGGGTAATTTGTATGGGGGCTAGGTCTGAACATGGACCGCTTCTCACTAATTTCAATAGCGTTCATCCCATGGCCGACAAAAGCTTATGTACCAAATTTCATCGAAATACATTCATATTTGCGACCTGCAGTTTGATTACAAGCTTTACATGGACACACAGACGGACGGACGGACGGACGGACGGACGGTCATTGTTAAATCAACTCAGAAAGTGATTCTGATTCGATCGGTATAATTAAAGATGGGTCTAGGTCAAATATTTTTGGTTGTTACAAACAGCAGCACAAAGTCATTATACCCAAACCACATAGTGGTATAGGGTATAAAAACTAAATTAAACGAGAAGTTAAGTCATATAACCAATATTTTTCCCAATATTTTGTTTACATTTATTATCAATACTCAAACCGAGGTGGAGGGTATCAAAGATTCGGCACAGCCGAATTTAACATTCTTACTTGTTTTTATTAAAGGGTATTTTAAAAAAGGGTACTTTTTTTAACAGTATGTATGCAATTTTAAATGAAGGTAATTTTTAAAAAAAAGTTGCTTTTTAAAAAAATATATATTGTTTAAAATTTAATTTTTAACAAAAATTCTTTAAATAAAGCTTAAATTGTTTAAATAAAAGGAACTTTTTAAAAAAAATCATGTGAGTCCGATCACAGGGGAGATGTGTAAACATCTGGTAATAAATAAGATGCAGAAAACAGCGACAAAAAGGTTATTACATATCATAATTTTTTCACCAAACAATCATGTCACACCGATTTGTCTTAATGCTCACATGTTACGCGTAAGATCCTGCGCTCACATATTACGCTGTTTTTGTAATTGTATTGTAAATTAGAAATTTACCCCCCTGCGCGTATAGATTTTTACACATCAAAAGGTACTTTTTGAAAAGAAGATAATTTATTTATGGATTATATTTTTTTTTTCATATTGGCGATTTTCCTTGAAAAAATTTTCTTTTTCGATTATGTTAGTATATTTTGTTGTTTATACTGATTTTGTATATTAAGCACATTTAAACATGTGTGCTTTGCTACGTTAATTGCCAAATTGCTTATCGTCTAACTACATAAATATTTTTGTTTTTGTCAAGATTGGGGTACATTATTTTATATTTCTCATACTCGTCCGTAACATTCAATGTGATTTGTTTTTATTATCCATTTGTTTTCAATTATATGCCACTTATCAGAATTATCATGGCGTTATTTTTAAAAAATCTAGTATCACAACGTTATAATGGCAGCATTTGGAATCGGATTAAATTTTAATTGACATTGAAGCAGTTATAATTAAATTGGAACAGCAAAATCAACATACAAATGCCGAATTGGCGATAAAAGATTCTTAAAACAAACATTGCGTTAAATATTTAATTTATCTAAGGAGTAAGATCGAAACATACATAAAATGTAATAATAAGGAAACCACTGAACTTTGAGTTTTGATTTTATTATATTTAAGTGAAATTACATTAAAGCTTACAAAAACAAAAAGATAACTTTTATAGTTGTAATATTCTTCTGTTACTTTTTTGGAAGTAGTAGTCCATCTTCGTTTAAAATTTTCAACACTACAAGAGTCCAACATCTCTGAACCTGCTTAAAAGAGGGAAAGTTTGGAGGATTTGCCTCCCTTGGTCAAAAAAACCTAGTTATTATTATTTAACTACTCAAGAGCTTTATTACCATAATGACAGGATGCCAAAATGTGAAGACACATAATGTTAGCTTATGAAAGGCGATAGTCTTCTTTTTTAACAGACCTTGCTATAAATTACGGTATTTATAGAGCCCGTTGTAATAAATAATTTTAGCAACATAAAATTTTTAACACGAAAGTTGCCAAAAATCTGCCGCGACATACGTTTTGCCACCCATTATGCGGCAGGATTATTTTTTATGAAACATGATTTAAATTGCATTCCTCCGTTTTTGACCTCTAAATTTTTTTCAGTGATCCTGTCTGGAACTTTTTGGATTTTGTATGTTTTCAAACCTGCTTTGGCTTTAAATTTTCGGACCAAATAGTATGAGCACTGACTAACGGGCTGCCTTTCTACCGGATGCGTTGAAGCATTTTCCAATGTGCAATTCTCATGATAGCTTCTGATAACATTGGAAATATGTAGTTTCATGGCAGGCTTTTGATTTTGTTGAAAATAGTTCATAATCTTAGCACGTACTTCTTTTTCATCACTCATTTTAATCAAATTAACAATAAGTGAATGTGGCTGTAATTAGGCCTGATAAAAAAAATCAAATTATGCTTGCGAAAAAAATTAAGGGGTAAAAGTTCATATCTGGTGCCATATATATATGGGGACTAGGTCGAAAAATGGACCGACCCTGACCATATTTGGCAAAGTCACTTATATATTGAAAAAAATATATACAAACCAAATTTGAGAAAAATATGTGGAATATTTTTGTTTTTTAATAGATTTAAATGAAGATCGGGAAGCAGCTCTATATGGGGCTTATGAAACCACATAGTGGTATAGGGTATAACAAGTACGAAAATTTATGTCGGCTTGACTGAGGTTGTAGTCTAACAAATTGGATATAGGAGCTAAGCATAGACCAAATTTGAGTGACAATTGTTACAAATTTGTTGCCGGGCGATATAAAAAAATTCATAGCGGATGCTATTTTCATCAAAGAACGGACCGATCATGAGCAAATTTGGTAAAGTGAATTAGTTTTCTCAAAAATAAATATTTACCAAATTTTTAAAAAAATCATGCAATGTTTTGGTTTGTTGATAGATTTAAGTGAAGATCAGAAAGGAACTTTATATGGGGCTATGACTAAGAATGGTCATACAGGGTTTATTTTTTGAACTATTCATTAATGAATGTGATATACACACACACAAATTCTATATGATAATTTGGATCTTATGGCAATTTAAGTCGATCTCATAGCGATCATTTGTATAGGGACTAGGTCTGAACATGTACCAATTTCCAAATAGTTCAGTCGAGATAATCTTATAGCCAACAACTACTTATGTACTAAAGTCCGTCAAAAGTATTAAACAGTTTTTAAGCGATATAACAATATCATAATGGAGAGTTTTCCAAGCTGTATGTTGGTCAATTCAGATGCATGAGGCGCAAGTGTGAGGTTATGGCTTATTTGAAGATGTTGAAAAACTACAAAGATTTTTTATAAAAATAATTTTGATACTTCCGGACTTCACCCCAAATAACGTTTTAACATAGGAAACATGGTATTAATTCAACCACGATTGACTATCGCTCAATCTCTCTAACATTAAATTTCAAAATATGAGGGAAATAGAATGGGTTTAGTAGAGGCGTTAGCTTATTACGACCCCTGAAGATAAAGCGCATATAAGAAGCGAACGTAAAGGCTTTGAACATCGATGTACGCTTAATAGGTTTTTGAAAAATAGTAAAGGAATGAACAGTTATCTTCAAGGCTCGCTGAAATATTTTGTGATTAAAATCTAATAATTTCGGAAGCCAAGCTCACAAAATATGCACATTGTGTAATACCGCAGAAGATGAAACATTGTATCATTTATGGCAATATGTCCTCTATTGAAGAATTCAGTATTAGATATTTAGGTAAACCCAGTCTCAACCATGATGAGATTGCAGAAGTGTTAAATGGAGAAATAGTTGATGCCTGAAACTGGCTGTAATACAATGAATTACAGAATATATTTAATTTTAGAATTTGATTAATTTATGAAGTAACTGAAGATGTATTCCACATAAATTTAAATTTAATTTTGTAAATGGCGACATTTGTGTCATTGTCATTAAACCTCTTTATATTAAAATGTAAGCTACGTATTTGTATTTTTTTAAATATAGAAATTATTTTTATTTATTATTACTAAGTGCGTCAAAATATATTTATATTTGTGACATGTAGTTCGATTACAAGGATTACATTGACACACAGATAACGGATGGACAGACAGACAGATAGACAGGCAGACGGACGGACGGATGGACGGACATCGCTAAATCCACTCAGAAAGTTATTTTGACCATAAAGTGGCATATGAAATGATCTATACCGCTATGTAGTGAAGGTATCGTGAGTTTGAGCTTTTATTTTATTATACCGATCAACTTAGAATCACTTACGATACCCGTCTGTCTATGTATGTGTCTATGTAAACCCCGTAATCAAAGTACAGGTCGCAAATATCTATAATATTTATAGGCTAGGCAATTTCTTGTGACCGATGTTTTGTTCTACCGTTTTATCCCGATTTTGACCAAAGTATATTATTTGAAAGGTATTTCTTTTTAGCCGATTTGCAGATTTAGATTTTTAAATTTTTTCCTTTATTTTGAGTAAATTGCATTTAAAGTTGCTACTAACACATACATAAAATTATATAATGCTATGTGTGTGTTTATTAAATTTATTAATGTGTTTGTAATAAAAATGAGTTTGTCTTTTTGTGTTGGTTTGTGAATGGGCTATAATTGATTAGCATACTTTTAGGGTCTTTATTTAATGAAAAAATAAAATTTCCTAAAATTTGCGCTCGAATTTCGAGGGCTGGAATCTGCTAGTAAATATAATAGTATGCCCGGCCGTGCTTCACTACGACTTACCGAGACTTAATGAGATGTAAGTATGGTTTCATAATCAATTTTTCCTGCGAAGTTTGTATTTTACAATGAAAACATTTCATTTTATTTCAATGCTTGCTGATATGCAATATTTTCTATTTTTTTATTCGGCGAAAAAGTTATCAAAATTTTTGGCGTTCTTACTCTGGAGCAATATACACATAGCTGCCCATGATAAAACTATGGATTTTCCAATTTTAATACGGCAACACTTAACGATTAGCCTTGTGATTTGCTCATTATTATTACGAAATCAATAATGGAACTTTTTGAATTGGTGGGCATCAGAGGATTGCGTGGAATCAGCACATCTTCTCCTTTGCTTCTTCCGTTTATTATTGTTGCTATAATCATATATGGCAAAGACTGGTTCCGTTACAAAATTTTGGTGGTAGTAAATTTCATATTAGCATCACTGGAGAACCAACTTTCAACGTTAGTATATGCTGTTACATTCCTGGTGGCTCCAATAAATTGAGGAACTCTACTCGATAGTTAAAGGTTTGCTCTTCGTCTATAACGGTATCAATAATAATACGTTTAGTATGTTCACTGTTATTGTTGACGGCATCATTTGGGATTTTTTTAATTTAGCGATTTTTGTTTTTTTTTTTGGCGATTTTTTATTTAGGCGATTTTCGATTTTACCGATTTTGATTTCGAATATTTTTATACCCTATACCACTATGTGTTTTGGGTATGTAAGCTTTTATTGGCCATAGGATGAACGCTATTGAAATTGGTGAGAATCGGTCCATGTTCAGACCTAGCCCCTATACAAATGACCCCTATGAAATCGACATATATTGCCATAAGATCCAAATTATCATATAGTCTTACTCAAATTGGGTTTGTATGCGTTTATTATATCCATTAATGAGTAGTCCAAAAATAATCCCTATTGGACAATTCTTAGTATAGGCCCCATATAGAGCTGCTTCCCGATCTTCACTTAAATCTATCAAAAAACAACAATATTGCACTGATTCTTCTCAAATTTTGTTTGTATATATTTTTACAAAATACAAGAGACTTTACCAAACATAGTCAGGATCGGTCCATTTGTGGGCCTAGTCGCAATATAGATATAGCATCCGATATGAACTTTTTCATATCTGCACCCAAAAAAAATTAATAAAAATCCCACTCAACTTTGTTTTATGCTTATTTTCTGTATCCAGTTAGTTGGGCCTGAGAGATAGGGTCTCTAAACGCATGGTATAGGCTATATTATAATCGGTCTAGACCGACTATAATTTTCTTACTTGTTGAAATTGTTCCATGTTCAGACCTAGACCCTATATAAATAACTTATATGAGATTGACTTACAAAATTTGCCGTAAGATCCAGATTATCATATAGATATCGCCAAATTTGGATTATGTGTGTTTATTACACACATAAATAAGTAGTCCAAGCATAAACACTGTAGGCCAAATTTTAGCCATAGTTCCCATATAAAGCAGCTTCCCGATATTCACTTATCAAAAATCAAAAAATTTGGTTATTATACGTTTTTGAGTAAAATAAGTGACTTTAGTAAATATGGTCCGAATCGGTAAGTTTTTTACCATAGAAAAATAGAATCCGATATGAAATTTTTCGATATGAACTTTTTTAATAACAGTTCCACCCAAACTTGATTTATTCTTATTTTCTATATCCAATTCTGACTTCAGCAAAGTTGTATCAATTTTTTTTACATGTTTCTGTTAATACGTTTACTTAATTTGTGTGACTGAGAACCTAATGCAACACAATTATAGAAACATACTTCGTGTCGACTATTAACCAACTCCAACATTACTTAATTCATTCAAAAAGTATATGAGAACAAATTATAATGATTATTATTATGTAGCCATCAGATTATAATTGTGGTCATTTGAAGTTCATCTACCAAACAGGAAAATATTAAAGCAGAACAAGAAAGAAAAACAAAACTAATTAAAATAAACGCATAAACGAATAAATAATGGCTTGCAAGGAAGGAAAGAAAAGTAACAGCTGTTGAAATTAGCAATACATGATTTTAAACAGCATCAGCTGAAACCTCAGAAACCTCAAAAACCTCAAACCATTAAAGTAACTTCAGTAATGAAGGCCACACCACAGTTTAACGTGAAATATTAACTGTAGGAATATTTATATGAAGCGGCAAATATTTAATATAACAAATATTATTGTTATATACTTTTTGATGGGAAATATTTTAAGATATTACGGGATGTGATTCATATATGGGGTTATGTCCAAAAATTATATGAAGTATAATCTGAATAAAATTTGTAACACATTTGTCAGCCTTTTGAATAAATTTTTGTTAATACCGGGAGGGTTATTTATAAGGGGATTAAAATCAAGTTTTGATATATAAAATAGTCCGGACCTACCTAAGAGGAATTTAAATCGATCTTAGAGCGCACATTTAAATAGTGTTAGGTCTTAACATACACTGATATTAACCAATTTTCAATAACGAAAGTCCTGTGGCTGATAAAAGCTATTACGGATTGCGCACACAAAAATTGTAATATAAATAATTCGTAAGAATTTTGAAACAAAATTATCGATTTGAAGAAGGAAACAGGTAAAGGCTGTGTGGAATTTTTGCCACCTGCATCTTAAACTCAATAATTTTACCAATGTTTGGTACGGTTACAATTTTAATATATATGCTGATACTTTACCTTTACCTTTAAATTCAAACTCTAATAAAAAGAATTAACTTCTATTTGAAAAATTGCATTATTTTTCTATTATTAATTAATTTATATCTATAATATTAAAAGGAGAGGCGATTTCTTGTGACCGATAAAAAAAATGTTAGTTACCAACCGATTTTGACCAAATATACCTCATTTTAAAGGTATTTCTTTTTAGCTGTCTGCCATATTTACAGTTTTGTACCGTCTGAAACAATTTTTTTGGAGTAATGCCCATTTAAAGTTCCTACTAATACATAAAACACATATTGTGAGTGTGTTTATTATAAACGTCAAAAGCCCTGTATTGAATTGTGAATTGGCTAGAATTGATTAGCATACCTTGAGTCTTTTGTAAGATTATTTATTAACAAACCCATTTATACATACTAGCAGATTCCAGCGTTCGAAATTCGAGTGCAATTTCTAGGCAGCTTTATGTTTCAACTTAGCCAATTCACAACCCAACACTTTTATGGTTTATTATTGTTATGAATGAAGATAACAAACTCATTAACAAACACATTAACAAATTTAATTAAAACACATAGCATATGTATAATTTTATGTATGTGTTAGTAGCAACTTTGAATGCAATTTACTCAAAATGAAGGAAAAATTTAAAAATCTGTAAATCTGCAAAACGGCTAAAAAACACCTTTCAAATAATATACGTTTAGTTAAAATCGGTATAAAACGGTAGAACAAAACATCGGTCACAAGAAATTGCCTAGCCTATTAATATTATAGATATCTTCTGTGTGTTCAACAAATATTTATAATGAAATTTAATGCATTTTATTTAAAAAGTGTTGAATTGTGAATTGGCTAATATTGATTACCATACTTTTAGGCTCTTATAAAATGATTTATTAAATGAAAAAATAAAATTTCCTAGAATTTCACTCGAATTTCGAGAGCTGGGCTCCACTAGTTATTGTTAAGAGGCAAGTTGAGCTAAAACAGTTGTTTACTTAGGGAATCTGTCTTTAAACATCGTTGCGATAGAGCATGAAATAGAGAGATTAGTAAAGCTAAAAAGCCCATTTACTTTATGAAATTTTTCATGCAATTATTTCAATTCTCTTTTGAAGTTGCTACCTAAAATCATGTACAATTACACTGCAAATTTGCTTGCAATTATTTTGACATTTTAACAGAAAATATTCTTTAGTTGTTCACTGCGACTATATATAGAATATTTAGTCAATCTTTTATATATATATGTACATTCCTTGGTAGTTGACACATTCCAATTTTGGAATTAGAAGTGCATGAATTTTGTTGTGCCACGAGTAACACTTCAAGTCTGTTCCTCGAAGGGATTGAAATTCCATTTAAAGAAAATCTAAAGTATCTTGGTATCTATAATATTAACAGGCTAGGTGATTCCTTGTTACCGATGTTTTATTCTACCGTTTTATCCCGATTTTAATCAAACATATATTATTTGACAGGTATTTCTTTTTAGCCGTTTTGCAGATTTACAGATTTTTAAATTTTTTCCTTTATTTTGAGTAAATTGCATTTAAAGTTGCTACTAACACATATATAAAATTATACGTATGCTATGTGTGTGTTTATTAAATTTGTTAAAGTGTTTTTAAATGAGTTTGTTATCTTCATTCGCAATAATAATAAACCAAAAAAGTGTTGGTTTGTGAATTGGCTAAGTTGAGAAATTAAATTGCCTAAAAATTGCACTCGAATTTCGAGCGCTGGAATCTGCTAGTAACTTTTAATATGCTTTTGAAGTGTAATAAGCATACAAGACAAATGTTAAAAAAGCACTTAAAATTATTGAAATCCTTTCTTTAATTTTACATAATAACGCTTTACCCAATAGAAACAAAATTCTTGTTGTACAAACCAGTATAAGACCTGCTTTTTTTTATATGGATTCACAATTTGGTGTAATATTTCACCGATAATTGTTAAGGAATTGAAAATTTTGGAGCGTAAAGTTTTAACACACTGTATTGGGAAATATTTTGAATCTTTCTCCAAACTTTTTTCACATTTTTTATTTATAACGAACAAAATTAGGATATATACAGCTCATAGGGGTTGAATTTATTTTTTTTTATTTTTAGTTATATGTTTGTTTTTGTTTTTTTTAATTAGTGTATCCTTATAATGTTACACTACAGTTTTAAATTAACATTTTTAATTGTTACTCTAATAATAATTTAGTAGTAAGTATATGACATTACTTTTTCTAATATTTTCTTCACATTTGTTATAGTTTGGCACAGCGGAATTTAACGCTCTTTCTTGTTTTTATCGGCATTGTTTCAACCAATGGTAATGAAATGAAACAAATTAAAAAAAAAACAGTAATTTTACAATTAAGGAAAAAATAATTTGTTAATAAAGCATCTTTTTCAAAAATTAAAATGAAGCAATAACAAAGCAATGGTATTAATCCGATTTTTGAAGATATAGCATTCATCGCTACTCCTGATACAACAGTTACCATAACTACGGCGCATAAATTTGTACTTTAATTCTATAATACGATAAAAATTTTAAAAATTGTGGCAAAATTCACTTTAATTATGTTTTAATTAATTTATTAAAACCCCATTAACTTGCAATGAAATCGTCAATTTTTATTAGTGACCTAATGATTAAGTCCCATGTATGGTTTGTATGTGTATATTAATTTGTCAAGTCTACGGGAAATAATTTTATTAAATTTTATTAAGATTTGTTAGATTTGCAGTAATTTTGAAGGAAAAAAATTAGGATCTATTTTTTCACAAAAAAAAAAAATCCAAATTCATCAAGTGATAATAAATTGTACTCGAAAAGTTTAAAATTTGAAGAAATTGAAATGTTTTCAAATGAGAAACTTTTAACGTTAAAAAAATTGTGGCAATACCGGCCTAAATTAATATGATATGAAGGGTATGACCATACATATACATTCATTAAGAAAATGTTGCAAAGACAACAACAACAATTACAGCTATTAGAAACAGAATACAAAATGGGGATAATGCTTTTTCTATATTAATGTTGACATAGAAAATCCATTAAAAATTTTTTTTTACATTTTCTATCCAATCTCGGGACTTATGGACTTACTGAAAACCTGTACACGATGTCATTGAATCATTTTTACTAAAAATGAGTAACCCAGCTGACCTATTGAGGGCGTGATCGTGATTTTCACAGACGGACAGATGGTCATCTTTATATCAACACCGCTTGTTATTAGGATCCACGCAGTGGCGTGGAGGGTATAATTACATCTAATTGATATGAATATTATTTAAATTATATTATATTTTGCAAAATTAATTGGTTCGTATGAAAAATATAATTTTTTCAGGAATACGTTCCATAAAACCTTTTGTAGTACTTTCAGTGATCGTTTTGCGGGATACAGCCAATTCCAAGCATTGTTGGTGATTTGCTTTGTGCATTTTTTGACTCTTTTTTAGTGTTCAGCAAAAAACACAACCTGAATAAAAGACTCGTACATATATGTAAACAAACATAGCTTAGACCAACGAACACATATTTTTATTTTTATATCAATTATGTGTGTTTCTAAATTTTGTACGGCGCCCAACACAATCATGACTGTGGTTCGTTTTAATATTTCGTTATCTACACGTACATTTATCTATCACGTATTTTTTGTTTCGAACACACATAAACCACACAGATTCGAGTGTAGCTTTATTTTAAGCTCGTTTTCATGCACATGTACTGCTAAAAAAAACCGAACATGTTCTTCAACGCGTACATCTAAAAATTAAAACATTATTCACTCGCGATCGGAAAAATCTGAAACACCCCTAAAATAAAGTTAACAATTGTTTCAACCAAAGTTATTAAAAAAATCTAAAATAATTGATTAGCAGTTATAAAAAAATAAAAATAAAAAGATAATAATAAAAACAAAAAAAAAAAATAAATAAAAATATAAAGATACTAATAAAATAGAAAACAGAGAAATTTTATATGTTGTTTATGACTTAATTTCGTTTTCTTTTTCGATCGCGATTGGATATTGTTTTAATATTTAGATGTACACGTTGAAGAACATGTTCTTTTTTTTTTAGCAGTAGACGTGCAAGAAATCGAACTTGAAATAAAGCTACACTGGAATCTGTGTGGTTTATGCATGTTCGAAACAAAAACTACGTAATGGGAAAATATTCGTGTAGATAACGAAATATTAAAACGAAACACAGTCATGATTGCGTTGGGCACCATACAAAATTTACAAACACACATAATTGAGATGAAAATAAAAATATGTGTTGGCTGCTTTAGAACTGAACACTGTGTGTTTCATGTGTGTATTTTCTGAACCTTGCTCTTTTTACGAAAGTCAAATATTTTCTAGTTCTCGGTAGTTGGGTGGATTCGTACCTTTTCATGCGAAATTGAATTTTTTTTGCACAATACAACAGCCCAGTTGCTGCGGTGAAACAATCCAAGATCAGGCCAATAAAACGTAAATGCTTCGAAATAGAAATAGTCTGTTTTCCATCTTTAATTGTACCTGTTTCCACATAAGAACTGCTTCTTTTCCCACAACAAGAAATAGTCTACCAAATTAAAAACTTTTTCGGGAACTTCGTTCTTTTTTTTATCTTTAATTGTTCACAGACTTCCCTCTGGTATTGGCTACGCAAAACCCACTCCCGATAAATGTATTTTGTATGTTTCATCGTCCAAAGTGCAGCATTAAACCAGTACTTTTGCATCGATAATTTTTGTGTTGTAGTTTCAATCCAGCACCTTCTTTACTCTGTACGATTTGAGTTCTACCAGCTTTTAACTTTCTTGTGAAAAACTCCGTGAGGTTTTGTGAACTGCTATTCCTCAAGGAAGATTTGAATTTTTCTTAACAGTATAGCCCCTTTTTTTTTTTGTCAATTTCTAGGTTTGTCGTAATTTTGAGACGTTCGATATAATTTTTAATAACCCGGAAACTGTTATTGATAATATATTGAAAACATATTTTTGATATTTTGCAAGTCTAATATGACCTTTACAACAAGTACCTTCGTGCGCAAACCTTAATTAATGAAAACAATTGTTTAGCCTTTTTATTGGAATAACTTTTTTTTGTTTCACCCTTAATATAATATTCTCTCATTGTACATAAGAATTTCTCTTTGATTATGTACTGCTATCGATTTTTAAAGAGGCCAAGGTATTTTTTTTTCTAACATCGCATAGTTTTAATAGTTTTAATTTGATTAAATTAACATTGTTTCATAAAGTTATTAAGTGTACAAGGACACAACATTTTTATCATATGCGGATTTAGCGAAGGCTTTTAGGAAAGGTCTAGAGTTTTATCGATTTTTTTATTTGAAAAAGATTGAAATGAATACATCATACATACATACAACATTCGTGCTATATATATACTCGTGTAGCAATAAAATAATTTTTGCATATTTAGGTAAGGTTTTAAAAAAATGGGGAAATTCAGATTTCAGATTCAGTTTTAGCACGCTAAAGACCTTTCGAAAAGTATACTCCACTCTCAGGATCAAAAAAAAAACAGCTAATGATATTATTTTTACTGTTTTTTCTACCTGTTTTTTTAATAAATTCTATTTGGCTTTGAAAATACCTGTGTGCAATACATTCAGATTAAAAACCGAAATAATGAAAATAAAATTTGTATTTAAATAAATTCCAGAGACAGTTGTAGTAAAAATCAAGATATTATGATATTATCTAGGAATAACAATAAAAATAACACGAAATATCCTGAACAAAAAAATCTAAGCATAAAATCTATTTAATTAATTGTAGTCCTTAACATTAAAGAAATAATTTGATTTTGTGTTGTTGATAGTTTGTATTTCCCCCCGTCTCTCTGGTCTACTTGACATCAATGATATAAGCAATTGGACAACGGTTATGCCAATTGCCGTACATGCCTTTTAAATTTACTATTTAAGCTACTGAAATATCCATACCTCTTCCCAATTTTACTCTCCCAAAAGCAGTTAAACGTCTGTTGGCGAACAACTATATTCTTTATTGTAATAAGTTAATCTTTTTTTTTGGTTATCTTTTCCTGTATATTTACTTATATATTAATTACACCCAAAGCCGGTTTGTTTCTTGTTTTGTAACTAATGTATGTACTTGTTTTTATTACGCTCAAAGCCGATCATTATCTTGGCGCCAGTTTTGTAACTAATGTACCTATGTACCTATAATTTAAAGACAAACAGAAATTTATGTCCGACATTTTTTGCAAATGTTTTTCACTTTCACTTAACTTCAAATTGTAAAATAGCAATTTCTAAACATCAATTATTCACCCTTATTCCAGTTGTCGACGTCGTTGTCGTCCTTGTTCTTGAGTCAACATCACTTTCTGTCGATGTCGACATCAATTTGACACTAATGTGGTATTCTGTAACAGTTTTGTAACGATGTCGACTGTCTATCGGTAATTTGAAAAAAATAATCACATATCTAATATTTGCGTCAGCTGATTTATTTTATTTACAATTTCCATTAAAACAATTTTCTTTAAAAAAAATAAATACATATACATTAAAAAAATGTTTTTTCAGGCAAAAGTGTAACATACATACTTAAACTAACGAATGAAAAGTTAGTGGTAAATTCAAAGCTTCTATTTACAAGAAATGCATTTTATTATTTTCTTAAAAGGTTTAAAAGTTATTTTTGGCTAAACAAAGCAACATTACGCTTTTTAGACCAAGGATCATACCAGGTGAGTGTCGGAAATGATTTCAACCTGGGACTATCACAGTCAGTCGTATCGAAGTATCTGTTTGAGACTGCATGTCATGGAAATGACAGTTTGTAATAAAGTTTCAAATGACAGAGGATGAAAAAACTGAAGCCAAACTAAATTTTTTCAACAAACAGATTTTCCTGGCATTATTGGATGTGTGGTTGGAACACATATAAAAATTTTGGCACCAAAAAAAGAAGACCAGCATCTTTACTTTAAGGATATTTTAGCTTAAATGATATGATCGTAGGTTTGTAATATATTTTCGTTGCATGTTATATTCATATATATTTCACATCAACGTAGATTTGTGATCACAAAATGAGAATACGGTTTTTGGATGCCCGATACGCAGGTTCTTGTCATGATTCATTGATCTGGAACGTTAGTCATGCAAGAAAAGAATTACAAGAACGATATAATGCTTGTAACCGTAATACCTGGCTATTAGGTTACATTTTAAGGTTAATTTAAATGTTATTTAGTAATTAAACTTTTTCGTCAGGTGGTGCAGGCTATCCTCTTGAGCCATATTTGATGATGCCATATCATTCAACTGTCCCAGGAAGTGCAGAGGCCAATTTTTACTACACACCGTAAAAGCAATTAAAATTGTCAATGTTTGCGCTGCACTAAACAATATATGTAATAAATACGGGTTGGACAGTACATATGAAGAAACGCAAAACAACCAAAACGATATTGATACGCATGACGACGCTGAAATTATAAAAAGTTCTGAAGCATCTGAAATAAGAGAACTAATAAAACAAAGTTTTATCTAAATAATTCAGTCTTTTTTTATAACAAAATAACAAAGAAAATTAAGAACTAATATAATAAATAATTCTAAGACACAAAAACGAAAAAATTCATGTTTAAAACAAACATGTTTTACACGTTTTTCCCACTTCGCACTTTTTATTCTCTTTTTGTATTCTTTTCTAAAAAATGTCAAAAAGGGTAACGTGATCTTTTCTAAAAATGTCGCACTATAAATATGTGAAAAAGATGCATTTTTCGCACTTTAAAAAATTGGGTTGTTTATAAATGTGTATTTGTGTGAAGAAACAAAAAAAAAAAATAAGGAAAAGTATAATTTTTATTTTGTTTGAAATAAATTACTTATATGGAAAATATCAATGTTTTTTTTTTAATTTTTATTTTTCCTTTTTGGTGTCCAAGAATAAAAATATCAACAAAATCGGCTGTTCATTAAAAAAGTGTTGCATAGTTGTAATTTTATGTTCTATTCTGAACATTAAAAATGCAACATCTTTAATGCGTGAAGCAAACATTATAAAAATGTAACATTATAAAGTGTAACATTTATCTTCAGACAAGAAAACGCCATAAAATAAGGTAAAAAAAATTGAAAATTCATGTCTAAAACATCTACTAACAGTTTTTAAAAGTGGTTTTTGTTAAGGAGTTGAAGTTCCTTTTCTTTTTTCAACATTTTGATCTTTTAAAGTTTGAAGTCATTCTCGTGATTTTCTTTCTCTCTTAGTCTTTCTGCGTCTCTTTTATTTCTTTCCTCCAATAACTTTAACTTTTTTTTTTTATATCTATGAATTGTTTTTGGTAGTTGCTTCCGTCTCTAGGGGTAGGTTTAATTGATGACAATTAATTTGAAATGTCAGTCAATAGTTTTGCCTGCTCATCGCTATGCTTTTGCAGCAATTGCTGGCGGAATTAAAATATTTTTTCCTCAATACGACTTTCCTCGCTTATCAAGAGAGTAGAGCTTTATTTCCGCAGAGAAATGCTTATAGGCATTGGTTGCTGAATGGTACGACTGGATGAACTTTCTGGTAATTCCTGGTCAATTGCAAAATCCATTGTGCAAAAGTCAGTGTCAGACATTTCCTCTAAATCCAAAGCGGGCGGGTCTTTGGGACCTCACACTCATTGCTGTGATTTCCGCATTGTGCTCCCTGAGTGGCGACCTGAGGGTTAAGCTGTTTCTGTAGCAGATTCGCCACAGCTGCCTCCAGTGGGCTAGAAGTAAACTGCTTTAACCTTCCGCCACTTTTTCTTTTTCACTTTAAATTTTAAGTCTCGCCTAACCTGTAAATAAATTTGATGTTATATTTATACCCTATACCACTATGTGGTTTGGGTATAATGACTTTGTGCTGCTGTTTGTAACAACCAAAAATATTTGACCTAGACCCATCTTTAATTATACCGATCGAATCAGAATCACTTTCTGAGTTGATTTAACAATGTCCGTCCGTCCGTCCGTCCGTCTGTATGTCCATGTAAAGCTTGTAATCAAACTGCAGGTCGCAAATATGAATGTATTTTGACGAAATTTGGTACATAAGCTTTTATCGGCCATGGGATGAACGCTATTGAAATTGGTGAGAATCGGTCCATGTTCAGACCTAGCCCCCATACAAATTACCCATATGAAATCGACATAAATTGCCATAAGATCCAAATTGTCATATAGATCTTACTCAAATTGGGTTTGTATGCGTTCATTACATCCACTAATGAGTAGTCCAAAAATCATCCCTTTGACCCCATATAGAGCTGCTTCCCGATCTTCACTTAAATCTATTAAAAAAACAAAAATATTGTACTGATTCTTCTCAAATTTTGTTTGTACATATTTTTGCAAAATACAAGAGACTTTACCAAACATGATCAGGATCGGTCCATTTTTGGACCTAGTCCCTTTATAGATATAGCATCCGATATGAACTTTTTCATATCTGCAGCCAACAAAATTAATAAAAATCCCACTCAAATTTGGTTTTTGCTTCTTTTCAGTGTCCAGTTAGTTGGGCCTAAGAGATAGGGTTTCTAAACGCATGGTATAGGGTATCGTATAGCCGGTCTAGACCGACTGTAATTTTCTTACTTGTTTTATAATGCACTATTGACGTTCATGATTTCCTTACCTTCTGCCACCCATCGCCAAATCTCCTTGGCGGGCCAAGGGCATTGAGGACTTGCGTTAATTCATCCCATTGTTGCTTAAAATTACTCGCAACAATGCCCCTGCGAAATCCTCTTGCAAGTGAAGGATATTTCTGCAACTCTTCCAGAAGTTTCTCAAATTGATCCGAGTTCGTTAATTTAATTTTTTCCATTTTATTTTATTTTTTGCACTTTAGTTCAAAATGTCGTTACCCAAAATGGCGACGACAAAATCAGAGTCCTTAAAATTTGTTAAAATTTGTTAAAAGAATACCAAATTTTTGTCAACAGTCATCGCTACATGTCAATAACGACACCTAGAATACCAACATTTAAAGATGACAGAAGACGACTTCGTTCTGTGTCGACGTCGACGACAATTGGTATAAGGGTAATTGTAAATAAAATTAAAATAAAACTCATTCTTAACATTAAATTCTAAAACTTATAAAATTTGTAACATTTTGAATTCGATTATTTTACATAAAATTTAAAAACGTCATCCGTTTGTTGGGGGATTTTGTACTCGTTTTGCATATGTAAAATTAAAATAGATTTCAACATTTCAACACATTCTTGAGAACATAAATGATGGGCTAAGGAGTTTTCAGACCCATATGTTACTAATCAGCTTTACACAGAATTTATAAGACCAATTTTGGATTACGCATCACTTATATTGAATCCATATTATCAGGTTCATGCCAGTGTTATTGAGTCTGTGCAAGTTTTTGCTATTCTGTCTACGTGGTTTAGGTTGGAGTTATGATGACATACCATCATATACTAATAGACTAAAGCTTATCAGACTTCCAACTCTTGAGAGTAGTAAGATCATGTTGGGTGTCACCTTTGTTTTCTACATTGCGAATGGTGACGTTGACTCGGAGTTTCTTTTATCGAATTTGAATATTAACACACAGAAAACGGATTTGTTGTTGCAACTGAATTTGTTGAAAACCGTGTTTTGATAGTCCCGTGTACTATCACATTATTATGTTGTGATTATTGCATTATATAATACATATTATCGTACAATAGTAAAAGCAATTGATTTTATATATAAATTCGAATGTACAATGTACAATGGAATACTTAATTTTAATTATTGATTGTCATAACCATTTTTCGGATTTTTTAATAATACATATAGAAATATCAAAAATTATTGTTTGTTAGATTTATCGTCATTTTTCAGACATATTGCAATTACTACTGTAATTAATATGCAATATAATTATTATTTATATTTATTTTATTATTAACAATTAAATAATTTTACAATAAATTAAATTAAATAATAGGATATATGATAAACAAAAGAGCTACACTTGGCTCCATTATTTGATCCCATATAATACAATATTGTACTTTCACCATAGCCGCACATATATTCAGATAAGATTTCTAAAAGAATAAATTTAAAACTTGTGTCCAGGTCAAGTACAATTCGAAGTATAAACATCAGCAAATTGGGTAACAAATCCCATAATCATCAATCGACTTAGCATCTTGATATACAGAAAATAATTTCTTGTTTCAAATGCACGTAGAACTGCTTGTTATCTTCTAGAGTGAATTCTTTCTTCTTTACTAGAATATTAGAGGTTCATGCATGCAACAATGACTGCCCTACAATACATGGCGTGTAGTACTAAGCGAAAAAAAGCAGTGGTAAGCATGTCGAATATATTTAAGATCTGGTTTGGTCATTGAATGCATATTGGGGCTGTTCATATGCCTCGTCGTACACAAAGAATTTTGTATTATTCGTGCGTAGACATTGCATTTAATAAATTTCTGCACACATCTTGTTGTGCTGATTACATCGCGATAGCCAACTTCCAAGTTGTGTACGTCCTCACAGACATTTGATCCACTATATGCTCGTATTGATTTACTGCAATATTGCAATCGAGAACTAACACTATCAATGTCTGAGTATCTCAACGCATTGATAGTGAGTTGTTGCATGACAGATTTAGGTATTTCCCATGCTTTCATCAAACACACTAAGAAAAAAACTCATGCCATGCGGTTTCTAGAATTTCGGATATTTCTTGTTCATCAATTTTTTAAAAGTATTTTGACATCTTTTCACTATTTCTTTATTATATTTTATTTTAATTTATTTTATTTTAATTTGTTTTATTTTATTTTATTTTATTTTATTTTATTTTATTTTAATTTGTTTTATTTTATTTTATTTTATTTTATTTTATTTTATTTTATTTTATTTTATTTTATTTTATTTTATTTTATTTTATTTTATTTTATTTTATTTTATTTTATTTTATTTTATTTTATTTTATTATATTTTATTTAATTTTATTTTATTTTATTTTATTTTTAAAAATGACAATTAAATCAACAAACGCGGTCTGGCTACACATATTTTTATATTTTTTGATATCTAGCACAGAAACTGATTCACACAATTTCATTTCGGTTAGAAATACCAAAAGAGTTTAAAAGTTTGGGTTTCTTTTATTATAACAGAAAAATAATTCTAAATAAAAACTTTATATGTTTAACAATTTTCGGTTTGTAAATATGTTTTTATAATAGAATTAGTAGTTGCGGTTGCCATTATTTAAGATTGTGGCATGTTATTCTTGTTTTAATTAGGTTGCCTCAACTAAATTAGTTTGGTAATTTGAAAAAAGATTCTCGTTGGTAAACAGAACTAATTATATTGTTGTAGATATCTTTATTCTTAATGAATTGCATTTATACGATAATTGTAGAGGAATATCTACTATATTTTGATATATTAAAGAATTACAATAAAAAATATTATTATCTTAACAAATTGTGCTAGGCGTAACCGAATTTCAACCAATCTTTTTTCTATGTGAACATACATTGTAGATTCACAAGACATTTTAATCTGCTTCATTTGAAATATTTATCCATTCCGCAGAACTTGTCATGATTATAATGTGTTACACAATTGCGTTGATTTTAATTGTAATGTATTGAAAGTAAAGCGCGATATAATTGAATATATCAATTAACTGTTTTTTTTTTGTTATATATTTTTTTTAAGTTTGTCTATTCCTAATTCTGTAGCTGATTTACGACCACACAATCTATGGTTAAGGGGGCGTTCCTCCTCCATCGGGTGGGGTGGGTAAGTGTGAGACGGGGTTCGGTCGTTTAAAAAAACACTGTTACTTCCAAAATGCACTTCATTTCGCAAGAAACAATGAGAACTTATGCTTAAATCATATTTTTTCTCTCTTATAACTCTCTCAGAAATTGTTTATTTGAGTTTATTATCTTCTTCTTCTATATATATAAAATTGAATGTGTGTTTGTTTATTTGTTTGTTTGTATCTTATAGGAGGCCAAACCCCTGAACCGATCTTCCTGAAATTTTCACAGCGTCTTACTGTGACTCTGGAAGGAATAATAGGCTATATAAATTTTTGATTAGACAAAGGGGCGGTGCCACGTCCATATAACCCAAAACTTTAAATCCCCATATCTCGGAAATTTTTTGACTTACGCGGTCATATTTGGTACATATGGTATTGGCATGAATAGAAATACACACCAGAAGAAAAGTGGGCGGGACCACGCCCCTTTTTAGAAAAATAAAAAATCGTAATATCTTCTAAACTACTGGAAGGATCGTCATGAAATTTTCACAAAAGGATATTTTTGCGAAATACTAAGTCCTTAACTATATAAAGTTGTTGGTGGGCAAAGGGCGTGGTCCCGCCCATATAACCTAAAATTTAAAATCGTCATATCTCGGCCATTTTTTAACCTACGGCGATGATATTTGGTATATATCGTATTGAAATTAATAGAAGTAGTATTACAAAAAAACTGCGCGGGACCACGCCCCTATTAGAAAAATTAAAATCCATAATAACTTCTATTAAGCCCTTGACTATATAAAGTTGTTAGTGGACAAAGGGGCGAGGCCCCGCCCATATAACTCAATATTTGGCATGAATTGATTTGCTTAATAAGGTGTTTTCTTAAATAGGTATATATTCCATGCAAAAGTCGGCGGGACACGTCCCTTTGTTTCCGATTTGTAGGAAGCCAGACCTGTACACCATTCTTCCTTAAACTTTCGCAGTGTGAAACTTTCACTCACTACACCCAATTTTTTATATTCGATTATTGATGTGCCAGGCTTTCCACCACATGTGCTACAACTCAAAATTGGAGTGCCCATTATTTTACTGCGCAATATCGATCCACCACGGCTTTGCAATGGCACTCGACTTGCAGTAAAAAAATGCTAAATAATTTAATAGAAGCGACCATTACAACAGGAAAATATAAAGGAACAGATGTACTTTTGCCACGCATTCCAATGATCCCAACTGATTTACCATTCGACTTCAAACGATTACAGTTTCCTGTTCGATTAGCGTTTGCTATGACTGTTAACAAAGCTCAAGATCAATCTCTTCAAGTTTGCGGCTTAAATTTTGCAAATCCATGTTTCTCGCATGGACAGCTTTATGTTGCACGCTCACGTGTAGGGAAACCCTCCGACTTATATGTTTATGCTCCAGATGGACAAACTAAAAATATTTTACATTCTAAAACATTGCAATAATTAATTCTAAATTAAATAAATAGTATTTTGTTAATGCATAAATATTTTTTTTTAATTTTGTTCTATTTTATAATGATGAGGGGTAGTGAAGTACACCGGGTTCAGCTAGTGTATAATAAAAATTAATTAAAAAAATTTATTAACTCCGTGTTTTTTATTTGTTTATAAAGAAAAAAGTAAGAAAATTATAGTCGGTCTAGACCGACTATACGATACCCTATACCATGCGTTTAGAGGCCCTATCTCTCAGGCCCAACTAACTGGATATAGAAAATTAGCATTAACCAAATTTGAGTGGGATTTTTATTAATTTTTTTGGCTGCAGATATGAAAAAGTTCATATCGGATGCTATATCTATATGGGGACTAGGCCCTAAAATGGACCGATCCTGACCATGTTTGGTAAAGTCTCTTGTATTTTGCAAAAATATATACAAACAAAATTTGAGAAGAATCAGTGCAATATTTTTGTTTTTTTGATAGATTTAAGTGAAGATCTGGAAGCAGCTCTATATGGGGCCTATGACTAAGAGTTGTTCAATAAGGATCATTTTTGGACTACTGATTAATGGATGTAATAAATACATACAAATCCAATTTGACTAAGATTTATATGATTTGGGTCATTTGTATGGGGGCTAGGTCTGAACATGGACCGATTCTCACCAATTTCAATAGCGTTCATCCTATGGCCAATAGAAGCTTATATACCAAATTTCATCAAAATATGTTCATATTTGCGACCTGCAGTTTGATTACAAGCTTTACATGGACACAAGACGGACGGACGGACGGACATCGTTAGATCGTATCAGCAAGTGATTCTGATTCGGTATAATAAAAGATGGGTCTAGGTCAAATTTTTTGGTAGTTACCACAAAGTCATTATACCCAAACCACATAGTGGTATAGGGTATAAAAAACGACCCCGTTTAGCATCTTTATTACATGGCCTGCAACTGTCGAATGTTTATGATATTAGATAGATTTAAATTTTATGGATGCCTCACTTTCCAAATCGCTTTAATCTACTCTCTGATTTATGAATATTTTAATGAAAAAGTGGTAATTACAAAGGGGTCTTAATGATGTTAAGCCTTATTATAGTAGAAAAATGCCTATTATTAATACTTTGGAGGAATGGAGAACCAGGCGTGAAATTGGACTGCGCTCTAGTGTAAGTAAATCCACTGCATTCCGTATTGCATTACGATTTAACTTATGAAAAAGTGAAGCAATCTACGGCATTCACCTGCATGCCGTAGGTTAAATAAAGCAAATTTGCTTGCCAGACGATCTCCAAAGATCTGATATCAACATTGGCCAACTGAACAATGGGGTAAATCGCTTGACAGGGATAAAAGCAAATTTAATTTATTTAATTAAACATGGCGGAGGTTCAATTATGGTATGAGGTAGGAAACAATATTTTTAAAAGGGAATCATAAAATATATATGATATATATAATAGATGTTTTCTCCTGTAATGTAGCCAGGAAAATAAATATTTTCAAGTACTATTTCTTCATCTTCGAGAAAAGATGGCCCTTGATGGTATATTTCAACATGATGACGGAATATACTATCCTTCTTGTTTTGGATTGTCCATCGTAATTCCCTGACCTAAACCTCATATAATATCTATGGCAGCTTGTAGATCAGGAAATTAAAGAGAAAAATCCTTCGAGTCTAAATGAATTTGAATTAATTTTGAAATGACAATTCAACAAAATATTCCTTTATATCATTGGCTGTTTCTATGCCCTTCAGAATACAAGCTGTAATAAAAAATACTGGTTACGCTACAATAATCAATAATCACGATAATTAGAATTAGTGTTTATTTCGTTAAATAACCAAACAAATTCTGTTCATTAAACTTATTTAGAAATAATAATTTAAACCAGTTTACTACAACTGTAGAGTAAAATAAACTTGAAAAAAGTGGCGAATTGGCTAGCGTTATTACCAAGGGATCACACATAAAGCTCATATAACCCAACATTGGATTTTGTTGCTATACTTATAAATATAATCTTTAGCTTGGCTATATTTTATCAATTTGATATTTTTATTTCAAGAATTTATTACCTTTTTCACATTTTCTTCTTGCTTTTCGTTTTTCCAACTTTATTATATTTTATTTGTATACATGCCTAAAAATGGCAGATATTTTTCTCACTTACGTAGAAACATAGAGAACATCTTATCTCGACGATACATTATGTTGAACTGAAGTTGAGTAAGCGCTTGTCAATCACAGGTTGAAATAGCTGATTCGAACCCCTACGACCCACAGTTGTATATAAAATACAAATCGTGAAATAAAATGAATTCATAGGCGTTGCTTAAGAATGGAGAAAACTGGGTCTAGTCTGTGAAGTGCTTAATATAAATTTGATAAAAGTGTAAGTGTAGGAGATACACCATAATAAGTCCAAAATAGACTGTATCAGTATATAAATATTTTAGAATAATTTTAAAATCGGATACAAATATTTTGTTGTTAATTCAAGTCCAACTCTATGGGATGTTAAATTGAATATTCGTAAAACAGAAACATGCACTAACATTAAAGGGTTTTCGATATCACTTCTTTGTATTTCCCACTCTTTTCATTGTTATATTAAATTATGTAAAAAAATTTATTTCCAAAAAAAACCGTTTTTTCGTTGAGTGGCATTTTTGGAGTGACTGGCATAATAACGTCAAATATATTTAATTATTGTTGATCATGAAATATGAAAAATTACTTTTTAACTCGTTGAACGAATGTATGGATGACTCCAAAAATACAGTTAAGGAGTTTAATAAAACTTCAACAAAAGCAGAAAAATTGAAGTTTGCATAAGTCAACTAATCGATATAAAAAAAAAATCCACTTTAAGGATACCTTCCTTATTCAATTTTCCTTTTACTGTTGTTAACAATGTCATGACAATAAAATATTAAAAATAAGGTTATGCATAAACTGACATACCCATATACTAAAACACATACATACATATACATACGTATATACAAAAAAGTGCTTGAGTGTTTATGCCAATGTTTATTTCGTTAAAAAAAATTTTGTTTACAAATTAAATCAAAAATTAAACGTACGCCTAAAGCAGTTGCTTAAATAATAAAAACATGAACTAAACTGAAAAGCTTTATATGAATATATTGTTGTCTTAATAATAACCTTTTCTTTCTGTTTAAAGTTGTATTTACGATGGAGAGGCGTATAAGTATTTTACATATTATTCACACATGACGGATAAGTAATGTGAGTTGTAATCGTATCGTACATATGCATTTTCAAATGGAATTCTTTAGTATTTTTTTGTCGTTTATATTAGAAATGATTACAAACCTGTGTACTTTAACGAAAACAATTTCAAGGTTATAGCAAAGAGTAGACCGAGAAAATTAGCATGTTCATAACTATTTTATAAAAAAAAAACTGTTTTGGTAATTTTTATACCAGAAGCTTAAAAATTTTTGTCTTTGTCGAGTTTTTTTTTTAGAAAAAAGTGACTCATATTCTTAGGAGTAATACAAAGGCCATCGATTTCTGGGCATTGTATTTAGATTTTTGGGATTTCTTTTTAAATCAGAATCTTTATATTATAAGATTATATGTATCTATACTAGTTGACGCGGCCTAAAATAATTATTTTGTTCCCAGATTTTGATCTCTATTTCAATTACGGTAGAAGCTTTTTTTTAATAAGAATGTAATGATATTCAATATGTTATTTTCAAATGCAAATTTTATTATTGATTTAATAAATTCAATCTTATTTCACATAATAAAATGTTCGTCTTAGGCTGCACATAATTGACCATGAGCTAAGCATGAATTTTCCAAGTCCAAGTCTTAAACTTGCATCGTCTATAAAATAATATATGGTGTAAATTTGAGCTAAATTGGCCCATAGGTCTAGTACGCAAAATATGTGATACTTTATAACTATTTTACATGTTATATCGCCGATACAGCCCATTCTCAGCACTAACACTCACATCAATAACCTATGAACTCACACAAAGTATCGCTACTCTTCCTTTTATATTAATCAAGATATGTGATTTTGAAAATGCCCATTGTACGGGAGGTGATACGCCCACTTATCCAATCCTGTCTATTTTCGGAACGACTACTTACAGTAATACTGAATGACCTTACACAAATTTTTAAAGCTCTCCCTATAATAGTACTCAAAATATATGGTATACAATAATTTCTTTTTAAGGGACGTAGCATGCCCATTTATTCAATCCTGTCCATTTTCTGCAAGGCTAACTACACTAATAACAGGTGACGTCAGTCACAAAAACTATCACGTATTGTTTATATTATTTGAGATATATGATGTTGAACAATTACTTTGTACGAAAGGTGCCACGCCTACCGATCTGATACCGCCCATTTTCAGCGCGGCTACCCACACTAATAACCTGAAAAATTACATAAATCCTTATTCTGCCTTTTATATTATTCAAGTCATATTATATTGAAAATTCACTTTGTATGCGGAATGACACGCCCACTTATCCATTTCCACCCATTAATAATACATCACTTCACACAAATTTGCAGAGGTCATAGTACTTGAGATATTTCATATTGAATAATTACTTTCTGTGGGAAATGACACACCCACTAATCCGATCCCACTTTAACATACATAAAAACGCTCCAGAGCGCCACACGAACATATGTTGGTTCAGCCATGATGCAATTATATACATACGCACGAACTTTGTAAGATGTTAAGATATATACACATACATATATATGTAAATATATATTATATATATTTTTGTTTTCCAGTGGTTCATTGACTGATTCTGTAAGCCTTAATATCTGTGGTCACAAGCGATAACCTCCTTAAGTCGACTTAAGAACGATTTGAGTTATGTATGCTATCATATTCTACTAACAATGCTTTATATTTACGTGAAATCCCCATTTTTCTAACACTGTTATTCAAAAAGTTATTAATGAAAACATACTGACCTAAGTCGTAATAAAGCCCCATTACATATATATATATATATAAACAGTTATTTTTCTCGAAAGAATGATTTTCGCCGATTTGAGTTATGTATGCTATCATATTCTACTAAAAAATCTTAATATTTACGTAAAATCCCCATTTCTCTAACACTGCTTTTTAAAAAGATATTAATAGAAATATTCTGACCTAAGTCGTATTGAAGCCCCATTACATTTATATAAAAAGCTGTTTTTCTCGAAGGCATGATTTTCGAGTTAGGCGGTTATTGCTTGATATATAATTTTTTAAATAATTACTTATACGTCTAATATATATAATATTAATAGGCTAGGCAATTTCTTGTGACCGATATTTTGTTCTACCGTTTTATCCCGATTTTGACCAAATGTATATTATTTGAAAGGTATTTCATTTTACCTGTTCACCAGATTTACAAATTTACAGATTTTTAAATTGTTTCCTTTATTTTGATTATATTCCATTTAAAATTGCTACTAACACATCCATAAAATTATACATATGCTTCGTGTGTGTTTACTAAATTTTTTAATGTGTTGGTTAAAGAGTTTGTTATCTTTATTCACAATAATAATAAACCAAAGAAGTGTTGGTTTGTGAATTGGCTAAGGTGAAAAATAAAATTGTTGTTTAAGATTAATATGGACACTAGAACATTGCAATATCGTCGGAAACGAATACGCCGATATAACAGCCAAAAATTCAGTTAAAGCTCCTCTGCACACTACAGAAAACTACAACACAAAAGACATTGTAAAGTTCATTAAAAAGCATTATATAGAATATGATATTACTTATGTATATATGGACATCAAATTGGTACAATAATATTAACGAAAAACAAGCTAACATATACCAATATGCAAATCCAGATATTATTAATCTAAACAGAATTGATCGTATAAAATTTCTAAGAATCCGCTTAGGACATACAGAATTTACACATGGTTCATTATAAATATTCTTAATATCAATATATGCAATTGTGACATCACCCGTCCAACCTCTCCAGAACACACACTAGCACATTGTCCTCAATACCACGACATTAGGCAACATATTTTTAGTAACAATAAACCTTCATCTTTGATATCGGGACCAATCGTGAATAACATGGTCTTTATCATCAAATTCTTGAAAAAAAACTAGTACTTCTAAGTACATTTAACAATGTTCAAAATCATCTCTTAATTTATGCAGAGATGAAAGCCTAATAAGCTATTGCTCTTTATATTTTGTAATTAGCTTTTAATTTTAATATTAAGTTAATTTTTTTATAAATAAATAAATAAATAAATAAATAAATAAATAAATAAATAAATAAATAAATAATAAACCAAAAAAGTTGGTTTGTGAATTGGCTAAGTTGAGAAATAAAGTTGCCTAGAAATTGCGCTCGAATTTCGTGCGCTGGAATCTGCTAGTTATATATTAATATCAGTAGCATATAAAATCTTTGAAGTATTTATACCTAGAAACAGCCATTGCAAACTCTTAGTAGTCATTTTTCGACTAGTTTTTCTTAAAAAAGAAACACTAACTTTAAGTACACATTCGTGTGAAAAGAGTTTTTCGCAATTACAATCAACTTTTGCAAAAAGCACTTTATATTCAACTGCAATAATTTAAATTCAAAGGACTTTTCAGAACAAAAAAATAATAAAAAATGTGTAATGATATATATTTCCAAAACCTTATGTTACGTTTTTATATCTATATAAATATCAAAAGTAGTTATCATTGCTAAAGCCTGTTTGTGACCTCAAATCAGTAATAGATAATTTCACATTCCAGTTTAACACAATCCTTTGAGATAGGTTAACAAAAATTAATTATTTTATTGTGAACACTCACTACATTTTATTGGTGCCATAACCAAACAATTCACAAGTAATTTTTCTGTCACTGCAGTATTAAAATTGTGGTAGTTATAAATAGAGTCACGACATTTTAAAACAAACATACTCGTACCTTACGAAATGTTTTAGATTTAATAAAAACGTAATCTGTATAGTGGCAGAATGTAGGAATTTGTTTCGAAGTGTCATACACGAACGCCTTTTTTTATATGGTAAGCATGTAATACAAATACAAAAATGGTAATTGTTGGTCTATACAGAATTTACGATATTCAAAAATATAAACATGGCAAATTTAAGTAAGAAATATCTTATTTACATACTAGGCAGTCTGGAGTGAATATCTAAAGGTTGCTCTGTATCGGGCCTATGACTAAAAATTTCCCTAGATTACCTATACTTACTGATGATTTATGTATTATATATGTCAATAAATGAAATTCGAACAAGTTGACTATCTAGGAACACACGCTAGTTACCACTAATAAAATCTATTCTGTTTGCTTAGTTTTTCAGCTACAGCTCAAGAACCATTGATGATTTCTTATTTTATTATTCAGCAAATAACATCAGCAAATAAAGTTGCTCTAATTTACTCTACTGAAATCATCAAATAATAACAGGGCGTATGAAATTAATCATACACAACATATAAAATTTCTCTGTATTCTATTTTATTACAATCTTTTTGTTTTTATTTTTATTTTTTTATTTTTACTAGCAGATTCCAGCGCTCGAAATTCGAGAGCAATTTCTAGACAGCTTTATTTTGCAATTTAGCCAATTCACAAACCAACACTTTTATGGTTTATTATTATTGTGAATGAAGATAACAAACTCATTAACAACCACATTAACAAATTTAAAAAAACACACATAGCATATTTGGTGAAAATCCGGATAAAACGTAGAACAAAACATCGGTCACAAGAAATCGCCTAGCCTATTAATATTATAGATTATAATCTTTATATTTTTATTTTTTTATAACTGCTAATGAATTATATTAAATTTTTTTAATAAATTTGGTTGAACCAATTGTTGTCGTTATTATAGGGGTGTTTCAGATTTTTCCGATCGCCAGTGGATAATGTTTTAATTTTTAAATGTACGCGTTGAAGAACATGTTCTATTTTTTTAGCAGTACACGTGCAAGAAACCAAACTTAAAATAAAGCTATACTCGAATCTGTGTGGTTTATGTGTGTTCGAAACAAAAATACTTGATAGAAAAATGTTCGTGTAGATAACGAAATATTAAAACGAAACACAGTCATGATTGTGTTGGACACAGTACAAAATTTAGAAACACACATAATTGATATGAAAATAAAAATATGTGTTTGTTGGTCTGAGCTATGTTTGTTTACATATATGTAAGAGTTTTTTATTCAATGTGTGTTTTTTTCTGAACTCTGCGAAAAACTTATCAAACAAGCATCAGCATAAAGAACATCAACAAAAGGCCATACAAAAAAATTTTCGCCTGAGGAGGACAAACTCTTTTATTGCTGTACTGGCCCAGTACTTGGAATTTATCAACCGCCCCCCACCCCCCGTAAATTACAACGAAAAATTTTCACAGTATAACAAGAGTTATCATCCGAGAGCCGATTGAATTTCATATTGATAAATTTTGTTCTATTTAAGTAAATTTTTTTGACCTGTAATTTGATGAGACGGTTGACAAAGACACGCATACTGTCATGTAGGAGGGCGGATAGATGAACTGATTCTAAATTAATTGGTAAAAAAGGTGATACATGGACAATAGGCCGGGTCGATTTGTGGGGAGGCAAAAAAATCGCCCATTGCTCAGTGAAAATCGTATTCTAAGGATCAAAATAAGAAACTTTGCCGAAGGAAACATACCTCTAAAACGAATTCTGATGTCCCAACTTTTGACCTGTCTGTCTGTCTGTCTGTCTCACTTTGACCCATTTAGAGTGCCCCAATCGAGTCCAAATGTATGATTGACACCCCTAACTTTGGAGGGTCGACTCACCCATGCCAGTGTCACACCCCCTGGAACTCCCCTGTGGGGTTCCCCATATAAACATTACATGAAAAAATCAGCGAAATGCCTATGTTTTTTTCTTTTTGGAGTTTATTTTTCTCTTTAGAAATTTATTTAGTCAGAACATATGTAAATGAAAAAATGAATTTAACTTAGTAATAGAAAAGAAATTAAAAAAATTTATTAGAAATTAGCGTTTTTTACAACCCTTTTAAAACCAAGACATCACTGTGATGCATTTGCATGTCGTAAACTTAGTTGTGTGGATTTTTTATTCAACCCTTTTAAAAAATGAACATATCACTGTGACACAATTGCAGGTCGTAAAATTGCTTGTGTGGGTTTTTAAGCCACAACAACATCAACAACTATCGAAAACCCAATGAATCATATACCCAAGCATGATGTTTCTGTTTTTGGTGTGTCTACTGATTTGACTGATCTTAATTTACCAACCCATCTGGATATCTTGAGATATTATTTTTACTTAAGCGAACGTGCTAAAACAGAACAAAAAAAGTTTTCCTATAAATCATTCACTATTCAAGCACAAGATAAGTTGATTGGAATTTGGGAAAAACTTGGTATGGAAATAATGCTGAAAAAAAGTGTATGTAATAAATTGAATAGATTGCTTGACAAATATCAAGACCAAATCAAGAGAAGAAACAAAACCCAACAATTTACAGAGTATGTAAAATCTCTGGAAACAATTTTTTACATCGGAACATGTAAATGCGATTTGAAGGCAGCTCCATGTGCATGCGGCTTGGTTCCCGAACGCCTCAAAGAGTTTATGCACGATCAACATAATCAGAGAAGACTAACAATGGATGCATTTGTGATGAAAATTGAAGAGCAAGGAGCAACGTGTATGTCATCAATGCCAACATACCAAGATCCCGATGATTCAACATACGCACCGCCACTGGTTCAAGAAGATATGGATAGAAACACAAGTTCGCAACACACAGAGAGATACGATTGTTTTAACTTTGCCTTGGTATGTGACAGATTTGGTGTGCCTGATAGAGTAGCATCAGCATTGGGAACCGCTCTTTTTCAAGATTTTAAAATTAAAGATAAGCATGGGAAACCTCTCATCATGGATGAATCGAAAGTTCGTAGAGAAAAAGAGAAATGCAGACAAGAAGTGCTTCGCAAACGGTTAGATGATACCAATACTTTAACGAAAGATAAAATTGATTAGATGATACCAATACTTTAACGAAAGATAAAATTGATGATAAGTATCATACTAGGATGGCAAAAGAACCTCATCTTGTTATTTTGAGAGAACCCAATTCTGAATTGATTGGTAACGTAAGACTGGAACATGAAACCGCTGAATACAAAACAACAATATTAAATGATTTTTTCAACGATAAAAATATATCACTGGATGCATTAATTGGAATATGCACTGACGGTGAGCCACACGGTGGAATAATACGACGATTCGAATTGCTGTTAAAAAGACCATTGCATTGGTTCGTTTGCATTCTACACTTTAACGAACTTCCGTTTCGGCATTTGTTGGAAGCTTTGGATAAATCAACCAGCACTGGACCGAGATCGGCAACCGGAAAACTGAGCCGTCAAATCGAAACTTGTGAAACTCTTCCGGTAAGTTATTGCTATCACTCATTTATTATAATTTTCAACCATTATTAATTATTTTTTATTATATATTTTCAGGTGGTGGACGGCTTCCAGGAAATTGAGTTGCAAAATATGCCCCCTGCTCCAGAAAAAATTGAATTTTCCACCGATTCGAAGTACTTATACGACATGGCCCATGCAATTTCTAGCGGCGTGGTTTCGGTGGATCTGGCTAACATCAAATCAGGGAAAATTGTACATTCTCGGTGGCTCACCAAGGCCGCTAGATTATTACGATTATATGTGACAACGGAAAATCCAAATGCAAATTTAAGAATTCTGGTTGAATTCATAATTAAATGTTATATGCCAATGTACCTCAATATCAAGTATTACAGCTCTGCCGTGTACGGCAGTGCATTATTTTTCAAGTTCATTGGTTGGTCACGATTTCTAGAACCTCGTTTACGCGAAATTGTCAGTCAAGTAATTAAAGATAATTCATATTATGCGCATTCGGAAAATATCTTGTTATCAATGTTGTCTGATGATAGCAAAGAAAAGCGCGACTGTGCTATCAAGAAAATTCTACGCTATCGAACCGATGTTGACGACCCAACGCAACTTAGAGCTTATAAAAAACCAGATATAAACTTTAATTGCACAAGTTACACGGAAATGATCAATATGAATGACATAAATAACGTATTTGAACCACCATTCACGCGAAGCATTCCGTACGATACATTGAAAGAATATTTAAATCAAGATGATCCACCGTTTAATGATCCAAAAATTCCATCACACATACAATGAACGGAACGACATGTTCAATTGCTAGCTAGCGTTTCCAAACGGGTTATACCGGAAAATGTAGAGGCTGTTATGGCGACGACATTAGAGAGCCGTGCGAAATTGCCCAGACTTGAAAGTAAAAAAGACTTCAAACAATAATTTTTTTTAGTTTTTTTTTCTATAACTAACTTTAATTAATTTTTTCATTTACATATGTTTTGACTAAATAAATTTCTTAAGAGAAAAAATAGATATTATTATAAATAAATAATAAATATTATTATAAATAAATAAATAAAAATAAAGAAAAAACATAGGCATTTCGCTGATTTTTTCGTGTAAAGTGCCAAAAATGGTGATTTTTTTAAATGTTTATATGGGGAGCCCCACAGGGGAGTTCCAGGGGGTATGACACTGGCATGGGTGAGTTGGCCCTCCAAAGTTAGGGGGGTCAATCATACATTTGGACTCGATTGGGGCACTCTAAATGAGTCAAAGTGAGACAGACAGACAGACAGGTCCAAAGTTGGGACATCAGAATTCGTTTTAGAGCAGTGATAGCCACTCCATAGCCTCGCGAGGCAGTCAATAATCGTATTTTTCACACAGACACGGTCGGCAATTCACATGTATACAACAACTTTATTCGTTTCAAAACATCAGTCTATCATCAGTCGCTGCTCAAGCTTTGTGAAAGCAACACCACGCACGCTTGTTTGGCTTTGTTTTTGTTTTTTTTTTTTTTCGTAATGAACACAAAAGCACACAGAGCAACAATGTTCAATAATTCTTGGGAACTGATGTTTTTTTTTTTTTGAAAAATCTTGAAAGGAAGCTGCAATGTTATATTTGTCATAAGCTTTATTCGATGTTTGCATCCACATATAATTGCGAAAACGCTTTTTCTATATTAAAAATCGTTAAAAGCAAACATAGGAATAGATTAATAGACACAAAATTAGAAGACTTGCTGAGAATTAAACTTCATAAAACCAAAATAAATATAGATGAAATTTTAAAAACTTCTTAAACTTTCAAGTTCATAACTTATAATTGCGATGTTCATACAGTTCCCCCTAATCAATATATTTCGGCATTATATAATTTTATATTATAACAATTCAAATATAAATATAACAAACAAATATATAACCTTTGACAAAACACAGAATTCTATTTTTTTTCGAAAGTTTAAAAAGAAATATTTAATATTGTTACACAGTGTACAATTCGGCAGCGACCGCAGCTTCTGTTTGCAACCGCACACAAGCGCATAATATCTTTGTGTGCGTGCGTTCGGGGCTTGGTTATCACTGTTTTAGAGGTATGGTTCCTTCGTCAAAGTTTCTTATTTTGATCCCTAGAACACGATTTTCACTGAGCAATGGGCGCTTTTTAAATCGACCCGCCCTAATGGACAAGTACTTTTGATAGTAACCAGTATAGAGTGGTTGGCATTACATACAATTTTCACCTAAGACTGACAAAGAGATATTAGCTCAACGTTATTATTGGAGCCAAATAATACTCAAACTGTTGAAATTGTTGCAAAGTATCAATAAACAACAAAAGACTAGCGCAAAGTTCTGATTATCCAGAAAATTATACTTTTAAATGAGTCTGAAAGAACGGTCAGATACGGAGCCCTCATTCGATACATACACTTCCTAAATATCAATTCGTTGAACTAGCGCAACTAGTTAGTAAATAAATAATTTGAATTTAAAATATTGAGGTCCCAATTACCCTTTGTGTACGGCACTGTCAGCTAAAGTAAATCACAGACTTTTTCTGTCACATGGCATAAAATTTCTAAAAGAAACAATAGAAGACTATAAACATTTAACAACAATAACGGATATAAAAGGCAGCTTTGTAGTTCATAAGTTTTTTTCTTTTTTTTTGTTTAAACCTAAAGTGTGAAAGTCCTTTTTTAAATACTTTGCATTTTATTTCTTTACTTAGTTAAATATTTTCATGTTGGAGAATAACAAAACATTTTCACCATTAATAACAGCAACACCAAACAAAAACAACAACTTTAAGTTATATAACTATAAAACAATTTCAGTGGGAAACTCTTTTTTTATTACCAACCTATTATTTTCTTTTTTGTTAATTTTCATTACCATAATATAAAATTCTTTTTGTAAGAGCCTAGCGTGTGTTAGAGTGGGTCGAATTATAAAGTTTTGAATTTAGAACATAAAGCAGTGCAAAATATACAAATTATTATTTAAAAAACAAATTTTATCGCACCAATTATAATACACTCTGGTGCACCCAATTTTTCAGCAGTTTTCTTTTATCTATGGGGTGTATTTTTAAAAATATAATGATCACAAATTAAAAGCAATACTAAAACCACAAGTATTCAATAAGTTTCCTTAAAATAAATTGATTTTATTCAAAATTTTAACAAAAAGTTAGTTCTTTTAATGATGCAAAGCCGAAATTCTAAAAATTAACATTAAACTAAAAATAAAAAACATTATGAAGTATTTATTTATTTATTTGTAAGGAATTAATCCTCACATGAAAAAAGTGCTATAGAAGAGTTTAGAAAGCAGATAATTTTTGTTTTCATTAATAAATTTATAAAGATCATTAAATTGAATACACATTTTCGACAGAAGTTTGCGTTCGAATAATTAGCTCTATAGAACTAAACAGTTCATGTTGAAATGAAATATTGTTAGTCAGGAAATCGGAACAAACATCATCGTTAATTATATTTCAAGGAAACGAAACGTTTAATATAGATCTGAGGCTTTTGAAAATTAGTAGCAAGTCTTCCAGTATAAGATAGAAAAGTAACTTGATTGAAGTTACAAATCAACAGGAATGGTTTTTGTACAGATTCCAAACTGTCGATATGAGGTTAGTAGAAAGGATCCCAAATTATAGATCCATATTCCAAAATAGGTCTAACAAGTGATGAGTATAACGTTTTTGTGATATACGGGTCATTGAACTCTTTAGCGCAACGTTTTATGAAACCAAGTACACCTCTGACTTAGTTCTCTGCTATTGTTATGTGACGAATAAAACTCAGTCTTAGATCCAACAACACACCAAGATCTAAAAAGTTATCTAACTTTGTCGAGGCAATAATCACCCAGAATATAGCTAACAGATGTCGGCCACTTTCTCGGGCAACGCATATATTTACACTTTTTAAGATTCAACTTCGTTAAATTTAAATTACACCATATATAAAATAATCAAATCACTTTGGAGTAAAACATGCTATTCGCATATTTCTAGGGGGTGAGACCGAGAGTTTAAACACTTTTTTTTCCCTCCATATAATGAAGGACAATCCTAATGTGTCACATTAACCCAAGCAATTATTGCCACATATTTTGTATCGTTAAAAAATATTTTATATCGTTAATGAATATTTATGTTACTTTTTAATAACATATTAACAATTAACAATAAGTATTAAGTCAGTTTAAAGGATAAATGATTCGATTTTAATTACAACATTAATAAAATGATATCTGAAGAAAACAGCATTATTAATTAGAACTGAAAGCAAAGAATGTTAAGAAGTTGTGTGGTTTTCTTTGTTTTAATAATAGTTTATTGCTATTTTGATATAGTTGTCACTACCTTCTGCTGTGGTTAGAATTTCTGTTAGAAATATGCACTTATCAGATCAACAAAATCTATTATATAAACTACATTTAACACATTCTTTAACTATAAGGATATTTTTTCTATTGCATAATTGTTAGTTACACTTGTAAATCGAAATAAACAAAGTTTATACTTTTTTGCGTTCTCAACTTGGCAACACTATTTTCATGCACCCTCATGTTATTATTAGTGATATATACAGTGTTGGTCAGAACAAAGCAACCAAAATCACATACCACTATGTGGTTTGAGTATAATGACTTTGTGCTCCTGTTTGTAACTACCAAAAATATTTGACCTAGACCCATTTTTTATTACACCGATCGACTCAGAATCACTTTCTGAGTCGATTTAGCGATGTCCGTCCGTCCGTCCGTCCGTCCGTCCGTCTGTGTGTCCATGTAAAGCTTGTAATCAAACTACAGGTCGCAAATATGAATATATTTTGATGAACTTTGGTATATAAGCTTTTATCGGCCATAGGATAAACGCTATTGAAAATGGTAAAATTCGGTCAATGAAATCGACATAAATTGCCATAAGATCCAAATTAAAATTATCATATAGCTCTCAGCTAAATTGGGTGTGTATGTGTTTATTATATCCATAAATCAGTAGTCCAAATATAATCCCCACAGGACAATTCCTATTCATAGGCCCTATATAGAGCTGCTTCCCGATCTTCACCAAAATCTATCAAAAAACAAAAATATTGCACAGATTTTTCTCAAATTTGGTTTGCGTATATTTTTTCAAAATATAAGTGACTTTGCCAAATATGGTCAGGGTTGGTCTATATTTCGACATAGTCCCCATATATATATGACACCCGATATGAACTTTCTCATATCTGCAGCCGAAAAAATTAATAACAATGCCACTCAAATTTGGTTTATGCTTATTTTCTATATCTAATGAGTTGGACCTAAACGCAGGGTATCGTATAGTCGGTCTAGACTGACTATAAATTTTTTACTTGTTTAGTATATTATTATTGTGAATGAAGATAACAAACTCATTAGCAAATTTAATGAACACATCTATATCATATGTATAATTTTATGTATGGGTTAGTAGTAATTTTAAATGCAAATTACTCAAAATAAAGGAAAACATTTAAAAATCTGTAAATCTGGTGAACAGCTAAAAAGAAATACCTTTCAAATAATATACGTTTAGTCAAAATTGGGATAGAATGGTAGAACAAAACATCGGTCACAAGAAATCGCCTAACCTCTTAATATTATAGATATGATCAACTTCTCAACGCAACTAGCTTTCAGTCAACTTAAATTAAATAAGACCAAAAGGGAATGCAAAAATAAGCCATTAAACTTGAAAGTAGAGACAATGAAATTTATTCTAGCCTAAAGTAGCTTTTGTTTTGTGCAACAGAAATAGTGCCATTTTGAGTTTTTTTTTGAAAAAAAAAATATAACGGTTCTTTTAGTTTACAATTTTAGTTATGTATTTTTATTTCTAAAGTTATAAAGTAAGAAATGATAAAGACGATTTTGGAAAAACAAGAATAACATGTTTAAAAATACAATAATGGCCAATAGTCATTTTGGCTGCTTTTGTTCTGACCAACACTGTAAATATATATATTTTGTGGATAATATGTGAATCTGTAAAAATTTCAATTGATTTTAAAATTTTATTTTATAAAATTGTTTTAAACATGATGCAAATTTTCATAAAATGCATATTAATCTTATAATAATCGAATTCCCGTTTGTTTCAATTTTATATACATCAGTATTTGCCTTTAATTATTTTAATATTTATTTCTGCTACAAATTTGTGTTTTTTTATGAAATAGGTGAGTTAAAAAAGAATTTAAAATATGTATTCATCTTAACATGTTCAGAAGAAAATGTTGGACAAAAAATATGTAATAAGTTTGTGTTGATGTTTTTAACTATCTTTTAGCTATACTTTCCACAGGCCCACCTCTTGCACTAAATCGACTCTAAATTACTTTCTTAGTCGATTTAATGACGTGGAAAGCTGGTACACAAACAAAAGGTCGCCATTATACAAATAAATATTTAGATGCAATTTGGTATTTAAGCTTTTATCGGGGATTTTTTTAATTACACAAGGGAACAAAATTGAACTTTTTTTGTGCTGATTGGAAGTTTGTATAAATTTTTTACTAATTTGAGGTCGCTGATATCAAATTTGTACTCGGTTTTTTTCTACTAGCTCGACTTTTCGCGATATACCGATATGTCCAAAATTAAGGCACTTCCACAACATAATAATAACTTAAAAATGGTACACCATATTCAGTTAAAAAAAATACAAAATTCACCAACAATATTATCTTTAAGGCGTGCTTACATTTGTTTTAAATTTTCCCGGTAGTTTCAGAGATATTGTTGAAGTTTTGGAAAAAATAACGATATACCGTTATGTCCAAAATTAAGGCACTTCCACTACGTATATTGGAATAACTTGAAGCGGTTCACCATTTTTGGTGATTTTCATAATTTTTTAAAATTCTGAGAAACATAAAAAACGTTTTTGTTTTTAAAAGGTAACAAATTCATCTTTAAAAAAAATTTTTGAATATCACTAAAAAATGATGAACCGTTTCCAATATACATATGTAGTGGAAGTGCCTTAAGTTTGAAAATAACGGTATATCGTGAAAAGTCGAGCTGATCGAAAAAAGCCAAGTGCAGATTTGGATTCAGCGTCCCAAATAACCTTAAAAACAATAGTCAGTTCTTAGTCAACAAAAACCTTGTTCCCTTGTGTTATCATTAAATAATGAATTTTGTTGGTATTCTACGAAGTATTAGGTTACCCGAAAAGTCTTCTACATCACACATAGATGGCGTTAGTAGAATTAAATCCATATCATTTTTAAGTGTTACCAACCTTCAAAAGATACGTGTATAAATTTGACAGCTGTGTGATTATTTGTTTGTGAGATATAGAATTTTGCGTGAAGCAACCTTTGTGCTTGTAAAAAAATGGAAAAAGAAGAATTTCGTGCGTTGATAAAACATTATTTTTTGATCGGAAAAAATGCCTCTGAAGCCAAAAAATCGCCTGATAAGCATCATCCAACATCTGCTCCCGATTATTCAGTCATAAGATATTGGTTTGCGAAATTTAAAACCGGCCATATGGGCACCAAAGACGATGAACGCAGTGGACGTCCGAAAGAGGTTGTTACCGCAGAAAACATCAAAAAAATCCACAAAATAATTTTGAATGACCGTAAAGTGAAGTTGTTCGAGATAGATGAGACTCTGAAGATTTCGAAAGAGCATGTTGGACATATCGTGCATGAATATTTGGGCATGCGAAAGCTCTGTGCAAAGTGGGTGCCGCGCGAGCTCACAATTGACCAAAAACAACAACGTGTTGATGATTCTGAGCAGTGTTTGGAGATGATTAAGCGTAATAAAGCCGAATTTCTGCATCGATATGTGACAATGGATGAAACATGGCTCCATCACTACACTCCAGAGTCCAATCGGCAGTCAGCGGAGTGGAGAGCGAGCGACGAACCGAATCCAATGCGTGGAAAGACGCAACAGTCGGCTGGCAAGGTTATGGCGTCCGTATTTTGGGATGCACATGGTATATTGTTCATCGACTATCTTGGGAAAGGAATAACAATCAACAGCGATTATTACATAGCGTTGTTGGAGCGTTTGAAAGACGAAATCGCGAATAAACGGCCCCATATGAAGAAGAAAAAAGTGTTGTTTCACCAAGACAATGCACCGTGTCACATATCATTGAAAACAATGGCAAAAATGCATGAATTGGGCTTCGAATTGCTTCCGCACCCACCGTATTCTCCAGATCTGGCCCCCAGTGACTATTTCCTGTTCTCAGACCTCAAGAGGATGCTTGCTGGGAAGAAATTTAAGACCGATGAAGAAGTAATCGCCGAAACAGAGGCCTATTTTGAGGCTAAAGACAAATCTTACTACAGAAATGGTATCGAAAAGTTGGAAGATCGTTATAATCGCTGTATCGCCCTCGAAGGCAACTATGTTGAAAAATAAAATTGAATTTTGCCAAAAAAATTATTTATTTCTTTGTAATGTAGAAGACTTTTCAGCCCAACGTTACTTAGGGAACTTATATGTTTTCTCCTCTAGTAAAAGAAAAATAATGAAAATTTTCAAATTGTTCATTGTTCTTTATAACAAGAAATTATTCTAGAAATTGACCAACTAGAAAAGCAATTAACTTTAAATTTAATTGTTATTCTAAATACAGTTCTAGTATCGGCAACAGTTTTAAAGTGGTAGCCGTACCCAAATTCGTTGTAATATTGAGTTTAAGATGCAGGTGGAGGGTATCAAAGATTTGACAAAAATTAACACTCTTACATGTTGTTGATTACATTTGTAATCAATGATATTCTAAGCCAGATTATTTGCCCACAAATAATATTTTTTCCTCATAAAACTATTTCACTCTTAAGGATTTATTAATTTTTAAAATTCGACTCACTTTAATTCACAACAAACACTTTTCACCACCCGTCTCACTGTTATACACGCAGTAAGATGATATTTCGTTACCATTTGTGCTTAAGTTGACTTCCGTCTTGTTTGTTGGCTATTTTTCTTAATCTTCCTTTTTGTACTTTGTTACTTATGTTTAAAATAAATACCGAATCCCCATTTGACGGCCTTTATGATGAAAGGATTGCGTGTTAATTAGTACTAAATATGAAAAATTTTATTAAATTTGTAACTGAATTTAGCCATCACCAAATGCAGGTGGAAATATCATTTACTTATCAAGACGCCATTACGGAATAATTTTAAAGCGATTATCAATCAAACAAAAGGTAAATTTTGCTTTAAGCTTTAGGCAAATCTGTGATAGGAGTATCTAATGAAAGTTTTGTAAAACAATTGTTCATTTAAAATCAAGGAATTGAATTTCGTTTCTTAATCAATATGTTTGAAAGACATTAGACTGGCCTTCAGTTTATTTGTATGGGGAAGTAAAATATATAATAAGCTTAACTGTAATCCTTTGCTTAAACCATTTTAACAAAAGAACGTAGTAGTTTTGTCCGTTATATGGTTGATTGACCTTAAACTTAAGCTTGTGTGCGTGTGTGTGTTGTTTAAAAACCGCTTTATATTACAATTCTTTTTTAAAGTCAGCAAAAGCAATAAAATTAAAAACAAGAACAAGAGCATGAGTAAAAAAAACTTGTATTCTAATAATTTGGTGATTTTATGGCAGTTTCTTAGTGAAAATATACTAAGATTATGTGCTTTAACATTATCAGATTTGAAACTTTATGCTACAATTATTTTTTGTCTTGTCCAATTACTTAAAGAGTGTAGGTTACACTTCTAGCTGATTACAATACAGATCCGTATTTCAAAATTTTGTAACACCTTCAAATTTTTGGTTATTTCTAGTGGGTTACATAACCCACTTAACAGGATTTTAACTTCGTCAATTTTTAATAAATTTATATATTTTGAACAAGTTTGGAACAACGATTTATATAAATTTCCAAATATATAGAAAGTTTTAAATGTGTAACAAAATTTTTGAGAGATTTTAGAATATCAGATTGTTTTTATTTTTTCTTTTCTATATTTTTCAACTCTAATGCCCGTTTTCTCAGTAGGCGATTATCTTTTATCCCAACGAGCAACTGCCGATTAAAGAAATTTGGTTTTCTCAATGTCTGGTTGGCTTCTATTTTGTCGCAAAGCTAACCGGCACTCATCTGCCAGTTATTTATTTATCGTACAGATAAATTATTCTCCCAACTTTCATATCAATTTTGAGAGGCATTGCCAACTGAAAATAATTCTCCCAACTTTCATATGTATTTTGAGAGGCATTGCCAACTGAAAATAATGTTCTTGTCGGTACATTGAAAAAACCAAAATTGCTAACCGGCAGTTTATCGGTCCGGCATATGAATGTTTTTTTTTTCTTCACACAGAAAGCGGATTCGTTGTGGCAACTGAATTTGTTGTCAAACGGATTTTTGATAGTCCCATGTACTATCACATTATTCTGCTGTGATTACTAAATAATATTTTCGAAATCACAGCACGAAGTTTAAAGCAACTGATGTTTTAAATAAATTCTGTTGTACGATGGTTACAGCCATTTATTGGGGTAGCCCAATACATAACTACAGTAATTACAACCAAACTTTTAATTTTATATTTATATATAACTAGCAGATACCCGGCGTGTGCTACTACTACGCTAAAAAAATGAAATACGTGTGTTTGAAAAAAAGAAAATTTTTTTTATTTATTAACCTTTTTATCTTAATGCTAGCGGATAAACAATATTTTCAGTTTTTTCGGTAGGTGTGTAAACATAAAGATTTATTGGCGTTCCAACTCTTGAGCAAGCAACATATAATTGGCCATGCGAAAAATGGGAATTTTCCAAGTTCAAACCAGCAACACTTAGCGATTGACCTTGAGCCTTGAACAAGAAATTAATTTATTGAAATTAAAGCCCTTTTCGGTGGAATTCTTGATAACAAAGATTTTATATGTGGATATATAAATTTTTTGTACTGCACAAACCTAAAAATATTTCCAAATTTTGGTTAGTGCATTTTCCCTTAAAAAACTGAAATGAATTTAAATGAACACTTACAACAGCACACCATATTCAAAATTACCACTAAATTTCATTTATCAGGTTTTGAATATTTCTAACCACAAATGCTAAAACTTTCCGATAAGAATGATAGATCATGGGAGGTGTCATGCACATTTATCCGGCAAGGATACAAAAATTAACATATCACGTCATCCAAGCACTTGCTATCACAGTACTCGAGTTATATGTTACTAACAATAATAACAGATGAACTCACAGGAAGTTGAAAAGCTCGGCCTATTATATTATTCGAGATATATGATATTAATTATTTTCAGCACGGGTGCTCACACTTACATCATGAGAACGCTCCAAAAGTTGCAAATCATAGTATCATAGTATATACTCGAAATATATTATATTCAATAATAGCATTGTATAGGATGTACCACGCCTATTTATTTCATTCCGCCCATTTTCAGTTCGAATACTAATATTAGTAATATATGGACTCGTACAAAGTTTGAAGGCTCTAACTAATATAGAACCCAAGATATTCGATATTATATAATTACTTTGTATGAAAGCTGCCACGCCCACTTGGCCGATCCCGCCCATATTCTTCCGACTACTCAAATTAATAACTCATGAATTCAGACAAAGTTTTAAGGCTATAAATCTTACGCTATTCCAGATATATGACATTTAATATTTACTTTGTATGGGGGGTGCCATGCCCACTGGTGCGGTACCGCCCTTTTTTGTGAGACCACTCAAATTAATAACTCATAAACTTACGGCTCAAGCCAAAAGTTCCTAGGCTTTCACTATTACAGAACTCCCGATATATGACATTATATATTTACTTTGTATAGGGGGTACCACGCCCTCTGATCTGATCCCGCCCATTTTTTTCCGAGTGCTAACGTTGATAACATATGAACTCACACCAAGTCCCAAGTCTTTATATGTCACAGTACTCTAGATACATGACTTTAAATATTTACTTTGTATGGTGGGTGCCAGCCTTGTATGAGATCTGCCACGCCCACTTGTCCAATCATGCTGATTTTCACTTTGCTTGCTAACATTAATAATTTATGAACTCCTTCAAAGTTTGAAGGCTCTAACTATTATATAACTCTATATATTTGATATTAAATATTAATTTTGTATGAGAGCTGCCACGCCCACTTGTCCGATCCCGCCCATTTTTGTCCTGATTACTCACATTACTAACATATGTACTATTGCAATGTTTCAAAACGCTTGCTCTCACAACAGTCAAGATATGTATATTATGTTATTCAATTTATGTGGGAGGGGCCAGGCCCACTTGAAATACAATAAGATATATAGCCATAAACCTAATCTGGACTGTTACCTTTCTAATGAAACCGGTATGGGTCACATCGGTTGGGTAGTTTCAGAGTATATAAAGGACAAATAAACATTTTTTGTATCTTATATATACAGATTTACTTTCCTTATAGTTCAAAATTAACGATTAATACGTGTGTATTAGGGTTATAACTTTTTTACTTTTTTTTGGAAATATCAAAATGGTCCTAGCATAATCGAATAACCCATTGAAAATTATTTAAAAAAATGATATTCATTTTTCGCGGTTGTCAAAAACGCAGGAAAGTTTGGGAATTATTATTATTTTTTTTTTATATATATTTACCCAAAAGCGCAATTTTTTTTATCAGTATATCAACCTGGCTCGAATCAGGGGTCAAATCGTCGCATTCGTTATCGAAATTTTTCGATTGAAATTATTTTTTTTATTTTCCAAAATAAAGTACTAAGAGTAATTTTACTCTGTCACAGCTAACGAGTTATGGTCCATAGTCAATAGTAGAAGTAAAACGAGGTCTGACGATTGCCCATCATCTTTAAATAATAAACCAAAATATGGAATTTCGATTGATTTTACTCGATATCGAATGCGACGATTTGCCCCCTGGGGGGCTACCGCGTAACTCGATTCGAAAAGCAAAAATTTACGAAAAGAATTTCCGAATCGAAAGTTAAATCGTACTGCGTAATTCGCTCGGAACGGTAACAGAGTTGCATTCAAAGGCAAGTAGGAAATATCTTAGAAAACTTGGTTGCACTTCAATTCAAATGTCAATTTGAATATAAAAATCCCAAAACAAAAAAATATAATCAACAAACAGAACAAAAAATAAATAAAAATAAATTATTTCTTGCTTTAAAAAATTAAAATGGATTGTGTTTCTTTGTGGTTTGAAGAAGATAGTGACGATTTTATTCCAGAGAGAGTGCAAAGAAAACTAGTAAGGGACAAATCAGATATTATGAATCTTAATGATAAAACGTAAGAAACATAAAAAACAACTCATAAAAGAATAAACAAAATTAACTTTTAGTTTCGTCAAAAACTTCCGGCTAAACAAGAGCGCGTTCACTTATGTTATGAATAGCATAGAATGTGAATTAAAGGCTGCACAAAGATCAACTGCCATACCACCTTTATTAAAATTAGCAGCCTCACTAAAATTCCTTGCACAAGGTGGGTACCAACATCAAATTGGACAAGATCGACACTTAGGAATTTCTCAACAATCGATGTCCAGTTGTTTGTCGGAAGTATGCCGAGCAATTGATAAAGTTCTTTGTCCGAAACATATTGTATTCGAGTCAACAGAAGAAAAGAAAAGAGAGGCCAAAAGATACTTTTATGATAAAAGTGGAATTCCGGGAGTAATTGGAGCAGTAGATGGGACACATATTCAAATAATAACACCAAGTGACAATGAACATTTGTATTTTAATCGAAAATTAAAACACAGTATCAACGCTATGGCGGTAAGTTCTACTTTAAATATGAGAAATTTCAATTTATTTTTTTTTTTTACAGATATGTGATCATGAAATGTATATAAGGGCTATCAATGGACGTTTTGGTGGTGCATGTCACGACTCCCATGTTTGGAATTTGTCAAGCGAAAGGCAATATTTAAATGAAAAATTTGAAAATGGCGATAGATCAACTAGAATACTTGGTAATATTTTTATTTTATTATTAAAATGAAATTAGCTGCAAACATATGTAAAATTTGTATTTACTTGTATAACTTCTTTTAGGTGATTCTGGATATCCTTTAGAACCTTGGATTCTCACTCCATACAGAAATGCTCCCGAGAATTCTTCGGAATCATATTTTAATCAACAACATTCAAAAGCACGATCTATCATTGAAAGAACTTTTGGATTATTGAAGGCAAGATTCCGTTGCCTCTTAGCTGCAAGAGAACTACATTACACTCCAGAAAAAGCAGCTCAAATTCTGAATGTTTGTTGTGCGTTACACAACATTTGTATACAATATAATGTTGAGCAATTTCCTGTAGAAAACGTAGAAAGTGAAGCTTATATTGCTCCTTCAAGCACAAACGTTGAAAATGGTAATGTAACTAACTTGGCGAAAACTATAAGAGATGAAATAAAAAACAACTTGCAAAGAAATTTATAAAAAAAATTATATATGTTTTTATTTACAGAAAAAAACAAACAAATTCAGCAATAAACAAAAATGAAAAAAAAATGATATATGTATTTATTTACAGAAAAAAAAAAACAAATTCAACGATAAACGAAAATTAATTTAATTCTAAAAGTAAAAAAAAAAAAAAATGTTCCAAACTAAATAAGACGATGTTTTTCCAACTCAATATTTAAAATGCTTTTCTTCAATTCTAATTGTTCTAATTTTCTTTTAGATTTCTCTAACTCTATTCGTTTTTTAAAATCAAAAATTTCTTTTTTAAGTTGTAGTTTTTCTTTTTTTAGTTCAAATTTTTTCAATTCAAGATTGTATCTTCGATCTTGAATATCATGACTTCTTCTCAAATATTTTTGAACACCAGCAAGATTTTGATTTATCTCCGTTAAAATTATTGTGGAATTTTCATGGTATTTCATTTGGTTTTCTACCTGTTTTTTCAGAAGGGCATCCTTGCTAAAAACATTGCTTTTTGGTCGATATGGAGCGGATTTTTCACTATACTCCTCCTGAGTGGATAAATCAGAATTCATGTCGTTATCATTCAGCTCATTTTCAATATGATTTTCAGGAGAGCAATTTTCACTGGTTGATGGCACTGTATTTAGTAAAGATGCGGCCCCAAACTCTAAGGTACTACTCCTTCCACTAACTGCCTCCTCAATTGAGAGCAGATTACATGTCTGCTGTTCTAGTGGAGTGAGGGAGCAGTATTTGCTTGGTCCTCCACCGGTTCCAGAAATACTGCTTCGGTTCCGACGGCATTTAGCTTTGACATGAGTCTTATAATCTGCCCAAACCTTATGAAATATATCATAGATCTATTATTAAAATATATAAATATATGAAAACAAACTTACTTTTTTCCATCCAGGAACATCACGTTCTGGTGGTCCCAAAATATTTAAGTCGGAATTCAAACGTTTCCACAAATTGTTAGACTTGTTTTTAGCATCTGGAACTTTAAGATGACCTTTTGCCAAATCTGGATGCTTCACCATAAAGTCAACTATTGCTTCGTATTGCTGTTTATTTGTATATAAATTTCTTTTTAGAGTATTCCTTTATAAGTAGAATCAAATTATATAGGTTATTTACTTTTTAAATATTTTATAATTGTGAAAATACTTACATTTTTCGTTTTGTCACTACCAAATTAGCTTTCGTAGAATTTTCAAATGTTTTTTACGTAAACACCGTTCATCTTCGTAGTACAGAGTTGTACATACGAAAAGGATTTTTTTCATTCGAAAAATAAGTACGAAAATCGTATTACGCAGTAGTATTTGTTCGTACTCGTACATTTTCTTTTTCGAATCGAGTTACGCGGTAGCCCCCCTGTATTTAAGATTTGCGCTAAAGGGAAAGAATCCGCTATTTTAATATAAAAAAATATAAAAAAGCAGGGATGGAAAAAAATCGTTATTTTTTTTTTTAATTTTTAAATTCGGTTTATTGGTTTTAGGGAAATTTTAACATTTATTGTAAGATAATTATTATTTTGGTTAATGAAACCAATTGAAGTGAGAAGTTTTTTTTGGTTATATAAATATAGCTATTACAGTAACCAAAAAAAATTTTTTGGTTACCAATAACCATTATCGAAATTAATTTTTTTTGGTTATTCCTACCCGGATACATATCGTATTTTTGATTTAATGTATGCATTTCTAAGAGGGTTGTAGTGTAGGTATTAAAGTTGTATAGGACATTTATCCATTATGCAAAACAACGCGCACGTTAAATTTTAAGTTTATGTCTTTATTATTTAAAATTATTTAATTATTTAAAATTTTTCACTTTAAAGTAAAATTATTATATTAATAAAATATTTAAAATATATTATTTAAAATGAATGTACTTTTGAGATTAAAAAAAAATGGCTTTTGTGGGTGATCTTTTTATTCCAAAATGACCAGAAACATTTCATATAGAGAATACGAAACACCTTTAAAAATGGTTTTATTAAAACGAAAATGCCAAATGATTTTTTATAGCTGCTGAAACATCAAATTTAACTATCATCACTAACACCAGCTTAGCGAGGTTTGGGTCCACCAGCACGTTTGGCCCTAATAATTTCATCAGCCTTCCAGATTTATTTAAACCAATATTTTTATGAGCGAAATATAACTGGTTCAATCTTTTCCTGATATCACCCAATTTTTGAGTGCACACTTTTTCACAATAACCTAATTCTTCCTGGATGGGTGCGGTGATGCGTGGCAAAACAGTATCATTTACGGCTCAAGCCAAACGTTTCAAATCGAATTTTGAATTTAAACGAACGGCCATTATGCCATATTTGTTAAGGAAATTTAAAGCCATATCTCAAAGTTCGGCACCGGCAACCACACCAGCGAATTCTCCTCATCAGCTGAGAAATACATTAACTCATCAGCACATTTAATCACGATGAGTAATATCAACGGGACGAGAAAAGATGGTAATCTTAGCCCTTTCAACAAAAGAAACACACGCATCTCCTCAGACTTGGATAAACCACTGCCCAAGATTCTGCTTACGCGAATGTTGTCAACATTGAAGGTACCCTCATCTGGTAAGATAGCAGTAGAGGCTTTAGCAAGTAAATCCGCAAGGAAACCTTCTTGGCCATTTGGACATAATGGAGGCATATATCCCTGACTTAAGCAACACTACGATAATCACTAATTTCGTGACATACCAATTTTGTCAGAATGTCTAAAGCTTTTTCCAAAGACTTCTCATATCCATCAGCTACTTCTTGCATTTCACTGGCCATGAGCATGATCTTGGCATCCGGATGTAATTCACGCATTTTGGCGCATCACCGGTTACAAATTTCTTTTCAAGATAATAAATAATCATTTTGTTCATGCCATTTGGGATGTAAGCGGAGTGCATGATTTGGGCAAACTCTTTGCAGGCAATAATCTTACGATAACTGCCTCTTCCAATCCGCTATACATACGGGCTCCTTCCTTTATCATTGTCATGCCGGGATCTTTGGGTACAGATGGAACCATTTTTTTTCTCAGATTTCTTCGACTACATTTCGCAACTAATAACCGAGAAAATGAAAACTCTCAACAAGACAATTTTATATTTATTCTTTTTTTATATTTAATGTTTCAAAAATGACAAATAAAACAAATTATTCGGTTGGGCTTGGTACAACATAATTTGATTCCTGCAATTTCATTTCGGTTAAATCTACCTAACCTAGTTAAATGATTGGTTTTCTTCTGTTATAACCGAATTCTATAATTCTCTAAATACATTTTCGGTTTAAAATATATTGTGTTAAAAGAACTAGATGTTGTAATCACCAATATTTAATTTAGTTCCCTCAATTGAATTAGTTTAATGATTTTAATAAAAACTTCGATTGGTAAATGGAATTTAGTTTTCTTTGAAGGTATATAAATTTTTTGAGAATTATTATTATAAGGTAGATAATGAAAAAATCTATTGCGTTTGAAAATATTTGTGAATTACAATAAAAATGTTTAGATTTTACTATTACTAACGGAATTCCTCTACCAATCCTTTTTCTATGTGTTACAGCATTTCTTAAAACATAAAACTGTTTTAATCAATATTCTTAAAGCGTAGGAATAAAATGAACTTTCTTTATTATAAATGGAATGAACATTCTAATAGTTACAGTACTTTTTCTTAACAAATAAATTTAGAAATTGGATATTGGAATGACTTCTCTCCTTTGCCAGCAACTTTTTCACAAAGAAATAAAACTCAACAAAATTTAATTATGTATAAAGGACAACATCAGTATTAATGCAATTCAAATGGGTTCTTTATTTACCAATTACGTATTGAGTAACTTAACAATATTTTTAGAGTTTAGGATACATTTTCCTTTTCTACTTAAATATTAAATACGATTTTTTTGGAATTTTATTAACATTATTCAAAGATGGAGGCAATAATTTTCGAAAAACCTTTATGAATTTTTTTTAGTTTTTATAAAAGAAGACTTAAACTAATAGGATAATTACGATAAGATCAGCTCATTAATATGATTATACTCAGAATTTCGACATCTGTTATAAAAATTTAGGTAAGCCTTTGAATGCAGGCATTGAATAGTTCAACGTTAGCTACATTGTGTAACCGTAGGGTGGAATAATACCAAATCAAATTGTGAATCATTCTTAAGAGTTTGTTTTGGGTTACTTTTAATATTTTTAGGCGATGGCATGAGACCAAGAGGTCTAAATTTAAAATTATAATGGCTAGGTTTTTCAATAATAAGATATTTAAATACAAATTTGAGGCATTTTCGTGCTATTTTAATTGAAATCAATTATTAAATGCAATGACCATAAATATTTATTTATTTGTTTTTTTATTTATTTGTTGAGGATAAATACAATACAACAAGAGCATGTCTTATATTACAGTATTGGGTAGATTAAGGCAAACATAGAATATTGTTAAACAAAATAAAATAAAATTAATACCTATACAATTTTAAATATTTAAAACAATAACTTGACAATTATATAATTATAAGTAAAACAAGTATAATAGTTATTATAAAATATTTTAATTACGCTAAGTTGCTAAATATAGCTGCTTTGAAGTGCCTTGCATTGCTAATAATTTGAATGTTGGGGGGTAGTTGGTTCCAAAGGCGAATAGAATTCAGGAAGAAATGGCGTTCAGATATTTGCTTTTTATATCGTACAGTGTTAATTTTTTTACCTCGCATTGACCTCGAAAAAGTTATTCTGTTGTAAAGGTATTCAGGTTGACCTGTATAAATTATTTTATGTAAATACAACAATGTTCGACATTTTAGTAAGTTTTCGAATGATATATTATAGATTTGTTGCGAGTATTCTGAGATGCTGCTGTGTCTTTTGCGGCCATATATGTATCTGGCAATGTTATTATAAGTTACATTAAGCCTCTGTTTGCTTAATGAATCGCAACTGGAAAAAAGCTCACATCCATACATTAGTGTTGGTAATAAGTAGGTCTTGGCAAGTAACATCCGAATATGCAAGGGCGTATAATACTGTGACATCCATAGATTTCTCAGCATAGCAAAAGTTTTACCGCAGACAAATTTAATGTGATCCGACCAATCAAGTTTTTTGTTGAATATAACGCCAAGGTTTTTCGAAGTTTCAGCTAGATCAATTTTTGTGTTGTTAATCAGTATAGGTGGTAGATTTGTCGGTAAGGTCTCTGCTTTACCAATGATCATACCAATAGATTTTTTAGCATTAAAGCAAAGACCATTTGCTGATGCCCATTCATAAATATAGTTGAGATCATCGTTTATCTTCCCAATGCATTCTGTAACACTCGATGGTTTACAGCTAATGTAGAGCTGGACATCGTCCGCGTACATTTGTATTCCACAGAAATGAATTTGTGAAGGCAGGTCATTTGCATATATAGCATACAATAGTGGACCAAGTATCGATCCTTGTGGCACTCCTCTAGGCATTAAACAGCTGTTAGAGTTATTCGATCCATTATATACAGACTGACTTCTATCGCAAAGATAAGAGTAAATTAACTTTACAGCTGTAGTTGAAAAATGAAATAAGCCTCTCAGTTTCAGGCAGAGAATAGAATGATCTACAGTGTCAAACGCTTTTGAGTGATCGAGTAATATTAGAAATGATATCATATTATCATCTATCTGGGTCCGTAGCTTCTCCGAAACATCAATTAGAGCAAATATACAGCTGTGTTTTGGTCTAAAACCCGATTGTCTATCAGTAAGCAAACTATTTGTATATAAATAATGACTCATTTGAGTATGAATTAAACGCTCAAAAACTTTGGATATATAAGGTAATATTGCAATTGGTCTATATGTCTTATCAGCTTTTGGTATGGGTATAACCTTTGCGTATTTCCACATAGATGGATAAGTAGATGTTGTGATTATAGTATTAAACATATGTGTTATATGCGGTAAGATATAAGTCAAAATTAGTTTTATAAATTTAGGATGAACCCCATCGTGTCCTATAGCATCCGATTTAATGCTGAGAAATGATTCCAAAACATCTTCCTGTGTGAAATGTATAAAATTAAAGCAAAGCGAATGTTGTTGGTTTGATATATCATTGGTGGAAATATTATTGTAAAAGTTTATATCAGCTGCAGGCATTGAAATATTGGCAAAATCGAGATTTAACTGATTGACATCTATTGTGTTCTCAGCTTTCATGTCATCATTAACAATGCCCATTTTGCGAATTTCCCTCCATTTCTTTTTCGAACAGACAGCAGATTTAAATTTTTCCTCATAAAATTTTGACTTAGCAGTTCTAATTTTTGAATTTACTGTTCTTCCAGAAAGTTTGAAAGTGTTATGGAGCTCAGTTGTTCTAAATCGTTTCCATCTTTCATATGCATAATTTCTCTCTTCGATTAGTGCTCTAATGTCATTTGTAAACCATGGTTTATCGCTTCGAATTTTCTTAGATTTAACTGAGATATATTTTTCGTATAGACAATTTGTATTACAATGTATAAACCTAAGCTGTTCATCCACAGTAGGCATATAGAAGACATCGGCCCATGGTATTGATGATAATTCAGTTTCCAGGAGCTGATAATTTATATTCTTAAAATCTCTAAATGTTAAGATTTGTGATTGTTTTTTATATATGGGGTTGAAATCATAAGACAGAAAGAGTAAATCATGTCTTGAGAACATTGACGCAGAAAGCTGTTCAAATAACAGCAGTCGAGAATCATTACTGGTAAAACAAAGATCAAGTAGAGTGCTTGATGTTTTCGTAAAATGTGTTGGCATTGAGTAATTTACTAGACTTAACCCTATAGCGCTCATATTTTCCATCAAACTGTTGTCTTCCAATATATTCGCGTTGAAGTCTCCAGTTATAATAACATCAGTGTAGCCCAAAGTAAGGGTACTCAGCTTGTCTAGCATTGGATCTATTTCAGTTCGTTTATTTGGTCTGTATATAGTACCAATTAAGAGCTTTTCGTTATTATTAACAATTTCCAGAAATAAGTGTTCGATTATATCATCCTTAAGGTTTTTGCATTTTAATTTACAAGAAATTGAAAGTTTGACATAGATTGCAACACCACCAGCTTTCGATGCTCTATCTGAGCGAAAAAAACGATAGCCACTCACACAGTATATACTATTGTGAACATCAGGATTAAACCATGATTCTGAGATGCACACTATATCCACATTTGATTCATCGAAGATCAGTTTAAATTCATCCATTTTGTTGTTTAAGCTCTGAGCATTTATATGGCAGATGTTGAGACCAGAAGTTCTCTTGGATAGTATTCTGATCATATTGTAGAGATTTTCTTTAGAACCAACCCTCCTATTATTAAATTGCAATACCATTATAAAAATAAAAGATGTTTTTAGCAATGCAAGCAGAAATATAATATTTGTTTGTGTTAATATATAAGTAATTTTTAATAAAAAAGTAAAACTTAATATATGAGTATTTAAAATATAATGACATAAAAAAACAGTTTAATTTAGTTGGTACTTTCATTACGAACAGGTATATTTTCATCATCGGGTCCTCGAGTACGAAATAAATGTTTTAATTCATTAATGTCATTGATGCATATCGGGTCATCGCTTCCAATATGTTTTATATAAACTAGACCTCGGTTAGTAAAAGCAGCTGATATATGTTTATCTTTTTTTAGTTTATAAGCTTGTAGGAATATATGGTGGTTTTCGGGAGTTAGATTTTCGTTGGCATAAAATGGGGCCGTACTACTAAGTCCTATCAGATTTAAACGTAGAACATCTTTACGGGTCTTAATGAAAGTCGTAATTGATTTTAAAACAAAGTTTCTTTCATATGGGCATTTAAATTTCACAATTATTGCGGCATCATTAGGTTTATTATTGTTAATATTTTGGGCGTGAATTCGCGAATTTCTATTTATTTTAACACGAAAGATAGATTTGATGTTTGGTGCAGAGATATTAACAGCTTCGCACAACTTGAAATAAATGTCATAAAGGTTTTCATTTGGTTTAGAGGGGACAATCAAATTTTTTTCTATTTTAATGATGGATTCGCATTTTTTGCTTGTTTTTGATGTGTAAACATCTATACGCGCAGGGAGGTAAATTTATATATCACAATAAAATCACAATGACAGCGTAACATGCGAACGTAAGACAAAATCGGTGTGACTTATTGTATTGATGAAAAAATTATGATTTGATTTATGATAAAATTATGAAAATGAAAAATGAAAAATAAAAAATTAAAAAAGAAAAATAAGAAATGAAAAATGAAAAATAAAAAATGAAAAATGAAAAATGAAAAATGAAAATTAAAAATGAAAAGTGAAAAACGAAAAATTAACAATTAACCGGCTAAAATAATAAATAATAATTATTTTTGTATTAGCAGAGCCCCTGCAGTTAATTGCTGTAAGTGATACATATATATGTAAATGACGCTCTCTGTTTGATTTTAAAAAAAGTCCCATAAAAAAATCTTTAATTACTAGATGTTTACACATCTGCCCTGTGATCGAACTCACATGATTTTTTTGATTCATGTGAAACTTCCATGTACGTGTTCTGATACGTATAAACATTTTTCACAAGTTTTAGTTTTTTATATGAAATTTTATCTGAGTATCTTTATATTTCCGTACGTCATTCCTCACCTCTTTGATTTGATAGCTCCAAATTCAATACCAAATTGCAGCAGTTTATGTGAAAATTTAATTCATAGTTCGACTTCTCCTCTTAGAATGATCAAAAAATATATATAAATATATATATATATATATATATATATATATATATATATATATATTATGAGGCATTCGGAATTTATTTCGATGAGTTAAAAACGGATTGACAAATTGATATATGGGGAGTATATAAATTGAAGTAGCACAACCATTTAATGATGGTAAATTAGCTGTAAATATCTTGTATAATGTTGGAGAAATGCATGAACTCTGTGGACAACCAGCATAAATTTTTGTGTATATATTTTTTCTGTGTTCGACTTCAATGTGTACTTCAAAACCACGATTTAAAAGAAAGCTGTGTGTGATTTTAATAGTCTGTGTTGGAAAATTATAATTCATCATTCGAAAAACTAATGTGTTGTTCCATACCGAGTCAAAAGTAGCTTTAATATTCAGCAGAACCATACCAGTAGATTTTTCATTATTAAAATTTTAAATTACGGGACTTAATTCGGACTGTAAAATATCATATACATCAATTAAATTAGTAACATATTCTTTAATTATTTCCTCAAATATTTTACTTAATAAGGATAGTAGAATTATTCGTCGCTAAGAATGCGGAGAATTGGCTGCTTTATTCGATTTTCTTATTGGTATGATGGGATGTTTCCATATTTTTGAAAATTAGCTAATTCAAAAGCATGCGTAATATATTTTATCCCTTTAATTAATTTATATTCCGTTCAATACAGTTTATAACTTTTTATGATGTATAAACCATGTCCATAGAATTAGATAAAACATCCTGAGAATCTAAAACGGTTAATTTAAAATTGGTAACTGCTGTATTTGCCATGGAAATAGTTGTTGCACTACATTTTTAAATTTTTGGATTAGTGGCTTAACAAACTACGTTTAATCACTTTGTTTTGGATACATAGATTTCAATTATCTATATCTATAAAAATTATTTTCTGCATTTTCATTTTGCGTTCTTCCCATAAAACTTTAGGCTCAGAAAGCTTTTCTAATGCTAGATAATTACTGCTGGTCAATAAAACGGAATCTGACAGCTGGAAATACAAAAGTTAAGCGTTAGTTAAGAAAAAATTTTTGAAAACTGTAAAACTTTAAATTAATCTTTATAAAAATATTGTATATAAATATATTAGAAACTTTTTTGAACTTACTTTAAATGATTTCTTCCTGCTAAGGGCCGAACTCTACAAATTCAAACAACATTAAATTCCTATAAACACCGTAGTTATTCAGTTTAAAAGCTGTATTAAAATGAAATAATTAACACAAAAACAACAAGTAAGAAAATTATAGTCAGTCTAGACCGACTATATGATACCCTATACCATGCGTTTAGAAACCCTATCTCTTAGGCCCAACTAACTGGACATAGAAAATAAGCAAAAACCAAATTTGAGTGGGATTTTTATTAATTTTTTTGGCAGCAGATATGAAAAAGTTAATATCGGATGCTATAACTATATGGGGACCAATCCTGATCATGTTTGGTAAAGTCTCTTGTATTTTGCAAAAATATATACAAACAAAATTTGAGAAGAATCAGTGCAATATTTTTGTTTTTAATAGATTTAAGTGAAGATCGGGAAGCAGTCTATATGGGGCCAAATGTATCATTTTTGGACTACTCATTAATGGATGTAATGAACGCATACAAACTTAATTTGAGTAAGATCTATATGACAATTTGGATCTTATGGCAATTTATGTCGATTTCATAGGGGTAATTTGTATGGGGGCTAGGTCTGAACATGGACCGATTCTCACTAATTTCAATAGCGCTCATCCCATGGCCGATGAAAGCTTACATACCAAATTTCATCAAAATATATTCATATTTGCGACCTGCAGTTTGATTACAAGGTTTACATGGACACACAGACGGACGGACGGACGGACGGACATTGTTAAATCAACTCAAAAAGTGATTCTGATTCGATCGGTATAATTAAAGATGGGTTTAAGTCAAATATTTTTGGTTGTTACAAACAGCAGCACAAAGTCATTATACCCAAACCACATAGTGGTATAGGGTATAAAAATAAATATAAGCATTTTAAAAACTATTTAATAATGGCTAAACTCAATAAAAACATTAAACAAAAGTATACATGCACTTTATTTAGAAAATGATCAATTTTACGCGTCAAAATAAAGTAAGCAGCAAACAAAAGGTAACAGAACTTCAACAAGCACCTCATTTAGTCACCTGAGCATCGACTCATCAAGTTTTTTTTTGTTATATCGAGGGACATTTTGCTCCATTCTTCCAGGGACCGCGGAGTCCGGTACCGTAGCTACAATTTTTCATTTTAGACATATTCTTTGGGTCGTTGTCGTGTTGGGAAATCCAGTTTCAAGCCAAGCCTAATTTCTCGACGCTATGGGCAACATTGTCTTTCAAAATGGCTAAGTAATCCATTTGGTTCATATTGGAGTAAATAAAAACATAGTTACCAACTCCAGTTCCCGCCAAACACATCATATATACAAGAATATAAAATAAATCCACTATTTTGTAAGCCAAGCTGACAAAAATATAAGTAAGGAAAGCGATAAGAGAAGCTGACGTAATGGATTCATTGTAAAACCAACCACAAAAAAAAAAAATTTACCTGCCAAGCAAAAAAAAGTCCGCCAAAAAGAGATAAACTGCCACAACGTGTTTCATTTTTATTTGATGAAATGCATAATATCAAAAGTATTCGAATAGTTCTTTTTTTGTTTAAAAAAGTATATAAACAACAGCAATAAAATACCTCTATATATACGAGTACATATATACATATATATTAAAACACAACATATTTATATTGTGAATCAATAATCATTCAACAGCGACTACAAAAATCCATTCTAGTATCTCTTCGAAAGAACCTGAAGGGAACACAAACAAAATAACCAGGCAAAATATTTCAAATATTATTATCTATAATATTAATAGGCTAGGCGATTTCTCGTGAATGGTGTTTTGTTCTACCGGTTTATCCCGATTTTGACCAAACGTATATTATTTGGAAGGTATTTCTTTTTAGCCGTTTTGCAGATTTACAGATTTTACAATTTGTTCCTTTATTTTGAGTAAATTGCATTTAAAGTTGCTTCTAACACATACATAAAATTATGCAATGCTATGTGTGTGTTTATTAAATTTGTTAATGTGTTTGTAATAAAAATGAGTCTGTTTTTGGTGTTGATTTGTGAATTGGCTATAATTGGTTAGCATACCTTTAGGGTCTTTATTTAATGAAAAAATAAAATTTCCTAGAATTTGCACTCGAATTTCGAGGGTTGGAATCTGCTAGTTAATATTAATATTTCAAATATTATTATTATTATATATATATTAATACGTGAAGGTAAATGTTTAGTTCCCCTTTTTAAGAAATATGCGGGAACGGAGGAGTGTGAAAATTGGCACAGTTATAGTTCATATTAAAAATTTTTGTTTAATCTGTCTTAAAAATATATTAAATAAAATAAAATAAAATATTTATAATAATTCGTTACACCCAGTTACTGCGAATGATTTTAATTATATATCAGACGCTCTGTGTGATTAACATACCTTTAGGCTTATTTAAATATTCATAAATTTTATATATATGAGACCCGGTCTATGAAAAGGCGGCTTATGACTCAAAAAATTATTATTCACTTCTTTTTGGTTCGGATAGTTTTTGAGACGCTCTTTCACATGGTGAAAAACGAAAAGTCCTAACTTTCTTAGAAGTGTACTAAAAATGTAGAGAAAGAAGAGCACAAATGAAAGAAAAACAGAATTTTATTGAAAATCGAGAATCAAGATAATACATGGAATTGAAAATGAAAAAAAAAAGGATTGAACGCTACAAAAATGATTTTACCAAAAAACAAGCTATTTTGCACAAAAATATTTATTTAGCAATATGTAGTAGTTTTCTTCGCCGCCATCCTTGTTGAAACCTTTGAAGTTGCTCGTTTTTTTTTTAATCTTCTTCTGGAGATGAGGCCTTACGTTTTCTTGATTTTTTTATTGGAGTTGAATTCTCAGGTTTCTTCAGTTTTTTATTTTTTTGATCGTGATTTGTCGATGCAGCTATAGGTTTCGGTTTCTGTTTCGACGATGAAGCTACAGGTTTTGAAGATGAAGCCTTGGACTCCTTCGATGCCACTTTTGTGGCTGGTAAAGCATTAAAATTTTTTTGATGGCATTTTTTTCGATGGCAATGGAGCCAAAATATCCGCAATCATGGGATCTGAAACCAAGTTTTTAAGATTTTGATAAATGTACCACTGACGCTGCAGAGATAAACAAACTGGTTGGATAATTTCGGGCATGTTGTTATCAACTGGGATTAATGACAGCTGAAATGATTCAACATCCTCGCTGTCCGCAAATTTTTTGGTTTTTAAAGAGTTTTTGTTCATTATAAAATGGTGGAATTGTGTAATACAAACAAGTGGCTTGTAGAATGGTTTAAAATAACTGTCCCATCCATACCAAAACACATTTTTCGACGATACAGCTGTATTATGGCCACCTGGTGACGATTGTACGTGGAAGAGCCAATAAATCGGCTGTATACTCAATAAATTTGAAAGCTTTTTGGATATCAGATGGTTGAAACGCTCTCCAATGTGCAGATGGTTTATTTGCTAGCGCATGTATGGCACCATGTGTATGAAAATGTCGAAGTAAATTTTCAAAACGTTTTCTTCCACACGCATGCACAAAAAGGAAAAATGAGCGGCGGCAAACAGGTAAGTGATAAAAAATGAACTTCAATTTATGCCTTTCAACATCTTTACCTTTTTGCCTTTCATGTTCCCTCCATTTCGTCAGAGGCATCTCCAAGTTTGTCTGTGCACATTATTGCTGATTCGATATGGCTCAGCATAACCAAATCAAGTTCATGTTTTGATAATTCTAGATAGTTATTTCTTGCATTTTCTATTATCTTTCGCGGTATCATTTTTTGGCATTTCTTATTACAGCAATCTTCCGAAAAAAAATTATTTACCAATTCCTTTTCTTTGTTATCATAGTAGACAAGTCCATTGTAAAAAAACTTTGTTCCACTTCCATTTGATCTTCAGCTTGAAATAATGATTGTAGTTCCTTATCGTAATTGATACCAACATCATCGAAAGAATCATCAACGTTCTCTTAATTTTCACCAAAATATTTTTTAAAAACATCGCTAAATTCTTCATCGACAGACATTATTCACTAGTTCATAACGGAAAAGACCAATAGAAACAATTACACCAACGAGATAACGAAAAAAATCTGACGAAATGCATTGTTTATCTTTAACAGCTGATTTCTCGAAATTTTGTTTTTCATAAGCCACCTTTTCATAGACCGGGTCACATATATAGATTAAAACAAATTGGAAGACAAAAATTGAATGAACAAATAATATTTCCTTGAATTTGCACTCGAATTTTGAGTGCTGGGCTTTACTAGTTCTTATTATTATTCATTAAAACAAGCAAAATTTTTTTTTGTATTTCGTTTTCCATTTTTCAAAACGTATGATCAAATGTCAAATGAAACCACAATCTATACATACTATATGTTTGTCACTACATTGTAGTATGTATCCCATAGTATACATACCATGGTTTCTATACCATATGTCTGTCAGTGGTATAAAGAAAATTGTATTTAAGGAATATTAAAGAAATTTTGCAAAAAGTCAACAAAACAAGAAGAAAATGAAATGAAGAAAAGTAAAAATTTAGATATTATTGATAAAACTTTCGTATATTTTTATCATACATATATACGAGACAAAAAATGTTTGATGTACCCCTAAAATTGAACCTAGATATATTTTGTGATGATTGCCAAAATATTTCGTTAATCCCGGAAACCGCCCGCGAGCTAAACCGTTTTAAAAAGCCTCCAATGAATAAAAACTCAATTTTATCAATATGATACCCTATACAGAAAGGGTCTTAGGTCCAACTAATTGGATATAGAAAATGAGCACTAACCAAATTGTTATAATTTTTTTGTTGCACATATGAAAAAGTTCATATCGGTTGCTATATTTACAGGAGGACTAGGATGAGAAATGAACCGATCCTGCCCATATTTTTTTTTCCAAAAACTTATACAAAAAAAAAATTTGGAAAATCTGTGCATTATTTTTGTTTTATTTAATAGATTTAAGTGAAGATCGAAAAACAGCTTTTTGTGGGAGCTATGACTAAGAATTTTCCTACAGTGTTTATTTTTGGACTATTGATTATTGGGTGTAATACACAAATACAAATCGAATTTGGCCGAGATCTATATGAAATTTGGATCAAATGATAATTTAAGTCAATCTCATAAGGGTCATACACCGATTTTCATCATTTGCAATAGCGTTCGACGTATGGCCGATAAAAGCTTATACCAAATTTTATTAAAATATATTGATATATGCGACCTGAAAGTGATTCTTAGTCGATCGGTATAATAAAAGGTAACTACAAACATTATACTCTGATAACATACAATACAAGTTAAAAATAGTTAAGCCAGATATTTTTTCATGAATTTTGCGATTATGCAAAAAAAAATTTTACAAAAATCCGTAATTTTTCGAATGTGTTGACTGATTCTATTTTATATCTATAATATTAATAGGCTAGGCGATTTCTTGTGAACGATGTTTTGTTCTACCGTTTTATCCCAATTTTTGTCAAACGTATATTATTTGAAGGGTATTTCTTTTTAGCCGTTTTCCAGATTTACAGATTTTTAAATTTTTTTCCTTTATTTTGAGTAACTTGCATTTAAAGTTGCTACTAACACATACATAAAATTATACATATGCTATGTGTGTGTTTATTATTTGTTATTTTCATGTACAATAATAATAAACCATAAAGGTGTTGGTTTGTGAATTGGCTAAGTTGAAAAACAAAGCTGTCTAGAAATTGCACTCAAATTTCGAGTGCTGGAATCTGCTAGTTCTATTTATTCATTAAACCAGATGTTCGATTTAGTTGTATAAAAATTTCCATTATTATAGTCAAAACTAATATATTTTCGTTTTGTTTCTGATTTTTATTTTATTTGTTTTTGTCATCGTTGGATGATATTGACTGTCACTTTCGTTTGTAATCATCAGAAATGGATAAAAAACAACGATGTAATTTTAAATTTTATAAAATTTAAAAAACATCCAAACTTACATGAAAATCTCCTTATCTTTAGTCTAATGAGAGATTTTCATAATATTTTGATGAAAAAATAAAGAATTGGAGGTTGGAGGTTTTTTCCAAAAGAGCTTTGCGAACGGCCGGTTATCGGGACCATCGAAGTATGTTTGGATTCATCATAAAATATGTCTAGGTTTAATTTAAGTTCACTCACTTTAAAACATTTAAACATTTTTTGGTGGGGAAGCATTTCAAAAAATGTTTTTCTATTCACCATAACTGAAAAAATTTTAAGGCGTTAAAAAAAATTTTTAAAAACGGATCAGAACAGAGTTATAATGAATATAAAACTCATACTGAAGAAAATTGAGAAATATAATTTTCGTCAGTAGTCTAAAAGCACATCAAAAGATACGTAAATACAATGCGTTATTATTGTATTTATAACCTACAAAAACACCACAGAAAAATTTCCAGAGTTTTGGATCGATTACATTGTAAAAGCCATTGATAATTCTGTCCTCGTCCCTATAGAGATTCATATGAATTTCTTAAATTTTTCGAATATAGCCAATAAAGTTATTAGAAAATATTAAACAAAAACAAATTGTTGTATATAGTTAATAATAAATAATGGAATTTAAACAAAATTCTACATTTATCTTCCTTTTATTTTAGTATGTCTTCAACCAACATAATATTGTACCATTATTTAACTTCACTTCAAATCCTTGTTAAGCTACCAAAATACAAACACACATTCTCACACACACTTTATAATATACACACACATAAAATATGGGGAACTGTTTATAACGATTACATCTGCAACTTGTTTTATTTTTGATAAATTTCACGGTATACGCGCCATTTAGATGTGACTTCATTTAAAAATTAACACAATTTATAAGAATTTATCTTAAGGAAGAACGACAAAATTACAAAGGAATAGGAATAGGAAAATGAAAACAACAACACAAAACCAAATAATAATCATTGTTAAATTGCTGGAATTCCTTAATCGTGAACTCACTGAATAGCGGTATTTGCCTGTGTGGCTGTGTCTGTTTGTGTGTGCGAGAATCGTTCAACATTCCTGCGTATTGTTGGGTCTGTTTATGGAGAAGTATGAATCATGTACATATTTATCTCTAACATTATCTTCTATTTGTAATGGTGTGAAATGTTTAGCAATTTGTTTGTCGTTGACAAATACAAACATTGTGATTTTAATTTAAATATGAATGCTAACTGCAACTATAAATATGACCAGAGCTGCAAAATAATAAATTGTTTAAATGTGCGGAAATCTTTGGATTTCTATGGACTTTATCAGTTTTTCATTCCAGTTGTTCGGTATCGAAATATAAATATGGAATCTATAATATTAATAGGCTAGGCAATTTCTTGTGACCGATGTTTTGTTCTACCGTTTTATCCCGATTTTGACCAAACGTATATTATTTGAAAGGTATTTCTTTTTAGCCGATTTGCAGATTTACAGATTTCTTAATTTTTTCCTTTAGTTTAAGTAAATTGCATTTAAAGTTGCTACTAACACATAAATACATAAAATTATACAATGCTATGTGTGTGTTTATTAAATTTGTTAATGTGTTTGTAATAAAAATGAATTTGTTTTTTGTGTTGAATTGTGAATTGGCTATAATTGATTAGCATACTTTTAGGGCCTTTATTTAATGAAAAATAAAATTTCCTAGAATTTGCGCTCGAATTTCGAGGGCTGGAATCTGTTAGTATTAATAGATACAATTGCGACTAAATATAGCTACATACGATATACAACATATTTCATCTATTTTTAACCATAATTTAATATTTAACGTTTTGTTAAATAAAAAAAATAAAATATTTTACTTTGTGAATCAGAAGTTATTGCAATATCAAATTAAGAAAGTATCGGAAAAAATATCCGCCGACTTTCGATTTTTTTTTATTATCAAGTTATCAACTTATGGGGAATCTATGGCAAAAGTGGAGGAAATCATTAATTTGACAAAATCTACAATTCATCTTTCCTAAACAACTATAAAAGCTCCTAAAGCTATGCAAGTTTCCCACGAACGGTGCGTCCGTCAAAGTTTGATGAACGATTAAGGCTTAAAATTGTGAGACAAGTTATAGAAAGTCCAGAAATGTAAATGGCATAGATATGAAAAATTATATAAAAAAAGAAAACGGAGTTGGTGTCCATGCTAACATAGTTCATCTCTGCTTATAAAAATTTGGACTTAAGACATCAATAAAAATAAACATGATTGTGATCTAAGTACAAAGACGTCTATTTAACAATTTCTATCTTTGGGATAAGGTTATACTTATTTACAGGTGAATGTAAATTTAAGCTTGTTGGAAACGATAGACAAGCAAAAGTTTTTATAAAGAGGCGTACTAACTTGGAACAACCAAAATTGTATGTAGTGCTCTAAACCGTAGTGGTTGTCTGGAATGGTGTAGGGTGCATGAGTGCTGATATAGTCAGAAAATTAAGTTATATTTGTGCTACTATGTAGAGGCTATTCGAATAGTAAATGAGCTACTCGAGCTGAGCGAATAATTCGAGTAGTAAAAACTAACATTTCTCACGTTTGAAATCATGTAAAAAGATAAATATATGTATTGAGTGTTTATAGCAAATGTATATTTTTTGGAATCGTAAAAATACAAATGTATGAGAATATTTACCTCATAGTTGTTTGACATCATTTTTCAAAAAATGTTCCAAAAATATATGTTATTAATTCATGTTTTCGAGCCTATTCTATTGATAGATTACTCTCATAAAATTCTGAAGCATTCTGACAAAAACTACTAGGCTAACTACTATTCGAAAGAGATTAATGTATGAAAATAAGTTTTTCGTATATGCTTGATGTCTATTTTCAAAAAATTCTTCAAGAACACTTGGAAAGACTATTAGTATGTATTTCAATTTGAATATGTATAGAGAATATGTTTTCAAAATTTCAAAACATTCCGACAGATCGCAAATTTTGCAAAAAGTGTGAAAAAAAAACAAAATTTTGTTTAAATTTTTTCTCTGTCTGTAATTAACCGTGTTCATAAATTGCTCATAAAAAATTTGGAACCATTCAAACCAAAATTGTAACGTCGGTATAGCATTACTCGACTGATATTGACCGCTTTCTACACAAATGTGTGAAAATATGCTTTTATTTGAAGTTTGGTGATATTTTCGATCAAAATTTCCACAATGACTTAGCTAAAAAATTATCTATATTATTTAGAGCTATATACATATATGGGGCGTTTCATGTCAAGTGATCCAACTTTTAAAACCGATGTCTTCCCATCGGGATGAAATTCACACCAACGTTAGTCCTATTGGATAATAGCTTAGAAACAATTTTTCAACAAGATTGGTCCTGAACTCTCTGAGTTAGAGGGGTTCAAAATTTGACATTTTGACCAAACAGGTGTTTTTTCGCATCAATGTAACTTTTTACCTACTGTTCTTAGCAAAATTTGTCCCAAATAGTTTAGACAGCTATTTCTTCAGTCTTTCGAAAAAAAAAAAATTACCCATATGAAATCGACATAAATTGCCATAAGATCCAAATTGTCATATAGATCTTACTCAAATTGGGTTTGTATGCGTTCATTACATCCATTAATGAGTAGTCCAAAAATGATCCCTTTGACCCCATATAGAGCTGCTTCCCGATCTTCACTTAAATCTATTAAAAAACAAAAATATTGCACTGATTCTTCTCAAATTTTGTTTGTACATATTTTTACAAAATACAAGAGACTTTACCAAACATGATCAGGATCGGTCCATTTTTGGACCTAGTCCCTTTATAGATATAGCATCCGATATGAACTTTTTCATATCTGCAGCCAAAAAAATTAATAAAAATCCCACTCAAATTTGGTTTTTGCTTATTTTCAATGTCCAGTTAGTTAGGCCTAAGAAATAGGGTTTCTAAACGCATGGTATAGGGTATCGTATAGTCGGTCTGGACCGCCTACTTCTACGCCCACTTTTTGTACAAAATTAAAATTAATTTTCTGTTTTTTGGTATATTTGTTCACTATAGAAATTTTTATTTTTCAAGAGATGTCTAAAATTTGGTCACACGATCTCTATACTACAGGGAAGGTCACCATATGCTTCTTACAGGCCACGCCTACTTTGAGCCAACTTCTATGTATAAAAAACTTATTTTTTTCCTTTTATTTGTTTCTTTATTTGATTGCTTTACAAACTTTTATTATACCCTATACCACTATGTGGTTTGGGTATAATGACTTTGTGCTGCTGTTTGTAACAACCAATAATATTTGACCTACACCCATCTTTAATTATACCGATCGAATCAGAATCACTATCTGATTCGATTAAACGATGTCCGTCCGTCCGTCCGTCTGTGTGTCCATGTAAAGCTTGTAATCAAACTGCAGGTCGCAAATATGAATATATTTTGATGAAATTTGGTATTTGATCTTTTATAGGCCATGGGATGAACGCTGTTGAAATTGGTGAGAATCGGTCCATGTTCAGACCTAGCCCCCATACAAATGACCCCTTATAAATCGACCTAAATTGCCATAAGATCCAAATTGTCGTATAGATCTTAGTCAAATTGGGTTTGCATGTGTTTATTACATCCATTTATGAGTAGTCTAAAAACGGTCCCTATCGGGCAACTCTTAGTCATAGGCCCCATATAGAGCTGCTTCCCGATCTTCACTTAAATCTATAAAAAAAAACAAAAATATTGCACTGATTCATCTAAAATTTTGTTTGTATATATTTTTGCAAAATACAAGAGACTTTACCAACCATTGCCAGGATCGGTCCATTTTTCGAGCTAGTCCCCATATAAGTATAGTATCCGATATGAACTTTTTCATATCTGCAGCCAAAAAAATTAATAAAAATGCCACTCAAATTTGGTTTATGCTTATTTTCTATATCCAATTAGTTGGGCCTAAGAGATATGGTCTCTAAAGGTATGGTATAGGGTATCGTATAGTCGGTCTAGACCGACTATAATTTTCTTACTTGTTTTTTATTAGCGTGTAAGCGCTTCAAAAACCTCAAAAATAAAGCATACACTGAGAAACTAGACAAATTAAATTTTCCGACTTTATGTAACATACCTAACTAAATTTTCGTACCTTCGATACTGTAATACACGGAAAAAATCACTTTTTTTTATAGAAATGTGGAAAATTAATTTTTTTTTATTTATTTCTAATAATAATTAAATTAATATATAATAATAATAATAAAAATAAAAAAATAAATAATTTATTAGATCCATTTATAACATAACTATTATTTTAATTAATTTATTGAAGCTGATGAAGTATTTAAGTTTTGTAAATTTTTAAAGACTCAGTCTTTCATCTTTAAAATATCCCAGAAACCACATTCATCAAAGAGAATTTAATCAACTCTTTTGATCGCGAATATATTGAGGAAGTGAAATTTGAATCTTGGATTCAGACAGACAGATGCACATTGAAAACAATAATTTTAAATGTGGATGATCTTCTGGAGGAAATGTGTACAGGATTGCTAAACTTGAGAACTCATGACTTTGTAGTCAAAGAGCAATGATCATTCTTCAAGGATTTGAAGATACATTTGAATTCTAGTGAATTCGTTATTTAATATGATTTCGCAGAAAACTATAAATATGTTCTTCAGGATGCCATACAAGCATTCCACTTCAATAACGACCAAGCAACTATATTCACAGTAGTTATTTACCACATGAAAGATTAAAAAGTGGAACAAAAAAGTGTGGCAATCATATCCCACGATTTAAAACATGATACCATTGCAGTTTATGAGTACCAGAAGATTATACTAAAATATTTAAAATCTAAACTTACAATAGAGAAAGTATACTACTTTTCGGACGTAGCTCCTCAAGTATAGCCTCCAGTACTGTCATCAATATCGCATCTTAGATGCGACTGCTTTATTCCATTGGACAATGAATTTTTAGTAGCAAAGAGGATCATGAGAAAACATTGAAAACACTGAAGAACAGATTCGATGCTGCGATAACAATCGATGGCATCGCTCAATACCATACTATTATACCGCTTGTCGATGGAAGACCCAAGTTTTCTGCCTCACTCAATACGAGTTCTTTCTAAAGCCAAAAAAGAAACCAGCAGCAAAATCAACAGCCAAGAAAAGATTGGCAGATAAGCAGCAAATAAAGGCGATTAATAAGCTCGATGAAAGACTGGGTATTTATTTTGAATTTATTTAAATAAAAAAAATAGTTATGTTATAAATGGGCCTAATGTGATTGTGATAAAATTTTATTAAATTCTTTTTTTTATTTTTATTATTATTATTATATATTAATTTAATTATTATCAAAAATAAATTTACAAAATAATTTTTCAACATTTCTATAGAAAATAAGTGATTTTTTTTCCTGAGATTAACATATTGCGGGTATTACAGTATCGAAGGTATGAAATTTTAGTTAGGTATGCTACATACCATCGGAAAGGTTAATTTTTCTAGTTTCTCAATGTATGCTTTATTTTTAAGGTTTTTGAAACACTTACACACTAATAGGAAAAAATTCAAATTAGTGCATATGCTAAAAATTGAAAAACCGTTGTCTTGAGTTACAAAACATTTTTTTGATAGATATCCCACTCGCATCCCACTAAGCGACCAAAAAGCTCTTCAAGGAAAAAACCTAAGCTTTCTTTTGAGCCAAAAAAAAAATCCTTTTTTGAAAAAAAGTCAAAAAAATTTTTGATTTTGAAAAAAAGTCCAAAAAATTTTTTATATATTTTTAAAATTTTTTTTCCGAAAGACTGAAGAAAGAGCTATCTAAGCTATTTGGGACAAATTTTGTTAAGAACAATAGGTAAAAAGTTACATGGAAGAAAAAAACACCTGTTTGGTCATAATGTCAAATTTTGGACACCTCTAACTCAGATAATTCTGGACCGATTTGTTGAAAAATTGTGTCTTTGGTTCAAATTTGATACCGATCGGAAGACATCGGTTTTAAAAGTTGGATCACTTGACCAGAAACGCCCCATATATAAAATGAATGCTTTCCTCACGTTTCAAAGCATGACGCCAAAAATTTAAATTTGGAGGAACTGATACTCAACAAATACAGAAAATAAAAAAAAATGTTAGTGTTATGTATTGTTGATCTGTGTTGGAATAATTAGTTATTTATTGTTCGGTTTGAGATTATGCATACTTTTTCTAATAAAAGAAAACATAATAATTTTTGTAATGTAAGAGAAATATTGGAAAAAATTGAAGACAGCGCTAGATGGAGTAGCTACTTTCGAACAAAGCGACATCTTCAGCATCCTTCTGCGTATTTCTTCAACTCATGCTTAATCAACTATTTAACTATTTAATGTAGAGAAAGCTAAAAATTGGAAAAAAACTCAGCTTGTTCGTACTAACTCACGTATATAAAAGAATAAACATTCCTTATTTTCATTTCCTTCAAATGTTGAGTCATTAGAAAATATATACATGATCTCAAACCGAACAATAAATAACTAATTAATGAAAAAAATTTTTAACAAAATTTCAAAAAAGATCAGCCACTTTCTATACAAATTTGCTCTTATTTGAAGTTTGATGTAAGCAAACTTTTTATTCAAACTACATAAAAGTGGCCGTTTTAAAATCACACTACTTATGGGAAATCAACCATACAGATAAAAATACGTATATTAAAGAATATGATAAATAAATAAATCAAATAAAAACAAGATTTGATTTTAGTGATGATATTTATACAATTGTGGATATTTTTGATCCAAAAACTGCCCAATCTTTTCAACCTATATCATGGTATTTATTGAAAAAAGATTTCCAACCTTCAATATTGATTTGCAACAATTTGACAATGAGTGTGCTTTTAGACTTTTAAAAAATTGTGCTTCGTAGTAAGTTGGAGCCAGATGTCTATAGGAAAAAGGTATTCGAATTTAAAAATTCCTTAGGAGAGAGATTATTAACCATATTATTATTTTACCCTTTTCAAGCAATTGTAAGATAGATTTAAGAAATAAACTGTCATCTGTTACCATTTCATCGATTTTATTTACTAAAGAAGGAATACATAGAAATGGTGGACCAATTTCGAACCTACTCAAAAAATGATAAACAATAAGTAAGAAAATTATAGTCGGTCTAGACCGACTATACGATACCCTATACCATGCCCTTTCTCTTAGGCCCAACTAGCTGGACATAGAAAATAAGCAAAAACCAAATTTGAGTCTGATTTTTATTAATTTTTTTGGCTGCAGATATGAAAAAGTTCATATCGGATGCTATATCTATATGGGGACTAGGTCCAAAAATGAACCGATCCTGATCATGTTTGGTAAAGTCTCTTGTATTTTGCAAAAATATATACAAACAAAATCTGGGAAGAATCAGTGCAATATTTTTGTTTTTTAATAGATATAAGTGAATATCGGGAAGCAGCTCTATATGGGGCCTATGACTAAGAGTTATCCAATAGGGATCATTTTTGGACTACTGATTAATGGATGTAATATACACATACAAACCCAATTTGACTAAGATTTGTATGATAATTTGTGAGAATCGGTCCATGTTCCGACCTAGCCCCCATACAAATTACCCCTATGAAATCGACATATATTGCCATAAGATCCAAATTGTCATATAGATCTTACTCAAATTGGGTTTGTATGCATTCGTTACATCCATTAATGAGTAGTCCAAAAATGATCCCTTTGGGCCCATATAGAGCTGCTTCCCGATCTTCAATTAAATCTATTAAAAAACAAAAATATTGCACTGATTCTTGTCAAATTTTGTTTGTATATATTTTTGCAAACTACAAGAGACTTTACCAAACATGATCAGGATCGGTCCATTTTTTGACCTAGTTCCCATATAGATATAGCATCCGATATGAATTTTTTCATAATGTACCGAATAAAAATGAACCGATAATAATCAAGTTCATGAGCGGCAGTGTAAATATGAGTAATTATTTGTGTGACTTTATTCAAACAAGCATTCATTCTTTAAAACTATAAATATGAAAACACAACCAGATACAACGGTTGCAAAAGTAAACAGCTGAACTAAACTTATTTAAATGGGGGATTTATAAAAGAAAAATTAAAATTGATTCGTCTGCATCTGGCAGTCAAACAGATAGATGGATAGAAAGAAAGACGGACAGACGAAAAAATAGCAGCTACCATGATAATAGACATACATAAGTGATAAATTATTCAAGTATTTTTAAAGGCTTCTCTTCAAAACAAGTTAAAAAAATTAAAAAAAAATTTAAAAGCGAAAAAAAATTTAACCACTGTAAACATAAATTTAACATTTATTCATGAACCATTTCGAGATGTTCGAAGGCAAAGTAGCACAAGCGCAAATTTTTTCATTTGCATAAAGTTCTGAGGGTACAAATGCATACCAGCTATGGGATTATAAATAACGGTAAGTTTTTGCTTTGTATTATCGCACATTTCGATGTCCCGTGCAACATTGAAGAACATCATTTGTTATTAGTGCGTCGAAAGTACGTGCAGAAATAATTCTCTTAATTGAAATTAAGAAATGTTATGGATGTTTTTCAAAAATATTTATGTTTATATAGGCACCAACTATCAATGTTTATGAAGGAAATGACAAGAAACTAACGAACAAGCGAGACTTAAAACGGGAAAGACATTTGTTTAGCCCTGGTCTCAGTTCAAGACGAATACAAAATTTAATCTACTTATTCATAAACCACTATATCATAAATCGTACAGCATAAGAAACATGACTTAATACGAGATCGGCAAATTTCTTGACACATATGTATATTATTACCTGCGTAATAAAATCATTCAAATTTACAAAAACTTTAAGAATGTTCAAAAGAATTTTAAACCAAGAAGTTTAGTTCAAAAACCATACATTTTAAGATTTTACGACCAGCTCTCTGATCCATTTCCTTGTACCCAAGAACGTGAGCGAGCGACACCAAAACGAGAATTAGAACTTTGTCTTGAAAAGGAACTGGATGTTGGAGAAGCGCACGAAGAATCTGATAGTGAAACCAATGACCCAAATTGGTTGTTTGATGAAGCAAAGTCAAAAGTTTCCACGTTTGTTTTTATTAGTCCAAATATCTGTGGACTCTTGGATAGTCTGGGAATTTCTTCCACTTCTATGTCGCGCCTTTTCTTAGAACTTAAACAGCTCAATAATGTGAGAGGAAAATCATCGAAATCCACTGTATGGAATATGCGAAATAACGAACGCCAGGAATCGTTTAGAAGGCTTCACCAATTTAAATTTCCAAACCATTTAATATTGCATTGGGATGGTAAAAAGATGCAGAACAACAGTAACGATATGGTGGAAAGATTGGTGATCAGCGTATCTGCACCAAATGGACTGCAAAATGGACTGCAATATCCTGCAATTTCATCGAAGATGGTTCAGGTCAAACTATTGCAAATGAATTGAAAAAACAGTGCGAAGAGTTAAAAATTACACACAATATTGTTGGGCTTTCGTATGATACAACAGCATCAAATTCCGGTAGAAAAAGTGGAGCAGCAATATTGTTTGAAAAATCCATTAGTTTGGATTCAAACCCAAAACATTTAAACCGAAGACCATGCCGTCTACATCAGAAAGAATTATGTGTAGCAAATCCATTCAAAGCTGTTGTCATGAAAAGTGTTGATGCTGGAATTCCGATATTTGCCCAGTTTCGAAAATGGTTCAACCAAAACAGCAGTTTGAAAATTACACCGGCTTTACATTCCAAATCACTTAAACCAATACTGGAAAAAAATAAACAAGCATTGATAGATTTTTATGAAAAACAGACCAAAATTAATCATCGTAGAGCAGATCAACGGGAAGTAGCGGAACTAGCACTTGTGCATTTAAATGCGAACTCAAATTACAAAATTAAATCTTGTGGAGCAGATCACCATGCTAGATGGCTCTCTAAGGTTATATACATTTTCAAAATTTTGCTATTTAAAGAGCATTTTAATATATCGGAAATCTTAGTAGAACAGTTCGAGTCGATGCTTATATATTTCATAACAGTATATTTAAAGTATTGGTTTACTTGTGAATCTACTATATATGCGCCAAAAAATAGATTTCCTAACGGAGCTTGATGAATTTTCCCAAATCGAAGGAAAATATTTTCCTTTGATCGCAAGTAGTGCTAAATCTACTCAACTACGTCATATGGATTATTTAATCGAAGAAAATGCAATATTTTCAATATTTGATGACAGAATTTCAGTGGAAGAAAAAGAAAATCTACGTGTTAAGTTGTTAGGAATTAATAGTCAAGGTCAACTAATGCAACTCATAAAAATTGATCCAAACATAAGCCTTTTTTCAAGTGATTTAGAAGAAGATAAAAATCAAATATCCACTATGTCAGTGAAGGAAAACACAGAAGATTTTATAAATTTAATTAATACAACAGACCAAATGCTTTACGAAAAAGATTTTATTGAAATCGGAGAAGTTGAGCAAGTGGTTAATAATGTTGAAGTAGATGCAATGCACAAGATGACGTATAGTGATTCATTTTTTTCTAAGTCGCCGTTTGATTTTATAACTCTTCAGAGTTTAAAAACTCTAGTTAGTTTTGGAATAAACATCTCATTTATGCTTTTTAATGCAGCTGAGTGGGCAGACCAGAAAAGTTTTTTAAATGCAATTGAAACCTCCAGAAATATTCAATCAACAAGTATTTATACCAAACAACTTGTTGGTAAAATTTCACGGTTGAACACTTATGGGTTAGTAAAAAATAGAGATAATTTGAATTGTTTAGCTCTATCAGCAATTGAAAAAAGGGTAATTAATTAAATAATTCCTATTTATTGTTTCTAATAAATAAAATGTTTTATTAAATAAAATGTACTTTGCAATAAAAATTACAAAACAAAAAAATGTTGTTGATACTTGCAAATAAATTTAAGGCTTAATAACTTTTTAACGGGTAGTAACAAAAATAAGTATAGTATACCATTTTTTTCAGGAAAGAGTCCTCTTTAATTGTGTATATTAAAAAAATAATAAAAATTAAAGAATAAAAAAATCGATTTTTTCAGACCACGCTAATGGCTATCAGGTGAATTGTAAAAGCGTAAAAAAAATGCTTATAAGCCTAATTTTTCATGTGGAATAGATTCGTAAAGTCAGGTTTTAAGTATATTTAGCTGTTTTTGTTCTACAAAGTAAGGTACCCAAAATTCGCGATTTTAGCGGCCGAGAGGCTATTGAAGGAATTGGAATTTTTTAAAAATAAAAACGCCATTATTTTTATTGACGCAAAAACCTTCTAAAAATTAATGATATCCCAATATATAAAAATCGAAAAACACTCTAATGTATATATATACACAAGATGCCGTTGTTTCTATAAGACGAATAGGGCCATATATTTAGGACATAGTCTTCACATTATAATTACTCGCAAATACGATTTAATCAATAAATTTATAACAATCTAACTCAATTTTTTTTAACATAAGTTCCTGTCATTGCCATCACTAGAATAAAAATTTGACTATTTTTTCATAAAAAGAACACCTTTCAGTCATTTAAAGGAACCAATTTTGTAATTTTACAAAAATAGGTAAGATTGAATTTTTGTTTATGAAGAATAAAACTAATGATGAAATTCAAGCGGATATTATCAAAATTGATTTTAATATATTGATAACAATAATTTAAAAGCAGCTTGTAAAAGCTTTTTTGACTATAACTATCAAGATCAGCCAAATGAAGTCACTTTGCCAGAAATTATAGCAAAAATCTACAACTTGGCTGTGAATGACCGGAGATTGAAATGCCGTAGATTGCTGAGCATATAGACATTTCAATGGAGTTGGTATGCGATTGCTGACAATTGGCAACAAGTGTACTCGTGTCTCCTTCGATATAGATTTAGAGTCGAAAACAAAAAGGTAGCAAAATAAAATAAGAAAGTCGAAAATTTATTATTGTGAGAGATGATGGTATTTTGCCATAAAGATATAGTGTATAGTGAAAAACGGAAGTCACACAAAAATGTTAAACTTTAGCCGTCGTATTAAGCGCCACTGGCTCTTTCATAAAACTCGGCACTTCAAAGTTGCCAGAGTTAAAGCACTTAGGAGTGCTAGTGGTTTCAATAAGAAAAACCAGAGCCAATTGCTCGGCTGAGTTGAGTTTTATCATTGATTTTATTTACAAACTTAATCTTACTTATAAATAAAACTAACGGTACTTAAAGCTACTTAAATCTAATTACAAATTATGTTCTAAAATTAAGTCCTAAAGCTACAGCTGATTTATGTTTATATTTGTATCAGCTGGTTTACATATGTTTTTATATCAGTGATGGGATATTCAAGTTAAAGACAAAAAAGCCTGGGTTGCCTAACTTAATTTACGGTGAAACAGAAATTTTTAGACAGAAAATTTCCTTAAGCATTTGTGAAACGTTTTTTTATATGAAATTTTTGATTCCTTAGCAAGCTGCATACAGCTCTTTATAGTTTAAAAATTAGATAAGGATATAATATAAAAAGTCATTAATAAAAAGTTTAGCGTGAGAACACCAAACCCTTTGGAATTTTCACTATACTAGCCTGTCTTGAACAAGTAAGAAAATTATAGTCGGTCTAGGCCGACTATACGATACCCCTTACCATGCGTTTAGAGACGCTTTTAGGTCCAACTAATTGGATATAAAAAATAAGTATAAACCAAATTTGAAAGGCATTGTTATTAATTTTGTTGCCTTTGAATATGAAAAAGTTCATATCGGATGCGAAACATATATGGGGACCGGGTCGAAAAATGGACCGATTCTGACCATATTTGGTAAGTTCACTTATTTTTTGCAAAAACATATACAAACCAAATTTGAGAAAAATCTGTGCTATATTTTTGTTTTATGATAGATTTAAGTGAAGAATGGAAATCGGCTCTATATGAGGCCTATGACTAAGAATTAACTATTGGGTTTATTTTTGGATTACTGATTAACAGGTGTAATAAACACACACAAACCCAATTTGACCGAGATCTATATGATAATTTGTATCTTATGGCAATTTAAGTCGATTTCATAGGTGTCATTTGTATGGGAACTACGTCTGAACATGCACCGATTTTTGCCAATTTCAATAGCATTCATGCTATAGCTGACCGAAGCTCACATACCAAATTTCATGAAAATGTAGTTTGATTTCAAGGTCTACATGAACACACAGACGGACAGACGGACGGACGGACGGACATCGCTCAATCGACTCAGAAAGTGATTCTGAGTCAAACGGTATATTGAAAGGTGGGTCTAAGTCAAATATTTTTGGTAGTTACAAACATCAGCACAAAGTCATTATACCCTGACCCTGCCTAGGCGATTTATTGTGACCAATGTTTTGTTCTACCGTTTTATCCCGATTTTGACCAACAGTAGCTGTTTTAGCTGTTTTCCAAATTTACAGATTTTTAAATTTTATCCCTATTTTGAGTAAAGTGCATTTAAAGTTGCTACTAACACATACAAAAAATTATACATATACTATGTGTGTGTTTATTAAATTTGTTAATGTGTTGGTTAATGAGTTTGTTATCGTCATTCACAATAATAATAAACCAAAAAAGTGTTGGTTTCTGAATTGGCTAAGTTGAAAAATAAAGTTGCCTAGAAATTGCACTCGAATTCCGAGCGCTGGAATCTGCTAGTAGAGTATAAATATATGAAATATTGTGTAAAATTTATAAGTGTATTTGAATTTGTGTATTTAAAAATTATTAAAATTTTTATTCCAAAACAATATACATATAAAGAAAATATTGTGCACTCTGTTAAACGTTAACTGTTTAATTTGCAATTCTGTTATTTTTGTGACTGCTAAACTTTCGATAAAATATTTATTTTACGAACATTACGTTATGTAAAATTAATCAAATTTCAAAATTGTTGTATATATGAAATTAATTATTAAAAAATATATATATTATTATATATGTATACTAGGGTGGGTCAAATTTTTTCTTCAAAAGGCGTATAGCAAAAATGTAATCTACGTAAAATTCTAAGAAAATTACCCTAAGAAACTAGGGGTCTAAAATCAAAACCTAGCTCCCGCCGAGAGACATGAAGAAAATTCACTTGAGAATTAAATTTTTTTTTTTTTTTAGATCTCATAATAAAATTTCATTATTATAATAAAACAATTTTTTTTTTTAAATTTTCTTAATATGTATAGCTGGTCTTATTTGTGAAAGCATTGACAAATTTCAGTTTTTTAAGTCTTTTTTACAGTCCATTCGGAGTATTTGGGTTCGACTTTCTAAAGTCACTGCCATAACATCGTCACGATTTTTTGCAATTACTCGGCGTGAGACATGCGTTAGCAATTGCACACATCGCTCGGTTCCCTGGATGTGCGACGGAATTCCTGGATCTGGCAGTGGTACATCATCAGATTTAATATACTCTAACAGGTGCTCGTGTGGGATGCTTGCAGTAAATGGAGGCTCAGATAATATGTTGTCATCATCTAAGTCGACTAAATCCATATAGTCTGTGCAATTAAAATTAATGGAATGCTTTTTATAAGCCCTGAGTTTAGTTGAGTCATAACTTGGCAAATTTAATTCACTAAATTCACTTGGCATGCCAATGATACTAGCGTTCTGATTAGTCAGAAAACTTGATCCGGAAGAGTCAATTGACATTGCTGATGATTCCATAATTTAAGGTGAAAATTTTTTTTTAAAAGAGAAATTAACACACGCTTACTTTTTGAAAGTTAACTATCAAGTGCATAAATCAATCAAAACAAATGTTTAACACCACGTTTTTATAAAATGCATTAACGGTAAATTTCTACAATGACTAGAACTATTAATAATATTGGATTCTAATTACTCTTTGTTGATAACTTCAAAAGCACATTACTAAATTATACTTTTTAAAAGGGAAGAGCGGAGCTTAACAAAATCATTCTCTTTTTAAAGCTACGTAATTTGTATAAAAAATTAAACATAATATCGATGCAAGACCAATATGCCATATTTCTTGAACCATACTTAGTGGGAACATAATAATTTATTTGTAATCAAATAAATTTTCATGTCTCTCGGCGGGAGCTAGGTTTTCATTTTAGACCCATACTTTCTTTGGGTAATTTTCTTAGAATATTGTGTAGATTTCGATTTTGCTATACGCTTGTCACGTTTTTTCTCACCCGAACAAATTGACCCACCCTAATGTATACTAGCTGAGTCCGGTCCGCGTTACTGGCCCGAAGAAAACATCTGGATTTTATATTGCATCTAAATTTTAATACCGAGTGTCGGGCAAAAGTAAAGCACGATTTAATAATATTATGAATATGACTGAAAAAAAATATACGTTTTCTTGAATATTTTAACACCAGCGCCACCTACAGGTGAAAAACTTTGTCAGCAACTTTAGTTTTATGTTCATAATATATGTTGCGAATTTGAGCTAAATTGGACCGTAAATAAATTTTTTGGGAAAATCTCGACCCCAGCGCCACCTATCAGGTACAAAAAAAAGTTATGCAAATCGGAGAACCAAAGAAACATATGGTATGAATACGAAGTCGCTAGCATTAGTGGTTCAACAGTTATTAGAGTACCAACATACGCACCAATGTTTTTATATATTAAGATTATAAGGTATACAACTTTTTTATTTCTCACATCTGGTATCAATGCTAACAAAACCAATGTAATAATTAAAAATTTCTAAGAAGAATAATATATACATAAATAAATGTGAACTAATATTTGTTACCAAGAAATCCATATGTGAAGAGCTGTCCTGAATAATATTTTTTAAATAGTTTGTTGTATTTTGATGTCCTATTTAAACATATTGCAATTAATACTGTAATTAATATCCAATTTTTGATTTTGTTTTCAATGGTGCGTGTTAGAGCAGAAGAAAGCATAAATTTCTAAGAATTCATATCACCATTGTATTCTTAATCGGAGCGGTTGCTGCCATTTCAGCCTTCATCAGCGATTTATTGAGCATTGCGATAATTGTTATATTATAATTGAATAGATTGATCCTACATGAAATTTTTCTACATAGCGCGGCCGTGAGGTTTGAACCTGCGTTTATCTCACATACATTCGTACCTGCATTTTTTGGTCATGCGCTTTAAAACACTCACCTAACGTGAGGCCTACGAGCACTGTGGTTGGCCGATAAATTGGAGAATCTCACAGCTAAAATTTTTACTTTTACTTTGTATTTTAATTAAAAAAATAAAGTGTAGAATTGTATATTTGTTAGATTTACTTTGTCACGGCCAAATAATCAATCGTCGGATTTGACATTTGGTTTCGAGTCGAAAAGCCATACAGAATATGAAATTATGCTTTACTTATGAGTATTTTAGTTTTTAAACTGTTTCTTTCTGTTAAATAACATGATTTAAAAGAATATAAAAAGAAAAAAATCATGTTGTTCACGTTACCAGAATCAATTAAGGAATTCATAAGGTGTGCTAAAATTTTAAGTTGTAAGGAAATATAAGATGTCAAATATAGTATATGTGAACACCCTGTCGTATATTCATATACTCGTACTAAAATCTGTAAAAAATTATAAAAAGCAAAATGTTCGTTCTCTTACACAAAAATTTACCTGAATGTAATTATTGCCTTCCACTATTGCAACAGTTACAAGAAACGTAAAAAAAATTTGGAATAAACTAAAAAAGATGTTTACAACTTAAACAAAGAACAGCTGATCATATAGTACACCGCAAAAACATACCTGTGAACGTTGTATTGTCGTATATTTTTTTATATGGAGAATACCAACAACAATTATACAACTGTTGCACAATTTTAGCACATAGGACTCATACAATAGTTAGGACACCTTTATGAATACCCTAAATGTTAACAGTTTTATTCATAAACCCTTTTTAACAGCTTACTAAGCTATTAATAAGATAAAATCGGAAAAACAGTATTCATAAATACAAAATAGCTTATTAAACGTTTAATAAACGTTTGTTGAGAGAATTGATAGTATAATTCTTTGCTTGGATTCTCATTGCATTGGTTTCACAGCAAAGGTATATGAATTTAACTTTTTACCAAGCAAACTATCTATTACCTTTGGTTACTGATAAAGATTGATGACTCGACTCGAAACACCTTGTCATGCAAAATATAGATTAATTTTTTAAACAATTGTGCCAATGTGTTTTGCTTTATTGAAAAGAAAATATGTTGGTATGCTAATAATGATAAATTTTGTTATTAACATTTAAATTCAAATATTTAATTGGTATATGTTTTGCTTTCTTGAGTTTTTTATACTTTACTAGCAGATTCCAGCCCTCGAAATTCGAGCGCAAATTCTAGGAATTTTTTTTTTCATTAAATAAACACCCTAAAAGTATTCTGATCAATTATACCCAATTCACAAATCAACACAAAAAACAAACTTATTTTTATTACAAACACATTAACAAATTTAATAAACACACAAATAACATTGTATAATTATACACTATGTGGTTTGGGTATAATGACTTTGTGTGGCTGTTTGCAACTACCAAAAATATTTGACCTAGACCCATCTTTAATTATACCGATTGAATCAGAATCACTATCTGATTCGATTTAACGATGTCCGTCCGTCCGTCCGTCCGTCCGTCTGTGTGTCCATGTAAAGCTTGTAATCAAACTGCAGGTCGCAAATATGAATATATTTTGATGAAATTTGGTATATAAGCTTCTATCGGCCATGGGATGAACGCTATTGAAATTGGTCCATGTTCAGACCTAGCCCCCATACAAATGACCCCTATGAAATCGACTTAAATTGCCATAAGATCCAAATTATCATATAAATCTTAGTCAAATTGGGTTTGAATGTGTTTATTACATCCATTAATCAGTAGTCCAAAAATGATCCCTATGGGCCAACTCTTAGTCATAGGCCCCATATAGAGCTGCTTCCCGATCTTCACTTAAATCTATCAAAAAACAAAAATATTGCATTGATTCTTCTAAAATTTTGTTTGTATATATTTTTGCAAAATACAAGAGACCTTACCAAACATGGTCAGGATCGGTCCATTTTTAGGCCTAGTCCCCATATAGATATAGCATCCGATATGAACTTTTTCATATCTGCAGACAAAAAAATTTATAAAAATCCCACTCAAATTTGGTTTAGCTTATTTTCTATGTCCAGTTAGTTGGGCCTATGGGGTAGGGTCTCTAAACGCATGGTATAGAGTATCCTATAGTCGGTCTAGACCGACTATAATTTTCTTACTTGTTTTATGTATGTGTTAGAAGCAACTTTAAATGCAATTTACTCAAAATAAAGGAACAAATTGTAAAATCTGTAAATCTGCAAATCGGCTAAAAAGAAATATCTTTTAAATAATATACGTTTGGTCAAAATCGGGATAAAACGGTAGAACAAAACATCAGTCACAAGAAATCGCCCAGCCTATTAATATTATAGATTTAAAATCATTATTGCCTGTTAATAAGAAAAATTGACAGAAACTTAAATTATGATATTGTTTATTTTTAGATTTTAGATGTTTTAATATAAATAATAATTGATTGAGTTTACAATTATTCAGGCTCAAGATCAAATGTTTTTATTTTAAATAAAGCAAAAAACATTATCACATTTGTTTCAAAAATTGATCTATATTCTGCATGACAGGTTATACAGCTCTTTCGGGAAGAGTCACCAACCCTCATCAGTAATCAAAAGCAGTAGATAGTTTGATTGGTAAAAAGCAAGGTCCAGAAAATACACACATCAAACACACAATGTTCTGGTCTAAAGCAGCGAACACATCTTTTTATTTTCATATCAATTATGTGTGTTTCTAAATTTTGTACGGTGCCATCATGACTGTGTTTCGTTATCTACACGAACATTTTTCCATCACGTATTTTTTTTCGGACCCACATAAACCACACAGATTCGAGTGTAGGTTTATTTTAAGTTCGTTTTCATGCACGTGTACTGCTAATAAAACAGAACATTTTCTTCAACGCGTATGTCTAAAAATTAAAACATTATCCACTCGAAATTAAGTCATAAACAACATATAAAATTTCTCTGTTTTCTATTTTATTACTATTTTTTTATTTTTATTTTTTTATTTTTATTTTTATTTTTTTATAACTGCTAATGAATTATTTTAGATTTTTTTAAATAAATTTGGTTGAAACAATTGTTGTCGTTATTATAGGGGTGTTTTATTTTTATAGAAAATAATGAAATTAATAAATAATAATTTATATTCTCACGACAATTGCACGGCTGAAGTCCAAGGATATTTTTTATAAATTATTAAAAAAAGAACTAATCACTCAATATTGCATATATAAAAATTTAGGATTATTTAAGTATAATGTTTTCTTATCATATGTTGCTCGTTATGCATGTATGTTTGAATGTTTAGGTAATTGTGGAATACATATGTATGTATGTATGTATTTATGTGAGAATGTTTTAGATTTATTATGTGTTAGTGTGTCAGATTTTACGTGACCGTACAAGAAAAATTGTAACTAAACAAACTAAAAAAAAACATATTATATTACGTTTAAATAAAAGTTTAAAGGACATTAGAAAGAAATTAATGAATTAATTAATTATTATTACATATATAGTTTTCAGATTAATGAACAAATTGTTTCGACAAAAAAAAAAAAAAATTATAATGAAATTCGGTCAAAATGGTTCAACCATTTTTTTCTTTTTCTTTAGTTTGAATTTATGGTGTTCCCCTTGAAAAATAAAAATTCCATACCGTAAAATAAATATTTGTTGTATATTAAAGAACAGTCTCTTCCATGAAAAAATACGTTCAAGAGAAAAAATATGTATTCAGAAACAATATAAATTAGTACCTATATAATGAATTACATTTATAATATCTATTAAAGTGTATCACCATTTTCAGGGACGTACGCAGGATTTGATTGAGCACACATTTTTTTTATATTTGTTTTTCATCATATATTACCAATTTGTATTTTACCTTCACCTCATATTTTTTTAAACACAAAAAATTTACCTCAATTTTTAATTATACTAAAGTGATAAATACAAAGTTGGCGAAGCCAAAATTTTTATTTTATGGTTGTTTTTATGTGTTTTACCCAATATGTACTTACATTAAATCATCTGCTTTTAAAAAGTATCTACAATATTAATAGGCTAGGCGATTTCTTGTGACCGGTGTTTTGTTCTACCGTCTTATCCCTATTTTGACCAAACATATATTATTTGAAAGCTATTTATTTTTGCTATTTTGCAGATTTACAGATTTTTAATTTTTTTCCTTTATTTTGAGTAAATTACATTTGAATTTCGAGTGCTGGAATCTGATAGTTTTTTTTTTTAAACTTACCTTTATTTTCCGTGTTTTCGAAGGCTTCAATTAATTTTTTTTGGTATTGATTATTAAAATATTTATTCGAAGCCGTGCCGTTCAACCCCATCGAGTTTCGCAGAACAACTGCAGTCTTATGCCAAATTGTTCGCTTTCATCAAATATGTTTGACAAAATGCTTGTCCTTTTTGAAGACCCTTAAAAATAATTACTTATTTCGGAAATGGTCGAAGAAGTATTTCTTATTTCTGCAATTTTTCATGCCATATATAGACATAAATTAAGGGTATATGAGGTGCAAGGGACATATGCCATCCACACATTTTTGTGGCACCGTCATTCCCTCTCAACATATTCAAATTAAGGCCTAGGTTTTGGACTGTCTCAAGTAAAGCTTGCGAAATTTCTTTTCCTGTTCCATTTATGTCGACAATGTTTAAAAAATGATTTTTTATTTGAATCGAACTTTTGTCAATAAATCGAAAGCACAACTGATTTTTTCCGTTTCATCAGCTAACATAGAAAAAAAACCAGCATCTTTGACAATGTTTCTTTATACATTCATTTTATTAGTTCATTTTGTATAAACGGACTAATATAGGACGCATTTTTTCGTTATTTTCCTAACTATTTTTAAATAATTCATCACCTTTTGCCCTATATCTCAAAAGAGCTCTAAAGTTTCCATCATATTCGGTCGGTTCTTCAACTGACAAGATATTATTGTAATCAGTTTTCGAAAATAAACAATTTATTTTCAATTTACTTACATTTTTAGACCCAAAAAACCTTTTCTGAATTGATGTGTATATTTTATAAAAAAAACCTTACGATACGCTTGAAATTTGTTTGAAAAACTTTTAAGTTAATTTAAAAAATTCGAATTTTTCTATACAAATTCTTATCGAAACGCAAACCCGAAGATACAAACTGAGAGCCTAACTAAAATATTGCATCGACTACAATCAACTACAAAAAATTTAAGTTTCAATTGTTAGAATATTTTCTTTATTTTCGTTTTCATAAATCGAAATAAAATTTGATGATTAATAATGTCCTCATTATAAAAAAAAATATTAACAAAGTATTTACTCTCATTTTTAAGTGTTCTTAAATTAGTCTAAAAATTGAAAGAAACATGATGATATGATGTGACAGTGTATATGAAATTAAAAATTTTCAAATGATTTCGAGGGGGCGCGAGCCTCCTGGGACCCGTGGCTATGTCCCAGACTTTTCTTTACAGTTTTCCGAATATCTAAACCAAAGCAAATGTATGTGCCAACAGAAGTATACTTTCTAATAAAATATATGGCAGTAAATTTTAAAACTATATTGATTGATTTTTATAAAAAAAAAAAAAATAGGAAAAATTAAGAGCCGTAGAAAAAAAATAAAAACTAATTCTCACAATTCACAAGTGGCACAGTTCACAGTTACCTGCCGAGCATTTGAAAGCAGTTCAACATCAGAATGCAATATTTTCAGTTACTGGTTCTTTGACTGGACGTTATCTCATTGGAATGGATAATGCATTTGATAGGGAAGTATTGTTTGTAGTAATAAACAAAAAAGTTTATTAAAATTATTAAATACAATGATCATAAACGTAAATGCATACAATCACTTTTTTGGATGTCCGTTTATTAGCGATGCATATACATTTTTTTGCTGTTGTTGTTCACATGAACAAAAAAAAAAAAAACAACAACAAAAAAATCAACAAGCAAAGAAAAATGCATATGCATCGTTTACATACCATAATATTGTCACCGACAAACTAAACAGTTTTATTTGTGTATTTTGGGTCTAATCTTTTTCTTTATGGTCATCGTATAAACTTTCTTCCATCATACCCTCTTAAATTAAACTTGGACTCATCTGAAAAGAGAATAGTATTCCAATTACGTCTTGACCAGTTCATGTGATCTTTATGCGAGCCAGACGATTTTTCTCTGATATCAGTTGTTTCTCCTCAGGACGATCTCTCTCAATTGCTCGTCGGGAAACAGTTCGAGCACGTATTTTTAGTTTCAGATTGTTAATCACCTCATTAAGTATCATTTTTGGACATTTTATAAATTCTCTTGCTATAAATTATTCTGTTTCTCATTTGATTTACGGGGCCTGCCGCCTAAATGTTGAGTCGTCACCGAGGTCCACGATATTACTTGATAATTTTTTAAATTATGGATATGAGTCATTCCATGTCAGACCGAACACCTTTTTTACACCACCTCTTCCGATTTTCTTTAAATTTGCCAGACGTATTAAACATAAAAAAATATTTTACACGTGTTTTGGGAAAAAAATTAAAAATTTTTTTTAAAAAAGTTATTTGCATTTGAAAATCGTCAAAATCGTGAAAAATCTTCCGACATGACAACATTTAAACTAATGTTTTTATAAAACTAGTGAATGGATTTTGAAGTTCAATACCTTATTTTAAAGGTATTTGAACCTTCTTTTTAAAAAAAATATTATTTTTTATAAATTATTTTTTTTTTTATTAAAATTTAAGTTTTTTACTTAATTTCTGTTTTCCACAATCTTCGAACAAGTCGAAAAATCTGAAAAAAATATTTTCTTTAAGGCTAATATATTCTTAACATTCCCTCAAAATTTCAGAGTGGAGGTCGAATGGAATCTATTTTTTTACGATTTTTTTCCATTGCAGCACCACAAAAAAAGAAAACATTTTGTTTATAAACATTTTACTTTTAAGCATGTTAACGAAAATTTCAACGCATGTATGTATGTGTGTATGTATGTATGAAAGTAAAAAAGTGTGTTTTTTTTGCAGTTTTTGAATGAATCGCCAATAGTTAAAAGAAAATTGCAACAAAAAAAAATATATCATACAAAAAAAACGCAAAGTTATTAGTGCGATAAATGAAAAAGTTTTACAAACAACAGATCAGGATTATGAAGAAATATTTTCAGAAAACAATAATAACAATGAAGAAAAAACAATTATTTCAAAACTTCAAGAACAATATGAAAATACAAATGACAGACAGCTTCAAATGCGAATCCTAACTTTATTTGCAGACTGGTCTTATAATCAAATTCAGAGACATTTTCCAAATGCATCACGGCACATGATTTCTGTGGTAAAAAAATTAGTTCATGAAAAAGGTATTCTATCTACGCCCAATATAAATTTAGGAAAACGTTTACCTGATGATGTCGTTAATAAAGTAACAGATTTTTATAATTCACAAGAGATTAGCCGTATAATGGCTGGACAAAAAGACTGTATAACAATCAGAAGAAAAAGTGGGAAAGAAAAAGTTCAAAAACGTTTAGTGCTATGCAACTTAAATGAAGCCTATGCTCTGTTTAAAGAGAAGTACCCAGAAGTCCAAGTACATTTTTCAAAGTTCGCAGAATTAAGACCAAAAAGTTGTATCCTTGCTGGTGCGAGTGGGACGCACTCTGTTTGTGTGTGTTGCATTGCATTGACGGTGCAGGTTTGCCAACATTGACAAGCGATACATTGAAAATTAAAACTTATGAAGATTGCCTATCAAAAATAATTTGCAATTCGCCTACTTCAAAATGTTATCTTCAGTAGTGTGACCTTTGCCCAGGATGTGATAATTTAATTGAAAAACTTAATGAATTATTGACGGAAAATATCGTAGACAAGATAACATATAAGCAATGGACTACCGTTGACAGAACATCTTTGGAAACCATTCAATCAGAAACTTACGAATTCTTGGAAAAATTGGCAGAAAAGCTACGTCGCTTGTTAAACCATTCTTACATTGCCAAACAACAAAGCAATTTTTTTCAAAGAAAAAAGAAAGATTTGCAACCTGGGGAATGCGTTGTGATTTGTGACTTTGCAGAAAACTATTCATTTGTCATTCAAGATTCCATTCAAGGTTCTCATTGGAATAACGACCAGGTAACGATTCATCCTATTGCTATTTACTACAATGACAATGGGAAAGAGATATTTATTAATTATGTTGCAATATCGGAATGCTTAAAACACGACACAATAGCTGTCAATTTATTTCAGGAAGGTCTAATCAAATTCCTTAAAGAAACATTGAGTTCCTTAAAAAAAAATTTTTACTTCTCAGATGGTGCAAGTGCTCAATATAAAAACAAGAAAAATTTTGTCAATCTTGCATTTCACGAAGATGATTTCGCTATAAAAGCAGAGTGGCACTTCTTTGCAACTTCGCACGGAAAGGGCGCTTGCGATGGGCTTGGAGGCACAATTAAAAGATTAGCAGCCCGAGCCAGTTTGACCAATATTGACAACCCAATCAATACCCCGACTACTTTTTATCAATGGGTTAAACAAAATGTTAGAAACATAAATTGCGAATTTTTTAGTACGGAACAATATAATGAGCAGGAGAAAAAACTTAAAGAACGGTATACTAAAGCAAAAATGATACCAGGTACTTTAGGCTACCATGCGTTTATTCCGTACCAAGAGATACAAATTAAAGTTCATACTACATCATTTGCAGCTGATTTTTCTATTAAAAATGTATATAAAAATTAAAATTGCTTATTATTTAACTTTTAGTTATATATTAAAAAAAAATACACTTTTTTACTTTCATACATACATACACACATCCATACATGCGTTGAAATTTTCGTTAACATGCTTGAAAGTAAAATGTTTATAAACAAAATGTTTTTTTTTTGTGGTGCTGCAATGGAAAAAAATCGTAAAAAAATAGAATCAATTCGACCTCCACTCTGAAATTTTGAGGGAATGTTAAGAATATATCAATATTAAAGAAAATATTTTTTTCAGATCTTTCGACTTGTTCGAAGATTGTGGAAAACAGAAATTAAGTAAAAAACCCAAATTTTAATATTAAAAAAAAATTAATTTATAAAAAATAATATTTTTTTAAAAAAGAAGGTTCAAATACCTTTAAAATAAGGTATTGAACTTCAAAATCCATTCACTAGTTTTATAAAAACATTAGTTTAAATGTTGTCATGTCGGAAGATTTTTCATGATTTTGACGATTTTCAAATGCAAATAACTTTTTTTAAAAAAATTTTTAATTTTTTTCCCGAAACACGTGTAAAATATTTTTTAATGAAGACTTCGTTCTCAAATTTTGAAAGACATCGAAGACATCAAAGTCAATTTTTAGCAAAAATCGTACGGTTTGACATGGAATGACTCATATATAGAATATTTTTCACAAGTTTCTTATTCGCTTAAGACCAGCAGTAAAACCGTCCGTTACTCTGGTTTTAACTCTTCACAAAACTTTATTCTTGCTTAAATAACTGTTAAGATTTTATACATTTTCTTTCATACTATCTTCTTTGTTTATTGTTTTAACGAACTCTGGTACAGAATTTTAAAAGTTTCCATTGTTTTGCCATTTTGTTTATCTAATATTTTTGATTGTATTTTTTGTAACAAATTTGTTATTTTTCGATGGAGAACACACCAAGGAGTGATTTCACAAAAAATCATCATTTTAGGAATTAACGCGAAATTGTCCAACGTATTGAATCTATATATTAATACCTGAAGATAAATTTTTAGTTCCCCTTTTTAAGCAATATACGGACACGGAGGAGTGTGAAAATTGACATAGTTATAGTTCATATGGAGGAGAAGCTGAGAATGATTTAGGTTTAATCTGTTTTAAAAATATATTAAATTAAATAAAATAAAATGTTTATAATAATTCGTTACACCCTGTTAATAAGAATGATTTAAATTATACATCAGACGCTCTGTGTTGAATTGTATATATATATATATATATATATAACGGGTGATTTTTTTGAGGTTAGGATTTTCATGCATTAGTATTTGACAGATCACGTGGGATTTCAGACATGGTGTCAAAGAGAAAGATGCTCAGTATGCTTTGACATTTCATCATGAATAGACTTACTAACGAGCAACGCTTGCAAATCATTGAATTTTATTACCAAAATCAGTGTTCGGTTCGAAATGTGTTTCGCGCTTTACGTCCGATTTATGGTCTACATAATCGACCAAGTGAGCAAACAATTAATGCGATTGTGACCAAGTTTCGCACTCAGTTTACTTTATTGGACATTAAACCAACCACACGAATGCGTACAGTGCGTACAGAAGAGAATATTGCGTCTGTTTCTGAGAGTGTTACTGAAGACCGTGAAATGTCGATTCGTCGCCGTTCGCAGCAATTGGGTTTGTGTTATTCGACCACATGGAAGATTTTACGCAAAGATCTTGGTGTAAAACCGTATAAAATACAGCTCGTGCAAGAACTGAAGCCGAACGATCTGCCACAACGTCTAATTTTCAGTGAATGGGCCCTAGAAAAGTTGGCAGAAAATCCGCTTTTTTATCGACAAATTTTGTTCAGCGATGAGGCTCATTTCTGGTTGAATGGCTTCGTAAATAAGCAAAATTGCCGTATTTGGAGTGAAGAGCAACCAGAAGCCGTTCAAGAACTGCCCATGCATCCCGAAAAATGCACTGTTTGGTGTGGTTTGTACGCTGGTGGAATCATTGGACCGTATTTTTTCAAAGATGCTGTTGGACGCAACGTTACGGTGAATGGCGATCGCTATCGTTCGATGCTAACAAACTTTTTGTTGCCAAAAATGGAAGAACTGAACTTGGTTGACATGTGGTTTCAACAAGATGGCGCTACATGCCACACAGCTCGCGATTCTATGGCCATTTTGAGGGAAAACTTCGGAGAACAATTCATCTCAAGAAATGGACCGGTAAGTTGGCCACCAAGATCATGCGATTTGACGCCTTTAGACTATTTTTTGTGGGGCTACGTCAAGTCTAAAGTCTACAGAAATAAGCCAGCAACTATTCCAGCTTTGGAAGACAACATTTCCGAAGAAATTCGGGCTATTCCGGCCGAAATGCTCGAAAAAGTTGCCCAAAATTGGACTTTCCGAATGGACCACCTAAGACGCAGCCGCGGTCAACATTTAAATGAAATTATCTTCAAAAAGTAAATGTCATGGACCAATCTAACGTTTCAAATAAAGAACCGATGAGATTTTGCAAATTTTATGCGTTTTTTTTTAAAAAAAAGTTATCAAGCTCTTAAAAAATCACCCGTTATATATATAAAATTTATGAATACTTAAATGAGCCAAAAGGTATGTTAATCAATTTCAGCAATTCACAATTCAACACAGATGTATTGTCTGATGTATAATTTATATATATATATATATATATACATATATAGATTAAGAAAAACATTAGAAGACAAAAATTGAATGAAAAAATAATATTTCCTAGAATTTGTACTCGAATTTCGAGTGCTGGGCTATACTAGTATCAATTACTATGTGTCTTCAAAGGGTAAATAAAGCTTGAAAATCAGCCCGCCCAAATAAATCTCGTCTGGCAACACTAATTTTTTCTCTAATCCTATAAAATAACGTTAGTTCTTTTCACATTTTCTTTTAGTAAATTTAATTTGGTTTGTTTGTTTTCTTCAATTCAGTGCTGACAAATATACATACATATCTGACAACTGCCTCAAGTCTAGTTATCATGAGTCATTATGTCTAGTTTGGTTTAACGTAACATACATACATACATACATATTTGCTAATTCAACAGATAAAAAAAAATTGTTAAACAGAGCAATACAACAAAGTGCCATGGTTGAGGAAATCTTGGAATAAGAAAAATACTACGACTAACTACTTAGTGTTCGTACATTAACAATAAGGAAAAACTAGACAAAATAATAGATATACTTAGATGTCTTATGTAGTATACAAATTGAAAGAGAAAAAAGAATTTTAAATCTCTGTTATTTTCGTTTCAAATTTTTTATATTTTATTTGATGCAGCTGACAGTTTGTCAGACGAAGTCTGCTTTAGAAAATTTTAAATGTTTAAAGAAGAAGAAAAAAGCTTGACTATATTTTATTTCTATGGCGAAGATGTCGTTTTTTTATCTTGTACAATTTAATCGTTTTAATAACGACATCCGTGCGGAAGACAAGTAACAAAAATTTAAGCAAATAATTTAACAAATAATAAGAATTTATTGCAATTGTCCTTTTAACAAAAACGATTATTATATGTCATTTATATTTATAAATAAACAATTTTGTTGTTCTGGTAAATAAAGATGAATTCTCTTGTTTTCTTAAGGACATACGACTGTTTATAGTGTAAGTATGCGTTAAGTTTGCATTTGATATAAAAATTACAGTCAAGTACATCATTCAAACTTTAAAACGAAGACGAGCAGTGAATATATTAACATACACACTCACACATTTATAGCCCAACTATAGGCCCAGCACCATGTGATGGGAAAATGTTTGTTTTAAATGAAAATAGTTGCTTCTGATCATTTTAAAACAAAAACCTCCCACAGGAAATCCATTTTTTAATTCTTTCAGAAAATAGTTTTTTTTATTGCACCACTGCAGATGGTATATAAGTATCAGTTTGTGAGTCCGTTTGTAATTCATCGAAATAAATTCCGGCGATCCCATAAACTATATATTCTCGATCTTTATAAAGGTACAGTCGATCTAGCGATGTCTGTCCGCGGCTGTCTGTCTGTTGAAAACATTATCGTCATAATCTGCGGCAGTTTTGTATTAAACATAGATGCTCTAGGCCAAATAGGTGAGGAATGGCGCATGAAAACGTAGTGATACTCCGATAAATTTTCATACAAAAAAACTAAGAATAGTGAAAAATGTTTATACCTAACAGAACATGTGAATGTCGATATGTACAAACGATGCATACACATTTTTGTTTGCTTGTTGCTTTTGTTGTCTCTTTTTGTACATGTGAACAACAGCAAGCAAAAAATGTGTATGCATTGCTGATGAGCAAACAAGAAAGAATGTAATTAATTCTATGTATGTATTTACATTTATGTTGATTGCATAAAATGATTGTTTTAACTAAAACAAGTAAGAGTGTTAAATTCGGCTATGCCGAATCTTTGATACCCTCCACCTGGGTTTTACGTTTACATTAATATCTGGACTTCTTGCACTATTTGTAACAAATGTATAAAAAATATTTGAATATGTAAACACTTTGATAAACCTATTACTGAATTATTACAACAAATGCTCTGAATTTTCAGCATTTTATAGAGGTGTCTACATATTTTAGGTCATAAATTGGCAGAATGACTCCCGATTTATCCCATTTTAAATACTAACCTGATCCAGATAATTACAAACAATATTAAGTTTAACCAGGTAAATGGTTTATTTTGTAATTTTCTTTTTAATTTAAATTTTTTAATATAAAGGTGCATTTTATTTTTTACAATCCTTTTCAATTTTCCAGACCTATTAGTATAGGGCACATTTGTGAGTCCGCATAGATCAACTTTCAACTCTTACTTCTTTTTATTGTATTAAATCTATCTTTGTGTCTTTAAATTAATTAAGATAATTAAGATGAAAATATTTAACAAACTGTTTTTTTTAGTTAATATCTGAATATTTTACTGATACAAGGCAAAACTAAAACTGCCAAAAATTTCAGTCAAAACTATTTTGAATGTATTTGTTAAATATCGCATAATTTTTTTCAATTTTAAACTTTAAAGTCTTTTTAAGTCTGGTAATAACTCCATAATATGAAGGAAGTAAATATGTGGATTCTTTAATAACAATGACAAGTATAAAACACTGTTTTGTGCATAACATTAAAATATTATAAATTTGAGCATAATTAATTTAGAAACATAATTAATTTTAGAAAAATGTACGATTCGTTTTTCGATGATGCTGAAAACACATCAAAGAAATACAGAACATAAAGATTTTGCTTCAGTTAGTTGAGAGACGAGAAGCTAATGGATGGCTGGAGCAGGTCAAAGGTGACGACTATAAATGCAAATGCAAGGCTTTTGAAAATATATTAAAATGCGATAAATCAGATCTAAGTATACATGCTTATAACCACTGTTATAAAAAATCTTTTAAACCCAACAGTATTGCCATAATTTGAAATTGTAAAGATGCTAAATTGCAAAAAAAGATGCTTAAACGTACTGGATGCTAAATTTTTTTTTTCAAATTTCATTACCTTTATACTGAAAAATTATATACTTATTAATAAATTCTTTGGTTTTTAAATCGAAAAATTAATATAAAACATATGTTTCGATTTATATTTTTTAATTTTTAATTAAAATTATTTTGGATTTCATCTGAAATTTTTATTAACATCAAATTGAAATTATTTTAAACTTAAATTAAATATTTTTAATTTTAGAGGGATTTTTTTTTTATTTAAAATATAACAGAAATTACATTATCAAAAGATACGATTATATTAGAATAATTGGTTTATGGAATCTAACATTTCTGTGATGTCTTCATCTTCAAGTTCTTCTTGGCTCTGATATATTTCTGATGATCGACTCTTATCAACGACATCGCTCGGTATATTGTAAGTGTGACAGCACCAATTTTTCAATTTCTTTTATACGTATTACAGAACATAACAACTCGGATTTTATTCTGTTCGAAGTTTGCTTTTAATTAAAGCTATTAAGCTAAACAAACGTTCAACTTCGGCTTTTGAGAAAGACAAAACTAATATAGACAACACAAATATTGATTCCTAAAATGGATTTTCGCCAATAGAATTTTTCAATCCATAAAGAGGTTGTATTCAGTGTTGTATCCCAGTTTTGTTCTGTGATATAACTCCATTGGATTTGAATTTTTTCTGTTTCAGATGATATAAATTTAAACTCTTCTAATATATTGGTTATCTGTTCTTTTACCCGTTTTAATGTGTTTTGTATTGAAAATTTTGGCATTTTTTTAATACAATAATATTTTTTGGCAATCGACTTTCAAATTCATTAAAAACTGTTGTTGGTGTTTACATTCTTCTATTTCAAAATGTTTTGTTATATTTGTTGAAAGAAACGAGCAGAGTGGTAAAAGGAGTAGTACACAAAATTACTGTACTACACTTTGAGAAATAAAAACATATCAATACCATTAAAAGATGCTAAAAGCAACATTTTATTAATAAAAGATTCTAAGTTAGCATCTAGCATCTTTTGATAAATTTTGGATGCTAAACGACAAAAAAAGTTGCTAAATCTAGCAACTAAAAAGCTAAAACGGCAACACTGAAAACCAAGATCAAATATTCTGTTTGAGTTATAACATCTCATTTGCAAGCCATTTTAATTAAGCTGCGTTCACACTATGTGTTTTGCTTGTGTTTTTCTTATTGTTTTAGCACATGCAATTTGTACACATAGTGTGAACCCTTTCAAAAACTGTTCATGTACAACACATTTGGCAAAACATATGTAAATTTTTCAATTAGAGCAGGTTCTATTTTGGCATGACAACCATATTAAAATACAATACTGCTTGTGGCGAAAGAAAAACAGAGTAAATTATAAAGATAAATATTGAAAGAAAAATAAATTGTTTAATATTAATTAACAATTAAAAAATATAAAAAATATATTACTTTATTTTTAACAATAACTTTTTGTAAATTCACAAATTAAATCAGCTGTTGTTTACATTTAGAGGTTATGTCATACGGAAATACATATGTACGTTTGATCGCAAAATGATGAATTGTATGTAAAACGCCAATTTTGACACACACGCCGAATTACGTATGGATCGTAAAACTGAATTTACATATGGAAAATACACATAGTGTAAACACACCTTTAATTGTGTAAATTTTAAATGCACATCTAACCATATCAAAAAGATGAATTAAACAGAATTGCAAAAATATTTTTTTTATAATATCTGTATGTTTTTTATATTATTCTTATGTAATTCTCATGATATTTTTATCTTATTTTTTATTTTTACATAATTGAAATTGTACAAATTAAAAATAAATTTTAAAAAAAGTAGTGTAGGGAAAAAAGGGAATTTTTTTCATAAGCATAGAGATTTCTGAAAAAATCTCCTGGCATCACTAGTACCTATTAAAAAACAATGTAAAAATTCACAAGACAACGCGACATAGACTTGCTTTGTTCAAAAGCTTCCATAAGACTGAATGAAATTGTTGCTTACTTTACTCTTTGGTGAGTATTTTCATTTTTGTTCGGCTGTATACATATAAGAAGCCAATTTGAGTTCGGTTTACTCGTGCTGCTATGCATATGTTTGTGTGTTAACAAAAATATACGATATCCCAGTCATCATTTCGAAGATTGTTTTAACAAAAAATACCTTACTGTGTCTTCTTCGAGCACTTTTGATAATTAAAAACTGCTTAATCACATGCGCTATTAGAAAAAGACTAGATAATGATTTTTGCTTTCTCTTAGAAAGTGATTTATAGAAAAATTACATTAAATAAGACTCAAAAATGAGTCGAAACTGATTAGAAAAGCGGATAAAAAGGACTCTCAAGAAGATTCGCGGGTAAGGTAATATTTAATCCCAACAAAAGAATATTTTGTGATCAGCAAAAGGGCGCATTTATAACTGTTTTAATAGCACATATGAGTCAAAAAGACTCTACATGATCATTTATTGCATAAAATGCTTACTGGGATTTTATTCACTATCTGTAGAAACAGGTTTTTTAAGCCGGGGGTCACACAAGGCAATTTTTATTGCGCAACTTTTTGGCAATTCTCTTTTGAAATTGCTTTTATGTCCACACACGACAATTTCTTCGGCAATTTTACTGTTTTGTTGTGTTTTTATTTTCTTATAATTTGACATTTGTGCTCTAGTCGTAAAGAACAATAATAAAATTAAATACATACATACATAAATTAATTTAATTGGTTTTGTTGAAAAATGAATTCAAAAGAAAAAAATTAAGTCCCGATTCCATTTAAAGGCTATTTTAATAAAGTAAACAATAATTACGAATTCTTCACACCAAGAAGCGAAACACCGAATGAAAAGAAATGTCAAATATTCAACAAAAAAAAAGCGAATGAGAGAATTGCTTGAAATATCCGAGAACCGGCAATTATTTTTCCCTTTTTATTCCCCTCACCGCAAACATCTACAAACTCAAGAATTGCGCAACAAAAGTTGCCTTGTGTGAACTCGGACTAAATAAAACAAATCTGCATACAATTTCAATTCTATTTCGTTCACAATGATACGATCAGTTTGTTTACTAGCTACTAGTAAAATAAGAAAATAGTATTATAATACAGCGTAATGATGAATTGTACTTCTCAATTAGTTTATTTTTAATGTGCCATAAGAAGTTCGGTTTGTGCTAAGAAAAGCATGAATATATGTTTCCCAGGGCGAAGCTTCATCATTGCACTATGATTGAGTTGAGCTCCGCGACTATTCATAACACAAGGGAACAATGGTTCTGTTGATTAAGAACTGAATATTGTTTTTAAGGTTATTTGGGACGCTGAATCCAAATCTGCCCTTGGTTTTTTTCTATCAGCTCGACTTTTCGAGATATACCGTTATGTTCAAAATTAAGGCACTTCCGCTACATATATTGGAATAACTTGAAAACGGTTCACCATATTAAATTTAAAAAAAAATCCGAAACTCGCAAACAATATTCTCTTAAAGCCGTGCTTACTTTGTTTTTAAATTTTCCAAGTAGTTTTAGAGATATCGTTCAAGTTTTGAAAAAAAAATTAAAATTTAAAAAAAAAAAAAATTTTTTTTGTTCTTTAAAAATTCCTAAAAAATAAAAATGGGACAAAAATCACAGTTTTGGTCTACAAACAGTTAGTTAAATATATTTCGAATAAAATGAGCTTTATTTCATTGCAATCGGTGCACAACTTTTGATTTTGTTCACGATTTACTGAATTGATATAAATCGCGATTTCCATACAAAAATAACATTTTCTAATGTGTAAGTGTTTGTATGTAATAAGTTAGTTTTTTATGATTCTAAGAATTAAAAAAATTAAGTAATAAAAAAAGATTATTTCATTTTTATGGTTGCGGTAGCAAACTCATAACGCCTATAAATTTTATTGTCCCTTTATGACACCTAGTCAGTTCACAGTCAATTAAAGAGAAAAAAGAAAAGTCCACTTGTTTTTATTGATGTGTGGTTTACCGTTGGTAACGGATGATTTTTTAAAGGAATTCCCCTGAACACATGTGTTCATTCATAAGTGACTGTCAATAAAATTGTGGATATAATTTTTTTTGGTACTTCAGTAAAAAACTACTAAGTATTTATATGGGTTCATTCAACCAATTTTTCTCATTCAACAAGTGTTTACGAAAGCGAAAAGTATAACGACAAAAAATATAAATCATTTTACATTGAACATTTAATCAGTCAACACAAAAAAGTTCAATTTTGTTCCCGTGTGTTATTTATTGAAAATTGTGTTACTTTGATATATACTTCAAAATTGTGCAATGGCTACGTCAAGAAACACCTGTAAAATCAATCCCAACTATTTTTGTAACATATGTGGCGAATACACGTTTATAAAAAATAGAAAAAGTGTGTCAGATTTTATTAAAAAAATTTATTTTGACTACTTCGGATTTACCATGGAAACCCGTGACAAGTACTGGATTCCTAATACTGTATGTAAAAACTGTGTAGAGTATTTAAGGTTATGGGCAAACAAGCAACGGACCCACTTCAAGTATAAAACACCAATGATCTGGCGGGAACCTTCGAATCATTATGATGATTGTTATTTTTGCGCTGTCAACATAACAGGCATTAATAAAACAAACCGGTCTAAATGGATTTATCCTAACGTGTTGTCTATTACCCAACCAGTCCTGTACTCTAGTGAGGATTCAGAACCACAACCATCTACATCTACACACAATTTCCACGACTTACGACAAAATGTTCCTTCACCAATTTCTGAATTTGGATCAGATGACTTGCATTTAGATATTTCTTCTGAACGCGAGCAATTTAATCAGGAGGAGCTTAGTGATTTAGTGAGAGACCTTGGACTTTCTAAAAAAGCATCTGAAATTCTTGCTTCTCGATTAAAGCAAAAAAATCTGTTAACCCAAGGAACAACAATTTCATACTACCGTAACAGAGAAAAAAACTTACTTCCATTCTTTTCCGAAGACGATGAATTTGTTTATTGTTCAGATGTTCCTGGTTTAGTAACAGCGATGGGATTAGAGGAGTATGATCCAAATGACTGGCGACTATTTATAGATTCTTCTAAACGCAGCCTAAAATGTGTACTTCTGCATAACGGTAATAAATTGGGTTCGTTGCCCATTGCACATTCAACTAAAGCTAAAGAAGAATATTCTACAATTGCCTCAGTTATAAATAAAATAAAGTACAACGAACACCGCTGGCTAATTTGTGTGGATCTAAAAATGGTGAATTTTCTTCTAGGCCAACAAGGTGGCTACACAAAATATCCGTGTTTCATTTGTTTATGGGATAGCAGAGCCAGATCTGAACACTGGAGTAAGAAAGACTGGCCTTCGAGGGAAGCTATGGTTCCAGGAAACCACAATATAGTTAATCAACCACTTGTGCCCAGGGATCGCATAATACTGCCACCTCTCCATATCAAGCTAGGACTTATGAAACAATTTGTCAAAGCTCTCAACAAGGACGGTGATTGTTTTAGATATATCAGTAAAAAGTTCAACAATTTGAGTTCGGAGAAACTGAAAGCTGGCATTTTTGATGGCCCTCAAATCAAAAAATTAATCAATGATGGAAATTTTAGTAATTCCATGACAGATATTGAAAGAAATGCTTGGAATGAATTTGTTTGGATAGTGCGCAATTTCCTGGGAAACAAAAAGGGTGAGCACTATTCGGACCACGTGGATAACATGTTGTCACATTTCAAGTAGCTTGGTTGTAATATGAGCATTAAGGTGCACTACCTACACAGTCATTTGGATTGTTTCCCTGAAAATCTTGGAGACTTCAGTGAAGAACAAGGTGAACGTTTCCATCAAGATATCCGCACTATAGAGGAGCGGTACCAGGGTCACTGGGATAAGCATATGATGGCGGACTATTGCTGGAGCATTAAAACAAATCCCTCTAAACAAGGTTATTTAAGAAAATCTTATAAAAGAAAATTTTTCGATGATTTGTAATTTCATTGTAATATTTGTGTATTAAAATTTTTTATTTTTCTTTAAAATTCTCTTTTTGTGTTAAATTAAAAAGTATAGCTGACCATAAAAATGAAATAATCTTTTTTTATTACTTAATTTTTTTAATTCTTAGAATCATAAAAAACTAACTTATTACATACAAACACTTACACATTAGAAAATGTTATTTTTGTATGGAAATCGCGATTTATATCAATTCAGTAAATCGTGAACAAAATCAAAAGTTGTGCACCGATTGCAATGAAATAAAGCTCATTTTATTCGAAATATATTTAACTAACTGTTTGTAGACCAAAACTGTGATTTTTGTCCCATTTTTATTTTTTAGGAATTTTTAAAGAACAAAAAAAATGTTTTTTTTAAAAAAATTTTAATTTTTTTTTCAAAACTTGAACGATATCTCTAAAACTACTTGGAAAATTTAAAAACAAAGTAAGCACGGCTTTAAGAGAATATTGTTTGCGAGTTTCTGATTTTTTTTTTAATTTAATATGGTGAACCGTTTTCAAGTTATTCCAATATATGTAGCGGAAGTGCCTTAATTTTGAACGTAACGGTGTATCTCGAAAAGTCGAGCTGATAGAAAAAAACCAAGTGCAGATTTGAAATCAGCGACCTCAAATTAGTAAAAATTTGCTATAAATTTCAAATCAACACAAAAAAAGTTCAATTTTGTTCCCTTGTGTAATGTGAATAGCTCGTGTCAAAAATTTTTGGTAGTTGGGAATGGCGTTTGTGTTAAGAAAAGCATAAACGCATGTTTCCCAGGGCAAGGCTCGATCATTGCACATTGATTGAGCTGATCTCCGCGGTTATTCTTAATGTGGATAACTGTTGAAACAAAATTTTCGGAATGGCGTTTGCCTCCGTCCCGACATTAAATAACAAAGTTTAAAAATTTATTTTAATTAACATCTTTTTTTAACATCTGACAAAAAATAGTATTTTTCTAAACAACAATTTTTTTTACAGGGCAAATAAATATTTTATGGCTTACCTACCTACCTACTACTTTTGAAAGCAAGTATGCAGGGTTTATACATGTACTAAAAATACAACTCTTAAAACCATACTATTTTTTCAACTCTAAAAATTTCAGAATTTTGTAAAAATAAAATAAAATACCGATTTATTTTAATATGCGCTTATTATGGATATACATATACAAAATATATGAATATTATTTATAGTATTTTGATATTGGCAACAGTAGTATGTATCAATTTGTAACATTTTGTGATGTTATAAAAATCGCAGAATATTGATATTGATTTTATATAGTTTCTTTTATTAATTAATTAACTTAAATATTACACCAAAAAATATTGATATTGATGAATTTTTATATTATTAACACAACGACCACAAAAACAACATGCACAGCTATGACAAAATACAAAATTTAGGAAAACAATATAGGAAAATGTCATATTTTTTTTTACCTTTTCAGTGATTTCTCGGCACCTATGAAACCTATTGTCATGATTTAAAAACAGGAACCTTTTCAAGATGTTAGTGAATCATTCTCACTAAAAACAAGCGCCCTATCTGCCCTATTGAGGGCGTTATCACAAGAACACATATTCAAATCATATTTTCTCATGACTTTTTAATTCTTCGCTCAATTCTCGGGACCAGATTAACCGATTTGGACGATTTTAAATAGCAAACTTCTCAGGATGTTAGTGAATCATTTTTTATACCAAGGAGCACCCTAGCTATCCGATTGAAGCCGTCATCGTGATTTCCACAGACGGACAGACGGACAGACGGACAGACGGACAGCTGGACAGACGGACAGACGGACATCGTTATATCAACTTCGCTTGTTATAAGGATCACAAATATATATATTTTATGGGGTCCAGAATTTTTTTTCTAATTATTACAAACGGAATGACAAACTTATATATACCCTCTGCACACTGGAGTGGAGGGTATAAAAAAGCCCGAAAATACTTAAAATTTTCGTAATTATCTTATTAATATCGTTGTAAAAAATGTGAAAACTAACCTTTTTTGTCTCGTAGTGATAACAACCTTGGTTATTATAATGTGTTCAAAACACGGGTGGGAAGGTATCCAAGATTCTGCACAGGCGAATTTACTACTCCTGTCATTGTAGCGACCGGCTCACAATCACTTTAAAACTGCAGGTCACAAATATGAATATCTTTTTATGAAAGTTGGTATATATATACTTACATCGGCCATAGAACTAACGCTATTGAAATTTGTGAAAATCGGTACATGTTCCGAACTAGTCTAAATTCAAAAACTACTATGAAATCGAATAAATTTTCATATCTATTATATCCCCTAATCGGTAGTCCAAAAATAAACGCTGTAGGACAATTATTAAACATAGCCCTTATATAAAACAGCTTCCCGATCTTCACTTAAATTTATTAAAAAAAAAACAAAACTATTGCACAGGATTTTCTCTAATTTGGTTTTTGCAAAAAATAAGTGTTCTTACCGGTCTATTTTTCGACCTAGTCGCCAAATCTAAATAGCATCTGATAGGAACTTTTTCAAATCTGCAAGAAAAAAGTTATTTGGGCTTCAGAGAGAGATTCTCTAAACGCATGACACAGAGTATGTACGATACACCGTTTAGATCGACTTTAATTTTCTTATCGGTATTTAATGTAACAATGAACTATTAATGTTTTGCCTGGTACTCGCTGGACTTTATATTAAGAATTATCTTTAAGAGTTGACATTTCTTTTAATATCTATATATTAATACGTGAAGGTAAATTTTTAGTTCCCTTTTTAAGCAATATGCCGGCACGGAGGAGTGTGAAAATTGGCATAGTTATAGTTCATATGTAGGAGAAGCTTGGAATGATAAAATTTATGTTTAATGTGTCTTAGAAATATATCAAATTAAATAAAATAATATATTTACACCCTGTTAAAGCGAATGTGTTCAATTGTGAATTGCCAAAATTAATTAACATACCTCATTTAAATATTCATAAATTTTTTATATATGTATATAGATTAGAAAAACATTAGAAGACAAAAATTGAATGAAAAATAATATTTCTTAGAATTTGCACTCGAATTTCGAGTGCTGGGCTATACTAGTATTAATTTAATAACCAAGTGGAGGTTCTTAGCTTGCCTGTACGAAAACCATTTTTAAAAATTTTCAAACACTGAAATATTCGAGTTGGCACAAAAAGCTGTTTTTTGAAACGATTTCGACTGTTAAAACGATTCTGAAAAGGAAACGAAAACAGCTTCCAAAAATAGCTACAGTTCCTTATATTTTTTGGCAAAACATATAAGTTTCTCTTTTTCTAAAAATCATGACTGCTCTTTAAATATTTTTTAATTTTTTTTTTTTTTTTTTTTTTTCAAAAAATTTCAATTGCTACAAAGATTTTACAAACTTTGCTTAAGACAACGGTTTTGCGATGTACTCAGGCAGACCAATAATCTCCACCTAGGTTATAGAATGATAAAAAAAAATCAGTGTAGCACATTGCTATTGTTACTTCCTATACAAATACACTTGCTAGTAAAAGTATACGTACGCCTGAAACTAAAGCTATCATACTACGAAAAAAATATAAAAAAATGCTACAAATAATCATTAAATTATTTATTATTATTTTTTTTTTTTAATTCATTTGTATAAGGTTTATTGCCTTTAACAAATTTTACGCAGGTAACAAACGTAAAAAAGAAAAAAAAATCATAAGTAAAAATACATACGACTATGATATTAGTAAATTCGGCTATGCCGAATCTTTGATACCCTCCACCTAGGTTTTCTTGCACTATTTGTAACAAATGTAAATAAAATATTTGTAAATATAAACAATTTGATCAATTTAGTAATTTATTACAACAAATACTCTGAATTTTCAGCATTTACATTCAACAATTTTAAAGTCAATGGAAGATAGTAAACAAAATATATTTTTAAATTTCGGATCTTTTTCGGAATACTTGTCCACGTCTTATATTTTAAAAGCACTAGCGTTAATCAGTTTAATTTTTTCGATCTTGTTACATCAGTTTGTCATTCCATTTGTAACGCATCGATAAATGGACTTGCGTATATGTGTTTAATGCAAAAGATTTCTTAGTTTTGTCGAATTGTAGGGATTTTTTGCAATTTTTTTTAACAACTTAATATTATATATATTTCAATTTTAAACTTTAAAATTAAAAATATATATCTTTTTAAATCTGGTAATAATTCTATAATATGGAGAAAGTAAATACGTGGCTTCTTTAATAAGAATGACAAGTATAAAACACTTTTGTGCAGTTTACTTTTTTTGTGCATTTTTTTAATACATATGTACATAAGTACGCCATCTTTGTAGATCTCTTCGATTTTATTAAGTTTGTAAATAAAAAGAACATTAAAATATTATAAATGTAAACAAAATTGATTTTAGAAAAATGTCCGATTCGTTTTTCGATGATGCTGAAAACACATCAAAGAAATACAGAAAACAGAGGTTTTACTGAAGTTAGTTGAGAGACGAGAAGCTAATGGGATGGAACAGGTCAAAGATGACGACTTTAAATACAGAGGCAAGGCTTGTGAAAAAATATTAAATTGCGATAAATCCGATCTAAGTATACATGCTAATAACCAATGTCTTAAAAAAATATCTTTTAAAACCAACAACCAAAATTCTGTTTACGTTATAAGATCCCATTTGCAAGCCATTTTAATTAATTGTGTAAATTTTAAATGCACATCTAGCCATATAAAAGATGAATTTACAGAATAGTAAAAATATTTTTGGTTTTATGTAATTCTAATGATATTCTTATCTTACTTTTTATGATATTTTTCTTCGTTTTTATGTTATTTTTGCATTATTGAAATTGAAAATTAACAAATTAAAAATAAATTTTTTTTTTTGAAAAATTGAAAAAAGTAGTGTAGGGAAAAATGTAGAGAGAAAAAAAGTGGGTGTAGGGAAAAAGGGATTTTTTTCATTAGCGTAGAGATTTCTGTAAAAATCTCCTGGCATCACTGGTACCTATTAAAAAACAATGTTAGATTTCACAAAACAATGCGACGCATATCTGCTTTGTTCAAAAGCTTTCATAAGACTAAATGAAATTGTTACTTACGCATGAAACACATAGACGACAGAGGCTACACGAACACACGACTACAAATGCTGCTGGCTGCAATTGCAGTCGTGTAGTCAACTACTTAATTTTTCTTGAAAACGACAGCAACATATACAACAATATAAACAGCTGTTTTTATACAAAAGCATATTTATTTCAGTAGTGCCAATTATATTTTTTTTTACTTTATTAAAATACAAAAACATGTATGATTCTATATCAAATTGTCTTAAATATATTACTTATTTATAATGCATTATTATAACGTAAAAATAAATAAATAAATTTACTTATTAATAGAATTATTATAGCATTTCATTTTGCAATTAATTTTTTCAACAAAATAAAATATTTCATAGCACTAATATCTTTTACATATTTTGTTATATTGTCAACACTATTTTTATTTTGTAGCCAACAAAAATAGAAATTAGCATAAGTTGACTACAGCAGCAAAAGTGCCCATGTAGTCGTGTAGCTGTGTTGGTGTCAAAATAATCGTTTTCATATAAACGTGTGATTTTATTTTTGACAGGCTGTAGTCGTGTTGCCGCTGTCGTCTATATGTTTCATGAGAGAGTTCGGCTTACTGGTGCCATTATGTATATGTGTGTGTAAACAAAAATATACGATATCCCAGCAATCATTTCGAAGATTGTTTTAACAAAAATCATCTTACTGTGTCTTCTTCGAGCACTTTTGATGATTAAAAACTGATTAATCACATGCGGTATTAGAAAAAGATTAAGAAATGATTTTTGCTTACGCTTAAGAAGTGATTTATAGAAAAATGACATTAAATATGACTCAAAAATAAGTCGAAATTAATCAGAAAATTGGATAAAAAAAGGTTCTCAAGATGAGTCGGGGGTAAGGTAATATTTCCTCCCAACAAAAGAATATTTTGTGATCAGCAAAAGAGCGCATTTATGACTGTTTTAATAGCTCAGAGGAGTAAAAAAAGACTCCACATGATCACTTATTGCATAAAATGTTTGCTGGGATTTTATTCACTATCTGTAGAAACAGTTTTTTAAGTAAAACAAATCTGCACACAATTTCAATTCTATTTCGTTTACAATGATACGATCACTTTGTTTACTAGCTAGTAGTAAAATAAGAAAATAGTATTATAATACAGCGTAATGATGAATTGTACTTCTCAATTAGTTTATTTTTAATGTGCCATAATAAGTTCGGTTTGTGCTAAAAAAAATGAATGAATACATATTTCCCAGTGCGAAGCTTAATCATTGCACTTTGATTGAGTTGAGCTCCGCGACTAGTCCTGATGTGGAAAGGTCGTGCCTACTAGGCTTGTGCTATCTCGTTCAATTTAGTGAGCGATCATTATAGTTCAATTTCGTTCATTGAACTAGATCGTTCATATCGTTCAATCGTTCTTTTTTTCATTTTATCTGTTTTGACATTTCGTTCACTCGTTCTGTTTTTAATGTGTATCAGTGCCATATAATTTGGAAAAAAAAAACAAAATATGAAGAAAATATTTATTATTATGCTGGTTTTCTTTATAATTTTAAAGGATACAACAAAATAAAGTAAAACCTAAAAGTATTAAGGGAAAAAGTTTGCAGTGAGACAGACGGAAATTGTGTTAAGTTAATTGTTTATATTTACATGAAGCAAATATACAGGTTTTTTTTTATATTTTTAGCGGATGTATTAGCCAGATAAAGTCCTACAGCACTTCAACATTTTGAAAAGAAATGGACTACATTGAACAATATTGAAAGTGTTCCATTCATCATTTAGTAAATTTTTAAAATGTGGAAGACTACTAAACGTATTTGTGCTTTTACGTGGGAAATGGAACTTTAAAGCCTCCACACTTAATGGGAATATGGCTGAATTGCAGTTTATGGGGCACACGGAAATTAAAAAAAATAAAAACTCCATCCGATCAAGAATTAATAAAGAAAAAAATCGAAATTAACGATTAGTGGCGCCGGACTCGGGAAGCTCCTCTAAGCCCCCCCATAAAGTAACGAATTTAGCACTGATTTTAACCGGCCAAAAGGCTTGATACACAAAAAAAAACTTGATATAGCGAAGCCGCTAAACTAATTTATGGAGTTTGTAATCCCTAAGCTCGGCCGAAGGCCGGCTACACAGAAAAAAATTTAAAACAAAATTTTTTTTTTAAGATGTCCCTTCGCTGGATGTCCCTATTAAAGAGGACCACAAAAAAGTTCCCGGCGCCACTAATCAATAATTTTGGTTTTTTTCTTTTTTAATTCTAAAGCGGATGGCGTTTTTAGTTTTTTCGATTTCATTGGGTACAGCCGGATATATCATTCTTACTTGATAATTCTAGAGCATATATACTACACTCTTTTCTTTTGTTAATAAAACAACAATTGTTTAAAAGTAACAAAAATTTATTTTTTATTTAAAATTAGAGTAACAAAAAAAGATTCAGTCTTATATTTGAAAAAAAGTAATAAGTAATTGTTAAATATTTTCTTAACGTATAAAAACGTTTATTACATATTTGAAAAAAAAAATAATAATTAAAAAATATTTTTTGTACATTGTACATACAAATATTTGTAATATGAAATAACTTTAATGAAAAATTTTTATGTTTTTAATTTGGAGTTTCAAAACAAATAGTTGCATATCAGGAATTCAAAATTGTATTTCAAATTTGAATAATATTCTTATTTCTTAAATTGTTTTTTTTTTAACGCAGATAGAAATTTGAATATTTCAAAAATTTTTAAAGTTTTTAAATTTAACGGATTGTTTAAAAAAGTAGAAAATTTTTTGGTAATTTAACTGAAATTTTGTGAATAAAAAAAATGTTAAGTAATATTTACATGTTGTTGTGAAAAAAACTAAGCTTTTTACTTTTTCTGGTTTTAAAAGAGTGCGCCTTTCATTAATAATTTGTCCAGTTGCGGAAAATATTCTTTCACAAGGCACTGATGTTGCTACTATGCACAGCCTTTTTAATGCATAAGTGTAAACACGGGGATAGAGATTTTTTCTTTCTTTCCACCACAAAAGCGGGTCCTTTTTCCGATCCAAATACTCCTCATTTAAGTATTTGTCAAATTCTCGTATACTTGCCACAGAATTATTGTCCGGCCTTACAGTCTTATTGAAATCCTGATCATAAGCATTCCAAATACTAGACTCAGCACTACTGGTTAGCTGAGTTGTATTCTCTTCGCTGTTGTCAACCGAGTTTGGCAGGCGAATTAAACAAATTCGGCTTCTAAAGGTTTTGATTGTGTTTTCGTAGGCAGAGTCGTTCTTAAAACCTTTTCTTTTAAATCGCGGATCCAGGATAGTACTTTCAGCATAGAGAGAATTTCTTTCGTATTCTCCAAAACGGGATATTAATTATTTTTTGAGTATTGAAATCATAGCCGATACGTTGCAGTTTGATGAAAAGCGTTGCGAAGTAAACCTTTCCAAAAGGTTACACAAAACAGTAACTTTGGAAAGTGTAACATTTTTTTCCGCTGAAATCTCGACAGTTACTTCATAAAATGGTTTCAGAATCGGTATAATTTCATTAATTACATCCCATTCTTCTAAAGGCAAAGCTAAATCAGGACGAGTAAGCGAAAGAGTGGATATTACTGCTTCCTTCACTAAAACAATTCGCTCAAGCATCTCATAGGTTGAGTTCCACCGAGTAATTACGTCCTGCTTGAGCTTAAGTTCCGGAAGCTGCATTAGTTTTTGTGTGTCCTGAAGTTTTATTAAGCCGATTGAACTTTTGTGAAAATATTCCACAATACGTTTAACTTTTGCAACAGTATCACATATTTCTGTTATTCCAGCTTGTACTATAAGGTTAAGTGAATGAGCAAAACATCCTATTCCACGCCACTGCCCATGACGGATTGCTGCAGTTATATTGCCAGCATTGTCACTTACTATGGCAGTACATTTATGGCCAACTTCAAAATCATCCATAATTTTTTTTAAAAAATTGGATAAATTTTCAGCAGTATGCCTTTCGCCATATTCTTCGCATGCAATCAAGTGAGATTGCAGCTCAGTATCTCCATCTATGTAATGGGCCGTGACAGCCAAATAGCTAGCATTGGTTCTCGATGTCCATCCATCCGTTGTAAGACAAACAGCAACCGCTGATCGAAGTTTCACTTTTATTTGTTCTAAAAGTTCATTGTGAACGCTCGGCAAAAGATTATTGGACAGAGTTTTTCTAGTAGGTAAATTGTACCCAGGACATTGTGACACCAAATTAATCAGTTTTTTGAATTCTGGTTCTTCTACTATTCTCAAGGCATGGTGCCCCTTTGCAACCATTTTAAGCACTTGTCTATCAATTTGCTCCACTTTTTTAACTGGAGGAGGTTTGCGTATAAATTGAGTAATACTTGGCTGTGTTGACTGTATTTGAACGCTAGTAGAAGGCTGTTCCGTTTCCACCAAACCTGTATCTAAATTTATAGTAGCAGGCTCGGACGCTATCTGCCTTTCCAAAATCATTGGCGTTAATGGATGCTTAAATTTAATATGTCTGCTTAGATTTCCCAGTGACCCGCCAGCAATGCTTAGAGATGCTGAACAATATTTGCATTTAGCCTTCTGCGCTCCATCTTCCGAAAAATGCAGCCATATTGAACTAGTCTTTCGCTTTGTTGACATATTTTTATTTATTTTAAAAAGATAAAAGTGGAAATATTAAATTTTTCTTTGCACTTAAAATTTGTAAAACTTTTCTCATCAAAATTCATTGGAAAAGAAAAAATAACGTTTAAAAACTTAAGTTCAAAAAGAAAATACCAAAAAATAAAATCCGGCAACTTTTAAATTCATTGAATACTGCTGAATACTCAAATTTAAAAAAATCATGAAGTCTGGTAACATTATACATAGATTTAAAAAAGAGAACGACAAAAAATAAGTAAAATGAGAAATTGAACGAAATGAACGATTGAACAAAATGAGCCGTTGAACGAAAATAACGATTGAACTATAAAAGCTGAACTGAAAGAACTATGTCAGATCGTTCAATGAAGTGAATAGTTCAATTGAACTAGTTCGTTCATGGACGACACAACTCTAGTGCCTACAATTTTTGATAGTTGGGAATGGCGTTTGTGCAAAGGGAAGCATGAACACATGTTTCCCAGGGCGAGGCTCGATCATTGCACTTTGATTGAGCTGAGCTCCGCGATTATTCCTAATGCGAATAACTCGTCCATTAAATTCTCGGTAGTCCGGGAATGGCATTTGCCTGCGCTGAACATTAAATAATAAATTTTAGAAATGTATTATAATTAAGTATTATTCATATTATTATAATTATTATCATCTTACAAAGAAATTTTTTTTTTAAACACCAATTTTTTACAGGGTAGAATTTTATGGTTTCACTACTACTTTTGAATGCAAGTATGTACTAAAAGTAGAACCCTTAAAATCATACTATTTTTTGCAACCCTAAAAATTGCAGTATTTTGTATAAATAAAATAATTTATATTTATATTATTTTTAATATGCGCTTATTATCTATATACATATACAGAATATATGAATGTTATTTATAGTAATTTGATATTTGCAACAGTAGTATGTATCAATTTGTAATAATTTGTGATCTTATAAAAATCGCAGAATATTGATATTGATTTTTTAATATAGTTTCTTTTATTAATTAACTAACTTAAATATTACACCATAAAATATTGATATTGGTGAATTTTTATATTATTACCAAAACGACCATAAAAACAACAAGTACAGCTGTGACAAAATACAAAATTTAGAATAACAATATAGGAAAACATCATATTTTTTTACCTTTTCAGTGATTTCTCGGCACCTATGAAACCTATTGTCACGGTTTAAAAAACAGAAACCTTCTCATGATGTTGATGTGTCATTCTCACTAACAGCAAGCGCCCTATTCCTATTGAGAACGTTATTGTGACAAGAACAACATAGGCAAATCATATTTTTTCAAGGCTTTTTTCACTCCATCGTTCAATTCTCGGGACCAGATAAACAGATTTGGATGATTTTAAATAGCAAACTTCTCAGGATGTTAATGAATCATTTTTTATACCAACGAGTAACCTAGTGGCCCGATTGAAGCCGTCATCGTGATTTCCACAGACGGACAGACGGACATCGCTATATCAACTCCGCTTGTTATAAGGATCACAAATATATATATTTTATGGGATCCAGGTTTTTTTTCTCTAATTATTACAAACGGAATGACAAACTTATATATACCCTCTGCACACTGGAGTGGAGTGGTATAAAAAAAAAAGTAACATTAAATATTACTCTAGTTTTAGGACCTCTGAGAGCTGATTTGGCATCGATTTAACCAACTTAAGGTTCATATCTTTTTATATCCTGTACCACAATAATGACTTTGTTCTGATGTTTGTAACTACCAAAAATATTTGACCTACTCCTTTTATTATACCGATCGACTTAGAAAGTGATTCTGAGTCGATTTAGCGATTTCAGTCCGTCCGTTCGTCCGCCTGTGTGTCTATGTAAACGTTTTAATCAAACTACAGATTTTAACTACAAATATACTTTGATGAAGTTTAGCTATAGGATTAAAATTGGTGAATATCGGTTCATGTTCAGATCTAGTCCCCATACAAATGTCCTTTATGGGATCAACTTAAATTGCCATAATAACCAAATTATCATATAGATCTTGGTCAAATTGGGTTTGTATATGTCTATTACATCCATTTATCAGTAGTTGAAAAATAAAGCATATAGAACAAAAAAAATATTGCACAGATTTTTCTCAAATTTGGTTTGTATATGTTTATGCGAAAAATAAATGACCTTCCCATATATGGTCAGGATCTGTCCATTTTTTGACGTAGTCGCCATATAAATATATCATCCGATATGAACTTTTTCATAGCCGAAGGCAAAAAAATTAGTAAAAATACTCCTCAAATGTATGCTTATTTTCTATATTTAATTAGTTGGACCTAAGAGATTGGGCCTCTAAACGCGTGGTATAGCGTATCGCATAGTCGGTCTATAGCGACTATAATTTTCTTGCATGTTTACTTATGGTATTTTAGGTTCTATAAGATTTAGATCGGGTAATTAGGTTGGTGACATTTTGAGCTGCATGCTTACGATCATTATTCTGTTGGAACCAAAAATGTTCTCAAAGGCCCGGTATTTGTGCGCTTTGTTTTAAAGTTTTTTTTTAAATGTTTATGCATTCAATTTGTCTCCCATGCCCGTTTCCTGTCATACAACCCAAAGCATAACATGTTTAACAGTTACCAAAATATTTCCTATATTTAATAGTTTCTTTTTTTCCTTTAATGCCGAAAATGCAAAATTTGCTTTTATCTGAAAATAGAACACGTTCCCAAAATTCTGGAGCCTTGTTTACATACTCATTTGCAAAGTGCATACGTATTTTATATTGATATCGGAAATTTATGAATCTCTACGTGCTACACGACCATGATAGTCAGATTTTTTTAGGATTCTTTGATTTTTGAATTAACTTGGGAAGCAGTAATTCTGAAATTCTGTTTTACTGATGGCAAAATAGTTCGCTTTTCGCTCTCAGTTAGATTTACTTAATACACGCTATTTCACGAAAAGATTAATTTCTAAGCTTTATTATAACTTTCCTCTCACCAGCACGGATTTCTTTGATTTTTACAATTCAAACTCGAGTTAACGCACCAATCTTGTTCGGCTAAAGTTCTGTTAATATCATAATAAACCTCATCCCAAGCACAGTATTCCATAGTTAAACCAGGTTTAACTAATACCCTAAGCTTACTCACAGCCCAAACTGGTTTTAAGTGAAATAATTAACCGAAAATCTTAATAATTTTTATTCAATAGTGCGTGATAGTTAAGAAAAAAGCATAACTGCTTTGTAAACATTCTTAATCCGACCGGTTTCTGCCTTCATTAGCGATTGTAATAAACATTGTAATAATTGTTATGTTATAATTGATTACATTGTTTCTATATGACATTTTTGTACTTAGAGAGGTTATGAGGGGTGGACCTGTGTCTATCTCATGTATACTCGTACTTGCTGCTTTTGGCCAGGCGCTTCATACTATTCACCTAAAGTCAGGCCTACCAACAGTGCGTTTAAGAATTAGTTTTCATACCACACAGATTTTTCATCGTATTAATCTCAGAAGCTACAACACTAACAACCATACCAATTGCTATTTATAAATTTTAGGATTATTTATGAGTATCTCGTCTCTTTCTACTTAATTGTCTAATGGATCTTTTTGATGAGGTTCAGTAGTTCAGCTCCAGTAGGTCTTAACTTTCACACATAGAACTTTTATCAGGGACTGGAATAACTATACCAAAACATTTTTTATAACTCCATCTATTCAATTACGCAATCATTTTTTTTTTTTTTAACTTTTATGAAAATTGTTTCATACTGCTGCGTTGAAAGTGAAAGTGAAACTAATAAACTGTTTTGGTTTTTCAATTTTCACATACGAATTGGAGTATATTTTGCGTTTTTAATCTTTTGTATTTGAAAATTGCCGAAAATAAAACATCAAATTGACAAACTTAACATTTAAATGTAATTTGATTTTATTCTTTTTATTTCTTTTTTCAAATCAATAATAATTAATAAACAATTAGTACTATAAAGTACATTAAAAAATGGTATTAATTTTAATGTTTTCTTTTAATTTGAGAAAGATAGAGAATGAAGAAGCGTAAAATATAAATATTCGTTTTTATACCCTCCACACCTCAGTGGCAGAGGGTATATATAGGTTTGTTATTCGGTTTGTAACGCATGGAAAAACGGATTTCCGCCCCATAAGGTATATATATTCATGATCCTTATCACAGCTCGATAAAGCGATGTCCGTCTGTCTATTGAAATCACGTTCAAAACATTTTGCTGGGTAAGGTTGCAATAATATCATTTGCCATAGTTCCCAGCAGGTTGGCATTGAAAATGGGCTAAATCGGGCATCATTGTGCTTTGATACGAGCAAAAATATGTAGACACCTCTAAAAAAAAACATAAAACACAGGGTGTTTGTTGTAATATTTTAATGGTTGAACTTAATAGTTTTACAAAAACATTCACAGTTCAAAAAAGCCACAAAAAAATGATGCAATCATACCAAAAACACAACTACCATGAGCTATGTTAGTAGTATTGCCACATATTTTTTTTTATCGTTATCACGTTATCAAAATGAAACATGAAAAATGAAAAATAAAAATGATAATTGAAAAATGAAAATTGGAAAATGGAAAATGAAAAATGCAAAATAGAAAATGAAAAATGGAGAATGGAGAATGAAAAATGAAAAATGAATAATGGAAAATGGAAAATGAAAAACGGAAAATGGAAAATGAAAAATGGAAAATAGAAAATGAAAAATGGAGAATGGAAAAAGGGAGAATGAAAAATGAAAAATTTAAAATGGAAAATAGAAAATGAAAAATGGAGTATGGAAAATGAAAAATGAAAAATGAAAAATGGAAAATGAAAAACGGAAAATGGAAAATGAAAAATGGAAAATGGAAAATGAAAAATAGAAAATGACAAATGAAAAATGAAAAATGAAAAATGAAAAATGGAAAATGGAAAATGAAAAAAGAAAATGGAAAATGGAAATTGAAAAATGAAAAATTAAAATGAAAAACGAAAAATGAAAAACGAAAAATTAAAAATGAAAATTGAAAAATGAAAAATAAAAAATGGAAAATGGAAAATGACAAATGAAAATTGAAAAATGAAAAACTAAAAATGAAAAACGAAAAATTAAAAATGGAAAATGAAAAATGAAAAATGGAATTTGGAAAATGAAAAAGAAAAAAGAAAAACGAAAACGAGAAAGAAAAATGAAAAATGGAAAATGAAAAATGGAAAATGAATAATGGAAAATGAAAAATGAAAAATGATAATTGAAAAATTAAAAACTAAAAAGTAAGAAAATTATAGTCGGTCTAGACCGACTATACGACACCCTATACCATGGTTTAGAGACCCTATCGCATCGGCCCAACCAATTGGATATAGAAAATAACCATAAACCAAATTTGAGGGGAATTGTTTTTAATTTTTTTTGGCTGCAGATCTGTGCAATATTTTTGTTTTTTAATAGATTTAAGTGAAGATCGGGAAGCAGCTTTATATGGGGCCTATGACTAAGAATTGGATTATATTTAGACTATTTCATCAAAATATATTCATATTTGCGACCTGTAGTTTGATTACAAGGTTTACATGGACACACAGACGGACGGACGGACGGGCGGATATCGCTAAATCAACTCAGTAAGTGATTCTGAGTATAATAAAAGATGGGTCTAGGTCAAATATTTTTGGTAGTTACAAACAGCAGCATAAAGTCATTATACCCACACCACATAGTGGTATAGGGTATAAAAATGAAAAACGAAAAATCAAAAATGAAAAATGGAAAATAGAACATGCAGCATGAAAAATTAAAAATGAAAAATGAGAAATGAAAAATTAAAATTGAAAAATGATAAATGAAAAACGAAAAATGAAAAATGGAAAATGAAAAATTAAAAATTGAAAAATAAGAATTAAAAATGATAAATGGAATTTGGAAAATTAAATTTGAAAAATGAAAAATGGAAAATGAAAAATTGAAAATTAAAAATGAAAATTGAAAATTAAAAATGGAAAATGCAAAACGAAAAATGGAAAATTAAAAAAAAAAATTAAAAATACTAGTAACTCTAATTCAGTTAAAAATATTTCAAAATTTGCTTTTTTAATTTTAATATCTGGAAATTTTTAGGCAAGAATCAGTTGATTATCATGAATTGTAGCAAAATTTTCTTATAGGGATCAAACTTTCGGTTTTATAATGCTGGCTGCGTTATATAATGAATTTCATTAGGGGTTTTCTACTCTAGTAAAAGAAAAATAATGCCATATTTCAAATAGTAACGAATTCTTTCTAAAGAATACACGATCATTGTTTTTTATAACAAGGAATTATAATAGAAACAGGCCAACAAGAAGAGAAATTAACTTTAAATTTAATTGGTATTCAAAATTTAAAGTTCAGTACCGACAACAGTTTTAAAGTGGTAGATGTACCCAACATTGGCTGTAATATTGAGTTTAAGATGCAGGTGGAGGGTATCAAAGATTCGGCCCACCCGAATTTAACACTCTTACTTGTTTTACTTATTTTTTGCTTTTTTGGATGCAAAAATACTTCAAATTAACCCAAGTTCAATATCATGCCCGAATTAATTGGGGCGTGGTTAAACATTTTTGAAGTTTATGTAGTTGTTAGTTTAGACCTAAATATGTTATGAAATGTTGCCTACAGGCAACATTGTGTTTGACATATGACTGACCGCCATCTAGAAGAATTTTTAATTTTTTTTTAATTTTCTTACCTTTAAAAAATATTTTTAATTATTTAAATTTAAACTTTTAAATACCTTTGTTAATTTTTTTTTTTTTTTTTTTGATTATTTGTAAACTCATTTTTTGCAGAAAAAAATTGTACATGTGCAATCAAATAAGATTAGCTCTCACATGATCTCTATGAATACTTACAATAAAATATTTGCAATTCGGCTTGCACAATATATCAAGCTACTCTGAGATAAAAGCCGTAGGAGAAAAAAATAAAAATTACGGGACTTATAAGCTTAAATATACAATGTTGCCTATAGGCAACATCGGTCATTAAAGGGTTAAAAGAAATTGTTCATTAATTACACTACAAGAGTCAGATGGAAAAACCTTTAACATATATAAAATTTAATAATATGGAAACCATTGAACCTAGAGCTTTTAATATTTTTAATTGAATTGAAATTATATTAAAGTTTACAAAAAAAGTTAATTTTTATAATTCTTATTACAAGTTATGAACTAATGAAGCTATTCAGGAAGCCCTTCCATTAGGGATTTCATAGTGCTTTCGATCAAAATCGTTCAAAATCTTCCACATTTTTTTTTGTACTCTTCGACTCTGGGCAGTCTGGATAATTTGTCTCCGATGGTACAAAAACCATGTTATTATACATGTACCACTCAAGAGCTTTCTTGCCGTAGTGTCAGGATGTCAAGTCGGGCCACAAAAAATTCGAATTTTATTTGCGAATACTCCTTAATGCAAATGTAAATTTCGGAATTTATAGAGCCCGATGTAGCAAATGACTTGCTTCTGTTGCGACAACTTCATATTGCTTGTCATACCAGTAACTCTTTTCGTCTGCTTGTGGGTCCTTAACATTTTCTGGAGCATTAGTAACATAAACATTGAATTATGAGACATGATTTGAATTCCAGTGCTGTGTTTTTGCCTCCAAATATTTTGCAATGTTTCAGTTTTTAACTTTTTGGACTGGCTTTAACTTTTCAAACCAAATAGTCCGAGCACTAAGATAACAGGGATGATTTTCTATTGGATGTGTTGAGAGCTCTTTTCAATATACTTCATATTTTCTTGGCCTTAAAAGCATCATATGGACTTTCTTTCTATCCGAACCATGTTTTCTCTCATTGATCAATTTCTCCTGATACATTCTAATAAATTTGGAAACAGTTTGACAACAGACCTTTGATTATTTGGCCAACTTTTTGTAGGCCCCAGTTCAATTTTGTTGAAAATAACAACAATAATTAGTAATAATTTTGCACATACGTACTTCTATTTCAACACTCATTTTAATCAAATTAACAACAAATGAACATAATAAGGGGAAAACATGTTTTAAGATTTTTTCGATCTCGCTTGACAACAAAAAATTATAAAATGTGTGCAGTTTGAGAGCGACTATTTGCCGAAAATTGCATTTTATGGATAAGATTTTTTTTAAACCTTTTGTTTTTGGTTTATTCAGAATTAGTACTGAAACTACAATATCTTGAGTTAGGATCAATGATCTACACATACGGTAGTAAACAATACAACAAAAATGTGAACTAAAAACTTTAACAAAACTCAAATAAGTAGAATTCTGTACTTTTATATAAACTAGCAGATTCCAGCCCTCGAAATTCGACCACAAATTCTAGGAAATTTTATTTTTTCATTTAATAAAGACCCAAAAAGTATGATAATCCATTATAGCCAATTCACAAATCAACACAAAAAGCAAACTCACTTTTATTACAAACACATTAACAAATTTACTAAACACACATAAAACGGCTAAAATGAAATACCTTTCATATAAAATATGTTTGATTAAAATCGGGATAAAACGGTAGAACAAAACATCAGTCACAAGAAATCGCCTAGCCTATTAATATTATAGATGGGTAATAGCTTCAATTATAGAGCTGTATAGTTCATGAACGAACTAGTTCAATTGAACGATTCTTTTTACTGAGCTAGTTCGTATTCTTTCGCTCTTTCAGTTTTTTCGGTTTTTTAGTTAATTCGATCTTTTAGTTAATTTTGTCATTTTTAATCTTCTACAGCTGTTTTCAATGTTGCCAGATATACATACTTTACGCCATATTATTATTAATAAGATTGCTTGACAATATGTATGAAAATACTTATGTTGTATCACTCACACTATAATTTTCTATTAATATTTCGTCATTTTTTTTTCTTAACTTTTATTATTATTAAACAGTTTTTATGATTTTTTTTTAATCAGCTCAGCCCAGTTAAAGCAAAAAGCTATTGAACTAGAAGAACGAACTAGTTCAGTATAGTGTATTATTCGGTATGTATATAAAGGGTCCGCCATCTAACGTTTTTTTTTTTTTTTTTCAACTTGTGCTTATTTCGTGAATGGTAACACCCAGCTCATGTCTGATTTGACAGATAATTAGTTTTATCCTTCCGCTGAACGAATATGGTTGTGTATACGCTTGAACAACGCAGGGAAATATTGCGACATTACTTTGAAAATCATGGTAATGTTGGAGAATGTGTGCGAAAATTGCGTACGGATTTTGGAAGAAGAGAAGCACCGTCAGCTCCGTATGTTTGATATCATGTGAAAAAAAGTGAAAGAAACTGGCATCCTTATCGATAAACCAAAGCGTGAAAAGCCAAAAACAGTGCGTACACCCGAGAATATTGCTGCTGTGGCAGAAAGTGTGCGTGAAGCGCCATCAACATCAATTCACCGTCGTTCTCAAGAATTGAACATTTCGGAGGCATCATTGAGACGAATTTTTCATAAAGACCTTTGTATGACGCCATACAAAGTCCAATTGGTTCAGGAGTTGAAGCCAACTGACCATCCAATGCGTTTTCGCTTCGCTAAGTGGGCCTGCGATCGACTTACAGAAGATGCCGATTTTGCCAAAAAAAAATCATCTTCTCAGATGAAGCTCATTTTGATCTTGGCGGGTATGTAAACAAGCAAAATTGTCGCATTTGGGGCACAGAAAACCCGCACGCATACATTGAAAAGCCGATACACCCAAAACGAGTCACTGTTTGGTGCGGATTTTGGTCCAGAGGCATAATTGGGCAATTTTTCTTCGAAAATGATCGTTATCTCGGGCCATGTTGAACGAATTTTTGTTCACAAAAATTGAAGAGGAGGATATTGGCAATATTTGGTTTCAATAGGACTTCGCTACGTGCCACACAGCCTAAGCTACACTCGATGTTTTGCACCCTGTTTTTGAAGATCGCATTATCAGCCGCAGAGCTGATGTCGTTTGGCCACCTCGGAGCTGCGATTTGACACCGTTGGACTATTATTTGTGGGGTGCCCTCAAAGATAAGTGTTACGCCAACAAGCCAGAGACAATTGACGCTTTAAAGGACAATATTCGTGAAGCCATTGGTGAAATACAGCTGCACATAATCGATAATGTGCTTAAAAATTGGACCGATCGTGTAGGCTACTCCATGGCCAGCCGAGGCAGCCATTTGAATGAAATTATTTTCCATTATTAACCGGAAGGATTGTACTTTCAAAAAAAAAAAGAAATTTGAGATAATATTTAGTAGTTTTTTTTATAGCATTTTCAAAAAAAAAGTTATTTGGCGGACCCTTTACTATACTTGATTTTTTACGATTACGAACTTTACCAGAAAGACTACTCATGAAGCGCTTATTACCACTTCTTTTGAAAACCAACATTATTCCTAAACATCATTTCGGCTTTCGTCATAATCATGGAACAGCACAACAATGTGGTGTTGTTCTGCTGTATTTTTGGATATTAAATTTTTGGATATTCAATATTCAATATATCTGATTTACGAAATGGTCTAAAACTTTTGTATATATAAGTAGGTTAGGTTAGGTTAGGTTAGGTTAGGTCGAGAAGAGGAGCCATGTACTGATATACACATAGCTCTTAGCGGATATACCCGGATATGTCTTTAAGCTAGAAAGTCGGCTTGGTGTGCGCTCTACATTATGGGTCCTAACATTTGAATTTTGGTCGAAAATAGTAATATTTATATTTTTTGCCCATTGCGCTTCATGTGCTAAACTGATTTTAAACAAAATTCGAGTTATAATCTAAAAATTCAAACTAACTGTACTTCTATTTCAGTTCTTAATTTCGAGATGTAACTTGTTTCGACTATGAGAAGCCATTTTACATTCCTTGTTTGTTTAAGTGGCTTTAATGCAAATTAAGATTTTTTTTGTGTTAGACATAATGTTATATTGGTTTCTTTTTTGTACTCTATACCACTTTTTGCTGAGGGTATAATGAGTTTGTGCTGATGTTTGTAACTACCTAAAATATCTGACCCTTAGCCACCTTTTATTATACCGATCAACTCAGAATCATTTTCTGACTTTCACATGCATACACACTTACGTTGGACGGACGGGCATTGGTAAATCTACTCAGAATCATTTTCTGAATCATTTTTTAAGTTGTCCGTCCGTTCGTCTTTTTGGTTGTGTATCCTCTAGTTTGATACAGGTGAAAAATATGCATAAGTATATATACATATCTATGAAATTTTGGACATAGGCTTTTGTCGGCAATAGAATGAACGATATTTTTTGCCCTAAGATCTAAATTATCATAAAGATATCAATCAGATTTGCTTTGTATGTTTTCATTACATACATTAGTTACTACTCCAAAAATAAACACTGTAGAACCTTTTGTTGTCATATTCCCCATATAAAACTGCTTTCCTATCTTCACTTAGATATATCTAAAAACAAAAATATTGTACAGATTTTTCTAAAATTTGATTTGAATATGTTTTAGCAGAAAAATACGTGATTTTGCCAAATATGATCATGATCGGTTCCACTTTCGATCTAGGCCCCATATAAAAATGGCATCCAATATGAAAGTTTTTATATCCGCATGTAAAAAAAAAATTAATAACAATACCACTCAAATTTTGTTTATGCTTATTTTCTATATCTCTACTCTAATGGTATATGGTATCACATAGTCTGTGCAAACTGACTATAATTTTCTTACTTGGTTGTTTAACAGTCTATTCAGCAACATTGAACAAATTATCTAGCATATTTTTACTCCGAGCTTGTAGAAGTTCCATATGCAAAAATAGGATAATAAGATTCGTAAAATAACAAATATTGGCTTTAAAAGATATTCAATAATCCAAGTGACTTTCTGGGGTTAACTCTCTTGTCTATAAATATCAAGTTCTAAAACCTTAACTTTTGCGTTCTGTTCAGTATTATGTGGAAAAATAAATTGTATTTTGTCTATATATTATGAACAGTGCGTTGCCAAATTTTTAACAAATCGTTCAAAATCAAATTGAATCTTGCATAATATTTTTTGTTTTTTTTTTTTTATAATAGCAGCAGACAGACATTTTAATTTCATTAGAAGGGATATTTTTATTTTCTTTAATACCATTGAAGTATTTGTGTCTGGATGGACACTTAAGAGATAAATAAGAAAATTATTAAAATATTTAAAAATTGGTTTTAATGAATTTAAATATCATCACGACTGACTTAAAAGAAAACCATTTTTCCATGACGAACATGGGTATTTGTTTGTACTATTATCCAACAATTGTGATTTAAAAAAATGCATACTTTAGGGGGTTTTCATATAGCAACATTTGCAAGTTTTAGCAACATTCGGTGGGATAGACACTTATTGCTAAAGAGAAATGTTGCATAATTAAAAATAAACTGCTGCTCTATATATTATCAACTGTATAACAGTTAAACGTATGAAATACTTCGATAAGAAAATCAATTATAAAGAAGATGCAAAAATTAAATAAACAACTTTAATAATTGTAAAGGTTATGCAAAAACACAGATTAATTTATAATATTCTAGAAATTTATAACGAATTTAAATATAATTAATAAAATAAACAAAAAAAAACAAAAGCTAAACGAAAATATTTTTTTTCTTACTGCGCAAGAAAATTGCGTGATTAAAAAAAAAATAAAAAACATAAACTAAGAATTAAAATAAAACAACGTTTATAGTTACAAGTGTAAAGTGTAAAAACAAAATATGTAATAAAAACACAGCACAAAACAACATTGACTGAACTAAATGATTGACTTACAGGAGTGCTGCCAAAACAAGTGTAAACTTGTCGAATGTTGCTGCTTTAATCGCTAAAAATAATTTGTCGACAAAGACTTGTATCACTTACTGAAATACAAACTTATTAACATATTAATGTAGCCAACGGCTAAATTGGTGTTTAAAATTTAATATAAAAACTATATAGTAAATACTATTAAAAAAAATTATTAGTTAAACATTATAAGTATTTATAAGCAACGAACTGGTAAGAAATATCTAAAAATTTGGATATCTGCTATTAATAGTTCCCCGAAATATAGCGGCGCCAAAGTGAAAATATCAATGAAAACTCAGAAAGGATTATCACCATTCCAACGATTATTATAAAAATAATTTACCTATAAGTTTAATTAAAATGTCGTTTCGAAGTTATTAAAACCGGATTTATTATACAAATGCACTTAATATTTTGACAAATGCAAAAGGTTGTAATCGCATAATCTTAATTTTTTAACAAGTAACTATAACATGGTTTAGAGACCCCATCCCTTTGGTCCAACTAAGTGGATATAGAAAATATGCCTAAACCAAATTTGAATGGGATTGTTATTAATTGTTTTGGCTGCAGATATGAAAAAGTTCATATCGGAAGCTATATTTATATCTGGACTAGGTCGAAAAATGGACTGATATTAGGTAAAGTCATTTATATTTTGAAAAATATATACAAACCAAATTTGAGAAAAGACTGTGCAATATTTTTGTTTTTTGATAGATTTAAGTGAAGATTGGGGCCTATGACTAAGAATTGCCATATGGGGTTTATTTTTGGACAACTAATAAATGGATATAATAAACACACACCAACCCAATTTGACCGAAATCTCTATGATAATTTTATTTGTATTTAGACTAGGTCTGAACATGGACCAAATTTCACCGGTTTCAACACCGTTCATCCTATGGCCGATAAAAGCTTATATACCAAATTTCATTAAAATATATTCATATTTGCGACCTGTAGTTTGATTAAAAGGTTGACAAGGACGCACAGACGTACGGACAGACGGACATCGCTAAATGCACTCAGAAAGTGATTCTGAGTCGATCGGTATAATAAAAAATGGGTCTAGGTCAAATATTTTTGGTAGTTACAAACAGCAGCACAAAGTCATTATACCTAAACCACATAGTGTTGTGGGGTATATATATATGTTGTTGTTGATAACCTTTTTTTCACTTGTGTTAAATTTACTGATGGAGTTTTTATTCGATTCTGACTTATAAAAAAAATTCAAAAGGAAATATAAAATTTACTTAAAAAAACTTTATTTATATTTTTTTAAATAAAATTTACATTAAAAAAATATTTGTTAATTTTCGTTTCCAACTTAATTTTTCATTATTTGATTTTTATATCACAGGAACGAAAAAAACTCAGTCATTACATTTACTACAAGCGAAGAGAAGACAATCAGGATCAACATAAATTTAAAACAAAATTTGATTATAACTCTTTTTAAGATTGATAATGACCTTGGACCTTTCGCAAATAAAATTTTGCCACATTTAGTTTTAATGGTTCACAAGTTTTGAAAATAAACAGAATGAATCTGGACCACATAATAAATTTTGTACATTTCGCGCCGGCATATTTCATGAACTATTATAGCCAGAGGTTCAACATTTTTAACATATTTCTTAACTTAGTAAGTTAGAACATTTACCCAAAATTTTTTAAAAATAAAATGGCGCACGGTGGAAAATGCAAATCATCTTAGTTATTTATAATATTTTATAAAACTACAGTCCCCAGACTAAACTATACTTTTCTAAAGGTCTTTTTTAAGAAAAAGCTGAATCTGAATTAATTATTTATTCATCTTTTCAGGTATTGGCGAACGCTTAACCAAAAGTGTTCTTCCACTTTTTATATATATATACGTATATTTGGGAGTATAAAAAGCTTCAATACATTTCCTGGTCATTTTATTAGTTATTGGAGAAATAATCAGTTGGAAACATGTATTTCGTTTTAATATTTAATAATTGTTTAAGCACGCTTAATCTGAATCTGACCTCAAAATTGCACAAGTACATCAGCTTTTCGAGAAATCTTAATCTAAAATGGTTATTTTTTGTGGCATTTCTAGGTGTAAGACCAATGTGATGACGCATTTCTATGTAAAAAACAGTAATCACGTTGCAGTACATAAGTCCCTTGTGGTTTACGTGCGTGCCTGTCTTGGGTAGATATAACCGCACCGTTCTCTTAACACCGGATGGTATACTACGCGTCCGCCGGCGACCCGTCATAAGACAGTTACAATTCAGAGACATGAGTTTGGCAAGATTTCCACCTCTTGTTGAGGGGTCGATCTAAAACCCTGTTGCTCTATGGGTTGCAATACCCGGTTGAAAGCAACTCCACGGCTCCAAAAAGTCATATTGAAGATTCATCACAGATAATCAAGCATTAACAACCCGGACAACAACATACACTACTTTCTGACACTTCGTGTCCAACCAACCAACAACACTCGTATCCGACTCATCCATAATGCGACCTTGCGTTGTAGTGCAGTCCGAAATATACATAAAACTTTGTGATACTATGATATTTTTAATTTTTATTTGCAATTATTTTTTAAATGAAATTAAATTAAATGTGTTTTATGTAGTGTTAAACGCTGGGAAAAACACCAGCGAAACGTTGGATGAAGAAAATTAAATAAATTTGTTTTATTCAAAATTGAAAAGTACAATTAGAAAACTCTAAAATACGGAAACTTTAATTCAGATAAAGGTCGATATATGTATGTACATATATATGAAAAATTATTATTATGCAAAATTATACTCTACTTTCAGGAATTTAGAAATGTCGGAGTGTTTTATAAAATAATGTATTTTGAAAAATCTGAAGCACGTTCGACAGACCTAATTATCCAAAACACTAATTATAGAGGTTAAGTCAGCCTAGGAAGAAAAAATGTTCAGAAAAATATTCCACATCTTCTTTCGTAAATTTTTTTTCAACAGTGAGCATGAAATACTTTATACTTAAAATAAAAAAATATTATTACGAATTTGGAATTAAACACCTCCATTACGCCTTAGGGAAACAGGTAAGTCCTTACAATAAAAATGCGGAATTGGCCACACTGAATAAATGCGGCAAAAAGATACGTTCGCGAAACTGTGAAATTCAGTCGAGAAAATACTCTTTTGGAGTACGGGCTGTTTTAACATCGATAATTTGTTTTTGTGCCAGCTATTGCACAGCTGATTATTATTGAAAAATATTAAGAAAAACGCATGAGAATTTGTTCAATTCGCTATACATACATCTATATTATAAATAAAGTGTGAATAATGATAAAAGAATATGATTAATATTTAAGTTTTTCAATATTTTCACACTAAAATAAATTACAAAGTGAGAATTTACAAATCAAATAAATAAGAAAATAAAAAAATAAAAATGTGTGTCGAAAATAAGCAATCATGGCATGTGAGTGGAGTGTAACAATGTGTGCGTGTGAATGCAATAATTCTAATTTGAAAAATCTATAAATTCAAAAGAAATTTATATTTTAACAAAATATGTGTACAAAATAAATAATGAAATCATTTGTTTATTAACAAAATACAGATTTCTATTTAAAATAAAAGAAAAATATTGTAAATCTTAGAAAAAAAAATTACCACACTTTTCTATCAAAGTATTAGTGTATGTATAAGTTGTTAAAAGCAAAAAAGAAAAAATATTGTTCGCAATATTGCTCAATAATAGTGAAACAAACTGAAAATTGTTTAATATAAATCAAATTTTGCTAAATTGTATATAAAGTATTTTTTAGATTAGCAATACACAAATTTTTGTAAAAAATTATTAATATAAAATTTAAAAATTCTTAAAATCTGTAGTGAAAGCTAAAAAATGTTTGCAACATTTTGTTGATTTTTTATATTATATTTGTGTGCTCTCGTTTAAATCAATCAACCCAACCCTCTATTTTTGGTGTTTTTTTCTATACACGAATTTGTGTTTCTCTCACAATCTCAGTGTTATATTTGAACATACTCTCTCTCTCTATCTCTCTCCGTGTTATTATAGTATTTTCGTGTTTCTTGTCTCCATAAACAACAATAATAAAACGAACAAGAAAACAAAACAAAAAATCACTAAACTCCAAACAGCTGTTGACATAAATTTACTACTCCACCAACCTTGGCAAAATAGCAGTATATAAATAATTTTTTTTTATCTTTCAACTTGGGAAGATTTGAACACAATTTTATTAAAGAAAAAGTAAGTTAACTTAATTTTTAGCATTTCATATTCACATTATATGTTAACAATTATTTTAAGTTAATTTCTTTATAACAAATAAACTAAAATCTTTAATAGAATGATGATTTTTGTTGTCATAATTTATTTTGTATGTAGTTGCAAAAATCTGATCAGTGTTGCCAGATGTCTGTCAATGGTATTTTTTGGTCGCATTACTTACTTTTAATTAATTGATAAAACATATTTTGAATTATTTGCTTATTTGTAATTTAAATATAATTTGTATATATGTATATATAGAAAAACATATTTGTGGAATTAAAAATTTGTACAAACATTTAACATAAAAGTGCATGTAGTGTATAGGAAATCCTACACCTAAGTTTTATGAAGTAAATCACAAGATAACTAGCAATGATGTGTTCATAGCAAAAACTAAGCAACCTCGGTTGTAGCTAATGATGGAGAAATTTGTCAGGTGTAGTTTGTTAAATCCCAGTCCTTGTTCACGATGGATTTCCATGCAAATGCCTTGTTTGGTCTAGCATTGAGTCAGTTGACTTAAATTTTAAAATGATGTGTTGAATATAATATGTAATACGTCTTGAGTGAAATCTATATATAGATATACAGCGGTCAATATATACAGTGGTGGAAAAAGGAATAGCAACATGCAAATTGGAATAAGTTTGATTTATTAAAGTCATGAAATTTTAATTTTTATATCTTTGTTTCTATTATTTCCAACAGCATTTTTAAAACGAATAAAATTATGCTCTTAAGTTATGTTATTGGTTATGTTGTTATTGTTATTTTTAAAGAATTTTAATATATAAAATAATTGCATATGTGTTTTCTTACTATATCGTCACTATATGATAATTTGTATAATATCAAAAATATCAAACGCATCAACTTCAACCGCCATTACAGGCATCGAAATAAAAAAGCCATTTAAAGCCAAATCAGAGCGATGTTTTGGCCGGCAAGGGAACTGGTGTTGTTGTGGTGAAGAAATGATCCAAGTTCGGTGGTTAGATTTCATGTTGTAATATTTGGAGAAAATGAATAGGTACTTGGATATCTTTTTATACCCTCCACACCACAGTGACAGAGGGTATAATATAGGCTTTTCATGTCGTTTGTAACGCATCAAAAACTGATTTCCAACCCCACAAAGTATATATATTCTTGGTCTTTATCACAGCTCGAGTCGTCTGTGTCTATTGAAATCACGCTCCTTCACAAAAAAAAAAAAAAAACATTTCAAATTATTTGCCATTATTCCCACCAGGTTGATGCTTAAATTGGAGTAAATCGGGAGTAACAGCGCCGAGATATGAGCAAAAATTTGTAGACACCTCTAAAAATAACTAGTGTGTTTGTTGTAATAGTTTAGTGGTTGAACATTATAGTTGTACAACAACATAAAAAAGCCACAAAAACACAACTACCATGAGCTAGGTTAGTAGTATTGCCACATATTTTTTTTTATCGTTATCACGATTAACCGCCAATATGAAAGAAAAATAATCCCTAAAAAAGTAAAGAAAAAGTACCATGAAAAAAAATGAAAAATTAAAGATGAAAGATGAAAAATTAAAAATTAAAAATTAAAAATTAAAATTAAAAATTAAAAATTAAAAATTAAAAATTAAAAATTAAAAATTAAAATTAAAAATTAAAAATTAAAAATTAAAAATTAAAAATTAAAAATTAAAAATTAAAAATTAAAAATTAAAAATTAAAAATTAAAAATTAAAAATTAAAAATTAAAAATTAAAAATTAAAAATTAAAAATTAAAAATTAAAAATTAAAAATTAAAAATTAAAAATTAAAAATTAAAAATTAAAAATTGAAAATTAAAAATTAAAAATTAAAAATTAAAAATTAAAAATTAAAAATTAAAAATTAAAAATTAATAATTAAAAATTAAAAATTAAAAATTAAAAATTAAAAATTAAAATTAAAAATTAAAAATTAAAAATTAAAAATTAAAAATTAAAAATTAAAAATTAAAAATTAAAAATTAAAAATTAAAAATTAAAAATTAAAAATTAAAAATTAAAAATTAAAAATTAAAAATAAAAAATTAAAATTACGTTAGAACTCTAGTTATAGAGGTTTGAGTGAAGGAAACTATTGAAAAATCTTGAAAAAAGTATAACTTGAGTAAGGTGGGAGTTGAGTAAATTCCAATGCTTGATGATATATCTGTCTAAATACCTTTCATTTAAAAAAAATGAAGGAAATTAGCCGGATAGAACGGCCAGACGGACTGGTTTTAGCTTCCATAAATTCTTTTAATATATAAGATACGCTAGGCGATTTCTTGGTTCCGCGATGTTTTGTTCTACCGTTTTATCCCGATTTTGACCAAACTTTTATTATTTGAAAGGTATTTCTTTTTAGCTGTTCACCAGATTTACAGATTTTTAAATTTTTTCCTTTATTTTGAATAAATTGCATTTAAAGTTTCTACTAACACATACATAAAATTATACATATGCTATGTGTGTGTTTAATAAATTTGTTAATGTGTTTGTTAGAGTTTGTTTTCTTCATTCACAATAATAATAAACCAAAAAAGTGTTGGTTTGTGATTGGCTAAGTTGAAAAATAAAGTTGCCTAGAAATTGCACTCCAATTTCGAGTGCTGGAATCTGCTAGTTTTTATTAATATCTTTTTAAAAAAACAGTGTTAGAGAAATGGGGACTTCACGTAAATATAAAGAGTTGTTAGTAGGATATGATAACATACATAACTCATATCGTTCTCAAGTCGACTTAGTTACAATATATGGTAAATAAATTTCATTTCAGGGTCTAATATTACGCCTATATAATTGACTTTCAGGCATTATTCATGTTGATATTTGTCTGCGAAATGGAACAAACTTTTCGTTTGTTAGTGAAATATATGGCTTGCACTAACTGTTGAATAGTATTGTGTTGGTTGTTGGCTTCAATAAAATGTGTAATTTTTCTTCAATAACTTTCTAAAGTATTTTGCTAATGGAAGATAGTAGATTTATAGGTCGGCATGAAGAAGGCATATCTTGTGGTTTGCTAGGCTTTTTAATTGGAATGATCTAAGGCTTTTTAAACTCTTGCGGAAAATAACACATATCGCACCTGTACCTCTAAAGTGAGTCAACTCAAAATTTTTCAATTTTCACTTTTTGCATGAAAACAATAAACAGTGGTCATATCTATCCACTGTAAAAAGTTTACATCGGTTTTTCTGCTCTTTTGCAAAAAAAAATACAGTTCCCCTCTTTGTGTTATAAGAGTTGCTTCTTTAGAATCAACTAAAGAGCGATATTTTGAGTTGTTCTCAAATGTAAGCCCAGTTAATATCAATGTTGTTTCAACTAAAGAGAAGTATTTTAAGTTGTGCCTGTGTTTAGGTCATAACAGTTTATTTTATTGATGTTCTATTTTTAGTTTTTTGCCTCTACTGAAAATTTTAAAATTTTGAGTTGACTCACTTTAGAGGTACAGGTGCGATATATAAATATTGATTTATTATGGTAGTTAAATACTTTGTTCCCTTTTTAGGAAGAGCTTTTAAACATCTGTTTAAACAACTCTTGTGGACTTTCTATTTTTCAAGTTCTCTATAATTCGAGATATGTGTGAGGCATTTATTGAAAGATGGTATGCAGAGTTTGGGATTGATGATTGAAACGATCGAAGGGTGTTGTTTACCAGAGAAATTGTTTCTGGATCATCAAGATTAGAAGCAATCGAAAAGTTTAAAGCAAAAGTTTGTGCTAGGCTTCTGCATTTTTCATATTTTAAAATATTTTAAAACTTAAAAAATATGATTTACGAATTTATTGTTTATATTTAAAAAATAATTTATTTAAATATTTAAACATTAATTTTAACTTATAGATTAAAGATTTCAGTTTATAGATTTTCATAAATATAGAAGTGACTTTTTTTGAGATTTTTTTGTTACATTATATCATATCGATTAAACTTATGTATATAAAATAAATCTTATGTATATAAAAAATATATTTAAAACTTCAGATAGAATTAGTATACTTGAGAGCCCGATTATGGGACTATGTATAATAATAATTTATAGTTACTATTTGTTTATTTATAGTTCTAAATACATACACGAATTTTCTTTAAATAAACACTTAAAAAAAAAATAAATAAAAAAATCAGTTTATAGATTTCACATCTCATACTTTACATTGGACTGAATTTTTATTATTTTTTTTTTTTTTAATTCTTTGTATGTATGTATATCGTTGTTTTTATGTACAAGAGATATCTGCTGGAGTACACCATACCTTATTCACATCAGATATGCCTATTGCTGATAATGTACTTTTATCTACTGTTGCTGATGACACAGCGATTTTATCCGCTAATACCGATAGGAACGCGCCTCAACTGCCACCCAAAATCAACTTCTAAATCTAGAGTTCTGGTATAAAAAATGGAAAATTAAAATAAATACCAGCAAATCAAACCACATGACGTTCTCTATGAGGCAGGGTAATTGTCCACCAGTCAAAATAAATGGAGATGTTAGTCCTGATAAAACTTGCATTAATTACCTTGGGTCGACTTGAAAACAACACATCAAAGCCAAGAATAAAGTATCAAACGTTTATTCTGGTTGCTAAGACCTAAATCAAAACTAAGTATTGAAAATAAAATAAGAATCTATAAAGCTATACTCAAACCTATATGGGCTTGTGGAATTCATCAATGGGGTGGGTTCGAATCAAAAACTCTACAAGTGATACTTGATGTTCCCTGCTACGTTGCCAATGACACAATCTATAATGAAATAAATATTCCTACTGTTATAGAAGAAATACGGATATACGGACAGAATAAAATATCACCCTAATCTTCTAGCAATATATCTGCTGGACGAAACAAATGAAAGTGGGAGACTTAAAAGATTGCATGGTCTTAACTTGCCATATTGAAATTAAATATTCTTTGGTATTTCATACAAGTTTAATTAATTAATATTTAGTGATTTTACTAAATGTAGTAAATACCGTTATTTAATCATATGTAATTATAATCAAATTTACTTAATATCTTCATTTATTAGATAGATTGTAAATAAATAATAAAATAAAAAAAAAGAAAGTATATCTTAATACTTATTATAAATGTTACCTGTATTTTAATGTTCTTAGTTTTTTATAGATACAATTTTAACAAGTAAGAAAATTATAGTCGGTCTAGACCGACTATAGGATACCCTATACCATGCGTTTAGAGACCCTATCCCATAGGCCCAGCTAACTGGACATAGAAAGTAAGCGTAAACCAAATTTGAGTGGGATTTTTATAAATTTTTTTGTCTGCAGATATGAAAAAGTTCATATCGGATGCTATATCTATATGGGGACTAGGCCCAAAAATGGACCGATCCTGACCATGTTTGGTAAGGTCTCTTGTATTTTGCAAAATTATATACAAACAAAATTTGAAAAGAATCAGTGCAATATTTTTGTTTTTTAATAGATTTAAGTGAAGATCGGGAAGCAGCTCTATAAGGGGCCTATGACTAAGAAGTGTCCTATAGGAATTTTTTTGGACTACTGATTAATGGATGCAATAAACACATACAAACCCAATTTGACTAAGATTTATATGATAATTTGGATCTTATGGCAATTTAAGTCGATTTCATAGGGTTCATTTGTATGGGGGCTAGGTCTGAACATGGACCGATTCTCATCAACTTCAATAGCGTTCATCCTATGGCCGATAAAAGCTTATATACCAAATTTCATCAAAATATATTCATATTTGCGACCTGCAGTTTGATTACAAAATTTACATGGACACACGGACGGACGGACGGACATCGTTAAATCGAATCAGATAGTGATTCTGATTCGATCGGTATAATTAAAGATGGGTCTAGGTCAAATATTTTTGGTAGTTACAAACAGCAGCACAAGTCATTACCACTATGTGGTATAGGGTATAAAAATATAATTTATAAATATAATTTAGTGCATATTTCTTTATAAACTCAAATTATCTATTCTATAGTGCATGTTTTAAGGGCACATTTAAGATTTTCTAGTTCATAAAAATAATTGAAAATGATCAAATTGAAAATAATGTGTTTGTAGAGGACTATTATTGATAATAGTCTTTCTATAAACATACGAGGGCGGCCCCGAATACCTCGACCTGATAAAAAATAAACAAATTTGGTAAAAACTTTCTTTATTTCTCAACGTAATTTCGGTTTACCGATATTTAATAGCTTCGATACCCTGTTTATAGGAATATCTCTTTGGTTCCTTAAAATAGCCGTCAGAATCCATCTGCTCACTGTTTGGCAATAGAAAATAAACCGAGAGAGCTAATCATGGATTTTTGCCATCACAATAGTGGATGCGTTAACTGGTGCTTTGTTTTGATGTAACCACACTTTCTTTATCGCCACATGCGGACTGTTGTTCTTAATTTCGTTAATTAAACGCTGCAATAAGTTAGCATAGTACTCTCCGTTGATTGTTTTTCTTTTTTCAAGACAATCAATAAAAATTATCCAATGCGCATCCCAAAAATCTTGCCTGCAGATGGAATTGCAGATTTTCAGTCCATGTCTCATCCATGGTTACGAATTGAGTCAAAAACTCGGCTTTTGTTTTGTTCTATTCTGAGCAAAGGCGGTACCCATCTTGCGGATAACTTTCTCTCTAAACTCTGCCACCCAATAGTTTATAGTCGTAAACGAAGGAACAGACTCCCCCTGAATCTAGCTCGGCTTTAATATTTGCTGGAATTAAACCTTTCAAATGAAAGTATTGAATTACATAACTGTGACCAATTTTTTTTATTTAATAAATTCACTGAGATCGTTTACTTTAGATGGCTAAAAAAAGTAAAAATTCTAAACAACGTTGCGCCTTGCAACTTCAAACATATGTTTTATAGGGTTGCCACCTTTCAATAAAGTATTTTTTCAAACTACTGCTGCCATCTATACGTCAGATCGGGTTGTTGAAGAATCGCTCTCGTAAGAAATTTTGAAAAAGCCTGTATTTGGATTATTTTTTTTCAGTTAAAAGCCCTATTCATTTTCTAATAATAACTTCAATTTTTAAATACTACATATAGGCTTCGAAAGAACATGAATACAATTGCAAATGAGGTATAACTTTTGGACCAAGCAAACTCCTTTTGGGTACAATGGTCACAATTGGCAAAAAAAAAAAACAGTAAATCAATAATAATCTAACCCATAAAGACACAGTTTTTTATTAAAACTCTTTCTTAACTTACACATATGAGTTTTGAATCTCTCCGTGACTGTGCGTGACTTTGCGTGACTATTTTAAAATTAGTCTTTCGTCATAACATGTCTATGGACAAAGTTTCAGATCGATCGGATGAGGGGAAACGGGTTTTAAATCACTCCGTGACTGTGCGTGACTATACGTGACTATGTGTGACTATCTTAAAATTAATCTTTGGCCACAACAAGTCTATGGACAAAGTTTCAGATCGATCGGATGAGGGGAAGTGAGGTTTTAATCTCTCCATGACTGTGCGCGCTATGCGTGGTTTTTTTTTCACAGCAAGGCCATCGACCAACTTTCAGTTTGATCGTATAAGTGGAAATGAGTTGTAAATCACTCCTTGACTGTGCGTGACTATGTGTGACTGTGCGGGACTATGTTGAAGTTAATCTCTCTTTACAGCAAGTGTATCGACCAAGTATCAAATTGATTGGATGAGGGGAAATCCGTCTTAAATCTCTCCGTGATTGTGCATGACCATGCGTGACTGTGCGTGACTATGTCAATGTTAATCTTTTTTTGCACAGCAAGTGTAGGGACCAAGTTTCAGATCGATCAGATGAATGGAAATGACATTTAGATCACTCCGTGACTGTGAGTGACTATGCGTGACTGTGCCCGACTACCCTAAAATTAATCTGTAGCCACAACAAGACTATGGGCCAAGTTTCAGATCAATTGGATAAGGGGGAATGGGGTTGATCCACGGAAGACAGACAGACAGACAGAGAGTATGAGTTAAAAAAAGAGTTTAAAAAAAGTCACGTGTGTGTTTTTCCAAAACATCTCTTGAAAAAATCAAACATGCGAATTTAACTTTACAATTGCACATAAAAACTAATTTTATTTTCGAGCTAAATTACCGAATTTAAGTTCACATACTTGAATAATTGATTAAATTAAAAAAAAAAAAAAAAATTATATCTATAATATTTAGGCTAGCCGATTTCTTGTGACCGATGTTTTGATCTACCGTTTTATCCCGATTTTGACCAAACGTATATTATTTGAAAGGTATTTCTTTTTAGCCGTTTTGCAGATTTACAGATTTTAAAATTTTTTCCTTTATTTTGAGTAAATTGCATTTAAAGTTGCTACTAACGCATACATAAAACTATACATATTCCATGTGTGTGGTTATTAAATTTGTTAATGTGGTTGTACTAAAAATGAGTTTGTTTTTTTTGTATTAATTTGCAAATTGGCTATAATTGATTAGCATACTTTCAGGGTCTTTATTTAATGAAAAAATAAAATTTCCTAGAATTTGCACTCGAATTTCGCGGACTGGAATTTGCTAGTTTTTATTAATAAGATAATTTTGTGAATCGTAAAAAATACGTCGGTCTAATATCAGGGGCGTACATCGAAAACTTTTTGTGGGGGCAGTCTGCTCCCTTTGTGATATAAGTGTTTGTTTTCTTCACTGAAAGTAAAATAAAATTTATCTCGGCAAGTTAAAAATATGTTTTCAAAATATTTATAATACACCAAACTGCATGTTTATAGAAAAGTTAATGGAGTTTCTTCAACGACCAAATAAATCGTTTAAATTTAACAAATTGTCCCAGTTGACAGCATTGATTTTAAATAGTCACTGCTCTGTTTTTACACCCCAAAACACTTTGTATTGCAATGATAAGGAGTTTGTGTGGTGATATTTCTGAGTCGATTTAGTGATGTCCGTCCGTCCGTTTGTCTATCTGTCTGTGTGTCCATGTAAACCTCGTAATCAAATTATACTTGGATGGAACTCTGTGTAAACGCTTTTGTCGGCCATTGAAGTTCACGAAATTCATGGACGGTATTGAAATTCGTGAAAATCTGTGCATGTTTTGATGTATTCCCCATACAAATTACCCCTATAAGACCGATTTGAATAGTCCTTATATCAAAATTATCATATAGATATCGGTCAAATTGGGTTTGTATGTGTTAATTACAGCTTTAGTGAGTACTCTAAAAGTAAAGCTGCTTCCGATCTTTACTTAAAACTATACAAAAAATAAAAACATAGCACAGATTTTTTCGCAAATTTGGTTTGTATATGTTTCAGCAAAAAATAAATGACTCTACCAAATAAGGTCATAATCAGTTGATTTTTCGACCTAGTCCCCCATATAAAAATAACATCCGATGTTAAAATTTTTATATTTATAACAATGAAACACTAAATTAAGTTTATGCGTATATATTATATGAAATTAGTTGGATGTAAGACCGTTTCTATTAACACGTGGTATAAGGTATCGTATTGTCGGTATAGACCGACAAATATTTTCTTACTTGTTTATTGTTGAAATTTTGTTTTTCTTCGTACAATACAACTCTTCATATTATTAATGCTTTATTGTATAAATTATCTAGTTTTGTTTCGCTGTCATTCATTGTAATTAAGTTTTCTTAATACGTTTTTTTTTCTTCATAACCCCATCGTCTGTTTCTCTTTTGATATTTAATTTTGTTGGTTTAGTTTCGGCACTTTTTGTTGTTGTTATTTACTTTAAATGTATGTACTTAGTTAGCAGGAGAGTTACCAACTTCAAATTAACTATTATCTCTACGGTGAATGGGTGGTTGTTGTTGTTGTTGTTGTTGTTTCAATATCTGTTTGTCGCGTAGCATAAGTACTCGTAGTGAAATGTATGTCAATAAATAGCAACAACAACAAACAGCTGACTAATATATTTCTTTTATACTAAATACATATTTATTAACTGTATACTAACAACTGTTTATTTTTAAATTGTTGCAATAATAAAAAAATACCAGATCCCAATAAACATTAAAAATCATTAAAAATAGTTTATTCTAACGTGTTTATAAATGAAAACAATAAATTCAATATAAAATTTATAATATTTGTTTAAAAGTAAACAATTTCCTGTAAAGCTGCCGAGTTTATAAAAATTTCTATTTATCAATCTTATTTGTTAGTTTAAAAGGTATCTTTACAGTCCCCCCCCACCCCTTTTAGACGTGGTCAAATATTGAAATGAACTTTAATGTGTTAAAAATTGTTTGTTGGGGATTGAATATTACTCAAACTTATCTGTTTACTTTCTGAGTACTTGAAAAATTAAAACGATTTAATTAATAATGAATTTATATTTAGAACCAACTGTGATTTCTACACCTCTCCGTAACGAGGTGCTGTGGTTAATACTGTCATTTAATATCAACGCAAAAATAGTGACTATTTTAAAAATGACCTTGAAAAATAAATAAAAAAATAAAAATAAAATTGTAATAACAATAAAAATGCGTAATAAATGACTTATAACAATATTCAAGTCGTTTCTCATTTAATATATGCATTACATTTTATGTTAAAATTGTTATTGTTTTTTGTTTAAATTTGTCTCAGTGGAACTGAACCATATAAAATGACCTAGACATTTTTTTTTTGGGTTCAATATGACATTTCTCAAGTTTTTATACCTTTAAGCTGGGGATCCCGGGATCCAGAAATACTGGAGTTTTTAAATATATTTTTATTTTTTATTACCTAAAAAATGCTTATGAAAATATTTTTACGTTTTGCTTCATTAATAACTCAAAAATTAAAAAAATATTAAAAAAAAAATGTTATATAAACATCTAAAGGCGATCTGTGGAATTTTCTTACATTAGTGTATATAGCATCCATCAGCTTTTGTACACCTAAATTTCGGGGTTTTTTCAACAACCTTCATTAGTGGCACCATTATATTTTTTTCTAAGAATCTGTAATACTTGTGAGTCAATTATTCGATAGTCCTCAAATAGGGTAGTTTGGAGGGTTGTTGATGTTCGATACATAATTCACTTCATTATATTGAAACAACTCTATAATTTTTCTGGTGTAATGTTTTGCTGCTGAATCAATAAATAAAAAACTATGGAACACTATTTTATTCAAGTGACTTCCTCGGCTGGCCTTGCAGTAACGCATGTGATCAGCCCAATTTTTGAGTATATTTTTGACAAAATGGAGCTGTATTTTATCGATGAACGCACTAATTTATTTTTTTAGTGCCTCAATCAACGCTGGATGATTTGCGTAACATTCATCCTTAACAGCTCCCCTCAAATAGTAGTCTAACGGGGTCAAATCGCAGCTGCTCGGTGGGCAATGCACATCGCCAAAATGGATAGTAAGATCGTATATCCATTTGTTTTATCATTCAATGTAGAAATTTAAATAAATATTGTTTCTGTAAAAGTGTTTAAGAAAAGTGCTAAAGGTGTGGAAGTTCAGCGGAACAACATCTGCTCAGAGCATGCTATTAAAATTGTGCTAGACATTTTGCCATTGTGTAAATCATCACATACTTTAAAGTTAAATTTTATTTCTTATAGCAATTGAAAAAATTTTTAAATAAAAATATTTAAAAAAAATCGGATTTTTTTTAGAAATCGCGTTTGGTACGAAACATTTTTGAACCGAAATCACCTAAAAAGTTATATTCATAACTTGTACAATATTTGCCACTAGGTATGCCATATTTTTCGAAGAGGTAAAATTAAAGGCAAAATCATAATATTAAAATTCTCCATTTAGTAAACGAAAATACTAATGAGCCATAAAAATAGCATAAAATGTACTAGAATGAATGAATGTCTCAGGATAAAAGGGTTTAGTCCCTGTGCGAGCCCGGTGTAGTTTTTGAAAAGAATTGTAAGACATTTCATTTAAGATAAATTTGTTCTTTTTTTTTCCAGTGTAATAGGGGATAAAAATATGGAAAAAAATAGTTTTCTCTATATATATTAGTGTTTGCACTTTCATAAGTAACTTGTGGGCATCCCTTAGAGTCTAAGACAGGGATGCCCACAAATCTTGGTCAAATAATATCGTTTTTTTATCGTCATTAAATCGGTTAATAAGTTGTCATAAAATTCACCGTTTATTGTTTTTCCCTTATGAAGATAATCAATAAAGATTTTTGGCCGATAACCCTAATTACTCCGGCACCAATTCGCGCGGAGAAATCAATTGATTTCCAGTATATTGTAATCGATCCATGTTACATCAACCGGTATAACATCGTAAAATCTCACTCATATTGGCGGTTGAAAAACGCCAAACACTTAATTGAAATTGTCACATGGAAATTGCGTTTATGGTCAAACTTAAGAAAACGCCGCACTCCGCAGGAATAAAACATTACCAAATAATGGTTTTAGAAGGAGAAGTAACTGGTTGCCTGATAAGCTCATTATTTTAACACAGGGATGTCATTGGAGGTAGCTAGTTGCCAAAGAACTTATTATTTTCACTTTGAAAGTAATGCAGTATGCAAGGCGCTGGCACGAAATATAAGTAGCTGTATAACACATTATTAGTAACGGCTTATTTTCACTTTAAAAGTAATGCAGTGGGCAGGGGTAGGTCATTATTGGTAATGCAGAAATCAATGAGCTGCTATTACGAAATTATTCCTGGGTCATCTTTTTTTACGAAGTTCTTTAAAAGTTCCCGATAGATCATCGGGGATCATCTTTAGGGTACCTGCTACCACCAAACTTTGCGAAAATAACAAGTAAATTACAAAATAATTGTATTTTTTTTAACTTATTGCTTTTTACTTGATCATATTTGTATATAAACCATTTATCCTGATATCAAATTTGCAATAATTAAAAATTTTATTAAAGAAAAATGCAAAATATATTATTTTTTATATTTATTGAAAATAAATTTTTTAAAGATTTATCAAAAAAAAAAAAAAAAAACGAGAGCTCCAAAAAAGTGAATAACAACTCCAACTTTTAATCAGCATTTCTGATAACTTAAAGCGGTTTCAATGAATTTTATATGGGCTTGTCATATTATAGAAGTATATTGAATTTGTTCATTATTTAATAATAATAATAATGTGTTGATCTTAGTCTCTGTTCGCCAACTATTATCTCTTATTCAATACTATTTTAAATTCTTTCTTTTATACCACACTGGTCTTGATTGATACTACAAACTTTTGTTTCATAGTTGAACGCCTTCACAATTTACCAAGAAAATCAAATTATTTTAAGTGGCATGTTCCTCAGAAAAATATTCCAATTTCAACTTTGATTAGAATATCTATAATATTAATAGGCTAGGCGATTTCTTGTGGCCGATGTTTCGTTCTACCATTTTATCCCGATTTTGACCAAACGTATATTCTTGGAAAGGTATATCTTTTACGCCGTTTTGCAGATTTACAGATTTTTAAATTGTTTCTTTTATTTTGAGTAAATTTCATTTAAATTTGCTACTAACACATACATAAAATTATACATATGCTATGTGTGTTTTATTAAGTTTATTAATGTGTTTGTTAATGAGTTTGTTATCTTCATTCGCAATAATAATAAACCATAAAGTGTTGGTTTGTGAATTGGCTAAGTTGAAAAATAGACCTGCCTAGAAATTGCACTCGAATTTCGAGCACTGGAATCTGCTAGTTACAATAATTACATTATGTACTTAATAATTTATAAATAAATAAATAATTTTACCTTATTTTATAGGCTTATATTTCTTGAGATAGTTTCCTTCCACATATTTGTACTAACTATTTATTAACCTTTTTTATGTCAACTTTCGTAATGAATAGTTTTTATTATTTCACATGTATTAATCGATTGATCGATCAAGTAAAAAGTACTTTTTAAATTTTTAATCGACAAACGTTAAAACCCGAATAATTGACAGCCCTAGTAAGTACATATATATATATTATTTTTCAAAAAATAGATTAAATATTATAAATATTATTTATAGTAGCAATTGGAATTGTGTAGTAGCAAATTCAGTTTTTATAGGAAAATAACTTTAATGACTGCGATCGATCATAAATTGATTATTGGTTTTTTAAATATGACCTAGTAATAAACACATAAAGAAAAAGTTTTAATTAAATATGTAATTGTATTTATATAAATCGAAAACACTTTAAAACAGGTAAGAAAATTATAGTTTATCTAGACCGACTGTATGATACCCTATCCATGCGTTTAGAGACCCTATCTCTTAGGCCCGACTAACTGGATATAGAAAATAAGCATAAACTAAATTTGAGTGGGATTTTTATTAATTTTTTTGGCTGCAGATATGAAAAAGTTCATATCGGATGCTATATCTATATCGACTAGGTACAAAAATGGACCGATCCTGAACATGTTTGGTAAAGTCTCTTGCATTTTGCAAAAATATATACAAACAAAATTTGAGAAGAATCAGTGCAATATTTTTGTTTTTTGATAGATTTAAGTGAAGATCGGGAAGCAGCTCTATATGGGGCTTATGACTAAGAGTTGTCTCATAGGTATCATTTTTGGACTACTCATTAATGGATGTAATAAACGCATACAAACCCAATTTGAGTAAGATCTATATGACAATTTGGATCTTATGGCAATTTATGTCGATTTCATAGGGATCATTTGTATGGGGCTAGGTCTGAACATGGATCGATTCTCATCAATTTCAATAGCGTTCATCCTATGGCCGATAAAAGCTTATATACCAAATTTCGTCAAAATATATTCATATTAGCGGTCTGCGGTTTGATTACAAGGTTTACATGGACACACAGACGGGCCGACGGACGGACGGACGGACATAGTTAAATCGAATCAGTTAGTGATTCTGATTTGATCGGTATAATAAAAGATGGGTTTGTGTCAAATATATTTGATAGTTACAACAGCAGCACAAAGTCATTATACCCAAACCACATCGTGGTATAGGGTATAAATATACTCTACTATAAATATGAACTTCATATACATATATGACATTTGATATTAAGAAAAAAAAAAAACAATTAAATTAAATTTATTAAAATCTCGACATGTCTTAGCAAAAGCCTCAATATTAAATTACATTTTCGTAGAAAAAAATATGCCGCCCATTCCATAAGAAATCGGCAAAACAAGACAATTTTTGAACCTTCTTAACATTTTCCAGACAAATACTTTATGTAGCTATTTGGTTATTTCATTTATCAGACCCAAAAAAATTAAAGAACTTGCAATTTTATTCAGTTCTTTTTTCTAAATTCTAAAAAAGGAAAAACATGTAATTTTAATGAGCCATGTCTTTCATTTATGAGTCGATCTGGATGATCATAATTGTCTTCTTTAAAGATATGAAAATATATATATATATATATATATATAAAAATTGACCATTCTGAAACTGTACTTTTTCAGTAGATTTTTCGATAGTATGCCCCCTTATCAGCGTTTTTGGAAAATGTAGGATTTTACATTAAATTAGAATTTCTTTATTTAACAGTGATTAATATTCCATTTAACAAAACTTTCACCACTTTTCCATATAAAACACAAAATTTTTGAAATATTAAGACCCCCGATCAGATCTTGGCCGATTTCTCTGGGAATGGCCTATATATTTTTTACATACAGTTTACATTTTTTGTTAAAACAATAAATTTTTATTTATTGCTTTTTTATGGAATTATTGAAATTGGAATATTAGAACAGTTAACCCCTTACAAAGCTGTCATTAACAAACTTTGCGGCTCACCTGGCCGGGGTTTCACTCTTTGCGTTGAGAAATTTTTTTTATTTAAATTAAAACGAAACAAATACTTACTCGTATGTTCATGTGTATGTACATTAGGGTGCACCAACATTGTATGAAAGAAAAAAACAATATTGTTATTGACCAAAACTCATCCTGGAAATATTAATTTTAGTGTAAAAACAAGTTTTATAACAAATTAGGGTAATCGTATAACGAGAAAGACCGCTAGATCACACCCAAGGTTTGGAAATATGATTTTGAATTAAAATATGACAATTTATTACTTTATACATATATTTTGTAATTAATAATTGCATTTCAATTGCAGTGATTTACAAATAGTAATTTGCATTACATTTTCTTTCTAATAGTTAAGACAATAAAAACTTAGATCGGTTAGATATACCAAATTTTAGCTCACATTTTGTAAGTTGTTGTTGTTTACTTGAACAACACTTTTGTATTCTTTTAATTCCAAAATTTTCTGATTTCAAAATATCTATAAATTTGTATAATTGGGTCGAATGATTTGAACTTAGAGAGGGCCGTTTATAGCATTTTAGCTTCCCTTAGTTTGCAGGATTGAAGACTTACATCATGTGGTATAATATTCTAACCAAAGATATCTGAAAGGTAGGGACAGAATTTTTTTTTTAAATCCCGTGAAAGAAACACGCTGCCCTCACCAAATAAAGTCAGGTGGAATACCTGCAATATTTGGTATTTTTAATCCTTTATGTGTTCCCAATTTGAAATTTCTCAAAGTTTTTGAAAACGTAAAGTCGAAGATTTTCAAATCGTGTTTAAAAATTCGGACTTCTTTGCATTAATTTAGATCGGCTTTATAATTCACAAGATGAAAACTTCTTCTCATGGGGATATTTTAAAATAAAAAAAAATACAAAAATGTTGCAAAAATTATTTCAATGACTTTGAAAATGTGAGCTCGAATTTCTTAATTAGTGGTGGTCTACGTCGCAATAGTTGTCTGGGAATTTGATCTAACTTTGCTGTTTTTCAATTTATACAATTGTCATTGTTTTTTTAAATAAATAATTTCCTGCAAATTACGATTAATGAATTAGTTTAATTAAAACGCAATTATTGATACCAGCATTTCTGTCAATATAAAAAAAAATAACTTTTCCCCCCTTTAATATCACTTCCAGATTATAGGTCCGATTAGGCACAATGTGTTTTTACACTTAAATTAATATTTTTAGGGGGGAGTTACAGTTTAAATTCTCAAATTATTTTTTTTTTTTTTGGTGGACTTACGTATAATTTTTTAGACTCCAAAAAAAAGTCAAGTACTACAAATGGTCCCATTCTATCAGGAAGGCTATCATTCTCAGACTACACTACTATAAGTTATAGTATTGTTTCAATTTTATGAAACTTAAATTAGGCTATGGACCAAATATGATGTTATTTCAATATTTTGTATACCCTCCACACCATTGTGCAGAGGGTATGTTTCTGTTAGCCATTCGGTTTATAACGTATCGAAAAACCAATTTGCGATCCCATAAAGTATATATATTCCTGTACTTATAACTCGCGTCGATATGGCGATGTCCGTCGGTCCGTCTATTGAAATCACACTCATTCTTAAAATAAACCATTTACCAGTGTAAACTTAGTATAATATTATTTGTCAATATCTAGAACAGGCTGATATTTAAAAGGGGATCAATCGTGCACCATCGTACCAAGATATGACTTAAAATATGGAGATAGCTCTAAAAAATTCAGTGTGTTTGTTCCAATAATTTAATACTAAGTTTATCAAATTGTTTACTTTTTCAAATATTTTGTTTACACAATCAAATAGTGCAATGATTCCAGATACCCTCCCATGTGGAGGGCATCAAAGATTCACCATAGTCGAATTTGACAGTCTTACTTGCTTTTATTTAATTTTATAAAATTATATTAGCCCAATAGAACTTAAAATTGTAAAAAATAGCACAAAAATTAAATTTTCATCAAAAAAATTTTTTTTTTTTGAAATACCAATACATGGCATTAACATTTGAAAATGATTTCGGGCATATGTCCACCGCGGTAGTTCTTGACGAGTGGCATTGTGGACGTCCGTATGTCACGAATAACAGCATAAGCCAGTTACCACATAGCCCCACAGGAAAAAATCGAGAGGAGTCAAATCGGACGACATTGGAGGACAATTGACAGTTCCATTTCTCAAATCGCCAAATTTTGACTTCAATAAGTCGATAGTTGTAGTCGCCGTATGGCATGTAGCGCCGTCCTGTTGGAACCACATTGCTTTAAAATCATTGGTCATGATGTGGTAGCAATGTCCATTGATCATAGTTGTAGGGGGTCTCTTGTGGATTGATCTCACTCCACATGTGACAATTTTGCAATAAAATATCGTCTATAAGTTGCGCGATTCGATGACTGATTTGCAAAGTAAATTTGGTAGCGTTTTTCAGGCGTGAATCTATTCATGATGCCCCATATCTTTCAATTAGCCGACAGTGTGTCCAAATTGAATATTATTTTCCCAGAGAAAAATGAATTTTTTTTTTGCAGCGAAATGAGCTAAAGCTAAATCAGACCAAAATAGAGCGCATTCATTGTGAGGTCGTATAAAAGGAATTAATCCCTTCCCTGTATACTTGTGTATTAATAGTTCCTGCTGTTATAACTGAATAGTCTGCCATAGAAGATACTGCAAACCAAACTTTTCAGCACCAGTAGAAGTTTCATAATGTGGAAGTAACTGACGTCTCCTTCAAAAGCAGGAGGAATCATGCTGAAGTCTGCTTTGGCGTGCATTTCGTCATCCATAACAGCGCATTAATTTTCTTTCGTAAGAAAATCGACTGTCCTAGATTACTTTTTATGACATTCTTTTAATTTTCAGTAACTCTTGGTATATTTGATTTCTTTCGGGTTTTTAAACCATTCCATTCCTTGCATCTTTGAACTATACTGACGTCTCTGGTGAACATCCCCTGTTCTTTTCTTTTCTAAATTCCTTCCTTAAGTTTCCAAATACAATCTTTATTAGTTTTTTCAATTCTTTTGTAATAAACAGTATTGGTCGGTTTGGATTTTTCAACTACTAATTTTCTTCGTTCGAATTCGTTCTTCTTTGCTCAAAAAAAGCACGCGAAACAATAAACAAAGTGTGTGAAGTTTAATTCGGAATTTAAATTTGTTACGAAGTAACGAAAACAAGTAAACTTAAATTCATTTTTTATGTGAAGTTAAAGTGACATGTTTAATTTTAAAGTAAATTTAAATTAATTTTATGTACAATTGTGAAGTTAAATTCGCATGGTAAATTTTTTGAGGAAATTTTTTTAAAAATAATTGCGGTGTATTTTTGAGGTGGGAAGTGGTATTTTAAATTATAAAACGCGTTTGCTTTTTTTTAATTCTTATATTTTTATTCGAGTTCATAAACTTAATTATAATAATTACTGTGCATTAGCCAGCAAATGCAAAAACATGTCTTAACAAATGCAAATTGAAAAAGATAATACAATAAGCATTTAAGTGACATGTAATATCATGTGCTGCTACTTCGTTCTGCTAACAATGCTGTTAATTGTACAATATTAAACTCGCCAATGTCATTTTCCTTTAACTTTTTTCGATCGTGTATCCTCGTTGTTTTGATTGTGTGACTGCTGATGTTCACAAATGTGGTAATGTATGTGGATTTGGTACTACGATTGCCTCTTGTAACTCTCTTGTAAGTCGTAAGTGAGTGTATCAGCAAGTGATACACCTGTTGTTACATTGGGGAACTGCGTTAAAAATCTGCATAGTTTTAGGCTCAAATCGCCATCGTCATTATCCATGTTTCTTAATCATTCCTTGGCAGTTGAAACGTAGAGTTCTGCTTGCCGGTTTGAAGGCAGCTGATAGGTGGCACAAAATTTATGACGTACGCCATTTGATTTGGCACATTTTTGGAACTCTTGTGATGTAAAATTTGTTCCATTAACGGAAAATAAAATTAGTGGTAGACCAAATATTTCTTGGATTATTCTAATCGTTTTATAAAACGCTAATTATTTGCGTGGGTATTGCTTCCACTGATTTTGTTCTATTAGCATATAGGTAAACATGAGTGGTCCAGCGTAATTTTTATGTTCTGTCTGGCATGGACTTGTAGGATACTAGCAAGGCTGTGGATTTCCCTTAACTGGCAACTTCTCGCAACACCAAACATAACCAGGACGTTACCTGAATGTCCAAGATGAAGTTTATTCAGAATTTTTCTTTGAAGGAATTTGGGTGTCATTTCTCGTATTTTATTAAATATGCAGGGATTTTCGAATGAACATTTTTCTTAAGTTTCTACAATTAGTAGTTTTTTCCCTTATATAATGCACTGTAATATTTCCTCATCGTCTTTTAATATTCCTCGCTGAGTTTCCCTTTGTGTAACTGGAGTTGCGTCTATTTGATTTAATTGGAAAATGGCGGAATTATCTTCCGATAATTCATCATTTCGTTCATTATCTGGAAATCTTGGTAAAAAAATCTTTTGTATTCCCATATTGAATATTATAATCAAAACCTGAGAAAAAAAAATTTACGGAATGTAGCATTCTTACTTTTTCTTATTAAATATTTCGGTTAACGGTTTGTGTTCCGTAATCAACGTTATTTTACGACCATAGGAGTATTCTGTAGACCCCAAAGAATTGCATTGGCTTTCTTGTCTATTTGTGAGTAATTCCTTTCTGCTTTTCATGGACTTTCATTGTTTTTTTCATCAATATGAGAAATTGATGAAAATAATGAATGAATCTGTTGCAAGTCAAGAGTAACTTGTCATAAGAAGGAATTGTAATCTTTGTACTACTTATTTCGTCATTAATTCTTTAAAAATTCACTTCACCAGAAAAATTTTACATCGTTTCATAATAGATTGTAAATTGATTGTAGTCGATTAGCCAATTTTGTTAAAAATTTCTTGAAATAATTTACCAGTCTTAAAAATCTTCTAACTTCTACCACATTCGTCGGTCTATAACATATATGTCATGTGGACCAGTAGAAACTAACACTTTAATATTGAATCCTTGAATATTTGTAATATTTTTGGGCCCGCTTTTACACAAAATTTTCACTCTCTAAGTATCTTTAAGCGAAATTATTATCTGTAATATTAAAGTATTGCCATCTATTTCCATATGTATGCTTGGTGTAAATCTAGTGTCATAAAGTATTTTCTTCTGCTCATTTTTGCGAATATGTTATCGATCGTAGGTATTGGATAACTGTCGCCTTTAGTGACTTTATTAATCCGTACTTTATGGTCGGCCCATAAGCGGCTTTCTTTTTTGTTAGATTTGTTAGCTCCAAAATAGACTTTGAGGCTCCTGCCCATATATTTGAGTTGTATTCTATTTTCGGTCGGATGTAAGTGGTATATATTTTAAGGAGATCAGGAGTGAAGTAATTTTTACACCGTTTTAGAAAACCAAGACACTTGAATGCTTCTTTCGACACTTGAAAAACATGCTAGTTCTAACGAACATCAGATTGAATTCTCATGCTTAGAGCATCAAGAGTATCCGATTCCTCAATAACTGTACCACCCATATATACAGATGACATTGTTGATTCCATGGCCCTATGGGTCAGCATATAACATTGAGTCTTCAGCGCATTAAAATCAACCATATTCACTTCACCCCACTCGGAGATTGTTAACAGGTCTTGATTGAGTGTGACATTCATTGTCTGCCTTTTGCCCCCAACCTCCAAGAGGCTTGGCCTACAATTAAGGGAAAATGAATGACAAATGCTGCTGTCATCTGCGAAAGAGTAAATAGAATTAAAAGTTTGACCAAGAAGGTCGTTCAGAAAGAGAAGGAAAAAGAACGGAACATTGGGGTACCCCTGAATTAAGCTGAAACTCATTAGGTGAGACCCCATCAATAACAACACGTAGTGTTCGGTCTCTGAGAAAACTCGATATAAATCGAGAGAAGTCATTACCGACCCCAAATGCAATAAGCTTTGATATCAATGCACCGTGCCACACACGATCGAATGCCTTGGAAATATCTAGAGCAACCACTTTACTTTCGCCAAAATTGCGAATTGATTTTGTTTCAGTGGTGCGCGGTAAAGAAGAAGAAAGCAAATACTTCTAAAATTCATAACTACGCTGTATTTTTAATCAGACCGGTTTCTACATTTCAGCTTTCATCAGTGATTTTATTGAACATTGTGATAATTGTTATAATTGAATAGATTGTTTCTACTTGGGGCGGACGGGAAGTTTGAACCTGCGTCTTCTCACATACACTCGCAGTTGCACTTTTTGGTCACACCCTCATCTAAAGTCAGGCCTACCAGCAGTGTGCTTAAGAATCAGTTTTCATACCATACAGCTTTTACTTCGAATTAAGATACAACTCTGTCCAAACAAACACCATTCCGGAAGTATGCGTGCACCTAACGTAGACATTTCTATTGTCTTTATTTTCTAAATGCAATAATTATTTTTCCATTCTATCTTTTAAAGCGTATGAAACTGGGCGATATCTTATAAATGTAGGTGAACTATTTGGATATTTCGGATAATTTGGATTTTTGCTGCAGTTTCAATAAAAATGGCTTGGAAATGCTTCATAATTTCAAAAATTTCTTTTTTGCAGTGATTTAATTCATGGGGATTTCAAGGAAAATTTAAATATGACATTCAATAAGTGCATTGTAAGAATTGAATTCACATGTAATTTCAAGTGTTGCCACACTTGGTTCTCTTAACAATGCTGTATTAAATGCAATATAAAACTCGCAAATATTGTATAACATTAATGCAATGACAATGAGGTTATTTTTTCAAGAATTTTTACCATTCTATGCTAGGTCCTAATGTTATATGTCATGTTCTTTCGAAGTCCATATTTGGTTTTAGTGAATTAAGTTTCAAAATTTTTCTAAAAGACTTTGAAAACCACATACATACATTAGGGTGGTCCTTAATACAAAAAGTGTTCAAACTCTCGGTCGCACCCCCTAGAAATATGCGAATAGCAAAAAAAGTGAAAAATACAAAGTTTTGGGCCAATCAAAAAACATTTAGAGGTGGCTCAACGCGATTGAAAATTTCAAGTGTGTTTATATGGGGAAAATATGACTTTTTTCAGATTTTATGAAATTTTGTTCTATAGAGTAATTTTTCCGACAAATTGTTATATAATTCGGGATCAGTATTAAATTATCTTTCCAAAAAGCTATAAAACTTCAAAATCGAATATTCGCCAAGAAATAACAAATGCCCCAGACCACTTTTGTGCAAAAAAAAAAAACTAGGTCATGAAATGTGATGGCATTTTTTTTCAACTTTAAGAAATTAATTAAAGCCAACATTTTGTTTTAGTCTCTATGCCTGTAAGTACTTAGATATGAAGTATTGTTAACCTATTAAGCATTGAGACCGAAAATGGAATTTTTTTTTGATAAAATTTTGAAACTCCTTTTTCAAGTTTTGAGAAATTTTCTTAAATAAACTTAAAAAAAATGTCTTTTATTAGCTTTGGGTCATTTGTGGGTCTTCTTATTTTATTTAGAAATATATAGGTAGTTTTTATACAAAAAATAATTTTATAACAAAGTTGGTTAAGAGTTGTTTTAATTTATATTCGCGGGCAATAAGCAAATAGTTGCACCATAGATATATCACAATGGATTATTTTGATTCCAGAAGCACTGAAGGGTTAAATAAATACAAATTAACCGAATTATTTTTCTCAAATTCTAAAAAATGGTTTCATCGATTTTAATAGAAAAACTCGTTTTCGGTAATTTTTATTTAAAAATATCTTAAAATCCAAATCTGGCCTTGGCAAATAATGGGTTAACGTTCTCGGATTTATCCCAAATTTTAGGAACTGAAGTTCTACACATTTGGTTATTATATTTTAAGCGTCGCATCTAAAAATTTGATAGTACTTACAAAATATTTGAATTTTTTGAATAAATTGTTTTTATTAGCTTGGGGTCATATGTGACCCCAATTCCGAAAGGGTTAATGGGGTCATAATATTTTTTCCGAAATCCTTGGCTATTAAGATAAAATATAATACTTAAAATTAGAAAAGTGATGAATTTTTGATACAAAGTAACATGCATTTCACAAGACCTTAAAGAGCTAGATAAATTTTTTAAAATTTTGTTTAAGAAAATTTTTGAAAACTTGAAAAAGGAGTTTTCAAAATTTTATCAAAAAAATTTTCCATTTTCGGTCTCAATGCTTATTAGGTTAACAAGGTGATAATAAGACAATGCTGGATTTAATTAATTTCTTAATGTTGAAAAAAATGCCAGCAAATTTCATGTCCAAGTTTTTTTTGGCACAAATTTATATTTGATTTTGAAGTTTTATAGCTTCTTGGAATGGTAATTTTATACTGATCCCGAATTATATTATATTATACAATTTGTCGGAAAAATTAAACTATGGAACGAAATTTTCGTAAAATCTGAAAGAAAGTCATATTTTTCCCCATATAAAACACACTTGAAATTTTCAATCGCGTTGAGCCACCTCTAAATGTTTTTAGACTGGCCCGAAACTTTGTATTTCTCCGTTTTTTGCTATTCGCATATTTCTAGGGAGTGCGACCGAGAGTTTGAACGCTTTTTTTCTCCATATAATGAAGGGCCACCCTACTGTACATATGTGACTATTAGAGTGGTTTTATAAAATCGATCTTCGATTTTTATAGGTGCTCAGGTCTAGGATTGTGTCACTTAGTGTAAAAATGCTATTGTAAAAGTTTTAGCTCAATCGGACTATGCCTTCCCGACCCCATTCGGCCCTAAAGTTTAGAAAACGGAATACAAGGCGAAAAAGTCACTTTTTTTTAGTTTTTTTCAAAATTTTTAAATGTCGTAAAAGTTTTTACTCAAGAAGGTAAATTAATCGAAATGAAGATATAATTATGTTTCCAAAAAGGTATAAAAACACAAAATCGGTTAAAAACTAGCCCAGTAGTAAATAATACCCCAGACCACTAAGGTGGCAATTATTACTTGACCGAGAAATTCGAGCACACATTTTAAAAATTTTTTAAATTGATTACTGAAATAAATTTTTTTTACTTAAGAGACTCAAATTTGTGAGTTGTAGAAGAAGTTTTTTTTTTTGGATGGCGTTAACCTGTCCTAATGTGATGCCAAAGACGGACAAAATTTTTGGGGTGTTTTTCAAATTTTCAAACTTCAAATTTTAAAAAAATTTCTTCAACAAAATCGCAAAAATTGAGATTTGGACTCCAGTGGCTTGTTTAAAACATGTTAGAGATCGAAAATAAAAAAATTTAAAAATATCCCCTGGCACGCTTGGGTAGGGCAACGATTTAATTTTTGCAAATTTCGAGGAAATTGTGTTTTCTGGTAATTTTTGCCTTATTTGTTGTCATAAAACATTTAAAATAGAAAATTAGCTACTTTTGTACCGTTTGTTGTTTTTGTTTATCACCATGACTTAAGGTTGAAAAAAAAAATTTTTTGGACATCATTAACCCATGTCGACCAGAGGCCCCAAGAGACCCCACACTTATATATTTCAATTTACAAAAAACGTTGAAGATTTTCTTGCTACTTTTGAATTTTAATAAACGCGATGTAAAATATAATAACACAATATTTGAAGACTCTGTGCCAAAAGTTTTGGACATATTAAACAACGTTAACCCTTGCCGAGCCGCATTAAGGTCAAAGAAGTTACTGCGAGAATTTATATATATTTGAACAAAAAGTATTTAAATTCTTTTTTTTTTACAAACCTTGCTTAGACCAGTATTTTTATCATTTAACATAAATTTTGAAATAAATTAACCCTTAGATGCTCTTGGTGTCAAAAAGACCCATAGTTGAAAAAACTTTAAAAATATGTTGTGTTATGTTAACACAAGCATAATAATATTAAAAACAACAGAATAACTTCGCATTGGATTTATTATAATATAGGTACATAGAAAAACAAGAAATTAACAAAATATTTTTATTATGTAATGTCTTTTTTCGGTTTTTTGCATGAACTGTTACAATATTAAACAAAAAGATATGACAAGTGTCAGAATTCATATTTCAAAATAAACTAATTTAAATACAAATTCATACTTAATAGTCGTATAAAAAGATAAACCAATATATATTTAGGTAATATTAGTATTTGCGATATTACTTATCAGACAAGGGTAGACTAAGGGTACTTTTGGAAGTATCAGGGTACAGCCGACGACATTCCGATACCACCTGAAGTATGTATTGTTTTTGTTACTCATCTTTTGTAAGAGTGCTATTAAAGTCCTGAATTAGCTTCACCCCTCTTTCAGCTGTGTCGTTTACTACCTTCATACCTCTTACAAAACTTTGAAATACTGGTCTAAGCCAGGTTTGTAAAAAAAAAAAGAATTTAAATACTTTTTGTTCAAATATATATAAATTCTCGCAGTAACTTCTTTGACCTTAATGCGGCTCGGCAAGGGTTAACGTTGTTTAATATGTCCAAAACTTTGGGCACAGAATCTTCAAATATTGTGTTATTATATTTTACATCGCGTTTATTAAAATTCAAAAGTAGCAAGAAAATCTTCAACGTTTTTTGTAAATTGAAATATATAAGTGTGGGGTCTCTTGGGGCCTCTGGTCGACATGGGTTAATGATGTCCAAAAAAATTTTTTTTTCAACCTTAAGTCATGGTGATAAAGAAAAACAACAAACGGTACAAAAGTAGCTAATTTTCTATTTTAAATATTTTATGACAACAAATAAGGCAAAAATTACCAGAAAACACAATTTCCTCGAAATTTGCAAAAATTAAATCGTTGCCCTACCCAAGTGTGCCAGGGGATATTTTTAAATTTTTTTATTTTCGATCTCTAACATGTTTTAAACAAGCCACTGGAGTCCAAATCTCAATTTTTGCGATTTTGTTGAAGAAATTTTTTTAAAATTTGAAGTTTGAAAATTTGAAAAACACCCCAAAAATTTTGTCCGTCTTTGGCATCACATTAGGACAGGTTAACGCCATCCAAAAAAAAAAACTTCTTCTACATCTCACAAATTTGAGTCTCTTAAGTAAAAAAAATTTATTTCAGTAATCAATTTAAAAAATTTTTAAAATGTGTGCTCGAATTTCTCGGTCAAGTAATAATTGCCACCTTAGTGGTCTGGGGTATTATTTACTACTGGGCTAGTTTTTAACCGATTTTGTGTTTTTATACCTTTTTGGAAACATAATTATATCTTCATTTCGATTAATTTACCTTCTTGAGTAAAAACTTTTACATTTAAAAATTTTTAAAAAAAACTAAAAAAAAGTGACTTTTTCGCCTTGTATTCCGTTTTCTAAACTTTAAGGCCGAATGGGGTCGGGAAGGCATAGACCGATTGAGCTAAAACTTTTACAATAGCATTTTTACACTAAGTGACACAATCCTAGACCTGAGCACCTATAAAAATCGAAGATCGATTTTATAAAACCACTCTAGTGACTATAATATGGAGTTTGTTTTTATTTTGCAGAAATATGGCCATTGTGACCAAACGTAGCTTGCTTGGCCCTAATCTTATACCTAATTTTTAAGTCATGTTCATGTTCTTTCGGAACCTACGAATGTTTGGTTTTTCCAAATTGAGTTTCAAATTTTTTCAAACAAATTTTTAAAACTTGTTAGAAAAGGTATCCATACACTTGATGATGAAAATTTTAAATATTTATAAAAATTTGAATAAAATATTTTGAATTATTAACTTTTAACCATTGACACTTTGTGAATTCTGCCTGTTTTTCAAAAAACTTACGGAACCCCTTCTACTTGAAGTTTTTTATTGTTTACAAGGCAAAAAATACAGTACAGTAACTATAAGTGCCAGAAAAAGTATTCGTACATTTACAATTAGGGAAATCCGACGAGTTATGTAGCAACGTACAGGTGTTGTATCGTCGCATTCGTTATCGAAATTTTTCGGTCGAAATTATTTATTTATTTTCTAAAATAAAATACTAAGAGTAATTATACTCTGTTAAAGTTAACAAGTTAATAGTAAAGGTGAAACGAGGTCTGACGATTGTCAGTCTTCTTTAAATAATAAACGATATCGAATGCGACGATTTGCTCCCAGGTCTGTAACATCGCTTTTATTTTAGTAGAAGATAAACTTGATTGATTAAAGTTAATTTGATTTAATTATATATCCTTTGTGAACTATTTTTTAATATAAGTCTTGCAATAAAATTCGCAAACATATTGCTAATAACATCATCATCACCAGATTCAAGATTATGAAGTTTCAAATTAGATGGAAAACCACTACATTTTCTCTTCGAATTTACGATGTTATAAAATGATTTCGGATCCCTTTTAAAATTGTTTTTAACTTCTACTAAGTAATTGTCGTACAAAGATTTGTTGAGAATATTATATTCCGCGCGACTAACATAACGGAAATTCTTGTCGTCTCGCATTGGCTTGACTTAATATTTAGTGTTAAAATTTTAATTTTTATTGTCATAAAAAAAATATACATATCGACATTTTGTATTTAATAATAAAGTTGTTCGTTTAGAATAACATGGTTTATTTTTTGCTGGGTGATGAAACGAATCAGACAATGACTTTGTTTTATGCATTCATCATTTAAATTTATATTTATTGAGGCCCAGGCATGTTTAGTGATATGTTTTAATTTTTTTTTTATTTAAACCTGTTTAAATGCCTTCAAATACAACAATATTTCTTTAGCTCTTAATTCTGTTTTGTCAGTTTGTATTTAAAAAAGTTATCGTCATTCAAGATTAAAATCAAATAATTTTTTAATAAAATATTACGGAAAAATTTTATTTAGGTTGTGAATATCAATATTTTTAGGCTTAAGTCGCACTATTTATAACAACAGTATATTGATTTGATTTTTTTTTGGCACTGAAATGGCACACAAGCAGAATATTTTATATTATTTTATCGATATTGTTTATGTTTTTATTTTATATTCATTTTCATTATTTTTTATGTGGTTGGTATAAAATTAAAATAAATATACATACATACATACATATTTATATATTTCATAATATCGACTGAGTAAAAAAATTGTACCCTACACTGTGAGTTTCGAGAGTAGATTTCTGATGCAAATGAGTGCACCATATATGGTGAGGTCACTTATTTCTTGTAATTTGAAGTTTTTCTAAACTATTTCTATAGGAAATTTCCCAAAGTGTGCGAAGTTAGCCCCCCATTTTTGGAAATAAAAATTTTTGAAGATTGTTCTAAATTGTTCTAGAATTGTTCTACAATCTTCTAAAACGATGAGTTTCTAAAATTTAATTTGCCCCCCACTTTTGAAAAAAAAAAATTTTTTTGGCGGTTGTTCTACGTTGTTCTAGTTGTTCTAAACATTGTTCCAAAATATATATGTCGCAAACCGGAACGTACGCAAATGAGAACGAAAAACATTTTTTCCGCGATATCAACGTTATTAAACGATATCAATATTTTTATGCAACACAAAAGTTAACGTACAGATTCCAAAATTTCTTTCATACAAGGTATCCTGAATGGCACCTGAATGTAAAATCTATAATATTAATAGGCAAGGCGATTTTTTGTGACCGATGTAAATTTCACAGTTTTAACCCGATTTTGACAAAAATTTATCATTTGAAAGGTATTTCTTTTTCGCTGTTACTCAGATTTACAGATTTTCATCGTCTGGAATATTTTTTTGGAGTTATGATCGCTTAAAGTTGCAACTAACACATACATAAAATTATACAATGCTATGTGTGTGTTTATTAAATTTATTAATGGGTTTGTGTTATTGTTGTGTTGAGTTTGCTTTCTTCATTTAAAATGAGTTCAATTGTGAAGCATACGTTTGGGGTCTTTATTAAATGAAAATATAACATTTCCTAGAATTTGCACTCGAATTTCGAGTGCTGCAATCTGCTTATATATATATAGTTATTACAAAAATCACAAAAACAAAAAAAAAAAAACGTAAAATATACCAAAATTACAAAAAAAAAAACAAAAAAAATTGCGGATTGCGACGTATCTATTTTGGAACAATGTTTAGAACAACCTAGAACAATCGCGAATTTTTTTTTTCCAAAAGTGTGGAGCAAAGTTAAAAATTCGTTTTTTCGATTTACCGGTACAAATTACATTTTAGAAACTCATCGTTTTGGAACATTGTAGAACAATCCTAGAACAATTCAGAATAATCTTCAAAAAATTTTATTTCCAAAAATGGGCGGCTAACTTCGCACACTTTTGATATCGCGGAAAACTATTTTTCGTTCTCATTTGCGTACGTTACGGTTTGCCACATATATATTTTGGAACAATGTTTAGAACAACTAGAACAACCTAAGCTTAAAATTTGTTTTTTTTCGATTAACCGGTACAAATTACATTTTAGAAACTCATCGTTTTGGAACATTGTAGAACAATCCTAGAACAATTCAGAATAATCTTCAAAAAATTTTATTTCCAAAAATGGGGGGCTAACTTCGCAAAAGGAAATGTATTGTGTTAAAAACATCCATAGTTATCATAAAATGTGTAGGACCCATATAAAACTGTCTTCTGATATTCACTGAAGTCTATAAAATGATAAATGATATCATTGATTTAACTGAAGTTTGGGTTTTATATGTTTTTATCAAACATAAATGACCTTACTAAATTTGGCATGTCGGACTAATTTCAGAGCCCCGGTCCCCATATGAAAATAACTTCCAAAGGTTTTTTTTTTTTGTATACATCAACACTCAGGGGATAGCCTTTATAATGAAGTGCACTGTGCTGATATCAGGAAAATATGTTATATGACCACGGTCCAGACGCTTCAAAATAGACTGTGAAGACCCTGCCCATATATGGGAGTTGTATTCCATTTTTGGTTACTACGTTAAAGTGATGAATAATTCCTTGAGTCATTCCAATATCGAATTATTTAATTTTCTTCTTTCAAAAAAAGTATCGAAAACTTGACCATCTCGGATCGATTTAAATTAGCGCAGGGTCATTTGATTCCTAATAAAATGTACTTTAATTAGATTGATTTAAATATTGTATTTTAAGGAATGGTGCAAAAGAAATGTTGTCAAATTTGTAAAAATTTCAGTTTCCGCAGTTTGACAAGAATTCGTGCTTATGCTGAAATTTTTAGGTGTACGAGGTCGGTGCTAGAACAATTCGAGCTGACTAAAAAGACACAACAAATTTGGAAAAATTTTCTCCAAAAACGTCATTTTAGTCATGTTGGACATCTGCCAACAACATAACCTTGAAATATTAACGAATTTGTTATCAGAATCATTTACGAAAATGGCGAATTTTGACCTAAATAAGCGTCATTTACGGGAAGTTTTGTTATACTTCTTCAATTTGAAGAAATCTACAGCTGAATCGCATCGATTGCTTGTACAAGCAAATGATGAGGCTGCCTTAAGTGTGGTAAGTTGCCGTAAGTATAAGAACATTGAATTCAACATCGAAGACAAAGAACGTAGTACAAGATCGAAAGTGTATGAAGAGTCGGAATTGAAGGCATTATTGGATCGAGACTCACCCCATGTGCATGAATTTTCATTTACATTAGGAGGGACGCAACAAGAAATTTCACATCTTTTGGAAACACTCCATTGGGTAGTTTTACTTCATCCGCTGTATTCATCAGAGATTGTGCCTTTTGATTTTAACATCTTTCGATCGATGACACATGTGCAGCCCGTCAATTCATGGGAAGACACGGAATTTATTTCGATAGACAAACGGATTGCCAAAGCGCACCAGTGGAGGATATAATAAAAGGTATTTTTTTTGCATTGCATTGAAAAAAAAAATCCGGCATATGGCACCTGTGGCTCTGAACAGAGGCTCTTTTCATAAAATTTTCGATGATATTTTGAGAAGGTTGTGTCTCTATCTCACCGATGTCAGGTTGGATCCCGGCCTTAAGCTCACCAATTGTTTGTGGCTTATTCACATAGACCTGAGATTAAAAAAAAAACCCAAAGAATGAAATCGCAGTATCTAGGCATCCAATTGACATTGTAGTTTCGGGAGATGCTTCGGTCTGGAATTCATTGCTCCAATAAATGGATCGTTTCGTGCGCAGTATGCCAAGTGTCGCCGTCCTGCTGAAACCACATATCGTTCAGAGCCATACCATCCAGTTGAGGTCACAAGGGCTTCGTTGTCATGTTCCTGTAACGAATTCTATTCACAGTCGTGCACTCTTACTGGATGACCCTTTTAGTTTTGTTTACATATATAAAAGTTCTAGTATAGCCCAGCACTCGAAATTCGAGTGCAAATTCTTGGAAATATTGTTTTTTTATTCAATGTTATTTTAATCTATATATATAAAAAAATTTATGAAATTCACAATTCAGCACAAGGTGGTAATATACAATTTAAATCATTCGCAGGGTGTAACGAATTATTATAAATATTTTATTTTATGTAATTTAATACATTTTTAAGACAGATTAAACATAAATTTTATCATTGCCAGCTTCTCCTACATATGAGCTATAACTATGCCAATTTTCACACTCCTCCGCGCCCGCATATTGCTTAAAAATTTACCTTCATGTATTAATATATAGATTTATAATTAATTCCCTTTCTAAACTCGTTGGAAAGCTAAATATCGATTGAAAATTTACGGAGTTAGAAATTCTTTAGCGGGGGAAGGAAACCAAAATTCTTTTATGATATTAACTTCGGAAAATTATGGTTTTGTGATGTAATCCACCAGACCTATTATTTGCACTAGACCAATTGACAAGAACATTAAAACATTTCAGAGTGTTATCAATAAGATATTATTTGATATTATAAAAGAATACAAAACGTTAAAAACTATGAATTGTTCATTCGTTTTATTTATTTATATAAAAATAATGCAAAAGATAAGGATTGGTAAATAATAACGACATGCTGCTACCATGTTTTTGTTGGTTTTAAACAAACATAATTGTCTCAAGGACGTTATTGTTCCATTACACTAATATTATTTTGTAGGTTAATTTCCACACAATGTAAATAGATAAAATTAGAAGCGGCCACGAAAGAATTACATAAAGCTTTGATTAGTGCAAAATTGTAACTCGCTTAACATTTTTAGTTTTTTATTGTGGGCGTAATTGTGATATTGGACACACTGAGTTACAAACAGATTGACAAACCCATATGCATAAATAAAAGGTGGAGGGCATATCAATTAATCAATTTATTGCAGTAAATGTTAATAGTTTCTGAACAATATTATAAAATTTGTTAAATATTTTAAATAATATAATCGTATGTAAATCTTTATTAGCACTTTACGTAATTATCGATGTAAATAACGAATTTCAAATAGATAAAAGTAGAATTAATTTAATTTAGTTTTTATTTAAATAAGAATGGCTACGTATATAACCGTATAAATATTTACATAAAATACTTTTCATTATATATTAATATTTTAAACTGGAAACTTTACTAATTAATTTTATTTTTCTCATTTTAGGTAAGTTGTGACGTTTATTCTGTAAGTTGCTTTTGTTAAATTACCTTGTTAAGTTATGTATTATGATTGTGGGATCTTGAATTATAAATGGGCATGTTTTAAATTAAACTCAAAGGGTATAGACTTTGACTTTAGTTTTTTTCTGTTGAGGGGCAAAAAAGGGAGTTTAGTAAAATGTTTTACAAAAATATAAAAACAGAAATAGTCTGGCCACAGATTTTAACGAGTGAACACGAAACATGGTCGGTGAACAATATTTATAATTATTATTCTTTAATTTAATATAATTTAAGTTTCATATTAAATAACATTAAAATTCAATTCGTTCTTAAACTCAACCGAGTTTCAATTAAAACGAAATTGCAACCAGAAAATTCTACATGATTTATAAAACGTATACATCCAATTGCAAAGGGTGTCCCAAAATGAACATTGTTATCTTTTTATTGAATCATAAAGTACACTGGATAGGGATATGTATGGAATAACACAGCCACGGCTTTGCCAGCACATACGCACTCTTTTCTCAAAAGTTTCCATGATAATTTTGCATAAATGTGGCTGAATTTTGTTGATGTAGCATTGAATTTCCACCTTCAATATATGCGTGGTTATGGCCTTGCTGGCATAGACCTCTGACTTTAAATCATCACATAAAAAGAAACGAAATGATGTTAAGTCATACGATCTAGGAAGCCAATTCTGATCGCCAAAGCACCGTCTTTTTGATACCACATTTCGTTCACATCAATATCTTGCAATGTGAACAGAAGGAACTGTGTTATCATGTCGTAGGCACCGCTTGAACAGCCTCAGTTGCGAAAAAGTATGTACAGTCCAATTTAAGCCTCCAGCTTAAAATCCCAAACAAACAGTGATTCGATCGTAGATGCATTTGTTTTTCGACAAACACATGTGGCTTCTCTGTATAATGTTAACCAGTCTTTCGTGAGTAAGTTTATTCTTAATCTAACTTAAGTTAGCGTGAGAACCAAATCGTATTATATATCTGTGGTTTTCTAGAATAACCGCCTATGTCATAAAATCAAAATGTTCAGGGGAGCCAAAAAACGTTATATTTGAAATTATGGGCTCGATATAAAGATTTTAGAGCTTTTTATTTAACAGTCCTGTAGATGTGGGCAATAAATACTTTATATAAAATTTTGAGTCAAAAATCTTCAGAGGAATAGATCCTAGAGAAGGACGAAAAAACAATATGTAAATTACACTTAAAGTGTGTGCAGATAAAACAATTTATGTCGACGAACGTCGTATTTTTGAAAAAGAAAACTACCAATGCAACCACTCATGTAGACATAAGTTGTTGTTGCTTGAAAAATGGATTTTTTTTGTTCGTCAACAAAAAGTTAACGGGACTTAGGATGAGAATATAATAACGTATCAAGAATAATAGTGACAAAAGATAACAGAAATAAACCAGAGTTCAGAAAAAAACACACACTGAATAAAAAACTCGTACATATATGTAAACAAACATAACTTAGACCAACACACACATATTTTTATTTTCATACCAATTATGTTTGTTTTTAAATTTTCATCGGTGCCCAACACAACCATGACTGTGTTCGTTTTAATATTTCGTTATTTACACGAACATTTTTGTATCACATACTTTTTGTTTCAATCACACATAAAGCACACATTTTTGAGTGTTGCTTTATTTGAAGTTCATGTTCTGGTAAGTGTACTGAAAAAAAAAACACAGAACATATACAATAAACAGGTTCGAGTTCAGTTATATTTTAAGTCGTGTTGTGGCTCGTGTAGTGAGAAAAAACACAACATGTACAATAAACAGGTTCGAGTTCAGTTATATTTATACCCTATACCACTATGTGGTTTGGGTAAATTGACTTTGTGCTGCTGTTTGTAACAACCAAAAATATTTGACCTAGACCCATCTTTAATTATACCGATCGAATCAGTATCACTTTCTGAGTTGATTTAACAATGTCCGTCCGTCCGTCCGTCCGTCCGTCCGTCCGCCCGTCTGTGTGTCCATGTAAAACTTGTAATCAAACTGCAGGTCGCAAATATGAATATATTTTGATGAAATTTTGTATATAAGCTTTTATCGGCCATCGGATGAACGCTATTGAAATTGGTGAGAATCGGTCCATGTTCAGACCTAGCCCCCATACAAATTACCCATATGAAATCGACATAAATTGCCATAAGATCCAAATTGTCATATAGATGTTACTCAAATTGGGTTTGTATGCGTTCATTACATCCACTAATGAGTAGTCCAAAAATGATCCCTTTGACCCCATATAGAGCTGCTTCCCGATCTTCACTTAAATCTATTTAAAAACAAAAATATTGCACTGATTCTTCTCAAATTTTGTTTGTACATATTTTTGCAAAATACAAGAGACTTTACCAAACATGATCAGGATCGGTCCATTTTTGGACCTAGTCCCTTTATAGATATAGCATCCGATATGAACTTTTTCATATCTAGACCGACTATAATTTTCTTACTTGTTTAAACACGACTTAAAATATAACTGAACTCGAACCTGTTTATTGTACATGTTGTGTTTTTTCTTACTACACGAGCCACAATACGACTTAAAATATAACTGAACTCGAACCTGTTTATTGTACATGTTCTGTGTTTTTTTTCATTACACGTACCAGAACATGAACTTCAAATAAAGCAACACTCAAAAATGTGTGCTTTATGTGTGATTGAAACAAAAAGTATGTGATACAAAAATGTTCGTGTAAATAACGAAATATTAAAACGAACACAGTCATGGTTGTGTTGGGCACCGTAGAAAATTTAGAAACGCACATAATTGATATGAAAATAAAGATATGTGTTGGCTGCTTTTGAACAGAACATTGTGTGTTTCGTGTGTGTATTTTCTGAACCTTGAAATAAACACACAAGTTTTTATAAGTGGTTATAAACTGAAAAATAATCTAAAGTTATTTTGCATTTTTTTCATTAATAACAACGTATGTCGCTATGTGTCGTTTTCTGAGAAAATAATTTGTCAGCGATCAAACGTAGGTTGACATACGTCGTTATTTAAAGAAAAAACTCAGAAATAGGCAATATTAAAAAAAAAAAATTCACACATGTAAAGAGCGTTAAAAATTAATATATTTGGCATCGTTAACTCAAAACTGACAAAAATGGACATACGCGGTTATTGCAGAAAACCACAGATATATGGCAATTTGCTTACAGTGCAAATTGTTATTATGGACTGCGTAGTGCAGTTCACTATAGAATGCAAGGTGTCTGGGACATGGCAATAGACACTGCTTGAACAAACTACATCTGAACTCCAAATGACGATTATGGAAGTCATCAAGGTGAAAACGTGCTTACTTCATCGCTTAAGATAATTTTGTTCGAAAATTCAGCATTGACTGTCCATGCATAGTTGCCAGATAATCTGGGTATAAAATCATCAAATTTTGGGTGAAAAATCGTCAAAATCGTCATTTCGTTTTGTAAAATCGTCAAAAAAAAAATCGTCAAAATAAAAACAATCGAATTTTTCATATACGTATGTATATATTTCTGTGGCAATATGACATAACATCTTAAGTCCACTTAAGTGAAAATTGAGTTTTATTAATATTAGGATTCTCCTTTTCAGGATGCATATTTCTATCTGTACTTTTTTTAAATAAACCAATTAATAGAAAAATTATCGCAGTTTACTTTTTAACTTTATTGCTTTTGAAAATAAATTAATACGTCATCTTAACTTATTTTTTTAAGACACGACATTGAAGCTTTCAGCATAAAAACTTATATCAACTTAAGTACAGTGATTACTAACAATTTTGAAATAAACTTAATAGACACAAACATCTTATATTGAACTAAGCTGTTATGTATACTTAAAATATTCAGATAGGCAAAATATTTCTTTTTGTAAAACATCTTATCTCGACTTAAGAATAGTAAAACTATAGTCTCCAATTCATTAGAACCTTTTAAGTAAGATTTTGTTTTTCTGTAAATTAATTTTATTAAAAAAAATCTTAAGTACAAAACAATAATTGTAGAATATATCTAAATAATATATTTTTATAAAACCAACCTTTTGTCTAAAATAATAGTTTATCTACTTAATGGGTTAAAACTATGTTATTAAATCTAAACCAAATTAATTTTACATAAAATGTGAAATATCTTAAAACTGTAATTTTCTACTTAAGCTCTTATGTTATATTGGCACAGATTTGTTTTATTTAACAAAGAAAACCAAAAATAATAGAGGAGATAAAATTCTTATAATTTTTATTGAAAATAAGTAAATTATTAAACAAAAAAATATAAGAATTCAAAGTAAAACATTTATAGGTACATGTTTAATATTGATGTATGAAAATGTCATAAATAACAATCGCATATCATTAAATTTGTAATTTAAATTTTCAAACTCTTTTGAAAATAAATTAATTCAAAATTAAATAATTCTGTTTTTATTCACACTTTAAATATAAATTTCAGAATTTAACATTTTTATGAAATCTGTTTTTATTGCAATGCCATAGCAATTATTTTTATTTAATTTTAAATAATATTTTTTTAAAAGAATTCCTACCATAGAATCTTTTCCTAATCGATTTCTAACTTTTGTTTTATTCAGATTTACTTAACTGAATATTCTTTCAACATTTCCTAAGGAATGTGGCAAAATTAATATGTTTTGAACAATTTTGTTAAAGTAGGAAATAAATATCTAGAATCTGCACGATAAATTTAAGACGTTTTCTTCCAAAAACCTAAGAGGCCATCAACAAAATAATTTTTAAAATTCAAAAATTTAACTGTAATTGTAACGAAAATATAAGTTTTGTTTATCCTCTAACTTAACAAAATATGGGAACTTTTTAACAACAATAAAAAAGGATTAGTTTTTTCATTTATTATAAAGTTTGGATCAATTGAAATTTTCAAAATCAAATCTTTTTAAAATTTGGTCACATAGTTCTACATATGTACAGCTGTTTAAAGAAAAAAAATTGTCTTTTTTTATTAACTGAAAATTATATGGTTGTCACAATATGATATAGTTTACAGACAAAATGTTGTCAATTTTCGATATTTGTAAAAATCATCATTTTCAGTGCAAAAATCGTCCAATCGTCATTTGGCTATTTTTGATACAAAAAATCATCAAAATGACGATAAATCGTCAAATCTGGCAACAGTGTGTCCATGGTCCTTTTAGTTATTTATTTATTAGTCTATGAAAATATAATCTTTACAGACTATTTAACAACATTTGTTATTGGTAAATGTATTTAAAATTGACTACAACAAAACTAGAAATTAATTACATATCGTTTAGATCAGTGGTCGTCAAACACATACCATCTTATTTTGCTTACTCAATGCACTTAGAGAAACTTATAGTTAAAATAAGAAACGTACGTAAATAAAAAAAAATTAGTTAACCTATTTTAAGGTTCATGTTGTATAACACAATCAATATCAATATCATATTGGCAACAATTTATGCTAATAAGATCGTCAACATGTGTGTCTGTTAGACGATTTTTATACCTATACCACTATGTGGTTTGGGTATAATGACTTTGTGCTGCTGTTTGTAACAACCAAAAATATTTGACCTAGACCCATCTTTAATTATACCGATCGAATCAGAATCACTTCTTGAGTTGATTTAACAATGTCCGTCCGTCCGTCCGTCCGTCCGTCCGTCTGTGTGTCCATGTAAACCTTGTAATCAAACTGCAGGTCGCAAATATGAATATATTTTGATGAAATTTGGTATATAAGCTTTTATCGGCCATGTGATGAACGCTATTGAAATTGGTGAGAATCGGTCCATGTTGAGACCTAGCCCCCATACAAATTACCCCTATGAAATCGACATAAATTGCCATAAGATCCAAATTGTCATATAGATCTTACTCAAATTGGGTTTTGTATGCGTTCATTACGTCCATTAATGAGTAATCCAAAAATGATCCCTTTGGCCCCATATAGGGCTGCTGCCCGATCTTCACTTAAATCTATTAAAAAACAAAAATATTGCACTGATTATTCTCAAATTTTGTTTGTATATATTTTTGCAAAATACAAGAGACTTTTCCAAACATGATCAGGATCGGTCCATTTTTGGACCTAGTCCCCATATAGATATAGCATCCGATATGAACTTTTTCATATCTGCAGCCAAAAAAATTAATAAAAATCCCACTCAAATTTGGTTTTTGCTTATTTTCTATGTCCAGTTAGTTGGGCCTAAGAGATAGGGTTTCTAAACGCATGGTATAGGGTATCGTATAGTCGGTCTAGACCGACTATAATTTTCTTACTTGTTATTTTTATTGAAGACTCACATATATAATTTGATCCAAACATCAAATATAATTTAAGTATTTCATTTTTTGGTTTCGGATATGAAGCTTCATTGAAATTTTTTCAAAACTCAATACCAGTTATAAGCGGTAGATTCAAGTCATTTCTCATATTTAAAAGTTCTTCTTTGATAGTGATGATATCAATATTACATAACAAAGGATTAATATGTAATTCAATTATATTTTCTATTTGATCAAAAACGCATATGGTACTTTACTAGTAAAGTTTCCAATATATTAACATATTCATTTAATTTTCTCAAATTATATGGAAATATATTAAAAACTTCAAAAGTTCTTGTTAAATTAATAAAATTTTTTTTCTTTTACTAGTAGTTCAATTTTTCGTATAAATTGATGAACTGCAGAAACTAGTGCAATAATGGTTTTATTTTTACCTTGCAATTGGGTTTACCGAAAAAATTAAAAATTTGTATTCATTCTCTCAGTGCATCTCAAACATAAAGCGTCTACGTTTGAATGCTCATGCGAAACAGATTGATTTTTTTTCATTTTGTTTAATGTGTTAGCACATGTAGGGGTGAGAGCAAAACGCCGCATAGTGGTTTTGCTGACCATTGGTTTAGATCAGTGATGGTCATCGAGAGAATTGAGTTAGTAATAGTAATACACTGATCGAAATCCATGGACGTAACACAATGCCGATATTATAAATGGGTTTGTGTAGATTTTGTATGAATGTTTATATGAATGACTAAAGGGAAAATAGTTGAGTTCACGAAAAATATGGTAAAATTTTAAATATATTTTGTTGTTTTAAAATTTTAAATCTTACATTCTGAAAATGTAAAACAAAATATGAAGAACACTTAATCTTTTTTATCCATAAGTTTTAAGTTTATTAAATCAAATAAGTAAGTAGTTCATTTCTTTATAAAACGAAAAAAAAAAATAATCAAAACTTAAAAAGATAAGAAATTTCAAAGGTTAATAACTAAAAAATTTACCAGCCTGCAGTAACTGGATATTTTTTAAAATTAAAAAAATAATCATAATCAAATGGAGGCGATGTATGTAATTTATAGAAAATGTTTAATTTATAGCAGATTCAATGCCTTTGCGTAATTCAGTTTATCAAATCTTCGAAATTTTCTCAACATTTTTGGTTTCTTTTAAATAAATATTCTCCGTGTACCTATTAAAAAAAAATATATGAATTTCAAAAGGCAATGCGACATAGACCTGCTTTGGTCCAAAGCTTTCATAAGACTGAATGAAATTGTTGTTTACTTCTACTCTATGATGAGTATTTTTGATTTCGTTAGGCTGTATACATATAAGAAGCCGAGCACCAGCGTGCTTGGTATGGCCTTCACTGGTTTAGATAAAGTATTATAATAACCCTTTTGATCAAATCCAAACTTTATTAAAAATCAATGATATTTTAAATTTGATTAAGTTAGCATAATTTGTGCGAAAATATTTTACAATCAGGAATTGGAAATACCATGAAGTGCGCTTTGTAGTATTAATATTGATTCCGCTGAGGAATAACTGGAAGTACAAATTACTATGAATCAGACTGAACCGAAACGTTATATTTAATATTTTTCTTTGACTTTTAAGCTTAGGAAGCTTAATAAGAGCAAGATGGCTTTTATAAGAGGGTAATTGCATATTTGGATCCCAGCCAAGTTCGCGAAGGCAAAACATTAAAAATTGTTTTTTAATGGATTCAATGTACAGTGTAAAAAGGATCCCAAACTGCAGAACCATATTGTAGAATAGGTCTTACGAGTACAGTGAAAAATTGCTTTGTTGTGTATGGATGAGAAAACTCTTTCGCCCAGCGCTTGATAAATCCTTGTTTATCATATAAAGGCCATTGACGGGAAAGGATCTTATTTTCTTATTTCGCATATATACATTTTTTTACATTAAGTATCATTAAGTTTATTTTACACCGCTGAGCCGATGGCCTTAGCAGTTATGGCTTAATTAATATAATTTTTTAATAATTTATTATTATATAGTTATTAAATAAATAATTTTTTTTGCCCCATGCTGTGACATTATTTGTATGCAACTATAAACGAGATTGTTCGTCGACATTGTTAAATGAATTGAATATTTTAATATCATCCACATACATCAGAGATTGAGAGAATTCAATAGCTGAAGGAGAATCAAATGACTTCCTTGAGGCACACCAAATACAACATTAGTAGATTTTGATTCAACATAACGAAATTTAACATATTGTTTTCGGCCTGTTAAATAGGAATTAATCCATTTTATAAGCGTACTACTGAAACCCATACGATCTAGCTTAAACGGTAGAAGAACAATCCCTGTGTATTTTAAAATATCGGATTTATTATCAGATTTCAATAAAGAATTTTGTAGATAGCATCTTGAAATTTTCAATTCTTGTCCGCGACGCCGAATTTATGTTCCTGAAATTTCACCAACCTTCGTACGCACTGCTTCCATATTGACACTTGAAATGCATTTTCTTGAACGACCATTGGGTTTAGTATCACCAATTGATCCAGTCTGCCTGAGTTTTTTAATTACTTTGACGAAGTTAGATCGATATTTAGAAATTTTCGAACTGTATCTCCATATTTTAAAGTGTCAAACTGTATTTTGGTTTTGGTTGCTAACACTTTGCTGCATAACTGGCGACAAATTCAAATCGTGGTGAATTATGAAACACCCTTTATTTATATACTTAGTAAATATTTGTTTGTGGATATCTTATATATTAAAATAATTTATGAATAAACTTTTCATTCCAGATTTTTTTCATATTTTTCTTCTCTCAAACCTCTATAACTAGAGTTCTAATTAACGTAGTCTGTTGACATACATAGGTCTAAGAACACTCAGTGGATCAAGCTCCTTCTTTTGAGCTATTAACTGGGGGTTTGAGGAAAGTTATGCGTGGAGAATCAACTTTACTTTTACTGTACGTTAACTTATCTTGGCATATTTTGGCATTACTGTACGTTACTTCTCCTGGCAAATTCGTTGGGTTTGAGGAAAGTTAGGCGTGGACAATCAACTTTACTTTTACTGTACGTTAACTTCTCTTGGCATATTTTGGCATTACTGTACGTTAACTTCTCTTGGCAAAATTTTGGTATTATATTATAAAAATTAATATAATATAATATAATGCTGCGGAGCAGCAGGGGTCCTCTAGTAAGTTATTAAATTAGTTAATTCATCATTGATGTTTGTAACTGTGAATATCTAAATGTTTTTTATTTATTTAAATACTTGTAAAAATATTATACAGGCAACTTTAAATATAGTGCCACCAACGCTTAGACTTTGAAATTATTTTGAAATTAAAAAAATCATACAATAGTAAATATCGGGGAACTGATTCAATATTGATCCTTGTGATCCTTTTATAACTTCCACATCACTATGAAGAGGGTATATATCAGTTTGTCAGGCCATTAGTAAGGCATCGGAAAATGAATTTGGAATTTTGTATATATTCTTGATCCTTATAACAACTCGAGTCGATATAGGGATGTCCGTCCGTCTGTCTGTGTGTTGAAGTCACGTTCATTCACAAAATAAACCATGTACCACCAGGTTGGTGTTTAAAAAATGCTAAAAACTCAATGTGTTTGTTGTTACAATTTAGTATTTAATTTCGTTACCTTAAAAAACAAACAACCTATCAGCAGTTTTCAAAGGTTTACAGGAGAGAGAAAAAACGTTATAAAATTGGAACTATTTGCAATATTGAAACGAAAATTATAAATTCTTAATTTGGTAATAGCTTGGTTATTTGTAATATTAGGCGTTCAAAGTGAATAATATTAAATAAAAAAACTCAATTTTAAAATTTTTGCTGATAGGTTGTTTGTCTTTAAGGTGACGATTTGTAAAATTGTGGAGGGTATCTAAGATTCGTCATAGTCGAATCTAACACTCTTCTTGTTCAGAAAATGCTTTGCTTTTAATAATTTTTACCTCTGTTGAGCAAATACAAAAATTAACCACTGCCAAAAATTTTAATGCCACACCAATGTGCAGAGGATATATGTATCTGTGGTTTTCTGGAATAACCGCGTATGTCCATTTTTGTCAATTTTGAGTTAACGATGCCAAATATATTAATTTTAACGCTCTTTAATGTGTTAAATTTTTTTAAAAAAAATATTAGCCATATCTGAGTTTTTTCTCTAAATAACGACGTAACTTAAATCTTTATTAAATTAATTTGCAGCACTAACGACGTATGTCAACCTACGTTTGATCGCTGACAAATTATTTTCTCAGAAAACGAAAAAAATGCTAAATAATTTTGGATTAGTTTTCAGTTTATAACCACTTTTAAAAGCTTGTTTGTTTATTTCTGTTATTTTTTGTCACTATTATTCTTGATACGTTGTTATATTCTCAACTTTTTGTTGACGAACAAAAAATCCATTTTTCAAGCAACAACAACTTATGTCTACATGGGTGGTTTTCTTTTTCAAAGAAAACGACATTTGTCGACATAAGTTATTTTATCTGCACACACTTTAAGTGTAATTTACATATTGTTTTTTCGTCCTTCTCTAGGATCCATTCCTCTGAAGATTTTTGACTCAAAATTTTATATAAAGTATTTATTGCCCATATCTACAACACTGTTAAATAAAAAGCACTAAAATCTTTATATCGACCCCATAATTTCAAATATAACGTTTTTTGGCTCCCCTGAACATTTTGATTTTATGACATACGCGGTTATTCCAGAAAACCACAGATATATGTGTAATGTTTTCATTCTGTTCGTAATAATTATAAATCGAAAATCTAGACCACATAATATATATATATATATTCTTGATATTTATAACAAGGTTAGTTGATATAGAGATGTCCGTCTGTCCGTCTGTGGAAATCACGATCACGCCATCATTAGCTCAGCTGGGTTGCTAATTTTTACTGTAAATGATTAATTGACATCGTGAACAGGTTGCTATTTAAAATCATCAAAGACAGTTAAATAGTTCCGAAATTTCAATGAAAATGTTAAAAACTCTGGATCAAATTTGATTTTTCTATGTTGTTCTTGTTATTGCTGATATTGCTGTTATTCTATATTTTGTATTTTTTGTGTGGTATCTATAGTTATTGTTGTTGTTGTTGTGGTCATTGTGTTTGCTTCATGATTGTATATATGTATGTATGTTTTGTTATTCTCCGCGTCTTAATTTCCACACTTTTCTTAAAAAAGCACCGAAGTAGTTATTAACGAAAAATTAAATAACTATTTATAGACTTTAATAAAAACGAATACATTTTTTCATAATATTTTCGCACCACTTTAGATTTATTCAGTTTTTCTTTCAAAAACTCTAAAATTTAACTTAAAGAAACATTTCCATATTACGAGATCTTTCATTTGAAAATATTTAAAATTTTCCTAATTTAAAAATATTTGTATACAATTTATCATGGTCATGGCTTGATGAATTTGGTATATTTGTTTTGTAGAAAAAATCTCAGATTAGGAAGTTTAAGCATTTGGAATATTTTTCCTGTTAAACGTACAGAGGTTATTGTTCAATATTTGCGGGTTCTAATATTTTTCTTATACAATCACCGCAAATATAACAGAGCTTAAGATAAGTTATTAAAGAATTATTTCCCGTAGACTTGAAAAAAATTATTCAAAAAGTCTGCAGCCCTTGCTTTGAAACAAGATAAACATTGAAACCATACCTCAGACTAATTCATTAAGTGCACTAATTTACTGACGATTTAAATGTAAATTAATGGATTATTCATAAATTAATTAAGATATAATTACCGTTAGTTACGCCCTAGTTTTTCGAAACGCAATTTCCGGTTTTGTTTAGGTATTTCTAGCTCATTATACAATTGAAAAGCAAATTTATGCGCCGTAGTCATGATGACAGGAGTAATCATGACTCTGTTTTTTTTTTATTACCTCCTTTTGCTTATTTTGAAAAGCATACGTTGTACTTTTTGAAGAAAAACATTTTGTAAAAAAAATATTTTTTCCTTAATTGTTCCATTCCATTACAATTGTTTTGAACACTGCCAATAAAAAAACAAGTAAGAAAATTATAGTCGGTCGAGACCGACTATATGATACCCTATACCATGCGTTTAGAGACCCTATCTCTTAGGCCCAACTAAGTGGATATAGAAAATAAGCATAAACCAAATTTGAGTGGTATTTTTATTAATTTTTTCGGCTGCAGATATGAAAAAGTTCATATCTGATGCTATAACTATATGGGGACTAGGCCCAAAAATGGACCGATCCTGACCATGTTTGGTAAAGTCTCTTGTATTTTGCAAAAATATATACAAACAAAATTTGAGAAGAATCAGTGCAATATTTTTGATTTTTGATAGATTTAAGTGAAGATCGGGAAGCACCTCTATATGGGGTCAAAGGGATCATTTTTGGACTACTCATTAGTGGATGTAATGAACGCATACAAACCCAATTTGAGTAAGATCTATATGACAATTTGGATCTTATGGAAATATATGTCGATTTCATATGGGTTATTTGTATGGGGGCTAGGTCTGAACATGGACCGATTCTCACCAATTTCAATAGCGTTCATCCCATGGCCGATAAAAGCTTATATACCAAATTTCATCAAAATATATTCATATTTGCGACCTGCAGTTTGATTACAAGCTTTACATGGACACACAGACGGACGGACGGACGGACGGACGGACGGACGGACATTGTTAAATCAACTCAGAAAGTGATTCTGATTCGATCGGTATAATTAAAGATGGGTCTAGGTCAAATATTTTTGGTTGTTACAAACAGCAGCACAAAGTCATTATACCCAAACCACATAGTGGTATAGGGTATAAAAATATTTACGATTAAATGACAATGAATTTTTTGGTGTTCGAATTTAATTACAATGCCAATGAAACACTCCCATGTATGATACAAAGATCCCAACTGTGACGTAAGCTATATCATTTTACAATTCACTCCTAGGTGTTTTTGTTTCGAATTAAACATACGGAAATATTATTGTTTTAGATCAAATGACTTTGGTTTGGTAAAAGTGTACACACATCTATAGACGTAGATTTTTATTGAATATTTAAATTTTTTTAATAATACATCTTTTCTGTTATTAGTTACCAATAATTATTAGGAATGAATTAATTTAGTTCAAAGTTTTAACTACATCATTATTATAATAATCCATACTTCAAACTTTATCTAAGGAAAATGGAAGGAATATTATGAATCATAACTGAAAGCAAAATACGTTAAAATGTATAATATCATGTCGTTTAGATTGCCTTGTTTAAATAATAGCTTATTGGAATTTTGATATAGTTGACTCTACATTCCAATATGATTAGAATTTCATTCAGAATTTTGTACCAACCAGATGAAACAAAATGTATTATTACATCAACTATATCTAACTAGCTTATTTCATTAGAAACACTGTTCTCTGATTTCTATAACTTATTGTTTGGTAATCGGAATAAAAATGTTTATATTTATTTTTAGTTTAGAATGACAAACTTATATATACTCTGTGCACACTGGATTATTTGATGCTTTTTCAAATGGGATCTTGTTGGTCTAATGACATTTTTAAATAATAAATTTTTGTTTATTATGTTATGCGGGATTTCCTGCAAGTTTCGTTGATACTAAGATCCTAAGGCACTTATTTTCCAGTTCAGTTTATTTGAAATAATGAGAGCATTATCAATCTTCTGGTATGAGGGAAGAGAAAAATCTCACGTATAAATGGAGTATAACAGAAGAGATAATATTGAGCCTTTTGGCAGACCTATAGTGGTTGGTTTGGGGGAAGATTGTGTATTATTAGATGTTACAACCATCAAAAAAGTCAGTAAAAAGACTGCACAGATATCTCGGTATATCAGTCTCGAGCAATTTATATATAAATTCGTTATGCCAAACGGTATCACGGTATCGTTTATAAGCTTTGATTATATTTTTTATACAATTAACTGGGTGCACTGCACTGTGCTGTTATTCGAAACCAAATAGTTCGTTCCCTATAATCGAAGTATTTGCAATGGTATCACTGATTCGGTTTTGATTTTCTTATATAGTTTTCCTAGATTTCTCAATAAATTGATGGGCTCGGATTGTGTTTGGCTTGCGGATTGCAATAACTTTTTTGAAATGTTTGGGGAAAGAGACCTTCGAAAAATCATCTAGACCGGGTAATTTTGATGCTTGAATCGACACAAATAATGAGTTGATTTCATTTAACGATATAAGAGCCGATATAAGAGCCCGAGTCATCATAATCGATGAGTGAAGAATTTAAGCGATTGATTTCGGCATTTACAATTTTGTCATTTGAATTGTTGTATTTGGAAGTAAGACTATTTTGACAGTAGTTGCGCTTTCTCAACAACATTGTAGTTTAAATTGTTTTGGTAAAAAAAAAAATTATTTTGGTTTTCCCTCTAAAACTTCTGCTGGTTTTCCAGAACGATTTGTCACCCGGCCTTAAACATGTCAGCATATTGTTCCATTTATCATTAAGATGGGCATTAATTTCTTTATCGATCATAAAAGTTTGATTCAGATAAAATCGATCTTCGTTGGCTTTTCCTTTCAAAGTTCTACGGGTTTTAATTAGGTTTTCAATTGCTGCAGGTAAATTAGTTTTTCAAGAGGCTCAAAATTTAGGGGTGCCATGATTTCGGGCTTTTAAAATAATCGGACTAAACTTCTTAATTTCAAAGATATATGTAGATTTTGAGTTGTAAATTTTTCTTTTCATCCAAATTCCATTCTCATTAGTATTTCTAAACGCCACTCAGTCAGTTAATTTGTAATTATAGTATCTCAAATTCGAGTATATTTACATTCATATTTAGCGTGCTATTGCTTAACGCTAAATCAACGATTTTGTTGGAATGGGTAAAAAGTCGGACTGTTAGGATAATGTATAAAAAAGTTATGGTGAAAATTATACAGTACTTTTGACGCAGCGTTGGTACTAACACAATGCCACGAAATGTGTTTAGTGTTATGATCAACTAGATTTATAAAATCTTTATTTAATGAAGTTATGTTAGGTAAAGTTGAAGAGAGGAGCTATGTATACACATAGCTCATAACCGTTGTGTCCAGATAAACACCTAAGACAGAAGGTCGACTAGTTGTGCGCTCTACATCTCCACGTTCATCCGGTTATCTACCCCTCTACTTCCGGTTTCATCATCAAATTTCCTGAGTGTTTTCCATCTTATCCCCCTAAGACCCCTCAGGCCTGGTAAGAAGTGGTTGGATAGATATCTTACCCTTGTTCTCGCAAATGCAGGACAGTAACAGAAGTAGTGTTCTAGGGTTTCGCCATCCTCTCCGCAAGCTCTACATGTGGCCGAATTCAATGAGGATGCCAATTACCATACTAAGTTCCCCTCTACTCAGATTAAGGAATTTCTTAGTCTTCATAGTTTTGGGAGTACTCCATAATGTCTTTGTACCCTTACCCACGCCAGTCTCTTCCCAAATTGATACATACGAACTGGTCGCCCAGTCTGCCAGTTTCAATTTGAGAGACTTGAAGGGTATTGGGTTTTCCAAATTGATTCATTCCAGGAAAGAACCCTTTTTGGCCAGTTCGTCAGCAATCTCGTTTCCCATTATACCACTGTGTCGTAGGATCCAAACGATTTCAAGTCTGCCTCTTCTAAAGAAGTTTACAATTTCCTTCTTACACTCGAGGATAGTCCTTGATCTAGTTTTGCCCGGGGGTATTGCTCTGATAGCCGCTAGACTGTCCGTAAATATTTTCACGTCTCCGGGACTTGGGGAATCCCGTGCGTCAATAGACCTAATACATTCCGTTATTGCGATTAATACAGCCTGAAGACAGAGGTCCGGAAGTCGGAGGTATATCCCTGTAGATTGGTCCTCGTCATAGAAAGCTCTGCCAGTCATAACATGCTAGACTAGATGCGTCCGTATAGTAGTGTGACCCGGGAAGGTTTTGTAGAATATTCCCGTTCATCCAACTTTCCCGGTCTTGTATCCATATACTGCAGGGTGTATCTGTTGACACTGCAGAGTTTCTATCACAGCTAATATCCACTGTGTTGAGTTCCGGAATTTGATCCAAAATGGTCTGGTTGCTGGTCATGTGGTCGGTGATATATTCCCCTGTTACCTTTAATCGTAGCATGGCCAGAGCTGCCTCATATTTAATTCTAATATCGATTGGGTGTACAGATAGAATAGTCTCTAAAGCCCTCGTAGATATAGTCCGTATTGCACCACTCATTCCTATGCAGCAGAGGCGCTGTAGCTTTTGGAATGGTTTAATGTAGCATTTCTTGTTCATTGATGTTGACTATGGATGCGTAGGTTAGAATAGGTCTGACGACGCTTGTGTATAGCTAATATGCCATCCTCGGGTTTAAACCCCATTTTGAGCCTATAGCTCTTCTGCAAATGGCCCATATACGATGAGCCTGCGCAACCCTGCTCTCGATATGGTTTTTCCAAGTGAGCTTTTTATCGAGAAGCGTATTGGTTGAAACATTGTTAAAAGCTCCTTCTATATCAATAAATATAGCTAGGGTGAAGATTTTTAGATAAAAAGATCTTTCATTATGGTGAACTACTTCATGAACCGCAGTTTCCACTGAGCGTCCCTTTAAATAATCATTCGAGATTTGAGATTTAACCATGTTGTCGACTATTCGCTCCATGATTTTCAGTAGGCAGGATATAAGACTTGTTGGTCAATAGATCTTTGGGTTCGCGTAGCTTTCCTTTCCCGGCTTCGGTATCAAGACCACTTTCGCCTCCTGCCATGCCCTGAAGTTACTTTTACAATATTTTGCGAAATGATAGATCTACTGTTAATTAGAATTTCTATTGAAGGTTTTTCTATTTTTTTATCGTATTTTCAATAGTTTCTGTTTTGTTTGATTGTTCTGTGCACAAGCAGAGCTACTTCTTCCACCTGGAATCTGATCTATCGTTTCGCAATATTAAATAATTTTTTAAGAAAATTTTCTGTTAGTTGAATCTCATTTAAAGAGACAATATGAATGTTTTCTCTTTCCAGAAAACATTCGAATTAAAAAGTGCAAGAGTAATAATGAAGTATTTTTGAATCATGAGAATTATTGTAGCCGATAAATTTCTATTTTAATTTGAAACTAAATACAATATAATATTTTGTTTTTACAAGTACTAAAAAACAAATGGACATTTTAATGAACGTAAATTTTGATTTCCAACAGGATTTCACGAGGATTCATTGTTCCGACCGCCTATGTTGCCTCGTTCAAAATTTACAGATACTTAAGCGCCTTTTCGCTAAATGTGTCTCTTTTAAACATATTTTAGTCTTTTTTCGTGGGAGTTTGTATTAACAATAATTTGCCATCACAGCGCTATCGGAACTAAAATTTTTTTTAACAATATACTCGAAAATACGACAAATTTATTATCTGAAAAGTACAATTTGAAATTATGCAAGTTATAAATAGATTAAGAAAGTACGTATATACATATGTACGTATGTATGTACATACAAACGATAAACATTTATTTTATGACTTTTAATCATACGTATTTCTTTGTTTTATATTTAAAATAAATAAAACAAATTTGCCACACAATAATATTTGCAAATCATCATTATTAATAATTTAATGTGATTGTTAGTAAATTTGGTATTTCCAAAGTTTAAAAAATTTAACCAAACGACTGAAAGTAAATAATCGAATATTTTATCTAAGAATGTGAATAATTTGATGCGAGTAGTTTGAAATTTTATTATTTTGAAATCAAACCAAAGGCCGATAACAAAATGTACTTAATGAAATTAAATACGTGAGCTCTGATCAATTCAGAGGCTTGTAGATTTTTCTCCTTATAAATGTCCTCATTCATTTATATAAAAAATTGGTTTATATGTTCATTAATTATCAGTTTAAAAATGAAGAACTATTTGGTGTTCTAATCTCCATAAAAAACTCCTGCCGCTAGACAAAACTGTCAAAACTAATTGCTTTTAGTATTGCTAATGATTTCTTTTAATTTATATCGAGTTTTCTCAGATTGGGTCTCATCCAAAGAGTTTCAGTTTAGCGCAGGGGTACCGCAAGGTTCTGTTCTTTATCCTTCACATGTTATTAATTACCTTCGATGTCAAACTTCCAATCCTATCTACTCTTTTGCAGACAACAGAAATTTAGCCATTCATATCCATTCGATCAAACCCCAGGCTTTAGGGAGATTGGGGGCATGAGGCAATATATGAATGACAGACTCAGCCAAAAACTCTTGAGCAGGGTCGAGTGAACAGGGTCGATTTTAATGCTCGTAAGATTCGATGTTGTTTATTGAGCCATAAACTTCTGTATGCAAATATTGACGAATCGAACGCTCTTGATGTTCTGGGCATGAACATTCAGTGTGATGTCCGTTGAAATAAACACATTTTTCCTAAATCTGTGTAAGAATTACTTCACCCCATCTCCTTCTTATTTATACCGACTTTATCTGATCAAAAATGGAATACAATTCCCATATATGGGTAGGGGCTTCACAGTGTATTTTGAAGCTTCTGGAGCATGTGCAAAGGAAGGCGCTGGTGCTTACCAATGAGAGAAGAGTAACCAACCCTATTGACACATTGGAGTGTCGCCGGAATGAGAAGTGTTCTGCTGAGATGAATAAATTCATCCCTAGAGCCCATGTTTTTCAACGCACCACTCGCCTATCTAGTAGATTACATCCATTTGCAGTCTATTGTGAGGTTTATCGCACAACGCATTACCGTGAAAACCATATGTGAAATAAACTTCCCGCTAAGGCCTTTCCTGTCAATTACAATATGGAGAAATTCAAATGAAATATGTACAAATGGTACTCCCTCTTTCCTCCTACACATAACATATTTTCCTAATATCAGCACAGTGCACTGCATCCCCTGATTGTTGATGTATATATGTATATAAACAATAGCAAATAGGAAAAAATGTCCATGAATTTAGAACAATATATGTGAGCTTACTATTGACAGTTATTAGCTGATCACATACGGACCTATCCACTATATGGCTATTATCTTTTTCGCACATTTCGGATGGATCTAGGATAAAAAATAAGATCTGTTATAATAAGTGGACATCGGTTGAGGACGAGAACCAAAATGGAATAAAAAGTTTGCAAAGGTTTACTTATTAAAAATTCTTCAAATAACAGTTTTAGGCTTTTGAACGAGGAACATTTGGACATGAGAAAGGTACTCACATGAGATAGGGCTCAATAGTTATTTGTTCGTTCCAGAACCATCGATGAATCATGAGCTTATCACTTTACACCTGAGAACATTCAAAACCGTGGCCTAAGCGGGAGAATAAAAAACTAAGTTTAAGTTCGAATTGTTTCATCACGAACCCTGTTCTCCAAATACAAAAAAAAAAAAAAAAAATTAGCTCAGTGGTAAACGATTTACAATAATGAAGAGATAGAGACTACGGTTCGACGGTTCTCAATATAAAGAGGGCATCAAAACAATTGAATATCACTGGGAAAAGTGTATGAACGAGTATGTTTTTCACAAATATATTCTGTTTTTATTTTTAGGTCGAAAGTGGCTAGGCTTAAATGTATTTAATACTCTAATTAAAATTATTGGAAAAACTAATTGTAAGTCACAGATGTTGACGTAGCTTCTATAAACACCATGAAAGGGCATATGTATATAAGTCTTCTATTCATCAATCTCTCTCAAAATGCCCGCGGAGCCATGAAATTTGAGTGTTGCATGCATGGGTTCACTAATGGAAATATAAACTAAGCATGAATCATATTTCCATATTCTATTATGGTGCACTTAAGTTCTAGTAAAAAGATTGCAAAATCAAAATGTATGTTTTAAAATAAAATCATTTTTTTCAATTTTCTCTTAACTCCATCTAACCAAACTATCATCATGATAAATAAATACAATAAGGTTTTGTAGTTGTAACACCTGAGTGTGTGTCTGGCTGTGTGTGCGCGTTAGTTGTTGGATGGGATGCAATAGTAAAATCTAGGTCAAATGGTTTGCGAAAGAAATTAATAGATTTTATGGAAAAAATATAAGACTTACATGATTAGTTATTTTCTGTTTGAACGTTTTGTAAAGTGCTTACTTGAAAGAGTTATGAAAAAAGTACGATTTATATTCACAATGGATTTTTGCATTTGCTTTGAAAGTAAACTTTTTTTAACAACACCATTTTTACAATAATTAATATTTTTGACTAAATGATTGACTTTGTTCCATTCAGATCAAGAGTTTAGAAGTAATCCAGTTGTTAACTCTTCTTGTTTTGGAAGTACTGTGTACCATAACACTTCGGTCTGGCAGACCACTTTTCTTGGCCAAAACTTCAATTTATTGACATTCTGTTTTTGGTTTTTTGTTTTTTTATTCTGATAGTACACCAACAACGAATATATTTTTTTTGTATAACAGTAAGCGGAGCAGTTGCACAAGTCCCATTACGAAATCTTTTAACGCACACAGTAAAAATATTTTAAATGCAAAAGGAAGTCATTCTAACCGTAATGAATGCAGATAATAGCAACTATGTATTACCAGAATTTATTTTAAGCTAAGGATTTGACAGTAGCACTAGCCAAGCTCAATTTAAGCAATCCTTTTTCAGTCAAGGACATCCCGTTATGCTGATTTGTCCCTTTTGGCAACAACAGTAATACCATTGAGACTATTGGAATCCTCAGAAAATGCTCTTTGGAACAATCGTACTCCTTAGTCGACAAGGTTTTGTCGTCCATTAAAATTCGAGTTTACAAAAGAAACAAATGAAGTTATTTTAAGAGAAGAATCTGGTTTGGACAAACAAATTAAATGTATATAATTAATTGAATGTATATAAAGTAACTAATTTCATTAACCGTAGTCCTACCTTGGTGTAGAAAACTACATACATTTTCTTTTCAAAAATCTCTAAAACTGTTAAAGTTTGGTTACCCATTTTTCTTGACTTTTTCTTTATCATATATATGAACTGAAATGGATTACTTTTAAGATTCAAATCATACATGGATCGTTGTTTTTCGACTATTTCAATTTGGTATGCTTGGCATAGGAAAGTTGTATGAAAATAGTACCTTGTACGCCAAGTGTAAAAAGAAAGTTAGTACCCAAAAAACTATACGGATTTTTTAGATGGTAGGCTATGGAGTTTTGATGCTGAAGTTGATGCCGGTGCTGATTTTGATGATATTGAGCCTTTGTTTGTCTCAAATGACAAAAGGCTTTGGAGCGCAACAGTTATACAGACAGCAGGACGCAATCGAACCTCTAATGTGTTGAGACTACGACCAGGTATTACTAATACTACTTCATCGCACGTGAATAGTATCAAGGATGCTTTCTTGATATTTTTCCATCGAGAAAATCATTTTGGAAAACACGAATGCATTTGGTGGGCTAAAGAATGAAAACAACGAAGAAGTGATGCTTCATGCGTACTTGGCTGTTTTGATATCGACTGGCGTCCACAAGTTAGTTGAATGTTATTGAATATATATGAATAATGAGCTGTTCGATGTCACTTTCGGTTCGCTTATTTTCAGAAAAATTATGTCGAACAGGTTAAGTGTTTGACCAAAATTAGTCGCTTCGGTGATAGAAAGAGAAAAGAGAAATATGCTCCAATTCGTCATCTGTGGCATATGTGGTCTGATTAATGGTAAAAAAAACGTCGTTAACGTTGCTTTTGTTTTTTTTTCAGTCGTCTTAATATCCTTTCTACCTGAAACAGAACTTTTCGCAATCTTTTTGTTCCTTGTACCAATCATACTATCAGAAATTGTGGTTCTACCAGTTGTTCTTCTGGCCGCACATTCACTTCTGGTTCTGTTAAATTTCATCTTTTATGTCCAGTTCTAGCGCTCTCGAATTAGTCTTTAAAGATGTATAAAAATGGTGACACCTTTCGGGAATCAACTCAAGTAGCGACAAAAGGTCTTGCTTCATTTTTGGATTAATTCCTAACGGCCTGGTGTACGCCAAATGCGGGGAGTATTCTTTTTCAGATACTGATGATCGAATCATCTTAAATTTGCTTCTGATATCCAAGACTCTAAAGGGCTTGCTTTCTTCTAGGCTATACATAAATCGAATTACTCCGAACTACTCAGAGTACTGGAGCCACCTTGTACGCAGCCAATTGATGTTTTCTCCTTCAGTATCAGTTGTTTTTTTTTTACTAAGGACGTCTTTAATAAATGGGAAAAATCAAAAAAAGAGTCTTGACCCATTTCTTCTACGGTAAATTGTGTTTCCCCCTGACGGTTCGATCAATTTTGGTACCAGTCCCTGGGTACCATAATTGAAATATCCGATTTCTTCTTGGCCTTTTCAATTTTTGCATGGTCCGCATCACATTCGAGATGGGTGTGCCCGGGTATCAAAAACTTTTGCTCTGTCACAAGAGGTTGTTTTTTGCTGGATACGTAGCTCAACATAGCAGTCATGTCGATGTTGCGGTTTTGACCTCCACAAGTATTTGAATACGTGGTGATGTGGTTTACGTGCGGTGGAAAGGAATTAATCCTTTTAAAGAGGCATGAAGCTATATCATTTGAACCCCGTCCTCCTATACTTCATGCCACATGTAACAAATTATTCCTCCACTGATACTGCAATCTCGGATTGTTAAGTTGTAAGTGGATAGAAGACGTTTATAAAATGCCACATTCGATGTCAGAGCTGGTGTGTCTAATACTTTTTCTAAATCGAAGACCAGAACCACCTTGTTTGGATCATTTTTGGAGGCAATTTTATCCTTTTTTTTTTGTTCGTAGTCCATGTCAGAATCTTGTTTCACCTGCAACAACCGAATTTTAAATGCATCACATGTTTTACATGTGTCCGCTTTAGGGGCTTTAAATTTGTATCCCGTTTTCTTGAAAACACTTTTGAAAAGCTCATATGAACCTTTCGAGCCCGGCACATTTGAATATTCAACATACATTCTCGCTATATTTAAATGAGTGGACAAATGAACAAGACTTGAACGAGCCCTGGTGTAATGACTTTCGTATTTCGGATATTGGTTGATAAATGACAACATTGCATCCTGGGCATCCTGCATTTTGTTTGCCGGTGTATGGCGTCCACGCAAGTCTAGAGCCACGAATTCGTTGCTTGGTGCATCCTTCATTTTTCTTAACAAAATAACAACTCGTCCTCGGGTTACCCCATATACTGTCTGAAACATCTTCTTACATACTTTTATACACTCTTGTTCAACCTTAATCGTATAATTTGCCGATATTGTTCTATTATGAGAAGCTGCATTTTTCTTTCCTCGTCCCTTTCCTTCTTCAGCTTTCTTACTAATCCAAATTCCATCCTTCAAAACTTGCTGCTGGTTTGCTTTCCGCAGGTTATTAAAGTTGTTAAAAATTTGGCACTGAATTTCTTCAGTAACAGTTTCATCACACTTCATCCTGCAGCACCCATTGATAGCTAGGAACACTTTTGGGGGAAAGTCTTTTCCTTTGCGATTTTTGTAACGTAAGCCGTTATGCTTTTTTTTGCTATTCTTTTAGTCTATTCATTTTTTTTTACCTGCAAGGAAAAAACAAGGTTATGTATGAACTACCGTGCATTACTTTGACCATAAAAAAAACATACGCTTTTTGGCCTGAGGGATATCATCATAATCAGCTGATGGTGAGGATTCTTCAAAGTTATTATCTTCAAGAACTTGGGTAGGCCCTGGCACAACGACAAGGGTGATATTTTCCAGTCCATTCTGAAACAGCGCAAAACATTTTAATTTATTGGAAGATTAATGTTTTATATGCCAGTACTCACACATGATAAACAAACAGAATGGTATTACTTTATTATTAGTGTTTCAAAATACTCACGGTCAAATTGTTACTGCTCTCCACTTCCATGTTAGTGTCGGTCAATCATCAATCGGTGTGACAAACTCTAGATCCATCACATTGATTCTATTCTCTTCCAAATTTGTATCATAATAATCATCTAATTCAGCTATTGATCTATTATTTGGGTCAGTCAAATCAGCAGTAGTCACTAGGACAATTTTAGAATCTGCCCGCAGCACATTCATTTCGGCAATGGCATTTGCTGTCCCCGGCTCATTGACATTATTTTCATATATGTCATATTTGTGAGAAAAGGTTACTGTGTTTATCCGAAAATAAAAAAGTAATATTAGGAGTAATAAAAGAATTAATTAGTTTACAAAAAGAACTTTGATATTGACAGTGACCGCCAATTTATCCAACCTAGTAACAATCAGTGCTGGTGTGGCAAAACCTGATATGTAACATATCAACTTCTGCTATGTCTCAAAATGTTGATATGGGACATATCATGTTCTGGCGTACTACAAATTCAATATTTCAGTTTTTTAAATAGCCATTTAATGGACTTCCACTTATCTTAGGCATATCATCCTTTGCCAACTTGTTATAAAAGTCCTAAAAGACATGTTAAATCAAAAAACTCATTTTTAAAAAAACGGACATATCAACATTTGCCCATAACGGTTTAGAAATATGAGTTAGCTTGCTGTCTTTTCGAAAAAACTGTTTGGAAGGCTCACCAAAACCAAATTGATTGCATTCACTGTATAGAAAATATGTACAACTACACTTAATTCACCACTTTATACGTAAATACATACGTAAAATTGATTTTTCTTTAAATAAAATAATTTTTGCTTACAAAATAAACCTATTTCCATATAAAAACATACAAGAAGTAGAAAACTACACAAAGGTAGAATTATGAAGTTTTTTTTCAAGGTAGGATTACGGTTAATTAAAAAATGTGCCTTAATGTTTTCATCTAAAATTTTTAAAATATACATACTTAAACTTAAATAAAAAATAGTTTGTTTACTCAAAAAGTATTTTTTTAATTTTGGCCAGGAAAAGTGGGTTGGAAGACCATAGAGCATAGGATGGGTATTTTTATTTTATTTATGGGTCATTAAAATTAACAATATTAACCTTTAATCAATTCTAATAAAAACCTACCAATCTTAAGTAGACCCCGGTAACAGTTTAAGTTGTTTCTAATTTGCCTATGTATATAATTAAATTGTTAATCATGAACTATATTGTAATTTGTTTATAAATAACTAAATTTATACAATCAGTGCAATTCCGATTAATTGATTATTTGTAGTTACATTTGCATGTATGTAAAACATATTATTCTAATATAAAAACTATAAAATATTAACTTTATAATTATTGCAAACTAGATTTTACCTTAACGGCCCTAAATAATAGACTACAACTAACATATATTGTGTAATCAACTAATTATATTTCACACATGTGCCCTACAATAGCGTACTGTGATATTAACCTACGTAGCCTCGAACGGAGATGGTGCTCATGCTATGTATTAAAACAATTATCACAGTTACTTCGTCGTGATTGTTGTACGCTCGAAAGCCATTTTTCATTATTATATTTAGCATTCCAATGTCTTAAATATCACAAATTCGCAATCTTGGGAAACCCGTATCTATGATGTTTAAGACGAAATCGATAAGCAAATAAATATAATTGCTTAAGCTCTTGAAAGAGGCAAAACTTCACAAAATCTACAATCTTCAAAAAACCGTTTTGTCTCTCTCGAGAGCTTAAGCGATTGTATAGGTTGGACCGTAATAGTTTTGCTTTTTGATTTGGCTATAAATACAAAACTCATAATAATTTTTCAGTCGATTTTTTTTATTGATACGAACTTACAATCCTTGCGGTTAATTATTTAATAATATTGCATTGATATGACGTTCTCGGCTGACCCTGCAGCAGCCCATGCGATCAACCCAATTTTTCAGTACATTTTCGACAGTATGAAGCTGTATTTTACCGATGACAGTACTAATTTCTTTTTTCAGTGTCTCAACCCACGCATAACACTCATTCATAACAGCTCCCAAATCGCAGTTGAGCAGCAGCCAAAACGGCTAATAATGCGATTTTCAAGCTTGCCATGCAAAATATCTATTTTTTTCACGATTTGTGTAGCACGGCGCGTCATCTTGTTGAAACCAAATAATGTCGTGATCTACATCTTCGAAATTGGGCTACAAATAATCAGTTATCATTGCGCGGTAGCGCTCACTGTAACGCCCAACGAACCTAAACGTTGTGGTTGGTCGTGCGGCACAAGCTCCTGCTTTAATTTCTTAAACTGTGTATATAATACTAATTTCTTGTCAGAACACAGCTGAAATTGGTATTGCCATACTCAATATAACTAGTAATTCAAAATGCCAACACCTAGAGTGAGACTCCCTGTATTTATTTGTTTGGCCATGTGAACAAATCTTTGATTCTTTCGCCAACGTTTTGTAGGATCAAATTAGATTTTATTGAAATTATTTAATGATTTTAACACGCACTTCTATTTTACCACTCATTTTAATCAAACTAACAACAAATGAATAAGGTTATCATTAAGCATAATAACTAAACCAACCAGGAATATGCTATATCGTGTTTTTTCCTGTGCGTCGCATAAACAAATGAATAATGCTATGTTCACACGGACAGCAGGATTCGCGGTTCGCTCTCTCATTCACGGTTCGCGCCCGAATCCGAACCTACGTGGTTCATTTTGAACCTAGTTGTGAACCTAGAAAAATTGAGTGTCATCTGCAATTTTGATAAAACATTATCGCTAGTTTATCTGAACTAGCTGTCAAAAATATATAAACAAAGAAAAAAAATAATTAATGTGTGCAATAAAATAAATAGAAACATTTAACAAATAGAAAGTATATATTTACATACATATATTCAATTAAAAATGGTAAGAATGAAATAGTGAAACGTAAAGTGTAGAAGGATGTCTTCAAATATTTGCACAAAAAATATAAACGTCAAAATGAAACAGGAACACTCGTCGGAACACCAAGGTTCGCAATCGTGATTCAGAGAGCGAATCAAGTGGTTCATTTTGCCGTCTGAACATGCTATAACTTATTTATCCATTTCAGAACAATCTAAGAATTCTGGCATCTATTTGTTAGAGCATATCTTTGCATATTTGGTCATAAAAGCATATTTTTCCGTATATTATGTTTAAGAGCATATTTTAGAGTAAATGCATAGTTTTGAGCATATTTATACCCTATAACACTATGTGTTTTGGGTATAATGACTTTGTGCTGCTGTTTGTAACTTCCAAAAATATTTGACCTAGACCCATCTTTTATTGTACCGATCAACTCAGAATCACTTTCTGAATTGATTTAGCGAGTCCGTCCGTCCGTCCGTCCGTCTGTGTGTCCATGTAAACCTTGTAATCAAACTACAGGTCGCAAATATGAATATATTTTGATGAATTTTGGTGTAGAAGCTTTTATCATAGGATGAACGCTATTGAAATTGGTGAAATTCGGGCCATGTCCAGACCTAGTCCCCATACAAATGACCCCTATGAAATCGACATAAATTGCCATAAGGTCCAAATTATCATATAGATCTCAGTCAACTTGGCTTTGTATGTGTTTATTATATCCATTAATCAGTAGTCCAAAAATAATCCGTATAGGAAAATTCTTAGTCGTGGGCTCCATATAGAGCTGCTTCCCGATCTTCACTAAAATCTATCAAAAAACAAAAATATTGTACAGATTTTTCTCAAATTTGTTTTGTATATTTTTTTTCAAAATATAAGTGACTTTGCCAAGTATGGTTAGGATCGATCCATTTTTCGACCTAGTCTACATATAAATATTGCACCCTATATGAACTTTTTCATATCTGCAGCCAAAAAAATTAATAACAATGGCACTCAAATTTGGTTTATGCTTATTTTCTATATCCAATTAGTTGGACCGAAGAGATAGGGTCTCTAAACCATGGTATAGGGTATCGTATAGTCGATCTAGACCGACTATAATTTTCTTACTTGTTTTTTTTGTTTCCGCTAATAACATGTACATTTGGCGTTGCCAATTTTTTTTATAAGGTTAACTATATTTCTTCTTCTGTTTGAAAATTTTACGGAATTTAGAGTGCCATCAGAATCTGTACTTCGCTCGAAATTTATTTAAAAAAAAAAAAATAACATAAATTGTATGGAAAATATACGGAAACACTTAAAAACTAGTATTTATAGATTTCAATACATGAAACTACAGATGCTATCGGTAGATATGTAGCAGACGTCATAGTTGGCATACTGCATTCTAATGAAGATTAGGAAAAGCAAAAGTTTTTATTAAATACCACTGTATTGGATAGGTCAAATCATTCGCATATAGCCGGTTTATTTAACGATTTGCTAAAAAATCGACTCCAATTTTAACAAAGATTTAATTTTGCTTTTTGTAACAGATGAAGCACCATATGTGGTAAAGGCTGCCAAAGCCATTGAAGTGTTTTACCCCAAGATAACACATGTGACGTGTATTGTCCACGGTCTTCATCGCATTTGTGAGCGAATAAGGGATTCGTATGATAATGTTAATAAAGTAATTGCCAACATAAAAAAGTTTTCTTTTTTAAACTCCAAGTAGAGTGGACATTTTTAAGGAAACTCATCCAGATCTGCCGTTACCGCCTGGATCAATAACAACTCGTTGGGGTACATGACTTGAAGCTGTTAAATATAATTATTTGGAAGTGCTTGATATTCTAAATAATACATATGCTCAATCAACACATCTCACGAGATCCTAAAATTAAGTCAAATTTAATTTTTATTTCCTTAAATTATGCATTTAAGGCCACAAACATGTGGCTTTCAAATCCTTCTACAAACGAAAGTGGTAACAGAAATGGTTAAAAAAGTTAAAATCGTACCGGATTGTAATATTAAGTTTATTTTTCAAAAAAAGTTAAAAATATTTTAAATAAAAACAAATGATAATAAAAAATATTTGCAAAGAGTTGAGTGGATATACATCAAAATCGACATTAAAATATGATGTAAATTAAGTATTGGCTTTTAAATTTTCTCCCATTACTTCTGTTGATGTAGAAATAAGCTCTTCTGTGTTCAAATATATTCTAAGATGCAATAGACAGCATTTCTTATTTGACAATTTAGGTGAATACTTTTTAGTTTATTGCAACAACAATGAAATTAATTGATTTCTTATCCTATTAAACACTGCTTAAATTTAAATGCAAATCACACACATCTTTAGTACAAATTTTATACTCAGAATTAAGCATTAACTTTGACTAAAGATTTACTTATGCAATTTTTTAGTTAAATGCATTACATGAATTTAAAAAATATTTTTGTTTTTTATATATTTATTTTTTTGTAAAAAAAAAACCAAAAACGCTTTTTTTTTTTTAATTAATTCCCTAATTTTTTTATGTTTTTTAGTTTATTTCTTATTTTAAATAAATTCTTGAATTAAGAAAGGCTTATTTTTGAAATTTTTAGGGCATATTTTTAAATTTTTACACCATATTTTATGCTCATAAAACACTTTTTTTATAGCATATTTCTGGTTGCCCTGGTAATAACTGACATATTTTTCAGCTTGCAGAAAAAGTTAAGAGGAACATCGTGTGTTAAAATTTTTTTGATCTCGCTCCTTACTCAATATTTCAGGACCTGTTAGAGCTACAAGATTTTAAGTTATTTCTTGGATAGAATATTCATGCCACAGAGGCCAAGGTCTAAAATGTTTTTTTTTTCGTTTACTTAAAATGGTAGTTCATTTTTCAATCGCCAGAAGTTGTAATGTCGTAACTCAGTTTTTATCTTTTTTGAGGAGACGAAAGACAACAAAATTTGCTACCAATTAAGATAAAAGTATATAAAAAAATATACCGATTTTGGTAAGTAATAAAGGCTAACTACCTTGTTTCTTCTTAAATTTGATCTTCATTTTTAGCAAAAATCCCTGAAAAATTATCAAAAACGAGTTACGACATGATTACTAATGATCATAGATATGATTCTTTAAAAACAAAGGTTTCTTACTCGTCTGCGGACTGTAAGTTTAACAATATTCAAACTTAGAGATTTTAAATTCTCATTGAATATTGCAAATGGATGTTTCCCAACACATGTTGTCTATCGTCTCCTATCGATACTTTTTGCGGTTGTCCCTCCATATGTAGTATGATTATGCCATTTACCAGTGTACAAACAATCTATCTATGGGATTTTTAGTTTACGTAAGTAGCAAAGACGCCAACCGATTTTGTTAACAGAGTTCTGCTAAGTATTTAACACTGATCTGAAATTATTTGAAAAATTTTACAATTTGTAAATTAAATTGAGAAGAAACTACAAGCTCTTAAAAGTGCTGGTTATATGTTTGTAAAAAATTAAATTATTAATATTAAAAAAAAAACATAATTTTGGTACATTTGAAATTATTTCGTATTTAATAAAATGTTTAAAGTATACATCAATAATAAAAAAACAGGTAAGAGTGTTAAATTCGGCTATGCCGGATCTTTGATACGCTCCACCTAGGTCTAGGTTTTACGTTTACATTAATATCTGGATTTCTTGCACTATTTGTAACAAATGTAAATAAAATATTTGAAAATGTAAACAATTTGATAAACCTATTACTGAATTATTACAACAAATGCTCTGAATTTTCCGCATTTTATAGAGGTGTCTACATATTTTAGGTCATAAATTGGCACAATGACACCCGATTTATCCCATTTTAAATACTAACCTGATCCAGATAATTACAAAAAATATTAAGTTTAACCAGGTAAATGGTTTATTTTGTAATTTTCTTTTTAATTGAAATTTTTTAATATAGAGATGCATTTTATTTTTTACAATAATTTTCAATTTTCCAAAACTATTAGTATAGGGCACATTTGTGTGTCCGCATAGGTCAACTTTCAACTTTTACTTGTTTTTATTGTATTAAATCTATCTTTGTGTCTTTAAATTAATTAAGATGAAAATATTTAACAAATTGTTTTTTTTTTTAGTTAATATCTGAACATTTTACTGATACAAGGCAAAATTAAAACTGCCAAAAATTTCAGTCAAAACTATTTTGAAATGTATTTGTTAAATATCGCATAATTTATTTTCAATTTTAAACTTTAAAGTCTTTTTAAAGTCTGGTAATGGCTTCTTTAATAACAATGATAAGTATAAAACACTTTTTTGTATATTACATTAAAATATTATAAATTTCAACATAATTAATTTTAGAAACATAATTAATTTTAGAAAAATGTCTGATTCGTTTTTCGATGATGCTGAAAACACATCAAAGAAATACAGAAAACAAAGATTTTGCTTCAGTTAGTTGAGAGACGAGAAGCTAATGGGATGGCTGGAACAAGTCAAAGATGACGACTGTAAATGCAGATGCAAGGCTTGTGAAGAAATATTAAAATGCGATAAATAAGATCTAAGTATACATGCTAATAACCACTGTTATAAAAAATCTTTTAAAACCATGAACCGATATTCTGTTTGAGTTATAACATCTCATTTGCAAGCCATTTTAATTAATTGTGAAATTTTTAAATGCACATCTAGCCATATCAAAAAGATGAATTATACAGAATTGTAAAAATAATTTTTTTATAATATCTGTTAGTTTTTTATATTATTCTTATGATATTCTTATCTTATTTGTTATATTTTATTCTTCGTTTTTATGTTATTTTTACATTATTGAAATTGAAAATGTAAATTTTGAAAAAAGTAGTGTAGGGGAAAAAGTGGAAAAAAGGGAATTTTTTCATAAGCGTAGAGATTTCTGAAAAAATCTTCTGGCATCACTAGTACCTATGAAAAACAATGTAAATATTTCACACGACAACGCGACATAGACTTCTTTGTTCAAAAGCTTCCATAAGACTGAATGAAATTGTTACTTACTTTACTCTTTGGTGAGTATTTTCGTTTTTGTTCGGCTGTATACATATAAGAAGCCGATTAGAGTTCGGCTTACTTGTGCCGCTATGAATATGTGTGTGTGTTAACAAAAATATACGATATCCCAGTCATCATTTCGAAGAGCATTTTTGATGATTAAAAACTGATTAATCACATGCGCTATTTGAAAAAGACTAGAAAATGATTTTTGCTTACGCTTAAAAAGTGATTTATAGAAAAATTACATTAAATACGATTAAAAATGAGTCGAAACTGATCAGAAAAACGGATAAAAAGGACTCTCAAGAAGATTCGCGGGTAATTTAATATTTTCTCTCGAGAAAAGTGATCAGCAAGTGAGCGCATTTATGACTGTTTTAATAGCACAGATGAGTAAAAAAGACTTTACATGATTATTTATTGCATAAAATGCTTACTGGGATTTTATTCACTATCTGTAGAAACAGGTTTTTTAAGTAAACAAAAATCAGCACACAATTTCAATTCTATTTCGTTTGGTAGTGGCGTTTTTTTTTTTGGGAATGGCGATTGCCTCCGACATTAAATAATAAATTTTAAAAATTTCTTATAATTAACATCTGACAAAAAATAGTATTTTTTTAACCACCAATTTTTTTACAGGGTAAATGGTATGGTTTACCTACTACTTTTGAATGCAAGTATATAGAGTTTATATATGTACTCAAAATACAACCCTTAAAACCATACTATTTTTGCAACTCTAAAAATTTCAGAATTTTGTATGAATAAAATAATATACAGATTTATTTTAATATGCGCTTATTATGGATATACATACATATAAAGAATATATGAATATTATTTATAGTATTTTGATATTGGCAACAGTAGTATCAATTTGTAACATTTTGTGAGGTTATAAAAATCGCAGAATATTGATATTGATTTTATATAGTTTCTATTAATAATTAATTAACTTAAATATTACACCAAAAAATATTGATATTGGTGAATTTTTATATTATTAACACCAAATACAAAATTTAGGAAAACAATATAGGAAAACGTCATATTTTTTTTTGCCTTTTCAGTGATTTCTCGGCACCTATGAAACCTATTGCCATGATTTAAAAAACAGAAACCTTCTCATGATGTTAGTGAATTATTCTCAGCGTTATCGTGACAAGAACACATATTCAAATCATATTTTTTCAGGACTTTTTTTACTTCTTCGTTCAATTCTCGGGACCAGATTAACCGATTTGAACAATTTTAAATAGCAAACTTCTCAGGATGTTATTAAATCATTTTTTATACCAACGAGCACCCTAGCTGCCCGATTGAAGCCGGCATCGTGATTTCCACAGACGGACAGACGGACATCGCTATATCAACTCCGCTTGTTATAAGGATCACAAATATATATATTTTATGGGGCCCAGATTTTTTTTTCTAATTATTACAAACGGAATGACAAACTTATATATACCCTCTGCACACTGGAGTGGATCGTATAATAAAATACGTTAAAAACTTTTATTATATCTATTCATTTTCAACAACATACATGTCATATCATGTCATAATCTTCACGTCATAGTATTGTTTTATTATTGTAATTTAATTTTTTATATTTTTAAAGAGAATTAACTTTAATGAAATTATATTCCTCGTTTTTTTTTCAAAACAATTTATTACTCTGAACACTCTTTCGAATTCAGCGCTTGAGTACGGAAAAGTTAATAAAGGGTGGGCCAAATAAGACCAAGCAATGTAAAACACGAATAACTATTATATTTTCTAAAATAATTATTTTTTTCTGTCTGTAGGTTATAACTGAGTAATTTGATAATTTATAATGGACACATACAGTACACAGCAGCACGTTAATATGATCAATAGTTATGATGCGGCGAAATTTACGCCAATATTCTAATTCAAGATCAGCTCCCACAGCAGTTTACTCGTCCGTTTTGACGAACGGTGTTCAGTGACCGACCGTCCCGGAATAGGGGCTCATCGAAATATTCGTACTGAAAACAACGTGGAAGCTGTGCGGAAATGATTCATGTATTGGAAATGACTCATCTGTCTCATCTTCACGTAGTTCTGGCCGATTGGGCACTGCGGAGAATTTAAAAGTTGGATCTTACAAATCTAATTGTGCAAGCACTGTTACCGCATGATGTCGGTAGGTCATATTTGATCCACCCTGTATATCTACAACAAAACTTGATATTTAAAAAAAGGGGAATTAATTGACAGAGTTTTTGAAATTATATACTTTAATCCGAAATAATTCGTACTGTCTCTAATTTTCCACTAACGTAGTTTTAAATTGTTTTATTTTCGTTTTATTTTTTTATCACATTATTTTATAAAACTTTAAATATATTCAGTGTTTTTTGAAAAAATGTTTAATATTTGAAATTTAGATTTCAATTTAGCCTTTAGGTTGACGCGAGGATTTGCAGACTCAATTAATTTCTGTTTGATTAATTGTTTAATTTTTCAATATTATTTTCAATTTTTAATTTGGGGAGAAGTTGTTCAAATGTGTACATGAACTTTTGTTATTAAAAGCACGAAGAAAAAATTACGAAAAGCGCCACCTTAGTACTCCTTATAAAAAGCCTTTTTTGGGTAGTTAAAAACAGCTAAACCTAGAGCGAAAAGCGTTAAGTTGAAAATATTTGTCATTATTGTTGCTTCAACTGGTTGACGAAGTTAATAAAAACCAAGAAAAAGTTTTTCTTGTTTCAAATATTATCCAATAAAAGGTATTGTTTTATATTTAGCATTTGCATAATTTGGTACTTTTGTTTTACAATCTCTTTTTTGATGATTAGATCTTTTGTATTTAATTGATTTCTAGCAGTATAGATTATCTGAAATAATTTGTTTTTATAACTTAATTTCAAACTTGCATTCTAATTTGTAGCATTTGTTTTGCTCAATACTGTAGGTGCTAAATATAAAGTTGGTTTTAACCACAACTACTTACCTAACTAACTTTGAAAATAACTATTCCCGTACTAGTCTTGTTACATGATTTGCTTATAAATATAATTAAATCTCTTTCATTCCTTTTCAAAAGTATATTTTTTGTGTTGCGTTTTATAAAAAAAACAATAAGGCCTAAGATGTGCCAACAAAAAGGACATTGAACTATAATTTTATGGCCCACAACAAAAAAGCAAATAATGAAAATACATATGAACGTCAAAAATGTCTCTCCCCAACCTTGTTCAAATACATACGAGGGCGTAACTTTTAGCAAAAGAAAAATGTTATTATCACCATAGTCTGCGTCTCGTTCTAGCTTAATACATTTTTCCAACGTTTCTTCAATTTTTATAATAAAATTTCTCCAAATTATAAAATTTATCAAGGTCTTCAAATTAGGCATTTGTTTGATCGATGATTTCTTCTTTGGAGTTAAATCTCTCTTCACAAAGACATTTCTTTAGGTTTGAATTTAGAAAATAGTAACTGGGGGCTAAATTCATGGAGTTTTGTCATAGAGACTACACAAGTCTCTACCCCCAACATTGGCTTGATGAAAAAGCACTTCGTATTTGCCAGATGCGTTCATTTTGTTTTTTTGAATCGTTATTGTATCGATCTAATATGAGGGTAGGACAATCTTGGCCTTCTTCTGGACCGGTTCGGCCGGGGAAACTGAATATCTCAGGCATATTGTAATGAACCCATGTTTCATCCAGCTTTATAAAACGGTGCAAAAACTTATCCATATTGCGTTTACGGTCGTTTGTGAGTAAACATGCTTCCCATATACATCAGTGTATTTTTTTTTGAATAGCTTTCAAACACAAACTTAATGGCGGAGCTTGTTCAAAATTTGACTATGGTCTACTAACAGATAGTAGGTGTCGGGAGTAGTGTCGATTTTTATTCAACTATGAGGGAAGTGCACGGACTTATTAATCCGTCCTCGTAAATATTTGTTCATTATAAGATATTTTTTTCCATTATAATGCAATTTTCTGCACATCAGTGTTTTCTTACGTGCACAAATGAGAAATGAAAAAAGGCGAAATCAAGAAAAATAATCTAGAATAAATTTCATACATACATACATACGTACATACATACATGAAAAATACATGCACACTCGCAAAATAACTTACAGAATAACTTTTACCAAACCATGAACAATATGAAATGCCAAGAGTTTTACGTTTTTATCTTGGCACACATATTTGGATGAACATAAGCACAGCATAATGAAATACTTTTAATGACCGTATGGATCTTTCCATGTCAAATCAAGCGGAAAAATTTATCTCTCTCGAATCTTCATTCCCCATGAAATAAATAATATATTTTTTGATCGCTTAATCTTAAATTTCTCAAGTTCTTGAGGTTTATTAAGTATAGGGAAGTCTAAAACGCCTTATTCTAAAGGGAATTTCAAAAGTTTTAATCGGATTTGCTAATTTTTGTTAGGCCCTGCATACAGAAAACATATTTGTTGTGGATGCCAAATTATTACTAACGAATTTTGAGTTGATTACAATTACAATTCTATTATGTTAACAGTAAATATATTATCACTATAGAAAATGGTTAGTTGCAACAAAATTTCTGTTGATACAATCAAAAATTGAGTTGTTAATCTTTAGAACAATTCGGTTAGCGAATTTTTTGTGTTTATGTATGTTGAACTTTTGTATGGTTAATGCTTACTAAATACAACTTTATATATGACTCTTCAAATATTGGCTTGCAATAGCTATCAAAGACTCAATAATCTATAGCCGGATTAACATAGATATGCCCGAGTTCAATAGTGTCTTTATTCAAATAGAGTTAATCATCGAGAGCGACCGTAAAACTTTTCTGTTCGGTTCAATCTACATTCCATGCAACCTTAATGGTGTAACGACGAGTTTCCTCCGTTTGCTGGGGTAAGCTCGCGGGAATAGGGATCGTCACAGAAATTTCTTTCTTTCAGTGACCGAGGGTAAAAGCCGGGTTCTAAACGTTATAAAATTAGGTTTTATTTGAAGATTAATCTACAGGGAGAGAGGGTATGTCACAGAGAGGTAGTTAACCTCGTAATGGATAACGACCTGAAACAGGTCTGATAGTTAGCGACCGGGGACGGCACGCTCTTCTGCTGCTGATAGTTGGCGACCGGGGACGGCACGCCTCTCCTGTTGCTTACTGGTTAGCGACAGGGGACGGCACGCTTGTCCCGTTGCTGATACGTGCGACCGGAGGCGGTACACGTTTCCTGCTGCTGATGTCAGCGACCGGGGACGGCACGCTTATCCTGTTGCTGCTATGTGCGACCGGGGACGGCTCGCTTTTCCTGCTGCTAATGTGAGCGACCGGGGACGGCACGCTTGTCTTGTTGCTGATATGAGCGACCGAGGACGGCACGCTTATCGTGTAGCTGGTGTTAAAGGACCCTCAAAGATATTCTAGGATTCGCAGGACCTCTCAAGGATTAGCAAGACCTTTCAAGGATATATTCGCAGGACCTCTCAAGGATTCGCAGGATCTTTCAAGCATTAGTAGGACCTTTAAAGGACCTTCAAGGATGTATTCAAAGGGTTGTTCGAGGATACTTACCGAACTTTCAAGAATACTTGCTAGGTGGTTGGGGGTACTCCTGTTCACTTTCACGACTGCCGTTGACTGATCCTCATTTTCCTGTTGTTACCCCTTTTAAACATCTACCCCATACTACATCTACGAGGGCTTTAGAGACGATTCTATCTATACACCCGATCGAGATTAGAATTAAATATGAGGCAGCTTTGGCCATGTTACGACTAAGAGTAACAGGGGAATACATCACCGACCATATGACCAGACACCAAACAATATTGGACCAGATACCGGAATTCAACACAGTGGATTTTAGCTGTGATAGAATCGCGGAAGTGTCGACAAACATACCCTGCAGTATAAGGATACCTGACAGGGAAAGCTGGTTGAACGAAAATTTTCTACGAAACCTTCCAGGGGCACACTACTACACAGACGGATCTAGTCTGCATGGTAGGACTGGTATAGGTTTCTATGATGAGGACTGTTCCAATGGCATATACCTACGCATTCCGGACCACAACTCTGTCTTTCAGGCCGAAGTGGTCGCGATAACGGAATGCATAAGATCTATTGACGTACGGGCAATCCCAAGCCCCGGAGACGTGAAAATATTTTCGGACAGTCTAGCGGCTATCAGGGCGATATCCTCGGGTAAAACTAGATCAAGGACTGTCCTCAGATGTAAAGAAGAAATTGCAAACTTCACTACAAGAGGCAGACTTGAAATCATTTGGATCCCAGGACACAGTGGTATAATGGGAAACGAGATTGCAGATGAACTGGCCAGGAAGGGTTCTTTCCTGGAGGGTGTCAATTTGGAAAACCCAATACCTTTCCAGGCTCTCAAATTGAAACTATCGGAGTGGGCAACTAATTCACATACTTCAATTTGGGAGGAAACTGACGTGGGTAAGGCTACGAAGATACTATGGGGCTCCAAACACTTCGAAGACTAAGGAAATCCTTAGTCTAAATAGAAAGGAACTGAGTAGGATTATTGGCATCCTCACTGGACACTCTGAACTGAGGGCTCATCTATACCGTATAGGACGGGCAGAATCGGCCACATGCAGAGCTTGTGGAGAGGATGACGAGACCCTAGAACACTACCTTTGTTACTGTCCTGCATTTGCCGGAACAAGGGTCAGAAATTTATCCAACGAAATCATACCAGGCCTAGCGGCTCTAAGGGGGATACGCTGGAAAGCACTCAGGAGATTTGCTATCGAGACCGAACTCCTAAGTTAAATAAGGAGTAGATTAACGGATGAGCACGAGGATGTAGAGCGCACAACAAGCCGACTTTCTGGCTTACGTGTATATCCGGGTAAAACGGATATGAGCTATGTGTATACATGGCTCCTCTATTTCAACCTAACCTAACCTAACCTACCCCTTTTATAGTCGACAGCCCGAGAGGGACGGGAATATTGGAAAGAGAGTAAGGAATTTCTCTCATTTGTTATTTTCATGTTAACATTCTCTCAACTAATTAGTGTGTCCTTCAGACTCTAAGCTCCCCTTCAATCATTGAGTGAGTATAGTTTACCAATATTTACAATTCAAGTAAGATTAAAATATAAGCCCCCTAATTCTCGGGGCAAAATAAAAAATTAAAATTCAAAAAAGACAAATTCATTTTAAATAAAATTAAAGTAAAATAAAAAAGAAATTAATTTGATGCGGTGTTGACAGAAACGAGTTTCCGGGGACGACTTCTGTCATTACAATGGGAACAAAATATATTAAGGTCTTAGTAAAATCGTCAATACGTTTTGATGGGTTCTTAGTCGAAGGTGACCTCAACTCCAAAAATACTGCATGGGGAGATCAAACAGAAAATCGCGATGGGAGAACATTATTTAAGTGGCTTAAGGACAACACTTTAGACGTTTTTCGAATAGAAGACACCAAACCATCTTTTCCAAATGGATCTTCCCTCCTGGAACATTTCTTGGTAAGCCCCAAGCTTTTCAATCCTAATTCGTCTTAATCAACATTTTCGGATTGATGAGCTCACATCGGTTTGCAACAGAATTTCAAATTCTGAAAAATCCAGATTAAAAATCACTAAATTCTTATTTCAGAAAAAATTAAAAAGTTCTTCATATATGGCAAAAGGATCTTAGGCAAATATGCTGGTAATAGACTTGGTCATGATTATTTAATCCTTTCAAAACAAATTCAATTACTAAAAACTATTATAAAAGAACTTGTAAATCTGGAGCAGGCCGAAAGGTTTAGCCAACGTCTCATGAAAATTAAACCTGGTCCTGCAGCCTTTAAGGAAAATTTTAGAATCACCGGCAATCGGAAAACACCATTTTGCAGCAGCCTTACAATCGAGTGTGAGCTATTTAAAAAATTTTATTCGAACGTTTACAAAGAAGTATTATCTGAAAGTCCACCAAATGATCTTGAATTCTGTCTACCATTACATCTTTTCAATGTAGCACCCTCAATTTATTCTTTTGATGAATCTTTCAGTGCGCTACATAATGAAGACTCTCTACATTTTGTAAATTTGGATACAGTAAACACATTGTAAAGAATATTAAGAACAAACACTCATCTGGTCTGGATGGCATTTCCAATTTCCTAATAAAAAATTTGCACGCCAAATCTTTGGAATTTTTAAAAATCATATTCAATAACTGTCTAAATAACGGATATTTTCCGAAAAGCTGGATATTTGGAAAAATCCTGCCATTAACCTATGCAGACCTATTTCTCTGCTTTCTAACATAGGATCAATATTTGAACACATTCTGAAATAAAAACTTGAAGATCAGCTGATTTACCACATACCTTGTTTCCAATTCGGCTTTAGACAGTCTCACTCAATACAGCGTGCATTTTTGAAATTTCATGCAGATGTAACAAACAGCCTGAGGAATCGAAAGTGTACAGTTGCGGTATCGTTAGACAACCAGAAGGCATTCGAACTGCATGTCATAAAGGCATTTTGTATAAGCTTGCAGGCTTTTGCGTTGATCCCTAATCCAGTTTCTTTTCCGAACGTAAATTCTGCATCCAGATAAACGAAGCCTGCTCAGGTATGGGTACTGTTAGGAGTGGCGTCAGTCAAGGGTGTGTGCAGGCTCTTTTTCTCTTCAGTCTATATCTGCATGATTTCCCACATGAGGTTCAGGATTCTACAGGTTTGCTCAATGCTGATGACTTCTTAATCTTTTCTCATGACGAATCTACCAGTGCGGCTCTTAATAATTCGGCATCCGATCTCTCAGTAATATATGAGTATTAGAAAACCTGGGGTATATGCATAAACTAAAATAAATCAGAAGCTATCTGTATAAGAAACGCTTCTGGTAAATGCTCAAGATTTGTTGTTCCAGAAAGCAAACATCTTCATCCTTTACTCAATGGAACGGAGATTCCTCTCAATTCCAACATTAAATGCCTTGGAGTCACATTTGAGAAGCTGATGAAATTTAATAAACATTCCAGAGTCATATTAGCCAAAAGTAAACATTTCGCTGGAAAGTTTTCACGACTACTGAACAGCAACTATCTTCTCCAAAATACCAAACTCCTCATATATAAAGTTGCCATAAGGCCAATACTTTCCTATGCTTTTCCTACTTGGTTCACCATTTTTCCATCAGTTGCCAGAGAAATAGAAATTTTCGAAATGGAAATTCTGCGACGATGCATTAACAGGAACTTCGAAACATACACCAAACGTTATTCTAATAAATTTATCTACAAGAAAGCAGCTGTAACACCTTTTTGCCAGTATGCGTTTTCTCTACAGAAAAAGTTTATTGAAAAATTGGCAAATCGTGATAACGTTTTGATGATCGAGATTAACGACCTTGAAGCTGATTTTATTTGGTCAGATACAAATTACTTGTCCCCAGCAGGCATAATTTCTTATGACACAAATACCCCGAATCCAGACTCATGTCATACCAGAGTTTTACAAGAAATTTTACCCGGGAAAACACATAGTTTGAGTTCCACCGCGTAGTTTTATTTTATTTCTTTTTTCTCTTGAACTTATTCAGTCTTTATAATTAAAAATTTCAACTGCACTCATCTTTATTAAATCTAATTTCCACTAATATTTAATTTCGTTTATCCCATCAGTTGTTAAAATTCTGTGATAACTGGCTCCTTTTATATATATAACATTCTGTTCAACAGCAATAAGTATTGTTAAGTATAATATAAGTATTGTATAAGTTATTTATTTAGTTTTAGGAATTTTTGGTTTTTTGTTGTTAGCAGATCTACTCTGAAAGATAATATTAATGTCGGGAGCAAACATTGTAATCTATATATTAGAAAGGTAAAACAGTACAATTGAAATCACCTTTTTTTAAACTAGGAAGTAGCATTTACATTTAATGTGCATTAGAGTAAAACATTTATAACTTTAAGATTTCCCTTGTGATTTTGACTATTGTATCCATCCATCGTTATCGGAAACAAAGGCTCAAATAAAAGTTTTACTTACTTATTGAATGAAAATCCAATGATTAAAAAGTTCTCAAAAATTAATTCTTATTTATATTTTCAGTTGAAATGATTCCTAAAAGTTTTATAGAATTCTGAAGTTTTCGTTTTGAGTGACTGGGTCATTTAGCATAGAATGTCCCATATGTAGGAAGAAGAATACGAAAATTAAAAAAAATTACTGCAAACTGTACACAACCAAGCTTGCATGTACAGATGACAATCTCTAAAGTATGTAGTAAATATAATAATACTTTTATGCCTTGAGGTAGGCTACAAAAAAAAAAAAAAGAAAAAACATATAAATGTATTTTGTACCATGCGAGTAAAAAACATTAAGAAGACAATATTATGTTAAGCCTGTAAAATTTTTTTGCAAGTTTTATAAAAAAACTTTTTAATTATTATGCCACTTAACATAGAACTAAAATTAGATGTTGTAATAAAATATATATCATATATTAAGTACACACTTTACCAATGTATACAGTATGTACTAAATGGAGTGAAAACTCCATGGCCTAATAATGGAAAGGCAGTTTTTTGGATTTGGAATACATTTTCTTCTTTGACGTAATTTCCGTTAAGTGAAAAACACTTTTTCCCACGATCCTTTAGCATCTTATTACCTTTAAAAAATACGATTGGTCAAAATCTTCAAAATAGGCTTCCGTCTCTGATATGACTTCTGCATTTGTGGAAAATCTCTTTCCCTGGAGCCATTTCTTCAAGTTTGGGAACAAATAATAATCTGGAGTATAAGGCGGGGTGGGGAAGCAATTCATAATGTACAGACTTCAATTTTTCTGTAACCAATGTAGATGAATGCGCCGGTGCATTGTCATGATGGCACGGGATTGTTTTCTTATTAAAATGGCGTCGTTTTTCCTTAATTTCTTCAACATAGTACTTGAGAGTTATTGTGTTCCCCTTTTCCAAGTAATCAATAAATATTAAATCACGTGCATCCCAAAAAAACACTGGCCATTACCTTTCCAGTCGATTGTTGAGTCTTTGGCTGCTTTGGTCGGCTTTCGCACTCTTGTAACTACTCCGTAGACTGTCTATTGGACTCCGGTTATAAATCGACGTAAAATTGTTAGAAATCGACGCAAAAATTCAGTTGAATTTACTTCAAACATCTCTAAAGTATACTTTTAATCAGTTTTTCTTCAGCTGTTAAAAATCGCGACACCCATCGCGCAGAAAGCTTTTAAATATTTAAATGATCATATAACATATGCCGAACTCATTCTGTTGATATCTTTATGATGCCAGCAACCTTATTCACTTTAAATTCGGAATACCACTTATTAACCATTGAATATGACGGCGAAGATTCACGATAATGTTTACCAAACCATTCTTTGGCTTGGACAGCATTTTTTCCCACAAAGCCTAAATGTGAAATGATTGCTACTTGATTTCAAAATAGTGAAAAAGGAAACTGTACTGGTGATGGTCCCTTCTTCCAACTGTTTGAAGCGATTAAAATAAACAATTTTTCTCATATTTAATGTAATATCTGATATCAAATAGTAAACCTAGACTTACCTTTTCTAATATCGATAGATTAAGCTATGGCAGCTTTTCTGTTTGTGTCCATATAAGACTTGTACGCGTACTGTAAATTTTATGCGACTCAAGGATGGTCATGCACAAGTTGTAATTGGTGCATGTTTCCTCAGTGCTCGATTTAAGAAATTCTAATCGCATCCGATATTAAGTAAAATATAATTTTATTTTCGATGGATATATATGAAAATTTAGTAACATTTCACATAACTGGTTGCGCAATACAAACTTAAGATTTCTTTTCCAAGCCAAAAGGAGGCATTTGCCGTTCCAAAAATGATTAGTTAATCATTCCTAATTTTTAGCAATACCGATGTATATGCTCGTAGGCACTTGCCATATTGGTGGCAAAGTTAAATTTAGAATCTTGGTTCCAAAGATTTAAAGCTTTCAAGAAAGTATTAAGACATGATCGTCTTTGACAGCAGTGTTTGGCGAAAATCTCCTAAAGCAAAGCCGAATCTCTTGCAAACATCGATATAATTCCTTAATAGCATGCTTGCGAGACATGGTTTCATACCAGTAGTTTGCATTTTTACATTGAAGCTTCCGAAGTGCCGTTTTTTTTTTTTTTTTTTGCAAATATTGCAAATTGTGGATACGATTTGGTCCAAATTATGTAGTAAATTGTGTTGTGTTTCTTGAATGGTGGAGTATTTTTTATTTTCCATATAATTGGTAATTGCATCAATATTATGTGGAATACGAACGTGCTTATTGATCACGAGATATCTTCTTGATATTCACAGTAATATCAGACCAAAGATGTAGTGATTAAAATGATTTAATTGCGCGCTTGTCAAAAAGTTGAAATATTTTTTAACATTCTAACGAAAGGTAAGATTTTTATGTACTCTAATACTGTATATAAAACAAATGGAAGAACTGAGAGCTGTCATAGCAAGCAGACTGTCTTACTAAGTATTAATAATGGAAAAACATCTTTTTATAAATTGTAATTAAAACTATTTTCAAGAAATTAAATATTTTTTAGTTAACTAACAAGTACTGGTGAAGTTCTTTTTTTAAACATTGGCCAAGCGTTTAAAGCAAGTGCTATATACACAAAAAAGAAATTGCTAGGAATTCATTTAATAAATTAATAAAAACAATTTTTGTAATTCATTAATATTTTAGAATGCAATGGACTTTCTTCATTATCAACCACATAAATATTATTCTTATAAAATTAATAGATTAAGTTCCATTACCAATCACAGCTTTTATGCAAATTATTATATAAATTTAATTGAGGGAACTAAATTGAATATATAATAAGATGACGGGAAATGTATTGCAGGTAAAAAAAATTTTAAATGGTAAACCCATTCGAATAATTAAATTTATTTGTAATTTTAGGAAAATTAAATATAAAAAAATAACAATAAAAATTGAAATATAACTTTAAAGAATCTATAATATTAATTGGCTAGGCGGTTTCTTGTTACCGATGTTTTGTTCTACTGTTTTAACCCGATTTTGACTAATTGTATATTATTTGAAAGGTATTTCATTTTACCTGTCGCCAGATTTATGGATTTTTAAATTTTATCCTTGTTTTTGAGTAAATTTAATTTAAAGTTGCTACTAACACATACATAAAACTATACATATGCTATGTGTAAGTTTATTAAATTTGTTAATGTGTTTGTTATTAAGTTTGTTATCTTCATTCACAATAATAATAAACCAAAAAAGTGTTGGTTTGTGAATTCGCTAAGTTGAGAAATGAAGTTGCCTAGAAATTGCACTCGAATTTCGAGTGCAGGAATCTGCTAGTTATTAATATTACGTTAACATCCATTACGAAACTGCACTCGAACGGTGTTTTGTCGATTTAAAAATTAGCAGCAAAAAATATAGAAATAAAAAATATCTTTTTAAATTTAAAAGCCTACCGATTCTACAACAAAAAGCATCTTTAATACGCAATTGGTTTTTTAAAGTATACAAATAATTTAGTACACATCTTTGAACCAGGTACCATGATTGTTAGAAAGTCCTCAACGTATAACATCCATTTTTATGTGGACGAAAATAACTTGGATTTCCGCAAACTTATCCAAATATTGTTTGACGGTGACACCCATGACTTGATGAGTTGATGACGATTTCTTGTAGCGGCGTAATACAGATCATTTGATACTACCAGCAAGTTGTTATTTTGCACTTATGAAATGGTCACGGCAGCAACATTGGAAATGGTCATCATTCGTATCAGCTAAGGAATTGCATGTTCAACAAATGCAGCATCTTTCGTAATCGCAGCAACTTGGTAGTTCTCACTTACAACCTGTGGATAAAATATCAACACCTAAAACGAATAAAGGGGGTCGTAATTTATCACCAACTGGTATAATAAATGTAGCCAATAAATATCCGAAATATGTATTTCAATTACGGAAGGAATTGTTTTAATAAGAATGAAATAAAACTCAATATGTTATTTTAAATGCAGATTTTTTATTTTCGATGTAAAAAATTTAATTTTTATGTCACATAATACTATTTTCGTCTGGTTTTATCAAATAATAATTTATTTTTTGTTTCTCCATTTTCGCGTATGCAAACAGATCGTTTGACTTACCAACTATGACCGATGCAAGAATTTTCCAACTCCAAGCCACAGACTTGCATTGGCTGGAATTGAGATTTGTTGATTGGCATTGCATATGCTAGACGAATTTTTTATCCTTTGTCTTTGCCATTGATAATTGTAAATTTAATATATGGGTGGTATAGGTATTGAGGAATCGAATACTCTTGATGTTCTAGGCATGTGAATTCAATGTGATGTTCGTTGGAACGTGCATGTTTTTCAAGTGTCGAAATAAGCATTCAAGTGTCTTGGTTTTCTAAAACGGTGTAAAAATTACTTCACTCCTTCTGATCTCCTTAAAATCTATACCACTTACATCCGACCGAAAATGGAATACAACTCCCATATATGGGAAGGAGCTTCAAAGTCTATTTTGGAGCTACTGGACCGTGTGCAAAGGAGGGCGTTGGCGCTCATCAATGACAGTAGGGTATCCAACTCTATTGATTCATTGGAACACCGTCGGAATGTGGGTTGTGTAGCACTGTTCTGTAGATATTACCATGGGAAATGTTCTTCTGAGATTAGCGAACTTATTCTAAGTGCTCGAGTTTCGGTTTGCTCTACCCGCTTCTCTAGTAGATCACATCCGTTTGTAGTCTGTTGTCCAGTTGACCGCACAACGCATTACAGAGAGAATTCGTGTATCAGTCGAACTAGCCGTATGTGGAATAAACTCCCCGCAGAGGTCTTTCCTGACAGTTAAAATCTAATAAAATTTAAGTCAAATATCCACAAACCCTACTCCCTCTTTCCTCCTTCCTGCAACCTATTTTCCTGAAATCAACACAATGCTCTGCATATGTAGGGGGCATCCCCTGAGTGTTGGTTAATATATATATATAAAAAAGAAGATTCAACTTTCAAGAGTAAAAAATGTGGCGGAAGACCTGGCAAATCAAGTGAATTTAAAAAGTTAGTTCGAAAATTCGCTCCTCCATCTACCTCAATAAAAATCACTCCTTAACATAGTATTCGAGATATGTGATATTCAATAACTTCTTTGTAAGGGAGGTCTACGTCCATTTATCCGATCCCGTCCAGTTACAGCACGGCTACTAATATTAATAACGGATGATCTCATATAAAATTGCAAAACTCTCGCTGTCAAATCACACTAAAAACCTGTGAAATCACACAAAGTATCGTTGGTACTCAAGATATAGGATATTGCAAGATTCACTTTGCATGGGAGGCAACACGCCCACTTATCCGATTCCGCACGACTACTCTTATTGGTAACAAATGAGCTCACACAAACTTGCGAAGCTCTCCCTGTCATAGTACTTGAGTTACGTGATATTGAATACTTACTGTGTATGTGAGGAGGCTACTAGTTCGATATCGCCCATTTTCAGCAATGCTACTCACACTAATAACCTGTGAAATCAGACCAATTATCGTTGCACTCCCTTCATATTACTCAAAATATAAGATATTGAAATTTAACTTTATATGAGAGGTAACGCACCCATTTATTGTTCCACGAATTTTCTGATATTTTAATAGTTATTCTACTATCCGGGGCGAAGACGAATCCCACAAACCAAAAATCATTAAAATCAGTCCACACGTTTTTGAGTTGTAAATGGTGTAACTAACCCGACTTTGTTTTATATATAGAAGAAAATTATTTAAAATTGCATTCATAATTACTGCAGTTATGTATTGGACTATCTCAAGTAATATATACTAGCAGACTCCAGCACTCAAAATTCGAGTGCAACTTCTAGGCAACTTTGTTTGGGGTATTATTATTGTGACTGAAGATAAAAAACTAATTAACAAACACATTATTAATAAACACACACATAGCATATTTGTATATTTTTATGTATGTGTTAGTAGCAACTTTAAATGCAATTTACTGAAAATAGAGGAAAAAATTTAAAATTATGTAAATCTGGTGAACAGCTAAAAAGAAATACCTTTCAAATAATATACGTTTAGTCAAAATCGGGATAAAACGGTAGAACAAAACATCGGTCACAAGAAATCGCATAGCCTATTAATATTATAACGGGTGATTTTTTTGAGGTTAGGATTTTCATGCATTAGTATTTGACAGATCACGTGGGATTTCAGACATGGTGTCAAAGAGAAAGATGCTCAGTATGCTTTGACATTTCATCATGAATAGACTTACTAACGAGCAACGCTTGCAAATCATTGAATTTTATTACCAAAATCAGTGTTCGGTTCGAAATGTGTTTCGCGCTTTACGTCCGATTTATGGTCTACATAATCGACCAAGTGAGCAAACAATTAATGCGATTGTGACCAAGTTTCGCACTCAGTTTACTTTATTGGACATTAAACCAACCACACGAATGCGTACAGTGCGTACAGAAGAGAATATTGCGTCTGTTTCTGAGAGTGTTACTGAAGACCGTGAAATGTCGATTCGTCGCCGTTCGCAGCAATTGGGTTTGTGTTATTCGACCACATGGAAGATTTTACGCAAAGATCTTGGTGTAAAACCGTATAAAATACTGCTCGTGCAAGAACTGAAGCCGAACGATCTGCCACAACGTCTAATTTTCAGTGAATGGGCCCTAGAAAAGTTGGCAGAAAATCCGCTTTTTTATCGACAAATTTTGTTCAGCGATGAGGCTCATTTCTGGTTGAATGGCTTCGTAAATAAGCAAAATTGCCGTATTTGGAGTGAAGAGCAACCAGAAGCCGTTCAAGAACTGCCCATGCATCCCGAAAAATGCACTGTTTGGTGTGGTTTGTACGCTGGTGGAATCATTGGACCGTATTTTTTCAAAGATGCTGTTGGACGCAACGTTACGGTGAATGGCGATCGCTATCGTTCGATGCTAACAAACTTTTTGTTGCCAAAAATGGAAGAACTGAACTTGGTTGACATGTGGTTTCAACAAGATGGCGCTACATGCCACACAGCTCGCGATTCTATGGCCATTTTGAGGGAAAACTTCGGAGAACAATTCATCTCAAGAAATGGACCGGTAAGTTGGCCACCAAGATCATGCGATTTGACGCCTTTAGACTACTTTTTGTGGGGCTACGTCAAGTCTAAAGTCTACAGAAATAAGCCAGCAACTATTCCAGCTTTGGAAGACAACATTTCCGAAGAAATTCGGGCTATTCCGGCCGAAATGCTCGAAAAAGTTGCCCAAAATTGGACTTTCCGAATGGACCACCTAAGACGCAGCCGCGGTCAACATTTAAATGAAATTATCTTCAAAAAGTAAATGTCATGGACCAATCTAACGTTTCAAATAAAGAACCGATGAGATTTTGCAAATTTTATGCGTTTTTTTTTAAAAAAAAGTTATCAAGCTCTTAAAAAATCACCCGTTAGATTCCATTGTATGAACTAAATTTAACAATTCATATAATCGAAGTTTCTTAAAACAGCAGTTGACTTAAACTTCGTAATAATGTGATCGTAAATGAGAATATCAAAATTCGGTTGGCAACAAATTCAGTTCCCACAACGAAGCCGTTTTTTGTGTGTGCGTATATATTTTTACTTCATAAACAATTGTTAACACTCTTGCCGAAAACCTCGTGGTCTTGTTCAGGGTAAAGTTATGCGACTTGTTAATTAGTACAATTTGCATTTATTAGCGGAAACAGTGTTAAACAACATAAAGCAATAACTTTTATTTTAACAAATTTCTTATTGCTGATGGTACTCGCATTGTATTCTATGATACGAGAATGTGTTAATATGATTGTGTTTGTATTTGTGAGTAGGTACATGAGAATTCCAATTTAGTGCACTGTTTATAATTAGTAGTTGTCTGTTATTTTCAAGTGTATTTAGCAGTTTCACATCCAACTACAACTTCAGCTACTAATACCACTACGACTACTTATGTACATACATACAGGCTTATGTGAGAATGTACAAATTAATTCAACTACTACATGGTCGTACATTTGTAGTTGCTTAATTAATAAAAATTTGTTAAAAAATTGTGGTTGATTTTTGAATATACAAAAACTTGACAATTGTAAAAAATATATGAATTGCAAAAATTTAATTAGAAATGCTTAAATAGAAATGTCTATTATTCGACAACAATTTTAAAGTAAATATGTATGTGATGCTGGTTATTTGGTTAATCGATTTGCATAAAAATTCAATTTGAATTGTGGTTACATTTGTTATTATAACAGTTTCTTTATTGCTTTATGTAAATGTTTTTAATTTTTTATATTTGTACACATGTGTATGTCAATATTGAAACTCGGAAAAAAAATTATATTCGATTCCATAAGAAATTGGCAAAATAATAATTTCATGCCTTAAGGTGGCTCACTGTTAATTAATATTTTGACCACTCAAGGGCGAACAGTTGGGTTATATAGCATATTATTTTGTCATTGTTAAAAAATTTAAATATTTACATCGTAGATGACATGTCGTTTTAATGTAATTCAATTCATCAGTAACTAAATTTAGAACTTGTTTTCTGGGGTTGTCAAAATTGATCAAGTTTTACTAAAAAATACACTTTATCAAACCGGTAAACTTGCACAGCTAACGGCAGAGTGCAATAGACTTAAAATAGCAGTTTTAGCCATCAGCGAAATGAGATGGAATGGAAGTGGCGACTTTACAAACTCACAGGGAGATCGAATTCTTTACTCGGGCCACGAAAACCTAGACGATCCACATACGCATGGCGTGGGTATTTTTCTGAGCAGAAAAATACGAAATACCCTCATAAGTTGGTCTGCTATTTCAAAACGCATTATCACAGCCCGCCTTTATTCTAGCATCGGGAAAATATCAATTGTACAATGCTACGCACCCAACGAGGTTTCCGAATACATTAATAAAGAGAATTTTTACGACGAACTACATAGAGTCCTTAACAACATCGACCGAAATGACATCTTAGTGCTAATGGGCGACATAAACGCAAGAGTTGGAAGCTATAACAATGGGTTCAAGCAAATCATGGGTAAACATAGTCCCGGCAACAGAAACGAAAATGAAGAACTTTTTCTGGAGACATGCGCCGACTTCGACCTTGCCATTGGCGGATCGTACTTTCCCCGCAAATCACAACATAAGTATGCGTGGAAATCTAAAATCGATCATATATGCATATCCAAGAGATGGTTCAAAACTCTTCAAGACGTAAGAGTATTAAGAAGTGCAGATATAGCTTCCGACCACTATCTAGTTATAGCTGAACTCAAACTAATGCTCAAAAGGCACAGTATCCAACCAAATATGCAGGAAATCCAGCGACGATCACTCAACATATCGAAACTGAAATCCGATGTAGTTAAAACTAGATACGATACGAATGTCAGCAACAATTACCAACGACTTATTCCGTCACCTCAGCCCATAGATGTAAACGAAGAATGGAGAAAACTAGACACTATTTTCGGCGACGCAGCTAAAGAAATAGTTGGTTATGCTGAAAGAGAAAAAAAGAGTGGCTCTCGGACGTTTTTTGGAACCTGGTAAAGGAAAGACGAGAAACACAACAACTCCTTCTAAACGAAACTAATCTTGTTCGAAAAAGCGAGTTACGCATAAAGCACACAACCCTTGTTAAGAAGATGAAAAGGCAAGCTAGAAATGACAAGCGAAATCACATTAACAACCTAGCATCCGAAGCCGAGGCCGCCGCTAACACGGGGAACTTGAAGACCGTTTTTGATATTATCAGGAAACTCTCTGGCAAGAAATCTTACTCGAACATACCAATCAAGGATAAATATGGAACCATCCTTACGTCCGTAGAAGATCAGCTCAGCATATGGAGAGAACATTTTCAAGAGGTTTTAAACCATAACAACAACTCTGATACAACCCAGCCTTGCACAAATACAAACTCACGTAGTGAAATTTTGGTAAACATGGACACGCCTGGTATAGATGAAATTACAGCCGCTATTAATCAACTCAAAAACAACAAAGCCCCTGGTATTGACAGCCTTCCAGCCGAACTATTTAAATCAGCTTCCCAAACAACCGCAAATGTTTTACAACCAATATTCAGGCGAATTTGGGAAACAGAAACAATTCCAGATGCATGGAAAGAGAGCCTTATTACAAAAATCCCAAAAAAGGGGGACCTCAAACAATGTGATAATTGGCGGGGTATAGCCCTAACTCCCGCTGTGTACAAAATTTTTAATAAGATAATTCTTAATCGTATCCTCCAACCCTTAGACGAAAAGCTACGAAAGGAGCAAACTGGTTTTCATCCTAACCGATCGTGTGTTGACCAAATCAATAGCCTCCGCTTGATAATTGAACAGTGCAATGAATTCAACACCACAATGTACTTACCTTTGTAGACTTTGAGAAAGCGTTCGATGCCATCGACCGGAACAAGATATGGCATGCTCTTGCCAATAAGGGTATACCTACTAAGATTATCTGCCTCATAAAAGCACAATATGACAACTCCAAAATGCGGGTGACACACTGCGGAAAAATTAGCCAACCTTTTGAAACATTAAGCGGCGTTAAGCAAGGGTGTCTCCTGTCCCCTATTTTATTCGTTACAGCACTAGGCGAAATATTATCGACAACATCTGGCGGAAGTAGAGGTATACAATGGAGACTTAACGAGCAACTTGCAGATCTAGATTACGCGGACGATTTAGTCCTTTTAGCTTCAAACAAACGTGATATGCAAAAGAAGATAGATGACTTGGCTTCAACGGCATTGAAATACGGTCTGCGAATCAACGCAAACAAAACAAAATGTATGGCTGTTAAACCCCACCAAACGCCAACATTTGTGCTAAACAACGTGCCAATCCAAAACGTCAACAACTTCTGCTACCTAGGAAGCAACATTACGCCGGACGCAGGTGCTATAGGTGATGTAAACTCCAGAATACAAAAAGCCAAAACAGCATACTATAGCCTAAAAAATATCTGGAAATCCAATGCTCTTTCGCCTAAAACTAAATTACATATTTTTAACGCCTGCATAAAATCCATTCTCCTCTACGGATCCGAAACCCGGTTGGTAAGCGAAGTCATTAAACACAAAATCCAAACATTTACCAATAGATGCTTACGAAATATTCTAAAAATTTGGTGGCCCAGAGTGGTTTCTAACGAACAACTTCTTCAAATCGCGAACCGGGACAACATCAACACCCAAATAAAGAAGAGAAAATATAACTGGCTTGGACATACACTACGAAAACCATATAACGAAATATGCCATGATACACTAGAATGGAACCCGCAGGGCTCGAGAAACCGAGGACGACCAAAGTTAACATGGAGACGAACAATTTTTAACGAAAGACGTAAATCTTTTAGCGAACTAAGACACATCGCAGCCGACAGACAGAGATGGAGATTCTATGTACACAGCCTATGTTCCTGATGGAATGTGCTGAAATATATATTACTAAAAAAAAGAGAAAAATACTCGTCAAAAAAATAAAAGTGTCAGTAGTCAGTTTTTATCAAGAAGTCATTGTAGCAAACCTCATTTGTAACCTTTTCATTGTAAACCTTTTTTGCATTTTGATTTTGAATGTGTTGTACATTCAGAGAGTGTTGTATCAAAATTTCAAGTAAATCGAAGCAAAACTAAAGAAGATACAGCTTTTTAAACGACCGGCTTCATACGGTATATCGTATATAAATCAGTTTTTAAAAACTTTAAATCGATTTTCTCGCAAATAACATGTTTGAAGTCCGTGAACATCATAACTCAAAATCTACTTGACCGATTATTTTGAAATTTTACACACTATTTCTACACATAAATCATCAGGTAACCACGAAGAGTTTTTTTATTTTCCATTTTCTTTCCCATTTTTTAACAACAAATTCGCCGAAATTTTATAGCAAAATTCGAGTTTTTCACTTAAAAATGCTGCCAAAAAAAAAAAATAAATAAGTAAATAAATAAAAAACAAGTATACCATGGTTTAGAGACCGCATCTATCGGTCCAACTAATTCGATATTGAAAATAAGCATAAACCAAATTTGAGTGGCCTTTTTAATTAATGTTATGCTATAACGTGTATGTGGAATAAGGAATCCAATGTTATTCATATCCTCAAAAAAATTATGAAAATATGCCTTTAAAACCTTACCCCCACCCCCACCCCTCCTTAAATATGACATGGATTTTTGCAACTTATATATTTTTTTTAAATCTATTAAAAGAAAATACACGTTAAATAAAATAATTAGCAGATATGATAGTTGGTAAATTTAAGTATTTTTATTTGGCTATTTGAGTGTTATCAGAGTGATAAGTGGCTTTCAAGAAATTGTTTGCAACTGATAAAACAATTAAAATTATTTTAAATGACAAATTGTTAGTTTTGTACAGTTTTAATACTGTAATACTCTACACTGTTTGTAACGCATTGAAAAATTAATTTGTTGTAACAACTCGAACCGAAACAACGATGTCCATTTGTCCGTCAAAATTGTACAAAGATATGGCCTAATATCAATGTGCTTGTTGTAATGATTTAGTACCAAGTTAATCAGATTGTTTACTTTTTGAAATATTTGTTTACATATGTTATAAATAGTGCAACAAAACCAGATATTAATATAAACGTAAAATTCAGGTGGAGAGTAACAAAGATTCGGCATAGCCGAATTTAACACTCTTATATGTTTTTTATTAATTAATTTGACGTATGTATATACTATACAGTGATTAAAGACAAAAGTCGTACACCACGATTACTGTTTTTTATTTTTCGACGACCGCTTATTTATAAATGATACAAACAAACTTGGTAAGAAAGATTGTCCCTCGTTATTTTCCAAACTAAAAAAAAATGAATTATATTATTATAATTGTTATTATTAATATTAGAGAAATAGGAATGATTTTAATTTGAACAGGCATTAAAATATATAAAAGTCAAAATTTTGCACTTTGATTTTCCTTAATCCACCTTTCATTAAAAAAATTTTACAACAATGTCAAAGAAATTTTGCCATGATTTCAATAATTTTAATTATAATTTGCAAAATACATAAAAAGTTTAAAATGGGAAGGCAACGTGGACAGAGAATCCAGAATTCTAGCAATCGGAAATTTACAAAATTAAATATAGAATATATTCACTGTTCTTCCACTATTCAGTATATATTGAAATTCTATATCACTATATGAGGCGCAGAGAACATTAGTGACCTAAGCCGCACCATCATCGTATTGAGATAAATGCATATAATGTTTTTTACGATTTAAGGATCTATCTACTGATTTCAATTATCATCTTAAAAAATATTTATTTATAATTTAAGTATAATGTTATTCTTGTCTGTATTAAAGGCTTTTCAACCAATTATTTTGGCAAAAAGGGAAAAAAATGTGGATTAGGCCACTATTGCATGGTGATGTTCTGAAAATATATAAGCTAATACTGCAATTAGGCCGCAAGATACCTTACAAATTTAAACAATACAATTATTTTTTTTCACGTGTAAAATACACATACCTATTTTTATTACAAAATATATGTGTTGAAATGTTATAGATTCAATTCGTTATCATTATTGGGAATAACTATATGATTTGGTGCGTTTTCTGATGTAGTTAGATCTTAATAAATATTGTGGTATATTGGAGGTATAAAGGGAAGAAGTTGCATAAGGTCTCCCATTTTGTCTACACTTATCACATTTCCATGTGGAAAGAGGGAATCCAATGAACTGATATGTTTAGTTGTTCTCTTTTTTAGGTTTAAAATATCGAATTCGACAGTCTCATCGTTACTGTATTTGAATTTAATAGTAAATGGTTCTTCGATTTCAAACCGAAGGCACTGGATTTTCAGCCATCCACTTTATTTGTCACAGATTTTGTTCTTCTGACAATATTCTCTTGTAACTTCCGAGTAGAGAAAAAATCATTTTTAGACATTGGAATAACGAGAAATGGTTGCTTTTTACGGGCAGCTTTTATTACTTGGTGCCAGTTCTCTGGAACAAAAATGTTTGGATTACATTTCTTTCATTTTTCTATGAGTCCAAAATCCTGATCACAAGGTAAATAGGAATGACCACTATACATGAACTTATGATCAATTTCGGTCACTACAAAGTCCGAGTTCTGCGCTATGAAACCACATATCAAAGACATTTTAATATTTCTATTCTGACCCCCATATTGGTCAGAATACATTATTAATTTCTTGGATTTTACAAAATTTTTCACAAAATGCAGTATGCATGATCCAATTTCTTGAGGACTTCTTGAAGTTACTGATTCATTCCAGGTGTACATCATAGCATCCCCCGTTACCAGATTATGAATTCCAAGACAGTAGGTCCATAGCTGCCGTTTGTAGTAACATATACTTGTTGATAGCTGGGAAGTAGCTAGATCTTCATAAGATCAAAAGCAATTGCTGTTGAGCTATTATTTTTGGCAAAATCTGAATCAAATTTCATACCATTTCGTGCCATCTCAGCTTTTTTCTGATGAAGCTCAATTTCTTTTTTTATTTCTTGCTTTACTTTTTCGTCGTCGCAAGCCTGAAGCTTTATTTTGTACGAATCACAACGTTTGCATGAGTCTATAATTGGTGGATGGAACTTTAAGTTGATATGGCTTTCAAAAGTTTTTCTAAATACCCACAACAAAACGTGATTGTCTGGACCTTCTTCAAATTTATATAATTTCTACAACATGGTAATATTTAAGTGTGATGCCAAATACTGTGAATTAATATTTTTATTTCTGCCATAGTGACTAAAATATTTCGGAAATCTGTTTATGAAGTTTATAATGGCATCAATTGTAGCAGCAGGTGTTGCTTTGCCAGAAATGGAGCGACCTCTTCTATCGGACGGAAGTGCATCTCCAAGTGGTTTATTTTTTAATGCTCTCGTTAATCTGCCATCAGAAATTAGGAACGTGCTTTTGAAAAAAGTTTTACAAACAGTTATTTGATTCCCCATTGAATCTGGTACATTGTAAACCCGTGAGTATTTACGCCGCGAGTCATCCGTTTCTTTATTATACGCTATTCTTTTTTTGGTAACGCTGACTAGTTCACAAAGGTATGAGGTCTGCAAATCAAAATTACCAATTGCATAAAATCCATCGAATAACTTTTTTCTTGTTCGTTATCACACTTTTTGTAGCAGCATTTAATGCAACAACTATTAACAAACGTGTTTTTTTTTTCCTTTAACTAAAGCATTTTTGGCATTAACATAAGCCAGACCTTTATTCCTTTTAGTTTTTCTAATATTACGAACCCAATTTTTTTCATTTCGTTTTCTTTTTATAATATTTACATTTTCAGTTAACGATTCTTCTGATCTTACATTATCTTCTGATATCTGTATATCTGGAACGAGGAACAAATAATATCAAAAAGTAGAATTCGTAATTATCACAAATAAATAATTTTTCTTTTGAAAAATTAAAAAATATATACATACCGCTTATATCATTGTCCATATCTATATCCACATTTAAAACACAAGTTTTCTTTTTTAAAACTAAACTGTCATAGACGCTATAACACGTGTTTTATTCAAGGTTCAGAAAATACACACACGAAACACACAATGTTCTGTTCAAAAGCAGCCAACACATATCTTTATTTTCATATCAATTATGTGCGTTTCAAAATTTTCTACGGTACCCAACACAACCATGACTGTGTTCGTTTTAATATTTCGTTATTTACACGAACATTTTTGTATCACATACTTTTTTTTTTCAATCACACATAAAGCACACATTTTTGAGTGTTGCTTTATTTGAAGTTGATGTTCTGGTACGTGTAGTGAAAAAAAACACAGAACATGTAAAATAAACAGGTTCGAGTTCAGTTATATTTTAAGTCGTGTTGTGGCTCGTGTAGTAAGAAACAACAGAACATGTACAGTAAACAGGTTCGAGTTCAGTTATATTTTTAGTCGTGTTTAAAATATAACTGAACTCGAACCTATTTATTGTACATGTTGTGTTTTTTCTTACTACACGAGCCGCAACACGACTTAAAATATAACTGAACTCGAACCTGTTTATTTTACATGTTCTGTGTTTTTTTTCACTACACGTACCAGAACATCAACTTCAAATAAAGCAACACTCAAAAATGTGTGCTTTATGTGTGATTGAAAAAAAAGTACGTGATAGAAAAATGTTCGTGTAAATAACGAAATATTAAAACGAACACAGTCGTGGTTGTGTTGGGCACCGAAGAAAATTTAAAAACAAACATAATTGATATGAAAATAAAAATATGTGTGTGTTGGTCTAAGTTATGTTTGTTTACATATATGTACGAGTTTTTTATTCAGTGTGTGTTTTTTTCTGAACTCTGGTTTTATTACAACGTACGAAAAATACCAACTGTGCAATAAAAACAAATGTCATTCGCTGTGCACTTCATGTTTATGAGGGATAGGCCACTGTTGCATTTCTCAATATTAGATTACATTAAGTTGCAAATAGGCCATACAGCTGCCATCTAGCGGCGAACTGTTATTATTTAACAAGATTTTTTTCAGTAGAGAATGACTTGTAGACATTGAAAATGGGTCTAACTCTTTTTTTTTTAGCTCTTGTGGGTTATGCCACTATTGTTCTCAGTGCCTCATATATTCACAGTAGCTAAGAAATAAGAATAATCTTCAGATCATATATGAACGAAACAATGCATTCGATCAGAAATATATTTCTTACACAGGCCTTATGTAACGGTAGAATTGCAAGGAAGATGTAACGGCTTAGCAACAATAATGAAAACGATCGCTTAAAGTTCACCATAAATGCAAGGATTTTTATATTTATAAAGATGTATTGTTCAACGACGAAAGTTAATTTAATATGTTTAGATCTGACGGAAAGTCAGACGTACGGCTGAACGTGTAAAACCAACATTGAAACACGGTGAGGGTCATTCTATCCAGCTGGTCTTGGTTGTTTTATTTCCCCGAATCGAAATCCCCGAATACTTAAATATTTTAAAAACCAATTTCCCTAGATCCAATGAAACTCTGGGTGTAAGTAGCAATTACCACTTTCTCCAGGCCAAAGATACCAAGCACAAGGCATTTAATATAGAGTCGTGGTTATTGTCATGGATATAACTTCACAGAGTACCAACATTAACCCTGTAGATAATATTTGGAGATATCAAGTCAAAAAAAAGGAGAATACATCACATTTTCTCAAAACCAAAATTGAAACGAATTCTTGCGGATGAATGGATAAATAATAAAGCAAGATTATGTCGTAAGCTGGTGGAAAGTATACCTAAGATGCTAGAGTTTGTGATTCCTGTTAAATGACTCTACGGAAAGTATAAATTATATCTAATTTATTGCAATAGATTAACTGTACGACTTTCGATTTTCATCCAATTTTTTGAGAATCTTTTATTACGGCATGTCATAATTATGAGTAACTTCTCTCAATTTTATGGTTGCTTGAAATAAAACCTATAATACATTACCTACGAGCTGACTTTATATGTACAGTGGTGACATTTGAAATAGCACGTTTTATAAAAAAAGGTATGAACGCACTAAACTTTTTTTCTGTTTACTATATTTTTGACCCTTTTATATTTTTGTTAACCACGACGACATATTTATCAAATGGGTCCAATATGTTTAAAATTTTCTCAATTTTTAATTTTTTGGGCATGACTCATTTGTTCGATAAATTAAATAGCATACATTAGTTAAATTTAAAAATGCTTTTATTTAATTTTATTAGTTAATTTGATGAGTACTTTGTTGGATAAACTTTATTTTTAACAACGGTAGTGCATTGACGCTGCGTTGACGATATTGTGTTCCGATATCGTTCCAGGGATATAGAGTTACAAGCCTTTTGGATTGCTTCCAATAATATATTTGAATTTGCACTTTTCGCTTACATCGCTTCATAGATTCTCGACCGGATAACATTTGATCCATAGTGCCCTCTATACGCATAATTGTGCCCACTCCATACAATTATAAGCTTCCCAATACTAATACAGATGCTCCCCCATGTTTCACCGTTTTTAATACGTCTGTACGTTCAAGTTCTATTTTTGGATTACGTATCACATACCTTTTTCCGTCTGACCCGAAGCGATTGCACTTAGATTCATCTGTAAAGAGAATATTGTTCCGCCAATTTTCAGTTTTTTTTTCAATGATCCTTAGCTAATTTCAAACGCTGGCAACGCGCCCAAACTAATTATTTTCACGCAACATCTATAATAATAATAGGCAAGGCGATTTCTTGTGACCGATGTAAGTTTCACAGTTTAACCCCGATTTTGATAAAAAATTTATCATTTCAAAGGTATTTCTTTTTCGCTATTACCCAGATTTACAGATTTTCATCGTCTGGAATATTTTTTTGGAGTTATGATCGTTTAAAGTTGCTACTAACACATACATAGCATAGCATATGCATAGCATAGCATATGCTATGTGTGTGTTTATTAAATTTGTTAATGTGTTTGTTTTAATGTGTTGAGTTTAAAATGAGTTGAATTGTGAAGCATACCTTTAGGGTCTTTATTAAATGAAAAAATAAAATTTCCTAGAATTTGCACTCGAATTTTGAGTGCTGGAATCTGCTAGTATTTTTTAAATATGCTTGTGGATAAATTAATGTTAAATTTGTTCTGAAATTGTTTCCAAATTCTGGATGTTGACAAAAACGGATCCGCCTTGCACATGCGAACTATAGCATGATCGGTTCTTTCGATCGTCTTTCTGTACCTTTTTTTATAATGTTGTCTGTGGTTTTATATTTTTCATAGTGTTTGATAGCATTATACACTTTCTGTCTGGAACATTTCATTTTGTGGGATATTTCAGTGTACGTCAGCTTGTCTTTGAGATAATTAAGGAAAAATCTTCGAAATTCAGGACTTGACAGCGTAGCTCGTCCCAACCTTGGAAAAAATATATAAATTTTTTATATTGATTCCTTAATTCATTTTTTACCTTTCTAAACAAAAAATTTTTACAAAAAATTTATTTTTTTATTTTTATGTAGAAAGTTTTCTTTAATACTTTTTATACCATCCTCACCACTGAGCAGAGAATATATCTGTGGTCACAAGCGATAACCGCCTAAGTCGACTTAAGAACGATTTGAGTTATGTATGCTATCATATTCTACTAAAAACGATTTATATTTACGTGAAATCCCCATTTCTCTAACACTGTTTATTAAAAAGTTATTAATGAAAAAATTCTGACCTAAGTCGTAATGAAGCCCCTTTACATTTATAAAAAAAGTTATTTTTCTCAAAAGCATGATTTTCGAACTAGGCGGTTAATGCTTGTGACCACAGATATATAGGTTTGTCATTCCGTTTGTAATGCGTCGAAATAAATATTGGAGACCCCCAAAATCTTACATCTTCTTGATCCTTATGAAAAGGGAAGTTGATTTTGCGATGACCGTCTGTCCGTCTGTCTGTGGCTATCCCGATTACACCCTCAATCACTAAGCTAGACTCTTTGTTTTTACATAAAATCGTTTACTAACATCCCAAAGGAATTGCTATTTAAAATTATCAAAATTTGTCCAAAGGGTCACGAGATATGAATGAAAATGTGAAAAAAAACTATTAAAAAAATAAGAATGGGCCGACCAGCCCATTAACAGAAAGTAATTAAATTAAAAATATCAGAATTTTTAATGGTAATCACAGCACAAGTAAGAGAATGATAACTCGACCGCTTACAAATATGTGACCGTTAGAAAAGTTCCCACATACTAGAAAAATACATTACTCGTGAAAATACTAACTTTTTATAAAAAACACATTTTCCTTTCACACGATTATTAGGATGAGGTCATCTTTGATGATCAAACTATACAACCAAGACGAGTCCAATAAAATGTCAACCTGCCATAACTTTAATGGTAGGTATAAATATTGAATTGGTGAAATATTAATTTAAAATAATACAACGACAACGACAAATACACTCTATATCGATATTTTGAGACATACATTGATAAAATGTGTTTATAAATTTGAATTTGTTGATCCGGATTATACAAATATAAATTATACCAAGACAATTTTCCTAAATATAAATGAGATTTAAATCGAGATTTGTTGTTGCAGCAACTGTAGATACGCTAATTGATATACCATCTTACCGTTGAAATGAATTTTTGGTTATCTAAAATATAAACTGAAATATAATAAACTTAACAAAAATTATATTTTGTTGGTTTAAATTGTGTGTAAAATTAAAAAAAATAATAATTATACAAACAATTTCTTGACAAACTTTATGCCCATATGAAATATGGAAGTGTGAAAATACTTTTTCTTTATTTCGGATATTGAACGTATAAATTAATTTCGATAAGGAGTATTAACACAATCAGACCGATGAGGTGCGATATAACGTTGCGCAAAACAAAACAAATAAGAACGTTATGATCGATGTAGACCGCCTATCTGATACCATTTACCAAGCATTTCATGATTGGATATTGAAAATAAGTGATAATTAATAAAGTTGAAATATTTCGGTTGAATTTTGCAATACACTCAATATATTTTCAAACAATGTCAATTATTGAACAACAGTGTCAACACAATTAGTGTCAACACAGTTTCTTTTGAATGCTGCTAGCACACTAATTTTATTAATATATTAAACTTCTTAACAGATAAATTCAATATTCTTAAAACTAAAGTCGAAATAATTTCCGTATTCACACGACGCATCTAAAGGCCAGTTTATACTATCACACTTTGTAATACGACCTGTCAAAAAGTCGACTATTATGAAAAAGTCGTATCATGTAAAAAGCTTATGTTATCTGTAGGATTTTATTTTTGAAGTCCGATCTAAAAACTTGTCATTTTCATCGGACCAGAGTTGTTTTTTTTTTTTTTTTTGGTAATATTAAAAAAAAGGTAAACAACAACAAAGAAAGTGGAAATAAAATATAAATTTAAAAATAAATTTGCTTGTTATTTTAAACAGCTGTTTTCATAAGACTTAAGTGTGATGGTGTAAATAGTCTTAATATGCAGAAATAATGCCGGTACGACTGAATTTCATCGGAGTTTTATTTCAAAAAACCATACCACTGAGTGATATCGAGTAAATGGGCTTTAAATGCGTGTATGTTATCATGCAGGCACACACTTGCATTCAAATACGTACGCGTCATACTCATGTTTACTATTAATAACGAAAAGTAATTTGTTTTGTAGCAAAACTAAAATCGTGTGCATATTTGAACATACTGCTGGGCTTGAATAGGCGCTGGAGGAGAAAAATCTAACTTAACTATTGTGTTATTGTTGCGGGCAACATTTATATCTAATATAAATACAAATTACAGTTGATCATTAGAGTAGCGTGACCAGAAGAGGTGTGGATTTTTAATCTCTTTAAATCAATATTCTTTGCTTTCATCAGTTCGACTTCTTTCTTAAGCTGATCTATAGAGAAACACATTTACGCTATTTATATATTTTTGTCTTGAAGTAATTTCCATATTACAGTTGTGCACCGAAAAATAGAAGCAATCATTTCGCCAATTACGGATTTGAAGATGATTTCTTAAATGCGTTGCTTTCATTTTCCAAAATTGGGATACCACCGCTATTGCCGGAACTATTCTGATGATTATTTTGTTGTTGAATGAAATTAGGCAACATATATGGATTGGAACGTTGAAGCTGGTGTTGTTCTTCTTGTTGTCGCTGTGGTTGTGGTTGATTCTTCTGCTGCTGCTTTTGTTAAAGATTATTCGCCATGTACCTTTTTTGTGGCTGATTTGGATATTTTGTCCTATGCATTTAATTATACCAGAGTTCAGAAAAAAACACACACTGAATAAAAACTCGTACATATATGTAAACAAACATAGCTCAGACCAACAAACACATATTTGTATTTTCATATCAGTTATGTGTGTTTCTAAATTTTGTACGGTGCCCAAGACGTTGTCATGACTGTGTTTCGTTTTAATATTTCGTTATCTACACGAACATTTTTCTATCACTTAGTTTTTGTTTCGAACACACATAAACCACACAGATTCGAGTGCAGCTTTATTTTAAGTTCGTTTTCTTGCACGTGTACTGCTAAAAAAAACAGAACATGTTCATCAACGCGTACATCTAAAAATTAAAACATTATCCACTGGCGATCGGAAAAATCTGAAACACCCCTATAATAACGACAACAATTGTTTCAACAAAATTTATTAATAAAAATCTAAAAAATATTGGTAGCAGTTAGAAAAATATAAAAATAAAAAGATAGTAATAAAAATAAGAAAATAATAAAAATAAAAAGATAGTAATAAAATAGAAAACAGAGAAATGTTATATTATGTTTATGACTTAATTTCTTGTTTTCCGATCGCGAGTGGGTAATGTTTTAATTTTTAGAAGTAAGACTTGAAGAACATGTTCTGTTTTTTTACGAACTTAAAATAAAACTACTCTCGAATCTGTGTGGTTTATCTGTGTTCGAAACAAAGAATACGTGATAGAAAAATGTTCGTGTAGATAACGAAATATTAAAACGAAACACAGTCATGATTGTGTTGGGCACCGTACAAAATTTAGAAACACACATAATTGATATGAAAATAATAATATTTGTTGGCTGCTTTAGAAAAGAACATTGTGTGTGTCATGTGTGTGTTTGCTGAACCTTGAATTATACTGACCGATTTTTGGTAAACATCTTGTTTTTCATCTTCATCATAATCTTCTTCCTCCTCATTTTCTTCGTCGTCATTTTCTTCCAATTCTGCATCATAGTTATGATAAATACATATTTTTCGAAATAAACTGTATGTGGAACACCATTTGATAGGACAGACTTTTCTCTTTTTTGATGTTTAAACATATTCGTATCTGAACAATACGCATAAACAAAAATTTAGTGGCGTTATTAATTTGTGGCTTGCAGATATTAAAATAGTTTATTTCGGATGCTATTTCTATATGGGAACTAAGTCAAAAAATAGAACGATCATGACCATATTTTTCAAAGTACAATTAACTTATTTTTCTGAAAAAAATAGAAATAAATCAAATTTAAGAAAAATCTCTTCAATATTTTTGTTTTTTGTGATAAATTTATATGTGGTTACTCGGTTACTAGGTTCATCGCAATTTGGTTGGCAGTAAATTCGGTAGCCACAATGAATCTCTTTTCTGTGTGTAGCTACAAACATCAGCACAAAGTCATTATACCCTGATCACAGAGTGGCAAAAATTTCTTTGTTACCATTTGGTGTAAATTTATATTCTTTGCTACTACAGTATGCGAAATATTAATAGACGCATTAACAATTTCTATTTTTTTTTTTACTTTTGTAGTATTAAATTTTCGATCTTTTTAGTAATAACTGAACACATAACACAAATTTTGGTGATCAACTTCACATGGTGGTCGCTCTAGTGTTTGCATTTTGAAGTCCCGATTATTTTGAGTATGACACCACCAATGTCAGCTGTGTTGTGACAAGAAGTTAGTATAATATATGCGGTTGATGAAATAAGTCGATTTACGCTTGCAGTTTACCGAAACTGCAAGAAAATTATGCTCAAAATTAGTGTGCAATAACGACCAAGCATCTCAACTCGCCATCGTTCTCAGGAATTGAACATTTCACACACTTCTTTGATGAGAATTTTTAAAAATATCTCGGTGTGACGCATTGAAAGTTGATGTTCCACGACCTTCCACAACATTTTCGGTATTAGAATTTGGCTAGGGAACGCTTGTAAGAAGATGAGCATTTTTACCGAAAAATCATCTTTTCTGACGAAGCTCATTTTTATCTCGGTGGTTACGTCAACAAGAAACTTTGTCGCATCTGGGGCACAGTAATTCACACATGTGTGGTTTTTGAACCAGCGGTATTAATAGGCCATTTGTCTTCGAAGATACGGAATGTAAATGCGTTACAGTTAATGAGCGCTACCATGCAATGATAACTGATTATTAGTGGTTTGGTTTCAACAGGGCGACGCAATGTTTTGTGTGGCAAGTTTAAAAATGGCGTTATTAACAGTTTTGGCGATGTGTATTGGCAGCTGCGATTTGGCCCCGTTCGACTATTATTTGTGGGCAGCTGTTAAGGATGAATGTTACTCTAATCACCCATGGTCGATCGAAGCATTGAATGTAGAAATTAGTGCAGTCATCGGTAAAACTTGGCTCCATACTGTCCAAAATGTACTGGAAAAATTAGATTATTGGAGGGGCTACTGTAAGGTCAGCCGAGGAAATCATTTGAACGAAACTGTGTTCCATAAATAACCGCAAGGATTGTGCTTTCGAATAAAAAACCCGAATGAAAAAAAATTTTGTATGTTTTTTATTTATAGCAAAATCAAACTGCTTATATGGTCCACCCTGTACTAAAATTTTCTATTCTTTTTTTTTTTTTGAAAATTTTAATGTGAGTGAATTTTAGACGCAAGCTCTAAATTATTTTATTTGCTGTAACGATGAAGTTTGAATTCTTTTTTTAAATGTTTCTATTGTAGAAAACAAGAAACATAGATATCAATTTAAATCTATAATATTAATAGGCTAGGCGGTTTTTTGTTACCGATGTTTTGTTCTACCATTTTATCCCGATTTCGACAAAGCGTATATTATTTGAAAGGTATTTCTTTTTAGCTATTCACCAGATTTACACATTTTTAAATTTTTTCCTTCATTCTGAGTAAATTGCATTTGATGTTTCTACTAACACATACATAAAATTATACATATACTATGTGTGTGTTTATTAAATTTATTAATATGTTTGTTAATGAGTTTGTTATTTGCTTTCACAATAATAATAAACCAAAACAGTGTTGGTTTGTGAATTGGCTAAGTTGAAAAATAAAGTTGCCCAGAAATTGCACTCGAATTTCGAGCGCTGGAATCTGCTAGTCTTAATTTAAAGTACTGGGAGAGTAGAGGAACACTTATCATCCAAATAAAAGGAACAAATTTAATTTTTATTTCAAGAAGGGACTCATATAGGGAAATGGCAAAAACAAAAAGAACAAAACATTTTCTAAAAATTGGCCAAATTATGGAAGAAGTCTCAAAAAATAAAACAATAATATGCTTCGTACAAAAATTATTCTTTAAATTTTTGATTAGACTTTGCAAAATATTACAAGCCATGGTTCTGATAAAAAAAAATCAATCTAGATGTCACTGTTGATCAGTTATTACGGGCTCTATTTCACGAAGTCAAACGCCTCCAAAACTAAACGGAGAGTGGTGTTGTGATTTAGGGAGGCTTCAGCTACCACGGAAAGCTTAATCATCATTACTAGCAGATTCCAGCGCTCGTAATTCAATTGCAATTTCTAGGCAGCTTTATTTTTCAACTTAGCCAATTCACAAACCAACACTTTTATGGTATTTTATTATTGTGAATGAAGATAACAAACTCATTAATAAACACATTAACAAATTTAATGAAACAGACATAGCATATGTATAATTTTATGTATGTGTTAGTAGCAATTTTAAATGCAATTTACTCAAAATAAAGGAAAAAATTTAAAAATCTGTAAATCTGGTGAACAGCTAAAAAGAAATACCTTTCAAATAATATATGTTTGGTCAAAATCGGGATAAAACGGCAGAACAAAACATCGGTCACAAGAAATCGCCTAGCCTATTAATACTATAGATTATTAATTTCCACGGAAATGAGTTCGGTAGAAATGTTAGAGGACACATTTTCGATAAGTTGGAGAAAAACTTCCACACAGGATACAATAAACTACCTACAGGATAACGCTAGTGTCTATGCCTTCTTGGACACAAAAACCTTTATTTCATCAGCTTCAATCTTAACTCTAGATGGGCCTACCTGAATACCAGTGAAATGTGTGGGGAATGTTGTCAAGAACTGTGAAGTGACGATTCCCCAAGCAAAAACTTGTATAATCAATTCAAAGGCGAGAGTTCGATATCATACAAAATATTTAAACATTAATTATCTAATGATTGAGTTTGAAATTATTCAGGCTCAAGATCAAATGTTTTTACTTTAAATAAAACAAAAACATTGGCACATTTGTTTCAAAAAATCGATCTATATTCTGCATGACAACTGTTTCGGGAAGAGTCACCAACGCTCATCAGTAACCAAAAGCAGTAGATAGTTTGTTTGGTAAAAAGTTAAATTCATATATATTTGCTGAAAACAACCAAATGAGAAGTCAAGCAAAAGTTATACTATTTAAGCCTCTTCCATCCAATATAACAAACTAAAATATAGAACAACTTTGAAACAAATATATTTGTATACGAGTACACATTGCATACTACAATATACATGTTTGTTTTTGTCTTGAAAAAACAAGAAAAACAATTTGTTTTTGTTAAACTAACATTTAGCGTTAACGGCGTGCCCTCCGTTATATAATTATATAATTTTTTTTAGCCAATAAAAATAAAATAGTTTTACTGTTTTATGAACTGCGTCTATTTAAATTTTATATTATTTTTAAAATGTTTTTTTATAACTTAATTATTGTGTTTAACTTTAATTTATACTTTGCTTGTAACTTCCAAAAATATTGTCGGTATGTAGGTCTATCTGTCTGTCTGTGTGTCCATGTACACCTCGTAATCAATCTACAGGCCGCAAATATTAATACTTTTTGATCAAGCTTTGTATGTAACTAGAAATTAATACACATTTCACTATTTCAAAAGTATTTATTATGCCATATTATTCCACAGTTAGTATTCTGTGACAATTTAAGTTATTTTCCGATTGTTCTTTACTTCCAAAAATTTCTATTCTTATGAATGAAAAATTTTAAATCTAGAATTAATATCTAGAATTAGTTCTTTTATTGCGTCTTTACACGAATACCAGGCTGGGGAATCAACAATGATTGCAAAAAGTAAATAAAACAAAATATATAAATGAAAAGTTTTCAAAAATAAAAGAAAAAAATAACAACTAGTCAAATAAAACGAAAGGCGGTCAAATAGAAAACAAACAGCACTCTGAATTTGAATAATTTTTGCCAAACAATGTAGAAACAATTGTTTAATAAAAGCTATCTGTATCTAACTGAACAATCAAAAAACATTTTTAAACACAAAAAAAAGTTGTTTAAGTTTGTAACTACTACTTTGCATACTTGAATACTCAAAAATAGACATTATTGCAACATTTTTGTAGTTGCATACATAAGAAGGGTACGAATAAAAGCTTCACTTAACGGAACATTCACATGGAAATCGGAAATTCAACACAATGCTTAAAATGTATACGAACTTTAAGAATTTTGTTTAAGTAAAATTTTGTAAATTAATTAAACTATTGGACCATTGTTACATTGTACATTACATTTGAGGATATTTAGCCGTTTAGCACTGCATTTTAAATGCGACTAATTTTTTTTTTAATGTAAGTATAATCGAAAATCGAAATTATAAAATTTACATCGACAAGTTTTTTTTGTTATGATTTTTGATTTTTTTTCGGAAATAGTTTCACCATATCGACTGTATATGTATGTATCGAGTTGGGAACTGAAAAATTACGATTGCTGGATAATAAAACATACTATATTATTAAAGAATTTAATTATATTTTTTTTTGAATTATTTTTTATTAATTTGAGTACAAAAACGATCTACCCTGATCGGAATCTACTTCTCAATACTCTAAACAGTTGTTCAAAACTACAACTGATTTTTGCATGGTTGTGTTCGTTTGCTTGACAAGGGTTGCCACATAGTAATTTCAAAATATACCACAAATCATACAAACATTGTTTTATAATCACTAATGACCGGAACCTCATGCTAATGCATGTCTGTAGTCGTCATTTTGAACTGAACATGAATTAGATATCTTTGCGAATATAATGGCTTTGATTTGTTTGTAGATATTTTTGCATATTTTGTTATAAATGCAAGTTTTTTGTATATTTAGCTTTTACTTGCTTAGCCTATGCGATGCACCGTGTATCTGAAGAGACAAAGAATCCCGATGATATTGATTTATTGATTTCATATGGTACAACAATATTTCTTAAGCCGCTTTCGCATGTTGCTGCCTTAAAAAAAAAAAAAACTTATCCCGATTTAACTCTTCCTCCCGAACTCATAATAACGAGAGAGAGGAAATTGTTGAAAGCAGTTGCGTGTTATGCCAAAAACTTTTATGATTTTAAGGATGTAGTGGAAGGATTCGTTGAAGATAATGATGTTTGTATGCTCTTCTTATGGCTTAGTTCATTAAACTTGCAGCTTCAATTATTTAATCATACCATTAATAAAATTTACGCAGTGAAAAAAGTAAAATTGGTGAGAAAGTTCGTACTGTTAAAAAATTACGAATTTAAAACCATAAAATTTTTAACATATTTAGTCTTAGTTCTAGCGATAACAATGTTGAAAACAACTTCAACTCAAGAGATCTAGAAGCACCGATCATTTCTTTCAAAGTGGAACGTTCATTTTATATGTCTAAAAGCTTTCCGAGATCAAATAGAATAAACTTTACTATTGAAAATTTTTTAAAATACTTATCAGTCTATAAAAACAAAACAAATTAATATTGCTTTTAATTTATCTTAATTGAATTGAACTGACATTGCATTTTTTTATATTAATTTAATTTTATTTTATATCATTATTCGAATTTTTTTATAATTTTTATGTTTTTTGATGTTAATAAATGTTAAAAGAAATGTAAGTGCATATTTTTAAATTTGTTAGTGCATATTTTAATATATTTGGTGCACGTTTTAATTTAATATCCGGTCCTTAATAATCACATTAGTATTTCAAGTGAAATGGAAAGTTTTATAAATAAAAATTGGTTCCTTCGAAAAAATTTGAAATTTGAAAAACAATTTTACAAAACTACCATAATTCAAAATTTTCAATGTTGTAGTGTATTTCAAAATAATTTTTGCAAACTATCAGGGGGAAAACTAAATGTATTTTTATGAAATTTGTTATATCTATAATATTAGTAGGCTAGGCGATTTCTTGTGACCGGTGTAAGTTTCACAGTTTTACCCCGATATTGACAAAACATTTATCGTTGGAAAGGTATTTCTTTTTAGCTGTTAACCAGATTTACAGATTTTCATCGTCTGGAACATTTTTTTGGAGTTATGATCGTTTAAAGTTGCTACTTACACATACATAAAATTATACAATGCTATGTGTGTATTTATTAAATTTGTTAATGCGTTTGTGTTAATGTGTCGAGTTTGTTTTCTTCATTTAAAATGAGATCAATTGTGAAACATACCTTGAGGGTCTTTATTAAATGAAAAAATAAAATTTCCTAGTTTTTGCACTTGAATTTCTGCTAGTAATCTCTTAATAGCTATATGATGTTGGCTATTGAAATTTGTGAATATCGGTGTATGTATTTTGAAACTAGCCCACATACGAGAGTCACCTATGATATCGACCAATATTTCCTTAAGATCTTAATTATTATATACATTTTGATCCAATTTGTTTTGTGTTTGTTTACTATATCCATAAATCATCATTAAAGAAAATTAAGAGTGCTGGAATAATTTTGGTCATAGTCCCCACAAAAAAACAGCGTCCAGCAGCAAGTATAAAATAATTTACTCAATTTTGATTTCTATATATTTTTGGAGCACATAAATGACACGAGTTTGACATGCCTGAATTAATTGCATGCTTATAAACCTGATGATCCTGATTAGTATGTGCAACCAAAGTGCACTCGAAGTGTGACTATTGTGGCCTGCTAAACTCGAAAATCTTATTGGATCATGATTAATCCTAGTCCTCGTATAATAAACTTCATATCGGATGTGACAACATCCATATATATCGGCCCGAAACATTTTGCCACAACTATACACAAACAATTAAGTAAAAATTAGAAAAATGTATGAAAATATCATGTCGTAGTGTATTTACTATAATAGAGTACAGTTGGCAGCATCACTAGATATAAGTACACATACAAGCAATCTGGCAGCGCGACTGTTCAATAGCTCTTAAGTAGAATGTACATGTGTTTTTTATTATTCGTTAAGTGATAGTGAGAGGGGAAGTACGAATAGCGCCTTATAAAATATAGATTTGATTAATGCGACTACTTGATTGAGGTCACACTGTAATTCTTATCCTTATTCTTATTCATTTAGTATTTCAGTTTTAAAACCCTTCGATTTAGGACTAAGTACTAGTAAAAAATTAACGATTGAAAGTGAGCATCGTTGTTTTCAAGAATATTAGGAGATAAATTATTTTTTCATTCAAGAAAAAGAAAATATTTTGCTTAATATACCGACAAACTATTTCGGTGTGCAAGGAATACAATATCAAAAGACATTACGATAATCTCCATAAAGAAGGATATGAAAATATTATTGGAAGAATACGTGGGAAAAATTTGATCGAATTAAAGGCAGTTCTTCGTAAACAATAAATCATTTTCACTAAACCAATTGGGAAAATGTGGCCGCTGTAAAAGCTAGTTATCGGATATCGCATTTAATTGCAAAAAAATCAATCAGCTAAAGAGTTATGGCCCGGTATGATAAATAAATTTAAAATCATAACTTTATCCCGAAATACAGTTGCGAATAGAGTAACTGACATTGCTTTAAATTTAAGAGGCCAACTTCACTCAGTTGCATTAAATTTTGAAGCGTTTTCAATTGCAATCGATGAGGGTACTGATTTAACAGATAAAGCCCAGTTAGTCGTTTTTATTCGAGGATGTGACAGGAATATGAAAATAACTGAAGAGCTATTGGAAGTCATTCCAATGCATGGTACAACAACAGGAGAAGATATTTTCGATCTACTTATGATTGCTATTAAAAAATATGATCTTCCAATGAATAATTTGGTATCTTTGGCGACTGATGGGGCCCCTTCTATGACGGGAGCTACACATGGTGTAAATGGTGTAAAAATCTGTTCAACACATCCATTGCATTATTCATCAGCAAGTCTTATATTCAAAAGTAATTAAAATTGATAGTGTATTTAAAAAAGTTGGAAAAATTTTTAATTTTATTCGAGCACGCGGATTAAACCATCGGGAATTTACGTCATTTCTGAAAGATGTGGAATCTGATTATGAAGATTTGCCATATTATACTGAAATTCGCTGGCTTTCAAGTCATAAAGTTTTAAGAAGATTTTTACAACTGCTGTGAACTGAAAGATGTTAATTGGATACAAGATTTGGCTTTCTCAGTTGACATTACTGGGCATCTCAGTCAACTCAATATTAACCTGCAGGGCAGAAACATGCTCATAACTTCATTGTATGACCAAATAAATTCATTCGAACAAAGATATCTCTGTGGAAAATACAAATAAAAAGAGAAAATTTATCAATTTTTCTAGTTTTAAGAATCTTTTGCTTAAATATCGAGAATTAAAATTTGACAAATATGAGAAACAACTGAAAATGTTGGAAGAAGATTTCGAAAAGAGGTTTTCAGATTTTCAAAGTACCGAATCTCATGTCGGTCGACATTGAAAATATGATGAAAATTTGCAAATAAAGTTTATAGAACTACGATGCGATACCTTATTGAAACAGAAATATAAGGAAATTAATATTCCAGACTTTTACGGGTACTTACCTGCAGATCGTATTCCACAAATTCGATATTTAGTAATACGCATATTATCCATGTTTGGTAGCACATATATATATTTGTGAACAGCTTTTTTCACATATGAAGATGAATAAAACTGTGCAGCGAACCAGATTAACTGAAGAACATTTAGCATCGATATTAAAAATTACATCAAGCCAAAGTTTAACACCAGACTTTGATGATTTGAAAAATGACAAGCGGTACATTATATCCAGCAAAAAAAGATTTATTCTTATTAATAAATATATTTCTATAATTTTTTTGTTTGTTTTCTTTATGGTTTATTTATATTCCATTCCACTCAAAATTTAAGTTTTTAATAAAAAAATTAGATGCGTCCCACAAGAGGATTTGGACTACAATTTTCCAAGAATTTGTCCCGTACACTAAAATGAGTTTGACATGCCTGAATTAATTGATATTAACAAAAAAAGATCCATCACAATTATAACAAAATACATAACTACGAGAGTTGTTGCGATATGCCTGTGCTAAAAGTATGTAACAATTTCGAATGTTATATACTTAATAGCCATTAGATCTGACAACTAAAGGGTCCACCAAATAACTTTTTTTTTTTTTGAAAATGTTATAAAAAAAACTATTGAATATTATCCGGTTAATAATGGAAAATTATTTCATTCAAATGGCTGCCTCGGCTGGCCATGCAGTAGCCTACACGATCGGTCCAATTTTTAAGTACATTATCGATTGTGTGCAGCTGTATTTCACCAATGGCTTCACGAATATTGTCCTTTAAAGCGTCAATTGTCTCTGGCTTGTTGGCGTAACACTTATCTTTGAGGGCACCCCACAAATAATAGTCCAACGGTGTCAAATCGCAGCTCCGAGGTGGCCAAATGACATCAGCTCTGCGGGTGATAATGCGATCTTCAAAAACGGGGCGCAAAATATCGAGTGTAGCTTCGGCTGTGTGGCACGTAGCGCCGTCCTGTTGAAACCAAATGTTGGCAATATCCTCCTCTTCAATTTTTGTGAACAAAAATTAGTTCAACATGGCCCGATAACGATCGCCATTGACTGTAACGGCCACTCCTTGCTCATTTTCGAAGAAAAATGGCCCAATTATGCCTCTGGACCAAAATCCGCAGCAAACAGTGACTCGTTTTGGGTGTATCGGCTTTTCAATGAATGCGTGCGGGTTTTCTGTGCCCCAATTGCGACAATTTTGCTTGTTTACATACCCGCCAAGATCAAAATGAGCTTCATCTGAAAAGATGATTTTTTTTTTGGCAAAATCGGCATCTTCTGTAAGTCGATCGCAGGCCCACATTGGATGGTCAGTTGGCGTCATACCAAGGTCTTTATGCAAAATTCGTCTCAGTGATGCCTCCGAAATGTTCAATTCTTGAGAACGACGGTGAATTGATGTTGATGGCGCTTCACGCACACTTTCTGCCACAGCAGCAATATTCTCGGGTGTACGCACTGTTTTTGGCTTTTCACGCTTTGGTTTATCGATGAGGATGCCAGTTTCTTTCACTTTTTTTCACAAGATAACGAACATACGGCGCTGACGGTGCTTCTCTTGTTCCAAAATCCGTACGCAATTTTCGCACACATTCTGCAACATTACCATGATTTTCAAAGTAATGTCGCAATATTTCCCAGCGTTGTTCAAGCGTATACACAACCATATTCGTTCAGCGGAAGGATAAAACTAATTATCTGTCAAATCAGACATGAGCTAAGTGTTACCACTCACGAAATAAGCACTAGTTGAAAAAAAAACGTTAGATGGCGGACCCTTTATTTTTGTTTTAACATCTCTAAATTGTCTTAAAAAAAATACAAAAATCTCGATTTTGATTGCTTATACAACACAAGTTTTTGCAAAGAAAATCCTTTACCAATAATATTCAGTGATATACGGAGGCAGTATATGAACTGGGATGATTATGGAAGAATTTTAACTAATTTGGAAAGGGAAAGACACTTGAGCAAATTGGAGCAAGAAATCAATAAAATTCGCGGCACATGACAAAGACAAAACTATCACGATGAAGCTCCTACTCATTCATCGTCCTTCTTAGCGGCGAAATTTAAAATTTTTACCATTGCTACTATACTCCTATTTTCAAATGTGGAAAAACGATTGAATAGAGAAAGATTTAGACAAAAAAATAAATGCACATTTTAAGGATGTTGAAAATCTTACTATTTGAAAAGGAGAGATGCGATAAATTATGTTGAGCTTAAAAGAAGTTGCGATGAACAATAAATAAAAACACTTTAACATAAAAGAGAAATTTTTTTATTTAGCACGGACTAATCGAATAACTCTCTTATGTTTCAGTGGCAGCTAAATGAATTTTGCTACAGAGGGACTATTTCAATATAGGTGACTCAATTTCGACACATTTTGTTCTTCATATCCATCCATCTATATGTCCGTGTGTAAGACTACAGATATGAACTGTAAAGTTTTTTGAAAGATTTTTAAATTTTTTATATAAGCTTTGATCGTCTCGTGAAACAAATTACCAGATCTAGCCCCATATTCCACAGAAGATTCAGATTTTTAAATATATCTTGATTTATTTCGCAATCATCAGTTCAAATATCCTCGAATCCTAGATGTATGCTTTTATATATACAAACATATTGAGCACAGGGTACAATTATATTTGAAATATTATGAGGAATTTACTCTTCACAGCGAAAGTGGCAGTAGTTTGATTTTTTCAATTTGAAACAAAAATACGATTTCGCGTTGGTAAATGCTGCTGTAAATCCTGTTTTGTTAAGATAGTGTTGTTATCACAAAATAAAAAAAAAACAACTTTTAAAAGTACCAAAAGGGAAACAATTATTATTTTCAAAAGCTTCGTTTCAAATGTTAGCGCATTTTAACCCTTTGGCGACCGAACTTAAACCGGTCGAAAATTTGTATTTTTTGCAGATTCATGCTTATCAACTTAATATTGTCTAATATGAAAGAAGCAATGGGATATACATATGTATTCAAATTATTAAATATATATAAACCACGTTGTGTCGATACTCTTTTTTTTTTGTTTTTACTATTTAGTACGATCAAATTTTATCTCAGTTTTTTCGATTTATTCGATTTTGCTAAATTCGTGTATTTCAAAGTTTTCACACAAGATATGTGGTTAAAATGAACTGCTTAAACTTTAACTGCTCTAGAACTTACAGCAAATTATATAGACGCAGGTTCACACCGCGCCCTAAGTATAAAAATTTAATATAGAAAAGTCTGATCAATATAACGTAACAATTTTTACATTGTTGAATACAATCGCTGATGAAGGCTGAAATGGCAGAAACCGTAGTTATGTTTTTTAAAAATATTAAAAATAAAATCAAAATTTGCATATTAATTTTAATATTAATTAATTGCCTGGAAAATGACTTAATTATGATTTAATTTTAGTTCTTCTGTTGAATTCAATGAAAACAAGAAATAAAATAAAATTAATACTGCTTATTTTTATCTTTGGTGGCTAATAACTATATGTACTTAAAACTAGCTATAACTAAACCCTTCGAATTAATGCAGCTGAGACAAGCAGAATATATAGAAAACTTGACCCAGTGGCATGAATCAGATACATAATAGACGAGTTACGTTTAGAAGACATAACGTGGATCTTCAAGGCAAAAAGTGACTTTATTAAATTTAATGGTAATAATTATCAGTTAAATGTTTCAGACTTATGCTCACTTTGTAATTTGAAAGAAAAAGAAGACATAGAGCATTTTATAGGCCGTTGTCATGCTCTGAAAGAGTTTAGAATTTTACATTTTGGAAAATCTTTACTTAGTGAAATTGAAATAATATATATTTTAAGTGGCAGGACAGTAGACTGGCAATCTATATTATATTATATGAAAACATGTGTAAATTATAGAAACTTTTTAATACCGGAGTTTAATCTTTAGGAATATTTGAATTTTAAAATTGTTATCTATAATATTAATAGGCTAGGCGATTTCTTGTGACCGACGTTTTGTTCTACCATTTTATACCGATTTTGACCAAACGTATATTATTTGAAAGGTATTTATTTTTAACCGTTTTGCAGATTTACTGATTTTAAATTTTGTAATTTATTTTGAGTAAATTGCATTTAAAGTTGCTACTAACACATGCATGAAATTATACATATGCTATGTGTGGTTTATTAAATTTGTTAGTGTTTGTTAATGAGTTTGTTATCTTCATTCACAATAATAATAAACCATAAAAGTGTTGGTTTGGGAATTGGCTAAGTTGCAAAAAAAAATCTGCCTAAAAATTGCACTCGAATTTAGAGCGCTGGAATCTGCTAGTTTAAATAGTCTTTCGATTGACGACATATTGTCAAAGTCGAATATATATATATTCTTAATTTATAATTATGTACATTTATTGTTAAATTTAAAATGAAAAAATAAAGAATATATCTACTACTACTATTTTTCTACTGGCGACTGGCGAATGCCTTAGAACTAACTAGTATAAAATAACATAAAGAAAAAAAAAATGAAAATTACGTATATTGACAATAAAAACATAAATAATTTGGTTAAATGAAGGTTTTGTGAAAGCTAATTCTATAGACCAGCAGCGTTAACAATGAATTGTTTGCCATTCGGAAACAGGGTTCATAGTAAATTTGTGGTATTATTAATATTTTTTATTTCAGCTATTAAAAGATCGATGGACTAGGTCTTTCAAATATTTTACAGATAAGAGCATAACTATAAACGCAGTGACAACATGGTCGTATTTTTATAATCTCAGTCTGTCATTCGGTTTGTAATGCATCGAAAAATTCATTTATGTATATATTTTTGATCCTTATAACAACTCGAGTCGAATAGCGATGCCCGCCTGTCCGTGCGTCCGTCTGTCTGTTGAAATCACGCTGATTCACAAAATAAAACATTTACCTCGGTAAAGTTATAATAATATTGTTTGTCATTATTTCGACAGGTTGCTATTGAAAATGGGGGTAAATCGGGCATCATTGCCAAGATATGTCCCAATATATGAAGGCACCTCTAAAAAGTCACAAATTCAGTGTTTTGTTGTATTATCGTAGTATTAAATTTATTAAGTTGTTCACTTTTTAAAGCATTTTGTTTGCATTTGTTATAAATAGTATAATAATTCCAGATATTATTGTTAACGTCAAATCCAGAGAGTATCAATGATTCAACACAGCCGAATTTAACACTTTTATTTGTTATTATTTACTATGTAAAATACCGTTATTATTCTAAACAATTTTAGAGTTTAGAGAGAGAAAGTTATATAAACCAAAAAAAAAAAACAAAAAAAAAATGGCAACAACCAATCAGTGTAAGTTACCGTTAGCTTTAATTTGCGCAAATTCAGCCGGCGCATAGCTATAAACGCAATAAATAATTTATGGTTAGCGGTATATGGTACGTGCTATCAGCTATTGAGAATAATATTAATTTAACAACTAATTATTTGATCGCCGTTGTTGATAATGGTAAAGTGCGATCTCATACTGAAAAAGGAAAAACATTTGCTTATTTTGAAGAAAGCTATAATAAGCGTGCAATTGCTGAAAAGCTGAAGCGGTCTGACGCTATTGTTCGGAACTTTTTAAGTTATCCTGAAGAATATGGAAAAAAGACCGAAGATGCGTTGAATTCTTACACACAGAAAAAAGATTGGTTGGAATTCGGTTACCACTAGCAAAATTAGTTAAGGTAATAATAATTTTATTGTGATTCTTTAATGTTTCAAAATATAGCAGATATTCTTCTATATCTATCGTATAAATACAATTCATTAAGAATGAAGGTATTTACAACAATATAATTAGTTCTGTTTACTAACGAAAGTCTTTTTACAAATTTAGTTGAGGCAACCTAATTAAAACAAGAGTATCATGTCCCAATCCTAAATATTGGCGACTGCAACTACTAATTCTGTTATAACACCTTATTTCAAAGCGAAAATTGTTAAACAGATTTTATTTAGAATTATTTTTCGGTTATAATAGAAGAAACATAAACCTTTTAAACCCTTTTGGTATTTCTAACCGAAAGGAAATTGCGTGAATCAAATTCTGTTTTAGATATCAAATAATATAAAAATATGTGTAGCCAGACCGAATTTGTTGATTTAGTTGTCATTTTTAAAAACAAAATAAAATAAATTACAATAGAGAAAATTTTTAAAGATGTATAATGTGATAATTTATTTTATGTGAAAAAGTGCCAAAATGCTTTTAAAAAATTAATGAACAAGAAATATTCATTAATCTATAAACCGAAGATGTAATTGTTCCTTATGGCACGAGTTTTTTCTTGATATCTGTGGTGAACGCATAGGAAACAAATCTGTCATACAACAGCTCACTATCAATGCGTCCAAGGTAGGTAGTAAATATACTCAGAAGTTATCGAGTTAATGTAAAAGTGCTTAATTTTCGATTACAATATTGCAGTAAATCAATACGAGTATATAGTGGAACAAATGTCTGTGATGACGTACACAACCTGGACGTTAGTTGTCCTGTTGTCATCAGCACACCAAGATGTTTGCGAATAATATAAAATTCTTTGTGTTAGACGAGGCATATGAACAGCTCCAAGATTCTATTCGATGACCAGACCAGATCTTTGATGTATTCAAGATGCTTACCATTCTTTTTTCCCGTTAGTACTCCACGCCATGAAATGCATTTCAAACAAAAAAATATAATAGAAAATATTTTCTTTATATCAAGATGCTAAGTCGAAATTGACAAGGGGATGAATATGCGATTGAGTAAGAAATATGCTGATGTTTATACTCCGAATTGTACTTGACCTGTACACAGGTTTTAAATTCCTTCTTTTAGAAATAATATCTGACAATATCTGCAGATATGATGAAAGTACAACATTGTATTATATCGGATCATGTAATGGAGCCAAGGATACCACTTATGCGTATCATATAATAGGTATATTATTTTATTCAATTCAATGTCTAATTATTTTATTATTAATAATAATTTGCTCGAAAACATATGCAAATTAAAGTAAGATGTTAAAAATAATTTTTGCAATCTACTGATAAGAAAAAATAGATTTGGATGGCCCAGCTGCTTTTGATACGTCTTGTCGTGATTTGCGAAAGATGCTCAATTTTTGTCGAAACGTAATTTAGGCAGAGGCTGTTCAATATTTTGGGGAGCTTGTTGTTTTGATGGAATGACTATTGGGGTTTTCAGCAAGATAACGTGAGAATTTATGTTAGTCGCTCGACTAATTCCTGGTTGAATGGCAATAGCGTTCAAGGTATGGCGTGACCAGCTTTCTTTCCAGACCATTATCCTATAGAGAACATTTCGAGACTACTAACAAGAGAAGTTTATAAGGAAAACCGGCAGAATGACAGCATTCAGCAATTATTGACGCCTGGCATAATTTCGATAAAAATACAATAGAAAATTTATTAAAAGAATGCCAAATAGATTATTTGATGTAATACGTAGTAAAGGTGCTGAAACTAATCACTAAACTTTGGCTTTGTATGATTTTAATTCGTTATTTTATCATTTATAGTTTTGCTCCGGTTAAATTTGAAGAAAACGGTACTTATTAGTTGTTGTTTATTTTTATTTATGAAACTTCTCTCTTAATTCTGAAATTGTATAGAATAATAACGGTACTCATACATAGTAAATACATAAATATGAACGTTTATAGCGTTTGAGCATTTACAGTTATGCTGCGGTCTGTAGTTTTGTTTTGCAATTTGGATAATATAATTTAGATTATTCCAAAATAATATTTTTTTTATAAAAAATTTAAGAATCAGCCCAATTCTAAACAAAAATTCCCCATGAAATTTCTCACTTTCCATTTTTTTCCTATTATGAATAAAATTTCTACGCTTAACGTTTTTATCCCACTTTTAGCAGCCGTGTGAAGAAAAAAATGGTGGGAAAATACTGCACTTGAATTTGGGTTTTTCAGTACAAAAAATTACACTTGGGAAACAGACGGGGAGTTTACATAAAAATGTAAATAGTATTTTGATAAAACAAAATTAAAATGTTTTATGGTTCTTGTAGGTCGAAGACTACAAATAAAGCCCACTAAAACTTTTGTTAACTTTAATGGAAGCCAATTCAGGCATTGATTGCAGTTTCCATATATTCATCACGTAATTATGTTGTAACAATCCTTTGGCTATTTCGTTACTGTTATTCTACAACACCAAATTCCTTCACAAATGCTCGCATCGTAGCTATGCTATTCATTATACCCTATACCCATCTTTAATTATACCGATCGAATCAGAATCACTTTCTGAGTTGATTTAACAATGTCCGTCCGTCCGTCCGTCCGTCTGTGTGTCCATGTAAAGCTTGTAATCAAACTGCAGGTCGCAAATATGAATATATTTTGATGAAATTTGGTATATAAGCTTTCATCGGCCATGGGATGAACGCTATTGAAATTGGTGAGAATCGGTCCATGTTCAGACCTAGCCCCCATACAAATTACCCATATGAAATCGACATAAATTGCCATAAGATCCAAATTGTCATATAGATCTTACTCAAATTGGGTTTTTATGCGTTCATTACATCCACTAATGAGTAGTCCAAAAATGATGCCTTTGACCCCATATAGAGCTGCTTCCCGATCTTCACTTAAATCTATTAAAAAACAAAAATATTGCACTGATTCATCTCAAATTTTGTTTGTACATATTTTTGCAAAATACAAGAGACTTTACCAAACATGATCAGGATCGGTCCATTTTTGGACCTAGTCCCTTTATAGATATAGCATCCGATGAGAACTTTTTCATATCTGCAGCCGAAAAAATTAATAAAAATCCCACTCAAATTTGGTTTTTGCTTATTTTCAATGTCCAGTTAGTTGGGCCTAAGAGATAGGGTTTCTAAACGCATGGTATAGGGTATCGTATAGTCGGTCTAGACCGACTATAATTTTCTTACTTGTTTTTTATTTAATTTTTCATTCAAATAATTTTATTTGCGTTTGTATACACAAAAAAGAAAAAAAAAACAACTGGCTTCGAAATTCGATGATGCCACTCATTAATTTTTTGGTCACGCGAAATTTATAATTGGAGAATTTGTTTTTCGAGAAAAGTATTTTCCGTGCGAAAGAAATTCCTTGAGAATATTCGTAATTGGGCTGAATATTTAAACTACAATCGGAACTTTTTGTTTTTAACATTCAGAGACAATTTACCTGCATGAAAAAAACCTGCGTTTCTAGTCTGCTGGTAAATGGTTGAGGTAGAAAATTATAATAAACGATCTTGTTTACGCGAATTTTACTTGTATTCTGCTTTTGTGAGTTTTTATTGAGCGCGAATTAAAAGAAATTTATATAAAATATGAACATAATGATTAGCGTAAAGCTAGAGTTTCTTCGTCTTTATTAAAATTTTGCATATTTTCTTTTTATAAATCTGTTAAAAAATATTATATGTATGTATATTAAATTGTTACGAATAAATTAAACTGTTGCTGACGAAGAAATTTTATTGTTTGATTGTTGCGATAAAAAAGCTAAAGAACATTGACCGATTAAATATAAATAAGTAAACAGGTTCAAAAGTCTCAATAAAAATTGATGCTTTCTTACATCACATATTAAACAACTAAGAAAATTATAGTCGATCTAGGCCGAATATACGATACCCTATATCATGCGTTTAGAGACCCTATCTCTTAGGTCCAACTAATTAGATATAGAAAATAATCATAAACCAAATTTGAGTGGCATTGTTAACAATTATTTTGCCTTCGGATATAAAAAAAAGTTCATATCGTATGTTATATTTATATGGGGACTAGGTCGAATATGGACCGACCCTAGCCATATTTGATAAGGTCACCTACTTTTTCCAAAAACATATACAAACCAAATTTGAGAAAAATCTGTGCAATATTTTTGTTTTTTGATAGAATTAAGTGAAGATCGGGAGGCAGCTTTATATGACTAAGAATTGTCCTATTGGGTTTATTTTTGGACTACTGATAAACGGATGTAATAAACATAAACAAACCAAATTTGAGCGAAATCAATATGATAATGTGGATATTATAGCAATCTAAGTCGATCTGATAGATGTCATATGTATGGGGACTAGGTCTGAACATGGACCGATTTGTACTAGATTTCATCGACATGTAGTTTGATTACAAGGTTTACATGGACATACAGACATCGCTAAATCGACTCAGAAAGATGGGTCCAGCTCAATAAAAGAAGGGTCTAGCTCAAATATTTTTGGTAGTTACAAACATCAGCACAAAGTCATTATACCCTGACCACATAGTGTTATATGGTATAAAAATAATTTATAATTAAAAAGAGAGTTTTGGCAACACCGCTCTGTTTAAAATCATTTAGTATATTTTTTTATTGCTAATTTTTTGTTCTGTTTTATTTTTAAGAATTTTTTTTTTTATTTAAGATTTTCAATTAGAGTTTCAATAACGTTATATAATGCAATATGGAAACCAAATATTCTATACGCAATGGTTAGTAAACAGTATATTCTTACTACATGGGTTTTCCCAAAAGTTTTAACAGAAAGATGTTTGTTAATTTTATTTATTTTTTTTTTGATTTAAAAACAACTAAATCTCCTAAGAACTTTTTTTAAATTAAAAAAAAGCCTAATATAAATAATATTAGAAATACATTTCTACTATAGCACTTGGAAAAAAAAACATATTCTGATGTTGCACCCACTGATTGTACGCAAATCAAGCCCTTAAAAGCATCTTAAATAATTTATTTATTCCACTTAATAATAAATTCGTGAAAATATTATTATTTCAGTAGTTACAGAAGCAAAACTTAGGTAATTTAGCATATTTTGAAGGTGATCAGAATTGAATGTGAAAAAAGAATGTTAGTTGACTTAATAAAAATCCAAATTTGATGTTACATATTATTCCGTAATTTTAATGGACTAAAATACGAGAGAATATTTTTGACACTATATTTTAAGCAAGTTTTATAGGTAATAAGGCCGTAAATTTTATATATGTATATTACATTTTAAAACAAATCGTTCAATTTGTATGTGAATTCAGTCACGTAATTAAATAAATATTTTAAATGCATAATTCTTGCTGCTTTGTAGTTAATATTAATCTTAATTGTATTTCGATGCATTTACCAAATACTTATTTACTTGATTTAATTTATACACAACAGGGGAAAACAACATGTGACTATATAAAATAAGATTACATAAGACTGCCATATATATGTTATATGTTATATGGATACTCAGTCCAAAAATAGTCCGATCATGATCATATTTAGTCTGGACATTTATTTATTTATTTATTTATTTATTTATAAGTAAATTATTAGTAATAATAATAGGGAGAGGAGAGCTATGGCAACGATGGCCCTAAGCTCAATATTTTTGTTAGTATTAAATTGAATTATAAAGGTTGCAATTCTTTAAAAAATTTAAAAAGGTTTTAATGTTGCCGTCGGTCATAGTAGCGTCAATTAGATGAGAAAGGTCGTTGTTACTAAGGTTAGCGTTTTTAAATTTATTAGTGTGGGGACAGTTTAAAAAAAGGTGATAAAGGCTTATTGGGTTAAATCCACAGAATGGACAGTGCTTTGGCAAGTTCTTATCCATTAGATCAGCATTGGGAGTTCTAGTGCGACCAAGTCTTAGTCTTGTTATTTTAATTTGGTCTCTTCTTGATAGTAGATTGTGGTTTATGTTTTTAAATAGTTTGTAGGCATTGACTGTGTTGGGGTTAATTTTTCTGTACCAGTCAGAGGTTGAGTTCCAGTTGTCGTTAATTATACCCTGTACCACTTTGGGCTGCTGTTTGTAACTACCAAAAATATTTGACTTAGACCCATCTTTAATTATACCGATCGAATCAGAATCACTATCTGATTCGAATTAACGGTGTCCGTCCTTCCGTCCGTCCGTCTGTGTGTCCATGTAAACCTTGTAATCAAACTGCTGGTCACAAATATATTTTGATGAAATTTTGTATATGAGCTTCTATCGGCCATAGGATGAACGCTATTGAAATCGGTGAGAATCGGTCCATGTTAAGACTTAGCCCCCATACAAATGACCCATATGAAATCGACATAAATTGCCATAAGATCCAAATTCTCATATAGATCTTAGTCAAATTGGGTTTATATGCGTTATTACATCCATTAATGAGTAGTCCAAAAATGATCCCTATGGGACAACTCTTGGTCATAGGCCCCATATAGAGCTGCTTCCCGATCTTCACTTAAATCTATCAATAAACAAAAATATTGCACTGATTCATCTCAAATTTTGTTTGTATATATTTTCGCAAAATACAAGAGACTTTACCAGCCATGGTCAGGATCGGTCCATTTTTGGACCTAGTCCCCATATAGACATAGCATCCGATATGAACTTTTTCATATCTGCAGCCAAAAAAATTAATAAAAATGCCACTCAAATTTGGTTTATGCTTATTTTCTATATCCAATTAGTTGGGCCTAAGAGATAAGGTATCTAAAACACATGGTATAGGGTATCGTATAGTCGGTCTAGACCGACTATAATTTTCTTACTTGTTTTTCAATATAAAGGTAATGAAATTTGAAAAAAAAATTTAGCTTCTTTTTTTGACTCCAGTTCGTTTTAGCATTTTTTTTTTTGCAATTTAGCATCTCTACCATTTGAAATTATTGCAACACTGCTTGCCATCTTTGCAGCTATGTCCCCAAACATGGAATTTTTTTTTGTAAAATGGCATACAATTTTAGTTAGAAACAATGGACGTTTTTGGAGTTAATATAAAAATGGTTGGAATTTTTTTAGGAAATATTCTAACGCTAAAAAAATATAAAAATAATTTAAATAAAATTTTATTCTTGTATTATATGCAATATTAAGTATAATGCAAAAGATTTTAAATACTTCTAATTTATTTATATAGTTTATTTAAACATTTTATTTATATATTTGTTTCAAAATTTTTTCTTAAAAATTTAATTATTCTGACTTACTTCGAATGGCCGGAAGCAGCAGTTAAAGGAATTTTACATACAAAGTGTATCGTATTAGTTGTAAGAAGTAACAGTCTATTATAGTTTTAAAATGCAGTAATTCGGGATTTCAATTAAAGTGTTCTTGCTACTTGGAGTAAAAATGTTATTTTAAATCAAATCGATATACAGTCAAGGATAAAAGTTATAATTCCAATGAGACCTCACAACTGACATTTTTCACAATTACAACTTAACTTAATTTCCACTATTAGTCGATGTTCAAACGAGAGTGGTTTGGTAATCAGCGACTTTTTGAATAAAAGGTAGTTTGTTTTCGGCAAAAAGCATTTCATTTCTCAACACAGTCTCCAGTTTGTTCGATACATTTCATCTAGCGTTTTTCCAATTATTTTATTCCTTCCAAATAATCGGTTTTCTCAAGGTCCCAAAAATAGCAGTTCGCTTCACTGATGATCTCCTGATTCGACCCAAATCTCTTACTGCCCATTCTTCAAGTTTTACAACTAGTCGCAGAGGACTAAATCTGAAGAATCTGCTGGATAGAGTTGCACTTCGTAGCATAATATGTGGATTTTTGCCATTTTCTTCCCAACTTCAGGGCTTATTAAAAAAATTTTGATTTTTTATATTTTATAGAATTATATAATTAAACAAAAGGCTTTTTTAAACATTATTCCGTATTAAAGATGTATTAAAGATTTTACAGTGTTTAAAGACATTCTATTTGCTATTTTGTTTTTAAAAAATTCTTGGCCTTGAACACTCCCTTCGACTTCAATGTTTGAGAACCCATAAAACAAAGTTTTTATTAAAACTCTTTCTTTCCTTATGCATATGAGTTTTGAATCTCTCCGTTACTGTGGGTGACTATTTTAAAATTAATCTTTGGTCACAACAAGTCTATGGACCAAGTATCCGATTGATTGGATGAGGGGAAATGGGATTTGAATCACTCCGTGGCTGTGCGTGACTGTGTGTGACTATCTTAAAATTAATGTTTGGCCACAACAAGTCTATGGACAGAGTTTCAGATCGATCGGATGAGGAGGAATGGGGTTGCCCCATGGCAGACAGACAGACAGAGAGTATGAGTTAAAAGAAAGAGTTTAAAAAAGGGAATGCATTGACTGATTTTATGATGTTATGTATTTTACTATTTATATAGTTTTATATTGTTGACACAATTTTCGTACTCTTCGATTTTTATTTACTAGCAGATTCCAGCCCTCGAAATTCGGGTGCAAATTCAAGGAAATTTGATTTTTTCATTAAATAAAGACCCTAAAGGTATGCTAACCAATTATAGCCAATTCACAAATCAACACAAAAAACAAACTCATTTTTTTACAAACACATTAAAATTTTTAATAAACACACACATAGCATTGTATAATTTTATGTATGTGTTAGTAGCAACTTTAAATGCAATTTACTCAAAACAGAGGAAAAAATTTAAAAATCTGTAAATCTGCCAAACGGCTAAAAAGAAATACCTTTCAAATAGTATACGTTTGGTCAAAATCGGGATAAAACGGTAGAACAAAACATCAGTCACAAGAAATCGCCTAGCCTATTAATATTATAGATACCCTATATCACTATGTGGTTTGGGTATAATGACTTTGTGCTGCTGTTTGTAACTACCAAAGAAATTTGACCTAGACCGATCTTTTATTATACCGATCGACTCAGAACCACTTTCTGAGTCGATTTAGCGATGTCCGTCCGTCCGTCCGTCCGTCTGTGTGTCCATGTAAACTTTGTAATCAACTACAGGTCGCAAATATGTTTGTTAGCCATAGGACAAACGCTGTTGAAATTAGTGAAATTCGGTCCATGCTCAGACCTAGTCCCCATACAAATGACCCCTATGAAATCGACATAAATTGCAATAAGATCCAAATTATCATATAGATCTCAGTCAAATTGGGTTTGTATGTGTTTATTATATCCATTAATCAGTAGTCCGAAACTAATCCCTACAGGATAATTCTTAGTCATAGCCCCCATATAAAGCCGCACCCGATCTTCACTTAAATCTATCAAAAAACCAAAATATTTCACAGATTTTTTTCAAATTTGGTTTGTATATATTTTTTCAATGTATAAGTGTTTTTTACCAAATATGGTCACAATCGGTTCATTTTTCGACCATATAAATATAGCACCCGATATGAACTTTTTCAAATCTGCAGCCAAACAAATTAATAATAATGCCACTCAAATTTGGTTTGGTCTCTAAACCACGGTATCGTATAGTCGGTCAAAACCGACTATAATTTTCTTACTTGTTTTTTTTTTTTTTTTAAATTATGTCCATGCTTTTTTTTAATTTTTTGTACTTCAGAAAAAATTGAGGCAAGTACGTTATATCGCACACCTACTTTAAAATTGACTCAACTCTAAATTTATATTTTTCGGGTTTATATGCTTAAACTATGCACAATATACTTGTTTATCTATTAAAAAAATATCAGTGTGTTTTGTTGTTGTTAGCTGTTGCTAAAAAACAGTTATGTCTTTCTTTATCTTATGTTTTAATTGTTTCTTTCTTTATGTTTTAATTGTTTCAAATGTCAATTTCTGAAAAATGAAAATTTTTAGTTGAGTCACTTTTGAACTATGTATGTATGTGTGCGATATAAGTACAGTTTTTGGAATCATTGTACATATTTTTTAACGGCGTCGTCTCAAACGATTTTTCGTTAACAACATTAAAATGAGATTTTAACTCAAAATAGCTTTAATGGCTATTTCTATCAGTCATCTGGTTGATGCTACCATCGGAATTTTTCTTGGCATATCGGCATATCTTTGTTAATCAATTTATATATGTATCTTATCATATAATTTTTGTCTTACAGAGAAGCAATTATGAGGCTCTTTCACTATAATGTTTTAATTTGGAGGGAAGTTGTACAAATATATAAAATTTTGTTTATATTTAAAAGGCTCTAAAAGCACTAAAACGAAAAATAAAAGAGGCGCTAAATGGAAAAATGCCCCATCCGGATAGTTGAAAGTCGCTAAATCTAGCGCAAAAAAAATTGGCATCGATGCGCTAAAAGTTTCATGAAATAATTTCAAAGCTTTCAAGCATGCGCAGCAAATGAAATGTGCCACGCTATAGCTGTCTTCATTTTTTAATTTTTTTTTAAAGCCAAGTTAATATGTCGACGAATTTTTAAGAAACTCGTTAAATCTAAGTAAATTTTATCGTTTACGTATATTATTGTTTTACACTGTAAACTGCATTCACCATTTGATCTTGAATAATACGAGTATAGTTACATATGTACATATAAAATTTTATTATTTGCTTTACGTTATAATTTGCCGAAGGTTATTTCACTATTTGCCTATAAATTTAAATGGGGTTTCTCTTTGCCCATAAACGGTAGGTCGAAAATTGGATTAAATTGAATTGAGGAAACAACAATAACTAACGATACGAGTACGAGTAAAACTGACCTAATTCTAAGTGCAAACACATTTGCAGATAATAAATCAAAATATTTCCCACAGTGCAATATGACAATGCCAGACAAATACGTACATTAAATAATCTACGAATATGTATGGATGTGTGACTACTCGCATTTTTCAGTTTTGATAATGGGTTTGTATGTGAGTTGATATCTCATTCATGCGGAAGTATATTTTAATGTTGGGTGCAATTACATACACACATACATACATACGCGTATGTTTGCAGTAAGCGCTTATTTGGGTTAATGTATTTCAATTCAAAACAAAAGATTTTCAATCTGCTTTTATTACACCTTAACTATGAACGTGTGTTTGTTTGGGTGCGTGTGTATGTGCGTGTGTGTTTTTTTAAGAAAAGATGCTTAAAATTAAAATAATATTAACGACAATAAAATCAAAAAATGGTTTCATATATTCGGTATTCACAATTTTGAATTGATACAATTGCGTTCTTAAATACGTGGAAGACACAAGACCGTTCGAATTGTTTGATCTTTTATTAATATGCGATAAGTTTCCAATTCAATTTTTGTTTGTATGTAAACGAATCTGACCCAAATTCAATATTGGGTAAATGCAAATTGTATTTTGTTTTTGCATTGTACACAACATCCTGGCAATTAGTAACAATTTCAGAAATGAGATATGTCATTACTTTTGTTGATGGGCTGACAATACTCAGAAGCTGTCTTAATGATTTGAGAGTTACTTAAAGACGTCACAAGGGTGAGGTAAGTTTTGAAATTATTTGAATAAGTTAGGAGATTGTTTTTTCTTTTTGCATGGCACCGGCTCAAGAAAAATATGATGAACTTGATTCCAGGCAAAAATTTGTGTAATTGTTAAAAAGAGTCTAAAAAACCATTTCAAAATAAAACAAGTAAGAAAATTATAGTCGGTCTAGACCGAATATACGATACCCTATACCATGCGTTTAGAGACCCTATCTCTTAGGCCCAACTAACTGGAAATAGAAAATAAGCCTAAACCAAATTTGAGTGGGATTTTTATTAATTTTTTTGGCTGCAGATATGAAAAAGTTCATATCGGATGCTATATCTATATCGGGGCTACGTCCAAAAACAGACCGATCCTGATCATGTTTGGTAAAGTCTCTTGTATTTTCCAAAAATGTTAACAAACAAAATTTGAGAAGTATCAGTGCAATATTTTTGTTTTTTGATAGATTTAAGTGAAGATCGGGAAGCAGCTCTATATGGGGCCTATGACTAAGAGTTGTCCCATACGGATAATTTTTGGAGTACTCATTAATGGATGTAATAAACGCCTTCAAACTCAATTTGAGTAAGATCTATATGACAATTTGGATCTTATGGCAATTTATGGCGATTTCATAGGGGAATTTGTATGGGGGCCATGTCTGAACATGGACCGATTCTCACCAATTTCGATAGCGTTCATCCTATGGCCGAAAAAAGCTTAAATACCAAATTTCATCAAAATATATTCATAGTTGCGACCTGCAGTTTGATTAAAAGCTTTACATGGCCACACAGTCGGACGGACGGACATCGTTAAATCGAATCAGATAGTGATTCTGATTCGATCGGTATAATAAAAGATGGGTCTAGGTCATATATACAGCAGCACAAAGTCATTATACCCAAACCATATAGTGGTATAAATATTGTTAACCGATTTTGTGCACAAACTAGCTAAATTTTGGTTTCTTTATTCATTTAAAGAAAATGTGTCACAAATAAATAAACCATTTATCATTTAATGTTCCACAACGATTAACCAGAAATTTTATTCCATTGCACTTGCAATTTTTTCGTCAAAACTATGCCACTGATGATCCAGTAGAGGAATTTGTTCTGATTTCAATAAACTTTATAATTTGATTGATGTTTCTACTAATGGTATCAATATTATACGTAATATTATATTGTTTTTAACTACATAATCTTTAATTTAATTATTGTGATATATTTGTATTATATTCTATAAGAAATTCTTTAATAAAAAAATTATTCCCTTTTTTAAAAATTGCCTTTATAAATTGCATTCCTGTTCTCCAAACAAAAATGTAATACAACAAAGTATTTTTTTTTATTAATAACCATCACGATAAATAAATTTTAAAGAATTGTTTTACACAGCCTGCACTTTACAATTTTTTATTTATATTGCTGCGCTGCATACAGATGTTTTAAATTTATTATACCCTCCACATCTCAGTGGCAGAGGGTATATATAGGTTTGTCATTCCGTTTGTAACGCATCGAAAAACTAATTTCCGACCCAATAAAGTATATATATTCTTGATCCTTATCACAGCTCGAGTCGATATAGCGATGTCCGTCTGTCCGTCTGTCCGTCTGTCCGTCTGTCCGTCTGTCCGTGTGTCTGTTGAAATCACGCTCATTCAAAAAAAAAAGCATTTACTTAGGTCAGGTTACGAAAAAATTATTTGCCATAATTCCCACCAGGTTGGTATTGAAATCGGAGTAAATCGGGAGCCTCTGCGCTGAGAAATGAACAAAAGTTTATAGATACCTCTAAAAAAAACATGAAACCTAGTGTTTTCTTGTAATAGTTTAGTGGTTGAACATACAACAACATAAAAAAAGCCACAAAAAAAATGTGATTCATACATATTAACAATAACAAGAACACAACTACCATGAGCTATGTTAATAGTATTGCCACAAACCGAGGTGGAGGGTATCAAAGATTCGGCACAGCCGAATTTAACACTCTTACTTGTTTTTTTCTCACAAACATTTTTCGTATGAATTGTTTTTAAGGTTACAAATTGCATTAATAAAAGTAACATAAGTTTGTTTTGTCTCAAATACCAATTACGGAAACCAAACTAAACAAAGCTCATACTTACTCGTAGTAGGTAGAAACCGACAATTAGTTATGAAACTGAACATTACATTAATAACCAAGAATAAATTAATATATTTAGGAAGCAAAAATTGAAAAATAAAAACAATTAAGCCAAAACAATAGGTGTTACTATTAATTGTTAATCATTTACAAAATAATTTACTTTACATACATGCTGAATTTGGTGCAAATTCAATTACAAAATCTCAATTTACGATAACAACATTCTTTGTTTTCGCTCCAGGTGCGTATATATAAATGTTTCGAGGAGTTCCAGCTTTTTAACCTTAAGAATACCTGAATTATTCTAAAAGCTAATTAGGATACCAGTTAATGTAATTCTGTTTTTGGATGTGGTTTAAGTGGTAACCAATTGAGATTGGGGAGCTGAACTCGTTCCTTTTTTGTCATTATTTTTGATGTGTAAACATCTATACGCGCAGGGCGGTAAATTTCAAAAATAGCGTAACACGTAAGCGTAACATGTGAGCGTAAGATTTGAGTCGTAAGACAAAATATGATCGTGTTGGTGAAAAAATTATGATATTATGATAATCTGTTTGAAAATTAAAAATGAAAAATAAAAAATGAAAAAAAAAAGTGAAAAATAGAAAATTAAAAATGAAAAATAAAAAATGAAAAATGAAAAATGAAAAATTAAAAATGAAAAATGAAAAATAAAAAATGAAAAATTAAAATTAAAAAATAAAAAATGAAAAATAAAAAATTAAAAATGATAATTGAAAAATGAAAAATTAAAAATGAAAAATGAAAAATAAAAAATGAAAAATAAAAAATGAAAAATGAAAAATTAAAAATGAAAAATAAAAAATGAAATATGAAAAATTAAAAATGAAAATTGGAAAATGAAAAAATGAAACATGAGAAATAAAAAATGAAAAATAAACAAGTAAGAAAATTATAGTCGGTCTAGACCGACTATATGATACCCTATACCATGCGTTTAGAGACCCTATCTCTCAGGTCCAACTAACTGGATATAGAAAATAGGCATAAACCAAATTTGAGTGGGATTTTTATTAATTCTTTCGGCTGCAGATATGAAAAAGTTCATATCGGATGCTCTATCTATAGGACTATTTGGGACTAGGCCCAAAAATGGACCGATCCTGACCGTGTCTGGTAAAGTCTCTTGTATTTGGCAAAACTATATGCAAACAAAATTTGAGAGGAATCAGTGCAATATTATTGTTTTTTGATAGATTTAAGTGAAGATCGGGAAGCAGCTCTATATGGGGCCTATTACTAAGAGTTGTCCAATAGGGATCATTTTTGGACTACTGATTAATGCATGTAATATTTACATACAAACCCAATTTGACTGAGATCTATATGATAATTTGGATCTTATGGCAATATATGTTGATTTCATAGGGGTCATTTGTATGGGGGCTAGGTCTGAACATGGACCGATTCTCACCAATTTCAATAGCGTTCATCCCATGCCCGATAAAAGATTAAATACCAAATTTCATCAAAATATGTTCATATTTGCGACCTGCAGTTTGATTACAAGCTTTACATGGACACACAGACGGACGGACGGACATCTTTAAATCGAATCAGATAGTGATTCTGATTCGATCGTTATAATTAAAGATGGGTATAGGTCAAATATTTTTGGTTGTTACAAACAGCAGCACAAAGTCATTATACCCAAACCACATAGTGGTATAGGGTATAAAAATGAAAATTGAAAAACGAAAAATTAAAAATTAAAAATAAAAAAATGAAAATAAAAAATGAAAAATGAAAAATAAAAAATGAAAAATGACAAATAAAAAATTAAAAATAAAAAATGAAAAACGAAAAATGAAAAATGAAAAAAAAAAAAATTAAAAATGGAAAATAAAAAATTAAGAATAAAAATGAAAAATTAAAAATTAAAAATTAAAAATAAAAAATGAAAAATGAAAAATAAAAAATTAAAAAAAAAAAAATAAAAAGGAAAAATGAAAAATAAAAAATAAAAAAATTAATAATAAAAAATTAAAATTAAAAAATTGAAAATAAAAAATGAAAAATAAAAAATGAAACATGAAAAATAAGAAATGAAAAATGAAAAGCTAATATTAGAAATGAATAATGAAAAATAAAAAATGAAAAATGAAAAATGAAATAATAAAAAATGAAAAATAAAAATTTAAATATAAAAATGAAAAATAAAAAATGAAAATTGAAAAATAAAAAATGAAAAATAAAAAACGAAAAATGAAGAAAGAAAAATAAAAATTGGAAAATGAAAAATGAAAAATGAAGAAAAAAATTAAAAATGAAAAATAAAAGTGAAAAATGAAAAATAAATAATGATAAATTAAAATTAAAAAATTAAAAATAAAAACTTAAAAATAATAAATGAAAAATGAAAAATTAAAAAAAAAATAAAAATGAAAAACGGAAAAAGAAAAACGAAAAATTAAAAATAAAAAACGAAAAATTAACCGGCTAAAATAATTAATAATAATAATAAGTGCTACACTTTCTGTTTGATTTTAAGAAAGTGCTATAAAAAATCTTTAATTTCTAGATGTTTACACATATCCCCTGCGATCGGACTCACATGATTTTTTGCATAGGGTAAATAATGTAAAGGGGTCCCAAAATTCACTCAAGATTTGAATGAATTATTTTGTTACATTATTTTTATACCCTATACCACTATGTGGTTTGGGTATAATGACTTTGTGCTGCTGTTTGTAACCAAAAATATTTGACCTAGACCCATCTTTAATTATACCGATCGAATCAGAATCACTTTTTGAGTTGATTTAACAATGTCCGTCCGTCCGTCCGTCCGTCCGTCCGTCCGTCTGTGTGTCCATGTAAACCTTGTAATCAAACTGCATGTCGCAAATATGAATATATTTTGATGAAATTTGGTATAAAAGCTTTTATCGGCCATGGGATGAACGGTATTGAAATTGGTGAGAATCGGTCCATGTTCAGACCTAGCCCCCATACAAATTACCCTTATGAAATCGACATAAATTGCCATAAGATCCAAATTGTCATATAGATCTTACTCAAATTGGGTTTGTATGCGTTTATTACATCCATTAATGAGTAGTCCAAAAATGATCCCTTTGGCCCCATATAGACTGCTTCCCGATCTTCACTTAAATCTATTGAAAACAAAAATAATGCACTGATTCTTCTCAAATTTTGTTTGTATATATTTTTGCAAAATACAAGAGACTTTACCAAACATGATCAGGATTGGTCCATTTTTGGACCTAGTCCCCATATAGATATAGCATCCGATATGAACTTTTTCATATCTGCAGCCAAAAAAATTAATAAAAATCCCACTCAAATTTGGTTTTTGCTTATTTTCTATGTCCAGTTAGTTGGGCCTAAGAGATAGGGTTTCTAAACGAATGGTATAGGGTATCGTATAGTCGGTCTAGACCGACTATAATTTTCTTACTTGTTGTTATTTAATCAGGATAGGGTGATGTGTGGAACGACACATCGAGCAAATGGCCTCCACGGCTTTGCTGGCACATACGCACACATTTGTCGAAATTTTACATGACCCGATAAAAAAAATTAAATGGTGTTAAATCACACGATCTGGGGACCAACCCTGCGACCAGGAACTGTTTCATGCAGAAATTGAGTCGATTCACTGGCTGTATGGCATGTGTCATCGTTTTCTTAAAACCACAGGTCCTCCACATCAATGTAATACAATTTAAGCAGAAAGAACTCTGTTATCATGACGAATTGATGTCATGCCATTTTCCAAAAAGTCTGATCCAATGATGCCTCCAGCCCAAAATCTGCACTAAACAGTGACACGTTGTGGATGTATTTCTTTCTCGACATGCTCCATTTAACTAAACCTAAAATGTCAGTTGACAAACTGTCGTTTTCTTTCGGTTGTCGACACTTCTGTTGCACAAATGCAGGCAAATTAAAAGCTTGCATGGTTTTAAAGTGACTTTTTTGTCATTAATAGATATGAGCAGTATTTACCGACATATTTTATATTGAGTGGTAATTTCAATTTGAAAGACAATGGGCGCTCTGGTAGACCAAAATTCAAAGACGAATAATTGCAGGAATTAGTGGATGATGACTCAACCGGTAATGGGTCAGATACGATTTGAATGAACGTCAAAATGAAAATTGTAGTCACTTGCGAAATGCTAGTGAAGCGCCAAGAAAGGAAATTAGTTTTTTAATGTTTTGTAGTGACGAAATATGCATTTATCGTGGGTTTCACGCTGCAAAGCTGGCCCTTCAACAGCAAGACCAAATCACTACGGCAAGATTGAAGACGGCCGGAATGGGCCAGAAGACATAGCAAAGTTATTTTGTTACACGATAACGCAATTTCGAACACAACAAAACCAGCGATATCCTTCCGCACTCGCCATACTCCATAGACTTTGAGCCATCTGACTATCACCTCTTCGCATGAAATGGGTAGGGGCTCGCAGAGCAGCACATCAGCAATTTCATGGAATATGAAAAATGGCTCGACTAATAAATAAAAAAAACATATATTACTCTTGAAAATGAGATTTTTCTTTCACCAAAAAAAAAAAAAAAAACGTACGCATACACCTGGTATATTGATAAACAAAATTGTGCCAACCTAACATCAGAAACCTAAAAATATAAAGTTTGTGTGCCGAGCAAACACACCGAAAATGAACCTTCTAATGTATAAATTTGTGATTACAATTTAGTCCAAAAATCTTTGTAAGTTTCTTGGAAGTCTTGATTTGATACCAGAATAGGCGACACTGTTCTCGCTAAAATAGTGAGCATATGCGTAATATCGAAATAATACTAATGATCGTATTACAAAACTCTTTCCGATTTGAGGAATAGATGGTCGCTTTTTTTCAACAATGCTTCTTTGGATTACGCTTCTGTTGAAGTTCTACTAATTCTTTATATATTTTCCATTTTTGCCCTTTTTTCTGTTATAAAATTTTACCTAAAGACAATAGAAATATATTAAAAAACATGATATTGAAGCTCGGAATATAGGTTTTTGTTTTAAATCAATATTTAAAAAAAAGTTTCAGCATTTCAACTAAAACGATGCAGATAATAGCAAATATCGATACTATTATGCCGAAATTTGTATTTTTTAACACTAAATATCTGGAGTAGGCACATTCCATACAACTAAAATATATTGAGTGCTATGATAGTGAGCGTTTTGAGTTTGTGAGTGATCATGGTTTCTTTACGTGAGTAGCAGAGTCAAACATGAGCGGAATCGGAGTAATGATCTGTAACATTCGCAACGTACTTAAATAACTGAACAAAATAAGCAAACATTAATAACACATTTAACTAAACATACATACCGACATACCGACACTTGCAACATTATAGATAACAATAGGAGCCCTGAGTTATTAATTCTCAATTAGTTCATGTATCAAATAGGACAAGTATGTAGAGTTGGTGTAGATAAGAGGCACTCTTGTTCCGGCAAGGCTCCGTGTTTGGATTACGACGATCGACTCCGGTTGTCATCTATAAATTTAATCAAGTGGTCTCGGCTGACTGTTCCCGACAATCTAGCGATCTTACTAGTTCTACTTATTATATATGCAGGCAATGACACCACGACGTGATCACCAAACCGCTCTGTCACTAATACCATCTAATTAACGTTCCCGATCTAGCTATATTATCTACTCGCGATATAGTCGTCTTCTGTAACGACTAGAACACTTGGTAGCCGCTTGCCGAAACCTGAATAAGATCCGAGTGGACACGAAGACTCACAACCGACTGTGTTACTATCCTAGATTACGCTTATATTGAGAAAATAAATAAAATTAATTTCTTAACCCCAAGAAAGCGTAAATCAAACGTCTTTTCATTAAATAAGATTTGAGGGTCCTTAAGCAGACCCTGGATGCGACGGACTACCTCAGCCGAAGTTCAAAATCTCGTTACAGAACATGGTACATCATCTATATAGAGTAAAAATATTTTTAATGTTATTGCGACAATACTGTTGCTCACATCAGCGCAAAAACTATTTATTTAAGAATTTAGGCTAGGTCGAAACAACGTGCGCGGCATCCGCTAGTAAAATATATAAACCGATACTGTGAATTTTTATAGGTTTATTTTCATGTGGGAAGATTTTGGTCCAAAATGACCCGAAGAAAGTATTTGTGCACCCTATACCACTATTTGGTCAGGGTACAATGACTAATCTTGGAAAATTAACTTTTATTGGCCATAGGACACAAGCTATTGAAATTTTTCAAAATCGACGCATGTTCAGACCTAGTCCCCGTACAACGATCGACTTAAATTGCGATAAGATCCAAATTTTCATATATATGTCGGTCAAATTTGGTTTGTTTGTGCCTACTATACCTATTTATCATAACTAGCAGATTCCAGCACTCGAAATTCGAGTGCAAATTCTACGAAATTCAACTTATTTTAAGTGAAGGAAACAAATTCAACACATTAAAACAAACACATTAACAAATTTAATAGACACACACAGTGTATAATTTTATGTATGTGTTAGTAGCAACTTTAAACAATCATAACTCCAAAAAAATATTCCAGACGATGAAAATCTTTAAATCTAGGTGACAGCTAAAAAGAAATACCTTTCAAATGATAATTTTTTTTTTTCAAAATCGGGGTAAAACTGTGAAACTTACAAGAAAATAGCCTTGCCTATTAATTTATCAAAATACTATACCTGTAATCATAACCCAAACATGAATTTGCTTCGCGATCTTCACTAAAATCTATAGCATCCAATGTGAACTTTTTCGTATCTGCAGGTAAAACTATTAACAACAATGCCACTCAAATTTGGATTATGCTTATATATCCAATTAGTTGGAACTAAGACCCTTTCTCTAAATGCATGTTATAGGGTGTTGTATAGGCGGTAGTTGTTATTATAAATTTATTATTATTATTGTATATATAAATATGTGCAAACATATTTAGCTAATAAAATGATAATTTTTTTTTTCAAAATCGGGGTAAAACTGTGAAACTTACAAGGAAATAGCCTTGCCTATTAATTTATCAAAATACTATACCTGTAATCATAACCCAAACATGAATTTGCTTCGCGATCTTCACTAAAATCTATAGCATCCAATGTGAACTTTTTCGTATCTGCAGGTAAAACTATTAACAACAATGCCACTCAAATTTGGATTATGCTTATATATCCAATTAGTTGGAACTAAGACCCTTTCTCTAAATGCATGTTATAGGGTGTTGTATAGGCGGTAGTTGTTATTATAAATTTATTATTATTATTGTATATATAAATATGTGCAAACATATTTAGCTAATAAAACCTAGTCTGACGGGACATTCAGACCTAGCTGCTGAATAATCTCTGAAATGAATTAGAGTCAATAGAGTCATAAAAAGACAGACCCACGGACATCGCTTATTGCGTCAGAAAGTGGTTCTGCATTACAAAGGGTATAGGTAAACTTTTTTTTTGAAAGCTACGAACACCACCACAAACTTATTTTCTACAATTTATAATTTGTGATACATGTGGCCTCAGATGTGTGAACAAAATACTACACCTGGCCTCAGGTTAAACAAGGTTATTCGCAGCTTGTAATACCTGACGAATTCAACATGTTTTTTTCTACCACTGTGCGCTGTAACTGAAAAAAAAATGAACTCATACAAGTACATGTTTTTGTTGGTCTGGTAGACCTTTTTGTATGTTTGATATTGTTATTATATTTTTTGCGTACATTAACCTTTATTTTCTTGTATACAAAAAATATTTTTTTTTAAATGAAATTTACTCGTGCAAGTAAAAGCCTGACAGTATGAAAAGAAATACTGCTGGTTTTTGTTCGTGAAAAAAATGAATAAAAAATGTAAATAAGTAAAACTGTGATGTGGTGTTGTAAGATGGCGTAGCAGTGATGTTGACGAAGTCGATTATGATGATGTTGCTGTAGTCGAAACACCTTCGAGAGGTTTGGCATAATACACTTTATTTTAATGTTGTTGTTGTTGTGACTACCCTACGACACACCTTAGTGCCATTAATTTGCGGTTATATCACAGACCAAAATTGTTGAGACCCTGGGACCGTAATCTGAACAGTTCATATCCTATGCAATATTTATATTTATATTAATTTCGATTACAAGGTTTGCATGGAACAGAAAGACACACAGACGGATGGACGCGCGATCGTCACTAAATCTACTCAAAAAAGCATTATGCGTCCATCAGTGGGTCTCGGGGAGATGCTTGTGGTAGTTACTAACATTATCACTAACTCATTATATCTGAACCACAGAGAGGTATAGTGTATGAAATCCAGACAGATGATTTAAAGAGTTTTGTTTTAAAAAAATCTAAGTGTACTGCAATTCCCAATATGGAAAAGGCGTTTTTGTTTTTATATCGTGGCCATGATTTCGCGAAAACCTAATGTGATGGAGAAATTATGAGTTCGGATTTAACATACTAGGGAAATTTTGGAAAAGTTATACTCTTGTCTCAGGGTCTGGAGTTTTGTCATATTATTTTTTAATTATTTTAGTCTGTGGATAAATCCTTACAGACACTAAAATCATAATATAATAAATTTTACCATATGAGATGACTATTTTGTGAAATTAACGGTTTAAGTACAAAATAATGTTACGTTTACAATATTAACGTTTAGAGAATAATCAACAAATTGATACAAATCATTAAAGTTAGTACATAATCTTCTTAACGGATCGGCGTTGGCATAGTTGGTATGGAAAACTGAAATTGAAAGTGGATGAAAGTGACATTAAAAGAAATATTGCGTAACAAGCATTCTGAGGATACATCGTTATTAATCCAATTTAGCAAAAACGACACTTTCAGCATGGTTCTACGGCTTTTGAGTGTTGGCAATTTAATTATCGCTAGTCTACTGGCACAAGATGGCAAATTTGTTGCCGGATTCCAAGAAAATCACCACAGACAGAACAAAACAAATTGTTTTTAAATGGATTCAATATGATCTATGTGGATATTGTATAAAGGATGCCAGATAATTGGGCCATATTCAAGTAGAGGGCTTGCGAGGGATGTATATAACTGTTTAGTGATGAAGGGATCAGTAAATTCCTTGGTCCATCGAATAATTAAAGCAAGTACGCCTCTAGTTTTATTGACCGTTACATTAATGTGAGAAATGAGACTCAGTTTTGCATCAAACAAATACCCAGATCCAGAAAAGTATGAACTGCTAAAATTTCTAATTTCTAAAATTATCAAAAAAAAAAAAAAAAAATTGACAAAATGCATTCCAAGCCTCAAATTGAATGATAAATTGTATACAACAAATATGCAAAAATCGGAAATACTTGCTCAAAAATTTTTTTCGAGCCATTTCAGTACAATTTAGACTGTTTCCATGTCTTATAGAATACTGAATAATGAAAATTCTTCAATGAATAGTGAAGTTATTGTGAATATCTCAAACATGAAGCTCATTATAAAGAATTTGAAGAATAAAAAAGTCCAGGAATAGATAGAATCTCCAATAAATGCATAAAATCCATGCCTTAAAGCAGAAGATCATTTCTACCATAATCTAACAAAATAAATTAATTATTTTAAGAAATGGTACAACTATAGCCATATTTAAATTATCATATTAGTTGCAACCTTGTAACATATTTTTCTCCAAGTGATGCAATCTACAATGGCCGACTTGATGTTCTAAGTTTGTAGAGACATCAGTGGTGTGTTTTTTATCAAAGGAATTGCAAAGCCTCAAGTAATAGCTATGCAGTTACAACTAACTCCAAGGGACCGCTAAAATGTTTCATAATACCGAGATTTTTGTTGTAATGGAAATTGTTTGTAGTAAAACCAATACCAATTCATTTGTTTTTTTCTTGCTTGAAAGTTTCTCGCTTGTGGGTTCAATAAACTCTATGATAAATGCTGAATTTCTATTAATTTATGTACAATGTCACAACCGTAACAACTTTTTAATATCTTTTTTACTAAGGGACCAAGAGAGAAAAATTTTTGAATACAACTCCTAATAGTTAAATACTAGCAGATTCCAGTACCCTAAGTTCGAGTGCAAATTCTAAGATATTTACTTTTTCATTTAATAAAGACCCTAAAGGTATGCTTCACAATTCAACTCATTTTAAATGAAGAAAACAAACTCAACACATTAACCCAAACACATTAACAAATTTAATAAACACACACATAGCATTGTATAATTTTATGTATGTGTTAGTAGCAACTTTAAATGATCATAACTCCAAAAAAATGTTCCAGACGATGAAAATCTGTAAATTTGAGTAACAGCTAAAAAGAAATACCTTTCAAATGATATATGTGTTGTAAAATCGGGGTAAAACTGTGAAACTTGCATCGGTAACAAAAAAATCGCCTAGCCTATTAATATTATAGATATATCTGTTGTGACAATTAAATTTTTTCAATTCTTTATTTTTCTCAAGGGGGCACAAAACGTGAAATGTTCATAAATGATAGTGACACCAACGACTATTTTGTCACATTAGATTCGTTAATAAATATATTCAATAATTTAAACAACAAATTATCTTTTGGTGTTGACAAAATACCCAATATCATTCTGAAACATGTTCCTAAGGAACTAATACGTGAATACTGTATAATATTCAACAATATCATAAATAATTCTTATTTTACCCGAGCATGGAAAACTGCAAAAACAGTGGTTATACCAAAAAAGATAAAGATCCAAGTAATTTAAAAAATTTCAGACCAATCAGTTTGCTGCCGAATATTAGCAACGTTTTTGAGGCATGTATTAATAATAATTTATCGAAATTTTGTGAAAGACAAGGTCTTATTACCGAAAGGCAAATTGGCTTTAAATATAAACATTCTACTGCTCATGCTATTCATTGGCTAATATCTAATATTCACTATTCATATTTACTAAAGATCAATATAAGCAAATGTGAGACAATTCTATTTAGACCACCAACCAATAAATGCAATTATAATATAAGAAACAATTGGAAATCATTTGTTATCAAATCGTGTTTGAATATCGACATCCCAAACAAAGGATCAGTAAAATTTCTAGGAGTGAATCTAGATAAAGTTTTATACTTTAATACCCATATTCAAATACAATTGGAAAAAGCAAAACGTCCATTGTTTATGTATAAGATTCTCTTCTATTCAAAATATATACTACCCAAGGTAAAGATAATGCTATATCAAACCTTAATTAGGCCCATATAAACATATGGTTGTCCAATATGGTTCAATATATCGCCATCAAATATGGAAAAATATCGTGTATTTGAACGTAAATGTATTAGAGCTTGTTTATCGCTTTCAGAACACATAATAGCAATTATACTAAATATATATCTAACTTAAGGCTATATAATGTTGCAAAAATAAACAGAATTGATAATATCATAATTTATTTGATAAGAACACATATTTTAAAATATACAAAATGCGACACAAATAATTCGATATTAGCCTCATATTACACAAGCGAAAACTATATAACTTCATGCCTAATAAGTGGGTATGTTCCACCAGAAGCTTTCCTACACCTCGATAAAAAAGGATATATTCAAAACAATGGAGGTATTCCCATAACTTATCATAATTATAGGAGGGCAAATATTAAAAATTTATATGATAATCAACTGACAGTAGAGAATAGTAGATTTAGCAGAGATATTTTCTCTAAAGATAAAAATTTACTTTCAAATGTAAATATTAATAAATTTTGGTGGCTTAGCGAGTAAGGCCATTTTCATTCTGTTTTTTTTTTAACTCTTAGACTACAAATTTGAAATAAACTTATATAAGCAATGTTTTTTTATATAATTTTTCATTGTACAATTTTATAGTCATAGTAGCAATATTATTAGAACGGTATTATATTGAACATATCCATATTTAAACATAACGAAATTATTCCAAGTATTAGAGCGACCGATATGGAACAGTGTACATTAATTATTTTATATTAACTATTTGTTTATTTATAGTATACATATTATATATAATTATAAATAAATAAACATTTCGAAAAAAAAAAAACGTGAAATGTTCATGAAGGGAAAAAACGTGTCACCAATTGTGTCACAACCGTAACCAGGATTTGCTGTTTCAACTACAAATATATCCCGTTTTTATTAATTTTTTTTTTATTGTTAAAGGTTTTTGTAAATTTTTTCCTTACTTTTTAAGAAAGTTTAAGTTTTGAAAAGTCAAAATTGGCTAAACTCTTTACATGTACATGTATTTATAATAAAATTATTGTGAGTTCTGATATAATATTTTAAACAATAAATACATTTGAAATTGAAATTGATATATTTAAATTAAAATTTACGAATACACATGTACTTCAAAAACTTGTTTATTAATGTTTGCATTCTCTTTGTGAGCGTATTATCTTATTTTGTAAATATATTTTTGTGCAAAATTTCTGCTAATTTTTAAATATCGCAACTTGGTCACCCCCGATGTGGAGTATAATGTGGTCGTCGTATATTGACAATAAATTTCTTTCTTTTTTTTATGCGTTATTGCAATTTTCTTAAGGTCAATAAAACAACGAAATTAGTTTTAACAAAATTTTGTTGTTGTTTTGTGTTTGTATTTATTGTTTGTTTTTATTTTTTTTGCTTACCAATCTGACAAGATTTGCTGTATTTTTTTTTATTTTGGTAAATATATATGACCACAAGTAATGTGAAAGTCTTTGTTCAAACAACGACAGGTTTTGTTGTTGTCGTTTATGGTAGTTGTTATCTTTGTTTATAAGCGTGTTGCACCTTCTTTTATTAATTAACATTGATCACTTACTTTCGACTACACTGTGAACAATTTGTTTGCCAACAAGAAAATGATACACACTAACTAGCAATAATTCATATTTTGTATTCTGAGTAACAACATTTTAAAATATTTGTAAGGCATTCAAGTTATAAATGTAGAAATTGTAAGAATTTGCTAGAAAAACTATTTTTAATTGTAAATTATCTCAAATTTGTATTAATATATTATGCACATGTATCAGAGATGGCTTTACTAATGCAAACTTGTTTTCTTCTCTTTTCAGGTGAGTTAAAATTTCCATAAGAATTATTTTAGTAAGTACTTATGAATTCATTATCGATAAAATTTTATGACATTATTATAAACTATAGACGAGTACAAGTAAATAATTGTCATATACATATAACATCTGTAACATGGTACGATCAGTAAATTTTTTCAATACACTTTGTCCAACATTTCTGCAATTTTTATGCCTTCCGTTGAGTTATTTAATAAGGCTTCACAATAGAAAATAGTTATTGGGGGCTAAATTCAGAGTATATGGCGGCTTAGCAATTCGTAGCTCAATTTATGGAATTTTAATTTTGTCAAGACGGCACACACTTGTGTCCTTTATTTTTAACAAGTCGTTGATTTGATCCAATAAGTTGGCATACAGGCATGTGATGAAAACCGCAATCAATACCAAAACGAAACAAAATCGAAAATAAGTCAATTTTTCAATTTGCTTTCGTTTTTATTTCAAGAATAAATATCAGGCATGTGATGAAAACCGAAAGCAATAAAAAACGAAACAAAATCAAAAATAGGTGTGATGTAAATCAATTTTTAGATTTGCTTTCGTTTTTATTTCAAGAATAAATATATTTGATTTTCCATTTTCTTCTATGAAAATATGGATAAATAAAGATGTGATGCAAAACGAAATTGTTATTTTTTTTAATCGTTTTTAAATCAAGAAGACTTTGCTTTTCGGTTTGAAACATTTAAGTTTTTTTTTCTCAAGTTTTCAACGCTTTAATAAAAACAAGACTATGGGCCAAGTTTCAGATATATTGGATAAGGGGGAATGGGGTTGACACACGACAGACAGACAGACAGATTGAGTTAAAAGAGTTTAATAAAATCTAGCAGATTCCAGCCCTCAAAATTCGAGTACAAATTCTGGGAAATTTTTTTTTTTTTTCATTAAATAAAGACCCTAAAAGTATGCTAATAAATTATAGCCAATTCACAAATCAACACAAATAAACTCATTTTTATTACAAACGCATTAACAAATTTAATAAACACACACATAGCATTGTATAATTTTATGTATGTGTTAGTAGCAACTTTGAATGCAATTTACTCAAAATAAAGGAAAAATTAAAAATTCTGTATATCTGCAAAACCGCTTAAAAGAAATACCTTTCAAAAAATATACGTTTGGTTATAATCGGGATAAAATGGTAGAACAAAACATCGGTCACAAGAAATCGCCTAGCCTATTAATATTATAGATATAACTTAAAAAATTTAAGTATTATGCTGGCTACATACCAGGCAACGGTTGCTTCAACGGTTGCATCAACCAACGAAAAATATAAAAAGTTTTTGATATTTCTGGTTAGTTGAGGCAACCGTTGATAGGTGTGTATCATTGTTGCTACAACACATTGAAGCAACCGTTGCCTGGTGTATAGCCAGCATTATAAATTTACGTACTATAATGTCTTACTTAATATAATTTTTCAGGGTAAACACGTAAATTCACGTCAGAAAAAAGGAAATTTAAAGCCATCATCAGAAGGTTGAAAAATTGCTTCACCAAAAACTTTTGCTCCAAAAGGAGTTATGCATTGTGCTTTCTTTTGTGACATTTTCGCCACTTGTCGTTATTATAAATGAAAAACAATAACACAGCGTTGTATTTAATAATACAATAATAACATACTAACACTTTATTAAAAGAAACATGACGATGTGGCACAAAAATGAAAATTGAAACCGCTTGATTTTCATTACACCTATTATTAAATCGTTCTCTTTAGAATTTCGTTTTCAATTTTTTCACTTATTATTGTTATTGTTTTTCTCTTTTGAAGGCAATCACTCTTGAATATGGCGCGTGGATCCCAAAGAACTGTTGCCATGATCTTGTTGGCCGGTAAGCCCAACTTGGCCTTCTTTAACGCCGGTCTGCTTTACGAAATCCATTTTTTAGACAGTAGTTGGTCTCTACGGTTCTTTAATAGATCCATCTTTCTTCCATCGCCATGAAATAGTGTATTGCAGTTTGACAAACGCTTTTTTGGTCAATTGTGAGCAAATGCATCACCCGTTTTATGATCAACTTTCTAAAATGCGACTTGTCGAAATCACAGAGCCCTTTGCCTCTCCGTTCTGCCAATACCATATCGTGAAGTTTTACACCATTTTCGTACTTATTGGTTCGCTCACTTGAATTAATCGCCCACCTTTTTTTATACCCTATACCACATATACAATATATAATGAGTTGTTTGTAACTATTTGACCCAGACACACCTTTTATCAGATTCACTTTCTGAGTAATTTAAAGAGGTCTTACCAGATTATTATGTTTATCTGTGTGAAATATATTTTGTGGGTTTTTATTGAATTTATAATTCAATAGTCCAAAATAAAACGTGTAGCACAAAATGTAAGTCATAGTCCCCAAATAAAGGCGCCTCCCGTTATTCACTTAAAGTCATGAAAATTTGATATATATTTTTAAAATTTTATTTTTATGTTTTTAGATTATATAAGTCGCTTCACTGGATATGACCTTGGTCGGGCCATTTTTGGACTTAGTTCCCATCCAAAATTACATTCGATTTTAACTTAAACAAATTTGATGGCTAAAATTATCAATTTCACTCAGAATGGTTGGACTTAAGACCTTTTTCTGAAACTTTTGTAAAAAGTATCGCATAGTCAACCTCAACAGACTTAAACTTTCTTACTTGGGAGAGATTTCTAGGGACAGATTTCTAGGATGGCTCTATTGCAGGATTTTTATTATCAAAAAATAGTCTATCATGCTTAATACGACTTAAAGTGATCCTAGATCAGTTAATTTCAATAACCTGAGATTTTCGTGCAACTTTTTAATATTTTCGCAAATGGACTGACATCACTAAATCGGATAAGTATATCTGGGTCGATCCACAATTTAAAAATTTTGTTTTGGTATAGTGTATGGTATAAATTAAGATATAAAATTTTACGATATATAACTGGAATTTCGTAGGTGACATTGTTAACGTTTCAGTCATAAGTTTCATGTATCTTTATTTTAGTATTTAAAATTATTTCATAATCAAGTATGTGTTTTTATTACATTTTTTCTTTCCAATGTGTCATTTGTGTACATTTACTTTTTTTTTTTTTATCTTTATAAACTTTCCTTTCATACCTGTTTATCGGATACAAATAAATATGTGTGTTCGTATTAACTTAAATCAAATATATCTCAACACATACGAATGAGTACATTTGTATATTATCTGTCATGTCGTCAATGACAGCGTATGAGGTGTTATATACGCGTTTCTGGTACAGACATGGGCAGCACTTAATGTCTTGATGATCTTTCAGATAATGCTAATTTCAATTGGAATTAAAAAACAAAAAATAAATCGTATTTGGAATTTGCAGCTCAAAGAGTAGAAATAGCTTTAAGGGAATTCGTCGCGAAAGATTTTATAAATAGAATTTGAAGCAAAATATTTGTTTTTTATTTTACTTTTCGAGTTGCCTCTGTACAACTCAGCTACTAGATATTCGTTCTTTTAAATATTTAGATAATTTAAGTGGACTGCGATTTTTGTTTTTTTTTTTGTTTATTTTATTTATATTTTACTACGTTCTTAATAATATTTTTTTTACAATAATATAATATTATCTCTTTTTATTTCTACAGGCATTTTTCATTTTTTTTTATTCATAAACCAGTTATAATTAATTAACAGTCTTGTTTTGTTATACCACGTTTATAATATTATTATATGTAAAAATTTTATTTAATTATTTTTTTTTTTTTTTTTTTTGAAGAACATACTAAAGATGGTTTTTACAAACACATTTACAATCTCAAATTTAGTTGAGATTGAGCCATGTTTACCAAAGACCTTTTTAATATACATATGTGAATATTATGACAGATGTATTCTACGTTTGAAAATAATAATCACGTGTTTTAGGGGGGGAAAAATATTAAAAAATTGTTTAGTGAAGTAGTCTACATCATTTCGAATTGTGTTTCAGTAAACATCAATTGATTTTCAGAAATAATCAATTGAATTTTAGAAATTTTTAAATGTATTTCAGAAAGTATGAAATGTATTTCAGAAATTATGAAATGTATTTCAGAAAATATCTTTTGAATTTCAGAATCAAAAAACACTTTACCCTGAATTTAATTTAGAAGTTGATAATGTGATTAGTGATTTGCAATCAAAGAAAATTTTTTATCAACAATTGAACTTATTTTTTATGCACTGGGAGATAAACTAAGTTCAACACATAAATAAAAGAATTAAGATTTTGTTAACGATATTTCAACAACAGCAAATAGATATAAAGTTAATTTTTATTAAGCGTATTTTGGTTGTAAACTTGTGTAGGAACATACATATATACAAATGTAAATATTTACAAAATATTCCGAGAAATAAAACCTCTGTGTGCACAAAATACATTCAAAAAAGCGATAATTAAGAAAAGAAATAAACATATAGCACACCACCTGGTATAATCTGGAAACTTTAAAAAATAGTGATTTAAACTTAATACTGTATTGTGGGTTCGGTCGATCTCTCCAAGCTACTATACGCAGGAGCGTTATTGCAAACAATAACTAATTCATTCAAGTTTGTTGCCTTTTCAAACCATTAAGAACAAGATCTTGTTAACTAAGATAAATGCAAATTTCCATGTGTCCTCTTAAGTATGAAAATTATAGTCGGCTTAGACCGACTATAGGGTTTATTTCTGACTACTGATTAATGGGTGTAATAAACACAAACAAACCAAATTAAACCGAAACTTCAATGATTATTTTGGATCCTCTGACAATTTAAGTTGATCTCATAGGTCTCATTTCTATGGGGACTAGGTCTGAAACAATTTCAATAGCGTTGGTCCTGTGGCCAATAAAAGCTGTAGCTTAATTATAAGGTTTACAAGGTCGCATAGACGAACGGACGGACAGCCATCCGTATAATAAAATATGGGTCTAGGTTAAATATTTTTGGTAGTTACAAACATCAGCACAAATCCTGACAACATAGTGGTAGAGGGTACAAAAATAATTATTTGTGAAAACGTATTGATGTTATCTGAAATACAATTAACCTATAATTCCAACCAGTTGCAAAAATTTGGCCATGTGGTCGCTCGAACAAAACACTTTATATACACGGCTGGCTCCAAAAATGGGGGCAACTTTGTATTTAGTATTAAAACGGAAAACAACATCATCTATATAAGTGGGGAACTTGTCATAACACAGCTCTATGCCGACTGAAATCCAAAGCCATGGAATATGTTGGATATAAGAATGACAAATACTTTCTTTCATTCCTGAAGTCTATTCGAAATATCTCCAACAACAACACATACACCTCGAAAATTCGTGACAACATAATAAGAAAATATCCAAACAACAAATTATTATGGATCCCCAGTCACTGCAATATAATTGAAAACGAGAATACTGACACTGCAGCTAAATACGCTTTAAGAGCGCACAGTGGCGCCATTTGAGTTTTTTCGTTGCAAAAATCATATCTTTTGAACCGAATAACATAATTGAACAGTTTAAACAGCATATGATAGATAACTGTTCAGCCTATGAAATGAGCGTTTGGAAAGGGCGCTTTGTAGGGGCCTACTTATGGGTTATCAAAGTTAAAATTTGTAGAAAAATCAATTTTATGCTAACTAAAAAAAATTATTATTACATTTTTAGATTGTTTTTAATTTTTTTTTTTTAGGGTTTTATGTTTTAAATTATTACCCAACAAATTAAAAAAAAATTACTTCTTTTTTAAATTTATTTTTTCAATTTTCTGTAAAATATTCATCACAATTCGTAAGAGAAAGTATATCTAAAAGACTAATCATTTCTAAACTATAATTATTTTATAACTCCATTCGTGACTTCACATGCCGCAGGGAAGAAATAAGTGGATCGGAAGATGCTGCCAACATGTTGAAGAGGTCCTCATTTTGCCTTACCCTTGATGCTTTCAATGTGTTCTGCAATCTATATTTTTTATAAAATTTGTTAAGAGACTCCTGTGCTTCTTCAGAAAGCTTTCCAGTTGGCAAAGACTGGTACTCAATTATATTTTTGCCATGCGCCAATATTTTATGGACGGTCGGGGTCAACTTCTTCTGTGGATACATTTCTGCTAAAAGAGATGCAGTTTTCGATGCATATTCTCCTAATTTTGTAGAATTGACATTTTCTTTGCAGTTTAAAACATTCAAGATCGTTCCCAATCTTTTCACGATTTGATTGTCAATTCCAGTGATTCTAGTTACTGCCTCATCATTTTCAAAAAATCTCCTAGACGTGTTTCCATCGTTTGAGTTACCGTATCCGTCCTTGGGACAGTCTACTTTTAGTCCAACTTGTTTAAAAAAAGCATCCTGTATTTGCTTCTTTCTGATCTTTTCCTTATCCTTTATTGATGTATTTTCATCGAAGTTTTCTTCCTCTTGTGGTAGGGTATACGCCAGTTTTAACAAGAACTCCATACATCTTATCCTTGCGTGCAATGGAATGGAATGTCACATATTCGTAATTCTCCTCGTTTGTAGAATCGTTTAAATTACCAAAGTTCTTCTGACTCGTTTTGCAAATCGGGCATGACAATGTTGAGGTTGTTCCTGTCAGTTCGTTTACGACTTTTCCGTCAACCATGCTCAGGTGGAACTCGTAATTGCATTCAATATATTTTCCTTCTCCAATTTGCAGCTTTGTAGGCTTAATCTTCTTATTTGTTCTTCAATGTCCTTCACCGTGGTTCTTAAGAGTTCTGCCAATTCCCTTTCAAACAGAAACATTATTGGTCGGCAATAATGCACTGACGACGGACGTGGATTTTTCCAGTGTAGGGAAACATCACATTTTAGCCGCAAAGGAACAACAGATGCCATAAACATATTTCCGTCCGATATTGTAGCGTCATCGGAAGATATCCTTTGCTTATAAACGCTTTGTCCGGATGATCCATCGCAGCCCCATTTGCTGAGCAATGTCAGTTTCTCAGGGAGAATTTTCACCTCATTTTCAGGAAGACTCTCCAACAACCATTTTGCTGTATGGCCCATGAGATCCTGCAGATTGGCTTTCACAGAGACTTCCGTAAACTCCATATGCAGTGGTCGTGAATTTATTTTGGCTTGCGTAATATGCTTGTATCCTGGTAAAACGTCAGCCCCGTGTCGCATCAAGGATGCCCGTAGTATCTCATATTTTTCTTTGGAAAGTTGTAAGTCCATAAACAAGGCCAAGGCTTCTTCGGAACCATACTTTTTAATGTGTGCGTTTGTGGGTGTGGGAATGCTTTCATTAATCCTTTTTAGTCGCAGTGGGCTTGCATCAGCAACAGATTTTGTAATCTGCGACCTAACACTTTCACTATCGTTTGTATATTTAATAGACAGCGCGTCCGATAAATGCTTCGTGGTCAAGTCATTGGTGGCATCGGCAAGTTTCCTCTTTCTTGTGAAAATTGAACACTCCTCAATACTTTTTTTTTGGCCTTCCTTTTGCTCCTCTGGTTGATGTGGTGGGTTTATCTACTGCCAATATATCCAGGATGTTGTCTTCATTAAGCCAGTCCTCGTATTTGGAGTTGAAGTTCTGATGGTTCGATTAGATTTCACCCATTTTGCCTTAATATTTGCATATATCAGATAAAAATTATTTTTTATAATTTCGCTTCTCTCAATATTTCCGTATAAGCTATCAAGTTCTTCAAAGCAGCTTCCGTGAAAAACTTTGGTGTGGTTGACCTTCTAAATAGTTCAAATAATTTTAAATTGTTCAACGCCATGTTTTCAGTACTTAAATTGTTTAACGCCATGGTTTCAGTACTTGTTGCGCCAACTTTCAGTCGTAGACTAATCCAGGCATTATGTTTATTTTGCAATATATAGGCTTACGCTACCATGCCTAAAAATTTACCTGTTCCCTGCATACATATGGATTTAGGCTGAATTATGCAATTTTGATATTATGCTCGTGTCTAAATAAGATTTGTGCCTACCTGGAGGGACCATAAGTCAATATTGTTCTTGACCATTTGTACTCCAAAGTAATTTTTAAGTGAGGTGCGTATCTGCGAATTTCAATGAGTAGTTTTTTGTGCATCCTGTGTCTGTAATAGAATATTGGGAGTAGACTTTGGCAGAGGCTCACAGGTAGACACCCGACTTAAAATGCAATTTTCAAACTATTAGATCAAACTACTGTCAGTCAAAACATGTAAGGGATGCACGCCATACAATTTCTGCAACCATGTCTTTTTTGCCTTTTTACCTCTAGAAGCCAAACGGGCACGTACGGGCTGATAAAACCTTTTGAATTATGTAAAGAAATAATCAAAGAACATGTTTTGCAAATATGGCAAATATAGAAAAATATAGATTTTTTTTTATTTTCCGTCAAAGTTGAAAAATAGTGAAAAACAGATAGTTTTTATTTTATTTATTTATTTATAAATATATTATACTTATAACTAAATTATTAGTATAATAAAGAGAAGAGCTATGACAACGAGGGTCTTAAGCTTTAAGTGATATGTAGAATGTTTCAAATGGAATTGTAAAGGTTACTTCGTTTTAAGAATTTTATTATTAGTTTGGAGTTATCGTTTGTGATTGAAGTGTCGATTAATTGGAAAAGGTCTTTATTGTTTAGTATTGTGTTTTTGAATTGGTTCATATGTGGACAGTTTGAAAAGAGGTGATCAATGTTAACTGGATTAAAGCCACAGAAGGGACAGGATTTTGATAAGTTTTTATCCATAACATGTGAGTGGGTGATTAGGGTGTGACCTAATCTTAAACGTATAATTTTAATTTGGTCTTTTCTTAGAAAGGCGTTATTGTCGATATTTTTAAAAATGTTGTTAGCGTTGAGTTTTTTTGGGTTAATTTTCTTGTACCAATCAGTAGTTTGAGTCCAGTTGTGAAGTTTTTCTTCTCGATATTTTGATTTAAGAAACTTTTTTATATCTTCTGAACAAAGGTTTCGTGTAGTTATAAGGGGTGCAGAAAGTGCAGCCTTAGCACAGTTATCCGCAGCCTCATTGCCTTTTATTCCAGAGTGGCCTGGTATCCAAATAAGTTTAATATTGGGCTGTCTCTCAATGAGGGTTTGTCGAATAGCGCTTGGATAGAATTGGTCGTTATTTAAATTTTTTATAGCATCTAGTGCAGAAAGGGAGTCAGTGCAAATTGCGTGTCTAGCTCTTGACTTCTTTATAAGTTCAATTGCCTGGTAAATAGCAATAATTTCAGCAGAGTAATTAGTGCTATATTCAGGTAGAATTGATCTTATCAGTGTTTTTTCGCTATCTACAACGCCGAAGCTAACTCTATTATCGGTTCTGGAGCCATCGGTATACAGGAAATAATGGTCATGAAGTTTATGTTGAATTTCACTGAATGTTTGTAGGTATATTGCATTGTTAGTTGAACATTTTTTGTTCTCATTGAGGGACGTGTCAATTGTGGATATATCAATTTTCCAGTTAGGGCTTTTTATAATTGGTGGTTGAAAAATATTAAAGGGAATGTTAAGGTTTTTGCAAATTTGGACAATACGCGTTAGTGTTGCTGGAATATCTGGGAATTTTTTATTGTTTATTGATTTTTTTAGGATATTTGAAAGTGGATGATGGTCATTAAACAAAATGGACTTAAATTGTTTTGCGGTGGCAAACTCCCTAAGCTGTTCAATTGACATTACATCTGCTTCAGCTATTAAGTTTCTTATGGGTGACGTTCTGAAAGCTCCTAACGAGAGACGTAAGGCTGCATTGTAGTTTGTTTTTAGTTTATTCAAGGTACTCTTGGGAGAATATCCATAAAGATAAATACCGTAGTTGATTTTAGATATAAATATCGAGTTGAGGATATGGATGAGGGACGATGTATTACAACCGAATTTTCTGGAAGACAAACATTTGATAATGTTAAGCCTATTTGATAGAGATAAATTCAGGTAGTCAATATGGGAATTCCATCTGTAACGGTTGTTAAAAACTATTCCAAGTATCTTAAGGCTAGTGACAGCTCCGATTGTGGAATTATTACTCTGAAGGTTAGGAGAACAGTTGTGCTTTCTACAAATTTGTAGATGTTTGCATTTGTCTAGTGATAATTGTGCCCCAGAGGAGATACACCAATTGAGAATGTCAGTAATTAAAGCTTTTATGTCTATATTCTGGTTTTTAGTTTTATTAAGTTTTTTTATTATAACATAATCATCGGCGTATGCAACAAAATCAAGTTCTTTGTGGAGTAATATTATAGAAGAAAGTTTGTTGTATGCAATCAGGAATAAAATAACAGAAAGTGGTGAACCCTGAGGGATGCCATTTGATAGTGGCCTAGTTTTTGAGTAGTAAGAGTTGTTTCTAACGATGATTTTTCTATTAGTTAAGTAATTTTTTATATAGTTGTAAATTTTTGGGCCTATTTTCCATTCTTCGAGTTGATTTAAGATGGAATGTAAACCTATTTTGTCGAATGCTTTGGCAAAATCTAGTGAAATGATTGATAAATGATTTTTATTTTGTAGCGTTTGACTAATTTTAAAATCTAGATAGAGTAAAGGGTCTGCTATTGATTTTCCTTTTATGAAACCATATTGATGGCTATTAAGGAGCTTGTTTGAGGTGACAAACCACCATAGCCTATTGGCTACAATTTTGTCCAGGACTTTAGAGCAACATGGGTTGAGCGAAATTGGTCGATAGGATGATACGTTGGTTTTGTTTGCACCAGGCTTTAGTATGGGTATAATTAAGCTGGTCTTATATATCTGGGGAACAAAGTTGTCAAGAATATTGTTATACAGTAGGATTAATCTTATTTGCACCTTCTTGGATAAATTTTTTATCATAGGATATGAAATACGATCTAAACCAGGTGTTTTACCTTTTAATTTATTGAGTGCAATGGAAAGTTCAATCATGTTAATCTTTTCTTCCATGATAGAGGCGTTATTTCCTGGAGTGAGATGTTTAGTACTATGGATTGTTGAATATTTTAAGTGTCGAAAGGTAGATGAAAAATTTTCGTCGTTAGACTGTCTAGACCAGAACTCGCAGAAGGTATTTGCAATTTCACTGGAGTCTGTGATATTATTTTGTGGGTTGTTAGTTTCCTGAATGCAATGTATAGGGATCTTTGGTTTTAAACCGCAGAATCTCCGAATATTACACCACATTTTATCTGGGGGAGTTGAGGGCTTAATTTCGGAAGTAAACATGTGGATTGATTTTTTTTTGCAATTTTAATTTCCCTTCTATATAAAGCATTAGCTTTTTTGTAGTTTAATTCATTTTCAGTAGAGATAATTCTTCTAAATTTATTCCAACAATGGTTTCTCTGAGTTTTCAGTTGTTCTAATGTTTTGGACCACCATGGGACCGAAATATTGTGTCTGATTGATTTGTGTTGTGGTATGCTTTCATTGGCGCTCTGTAAAATTATTTTATGAATATTAGCTGCCTCTTTATTAATATTAGGGCTAATTGGTCGCATTGAGCTGAATCTATCAGAGAGAATACTGTAACTTTTCCATTTTGAATTTTTAAGAATAAAGAGTGGTCTAAGATTTGGACTAACTATGTTTTGGTTATTTGGGAATAGTGAAGTGATTATGGGAAAATGGTCACTACCCGATAAGTCAGTTTCAATTTCCCAGTGAGAGTGGATGGCTAAAGCTGTAGATATAATTGTTAAGTCTATATTTGTGAGGGTTTGATGTGTGGAGTAATGAGTTGGAGAACCATTGTTCAGAATCGTCAGTCTAGAGTTAGAAATATACTTTGATAGTATAGTGCCTCTTCTGTTATTTGTATTAGATCCCCAGCTAACGTGCCAGCTATTAAAGTCGCCAGTTATTAATACTGGATGAAGTCTAGTCTCATATAAACGAACTAGGTCGTTGTATTTGTAGGGTTTTGTAGGAGGGATATATGTACTGAAAATTACAAATGATTGTTTGGAATGTATAAGAAGTGCTAAGGAATCAAAGTCGCTTAGTGAATTTACTAATTCGTGTTGAATTGATTTGTGGATTAGTATGGCTGAACCGCCAAAGGAATTGTGAGTTGAAGATGATAGATACATTTTATATGAAATTGGAGTTATTATATTTGTGTTGTTTTGAATGTGTGTTTCTTGTAAAGATATTATTTTTGGACAGTGTTTCTTAATGAGAATTTGTAGTTCGTTAAAATTATTAATGTAACCTTTAATATTCCATTGTAGAATTTTTAGTGACATGGTAAATAATTGTGCTATTTAAGTAATATATAATAGTTGAGTATTTTGAGTTTGGAGCTACAAACATAGATATTGTTATAAATTGGTGAGATATGAATGTTATAATTATATTATTTATAACTAAATTTGATGATTTTGATATTGATGATTTAAAAAGTAATTTAAGAGAGATTATTATGTACACAAAAAATAGATATGTTATTTTAAATGATATGTATACGGTATGTGCGAAAAATGGAATAAGAGAAAATATAACAATTAAATTGAGACTAAAAATTATAATAATTTTAAACAGTATGGTTTTTGGTATGGAGTTGTATGTATATATTTTTACGTTGAGTTTTTAGTGCGTTTTGAATCAGCTATATCTTCTAAATGTTTTTTGAGTTGAGATCTTGTCCTCTTTGAGGTATTTTTTGGCAGAAGAAATGTTTTCTTTGTTGGTGAGTTTGGTTTTGATGAGTTTTGCTTATCTGTATCAGAGGCATCGGTTGTATTGTCGCTCATTACATCTGCGTACTCTTTGAGTGATCGTGATTTTGTTTGTAGGTTTGGTGGGGGTGATATATTTTGCGATGTAGTAGGCTTGCTTATTGTAGCAGTTGTATTATTGTTATTTTTTATTATTGAAGAGTAGGATTGGGTTTGGCTGCTGTGTCGTTGTTGGTATATTGATGATGCTTGTTTTTTACTTACTTTTTCGATGGTGATTATTGCTTGGATTTCTTTCTCTTTTATAAAAATTGGACATGATCTGTTAATGGCCGAATGCTCAGAGGCTTCATAGTTTAGATTTTTACAATTGTTGCAGTGAGAGGTTCGAGTGCATTTTTCTTTTAATTCGTCGTTAAGGTGGTATTGTTGTGAACAGTTGTAACAAATTTTTTCATTTTTGCAAATTTTTGACACATGACCGTATTCGAAACAATTATTACACTTAAGGGGAAGTGGAATATAAGGTCTGATTTTAATTTTCTCGTAGCCAATTGCCAAATGCGATGGAAGTGACGTAGATGCGAAGGTAGTGATTATAAGACCGGTTTCTACTAAGTTGTCGTCTAATTTTTTCATTATTTTTTTTATCCCACATACATTTTGGTTTTTTAGTTCGTTTAAAATTTCCTCTTCTGATATACCACGAAGGTCATTGCAGTAGATCACTCCTTTAGAATAGTTGAGGGATTGGTGTTCTTTTAGTTCCACTTTTATGTCAGTAGACAACGAAGTTAACTTAATTAATTTATTTGCCTGGGTAAAATTCTTTGTTTTTATTAAAATGGTTCCGTTTCTTAATTTTTTGCACAGGTTCACCTCTCCACCCGCAATGTTGTCTATTACTTTTTTTATCAAAAATGGGGATATATTAGAAAGGGATTCAGAACTGTTTAAACGGGACATTATAAGATACTTTTCACCAGGAGATATTATAGAGATAGTTTTATTTCTGTCCATCATAATTGGAGTTTGAATAAAATTAAATTGGTTTTGGTCTGGTGGTTTATTCATAATTATTTGGATATTAAGCAATTATGATTATTGGCAGATTCTTTTTTCCTTCTTTAATTCAGTATGTATAGAAGTGCAAATGTTATTGTTTTGTGTTTTTAGTAGTTTAAAACCGGTTTCACAATACTAGCGCGAGTTAAATGCAACGTCTGTTATCAACAAGATAAGAGTGAGCACTGAACAGATAGTTTTTAAATAGTGATTTACCAGGAGAAACACAAAGCAAACAGTTAATTTTTTTTTTCATCATTATGCATTTAATAAATACATCAATCAATACAAATAAAAAATAAGGCGATTCGTTACCTATTTTTCGTGATATTACACCTGAAATCGCAACAAATCGACTAAAAATTGTGTGTTTTTTTTGAAAACCGAAAGTCGGTCAACTTTGAACGGTTATATCTTCTAAACTAAAAATGTGATATTATTAAGAGTAGCATATTTGAAATCATTGAAAAGTTTCCTATAACATGGGTTTATTCAAAACTTCGTCGGCGCACATGAAAATTTTGATTTTTGCAACCTCGTTTGCTCTACGGGCGCCACTGTGGAGCGCCTCTAATTACAACCATCAACAAAAATATAGACTCAAACAGCAACCGCTTGGACTTAATAAAATTCATACGGCTTTGGGTAGGACATACAAAAGTCACACATTTCTGTATTTTAAAACTCCTACTTAACAGATGGGCTGAGGAATTCATAGGCTAACATTGGAAAAAAATTTATTTTTTTTTTGGTAAATTTCTCTTTTTTTATTAATATAGTTGCCCTCGAGCGTGATACAGCGATTATAGCGGTCACATAATTTTGCGATTTCTCTTTAGACTCGAAATAGTCAGTCCTCAGTTTCGTCGATAACCTCCGCTTCAGTGCTAAATTTCTTTCCACCAAGCATTCTTTTGAGGTGTGCAAACAGGAAAAAGTCACTGGGTGCCAGATCTAGAGAAGACGGTGGTTGGAGAAGAAATTCATAGCCTAATTCATGCAAGTTTGACGTTTTTTTTTTTCGTGATTTCATCCTTTATACACTCCAACTACGCTATTTATTATTCTCTGTTGATAGTCTGGACCTCTTCAAGGTAATCGATGGATATAATACCACGTGCATTCTAGAATATTGGTGCCATAACTTTGCAGTGGTCAGACATTGCGTCTTTCCAAGCTTTGGATTTGGTTCATCGCGTTCAGTCCACTCGGCTGACTGTCGATTGGGCTCTGTAGTATAGTTATAGAGCCACGTTTCATCCATTGTAATCTATCGATGGAAAAATTCGATTTTTTACGTTTGAATATCTCTAAACATTCCTACGAATCATTAACGCGTTGTTGGTTTTGATTGATTGTAAGCACGCGCAGTTTTCACATGTCCAAATACTCATGTATAATATGTCCAACACGTTCATCCGATATCTTTAGAGTTTCAACTATCTTGATCAGCTTCACTTTACGATCATTAAAAATTATTTTGTGAACTTTTTTGATGCTTTTGCCCCTTTCGGGCGTCCACTGCGTGCATCGTCTTCGATTCTCATTTCACCTCATTATCAACGGTTGATTTTTCTGGCGCAGAATCCGAATAATGTTCATCAAGCTAAACCATTCAACAGTTATTTTAAATTCTTTCTTTTATCTTATACTCTCTGTCTGTATGTCTGTCATGGGGCAACCCCATTCCTCCTCATCCAATTGATCTAAAACTTGGCCCGTAGCCTTGTTATGACTATAGATTAATTTGGGGTAGTCACGCACATTCACGCATAGTTACGCTCAGTCTCGGATTGATTTAAAAGCCATTTTTCCATATTCGATCGATTTGAAACTTGGTCGATGAACTTGCTGTGGCCAAAGATTAGTTTTAAGATAGTCGCACACAGTCACGCATAGTCGCGCACAGTCGCGGAGTGATTTAAGCCCCCCCCCCCTCATCAAGTCAATCTGAAACTTGGTCCATAGAATTTTCGTGACCAAATATTAATTTTAAAATAGTCACGCACAGTCACGGAGATATTCAAAACTCATACGCATAAGGAAAGAAAGAGTTTTAATAAAAGCTTTGTTTTTATGAGTTACATTATTTTTCGTCGTTACCACACGAAATTCTTTTTTATCCATTTTTTTACAATAACAAGAGTTGGTTCACTCGAACCAATTGTCCGAAAGCTGTTAAATTTATACACGTGTATTTTGAATGTTGTTATCAACTAAAAATCAAAATTTTGTGATTGTATTGCGAAATAGAAATTTACCCCCCTGCGCGTATAGATGTTTACACATGAAATATTCTTAACAAAAAATTTCTTGATAGCTTTGTAATACCCATGAAACTATTCATACATACATACCAGGAATTATGTGGGCAAGTCTTAAAAATTACGTAATGAAATTTTAAGTGGTAGAAGTAAACCAAAAATTATTGTTGTCCATAAACGTTTAGTTTCTTCGATATTTTGCTTACATTTTTTTTTTTAATTATTTTGACAAAAAAGAAAACACTTCCTTATGTAATGACATTGAAAATTCATAGACTATATTACACTTTGAATAATTTTGTATTATCCATGTGATTTTTTATTTTTTTTTTGCATATATATTAAGTAAATGTAAAACATTTATAAAACAACACACAGAAAACGGATCGTTGTGACCATCGAATTTGTTGCCAATTAAATTTTTGTAGTCCCATTTACTTATTCTTTGTGATTACTGAATTTTGTCATCCAGAGTACCGTGGGTGCAACTTAGTTTTACATAAATACAATTGCAGATATTTTCAAATTTTGGTTGATGCAATGGATTTTTTTAATTTTTAATTTTTAATTTTTAATTTTTAATTTTTAATTTTTAATTTTTAATTTTTAATTTTTAATTTTTAATTTTTAATTTTTAATTTTTAATTTTTAATTTTTAATTTTTAATTTTTAATTTTTAATTTTTAATTTTTAATTTTTAATTTTTAATTTTTAATTTTTAATTTTTAATTTTTAATTTTTAATTTTTAATTTTTAATTTTTAATTTTTAATTTTTAATTTTTAATTTTTAATTTTTAAATCTTTAATTTTTAATTTTTAATTTTTACTTTTTAATTTTTAATTTTTAATTTTTAATTTTTAATTTTTAATTTTTAATTTTTAATTTTTAATTTTTAATTTTTAATTTTTAATTTTTAATTTTTAATTTTTAATTTTTAATTTTTAATTTTTAATTTTTAATTTTTAATTTTTAATTTTTAATTTTTAATTTTTAATTTTTAATTTTTAATTTTTAATTTTTAATTTTTAATTTTTAATTTTTAATTTTTAATTTTTAATTTTTAATTCTTAATTTTTAATTTTTAATTTTTAATTTTTAATTTTTAATTTTTAATTTTTAATTTTTAGTTTTTAATTTTTAATTTTTAATTTTTAATTTTTAATTTTTAATTTTTAATTTTTAATTTTTAATTTTTAATTTTTAATTTTTAATTTTTAATTTTTAATTTTTAATTTTTAATTTTTAATTTTTAATTTTTAATTTTTAATTTTTAATTTTTAATTTTTAATTTTTAATTTTTAATTTTTAATTTTTAATTTTTAATTTTTAATTTTTAATTTTTAATTTTTAATTTTTAATTTTTAATTTTTAATTTTTAATTTTTAATTTTTAATTTTTAATTTTTAATTTTTAATTTTTAATTTTTAATTTTTAATTTTTAATTTTTAATTTTTAATTTTTAATTTTTAATTTTTAATTTTTAATTTTTAATTTTTAATTTTTAATTTTTAATTTTTAATTTTTAATTTTTAATTTTTAATTTTTAATTTTTAATTTTTAATTTTTAATTTTTAATTTTTAATTTTTAATTTTTAATTTTTAATTTTTAATTTTTAATTTTTAATTTTTAATTTTTAATTTTTAATTTTTAATTTTTAATTTTTAATTTTTGAATTTTTAATTTTTAATTTTTTTAATTTTTAATTTTTAATTTTTTAATTTTTAATTTTAAAATTTTAGTATTTAATGTTTGTTTCTAATTTTTTTTTTTATTTTTAGTTTTTATTAATTATAAATTTTTAATATTTTATTTTTATTTTAACGATAAAAAACTATGTGGTAATACTTGACGATTTTAAATAGCAACTCCTTTGGGATGTTAGTAAACGATTTTATATAAAAACTAATGGTCTAGCTTAGATATTGACGGCGTGATCATGATTTCAACAGACAGACGGACAGACGGTCATCGCTAAATCAACTTCCCTTGTTATAATGACCAAGAAAACGGTATGACAAATCTATATACCCTCTGCCATTGAGGTGTGGAGGGTATAAAAACCATATTGAAAAGAGCTGCCAACACATCCGACAGAAAAGCAGCCCGGTTAACTCTGTCCTCGAACTGTTTGGTGATAAAAGTTAAAGCCAATGTAGGTTTGACAACATAGAACGTCCAAAAGTTCCTGCCAGATACGCAGTAAAAACAGAGCATGGAAATTCAAATCATAAAATCAGATTTTTTGCGGTTTTAGAGTTAACATGTATATGCTGCTAATACTCGAGGAAATATTGAAAATAAGGTTGAAAATAAGGCAGACGAAATTCCTGTTATTGCAAGCAAGATGCAGTTGCGACAAAAGAAGCAAGTAGTTTGTTACAACGGGTTCTATAGATACAGAAATTTATATTAAGAAGTTTTTGCAAAAATGACTCCTTCATTTCATAACGTGGTTTTAATACCAAGGTAGGTAAATCCTCCAAACTCTCCGTAGCTTAGGCCAGTAGAGAGATATTGGGCACTTATTAAAGGTGCAGTTGAAGAGCATAAAAAATGTCTCCCAAATTGTGGAAGTCAGACCTGTTCTAAAAAAAGTGATAGAAACCACTACAACATCCCTAATAGAAGGGTATCCGGAAAAGGTTTCTTAATTTTATTGAACCTACACAATTCTTTCCGTGCATGATTATGATTATATTTTTATTAATAATATTATTGGCTCTAAGCCAACACTTTTCTATAATATTTTGTAAAAAACAGTTGAATGAATTTAAAATTTTCAATTTATATTTCATAGAGAATAATAAGCGTTCTCATTAAATGTGATCATGATTAGCGTTGCCGTTTTGGCTATTTATGGCAAAAATTGTTTACTTTTTTTTCAAATGTGAAAATGCGAACTTTTGTAAAACTTTTGTGGGAATAAAAAAAAAAAAAAGAATACATATTTTTTTTGTATTTTATTTGATAAATTTGCAGATCACAGTTTTAATTTTATTTAATAGTAATTAGTGTGTTTTACGTTGTTACTGTTAAATTTTGTAAAAGTATGCGGCTTGTTTTACTAAATGGTCAACTCTGGGTTACCAAAACATGCATGACTATTTTAATTGGCGCAATCAATAAAAAAAAATTACTCTGAATTTAACAATTTCTAAGTAAGGTAAAGTGTCGGTGGTAAAAAAAGTGTTGGTGGTAAATGTTTTTATTAGCCATAAAGCTGAACTATATATGCATGAAATTAACTTGTCCTACTTAGAAAATATGTAAAACTTTTAAAACAAATTTCAAGACGCTTTAACTTTTCAAGAAAAGATTTAAACAACATCTTGCCATGATAACACCAAATCAAGTTTTATATAATTTAGAAATTAGTTTCCAAATTTTATCCAAATGGAAATTATTAAGATTATCGAACATTATAGTTTAAAAGAGTGAATCCAAATACAAAAATGGAATGAATGAAAAATTATTTTGAAGATCTAAACTGTTTTGTTCAAAACTTACTGACATTGCCACATAGTTCAGCTTCCGATGAAGGAAATTTTTTTCAACTTAATTTAATAAAAACGACATACAGAAAAAAGATTCGTTGTTCGAATTTGTTACCACTCTTTTTTTGATAGTAACATTATTCCGTTATGATTACTAAATAATATTTTAAAAATTAAAAACTGATGTTTTAACTAAATTCTATTGTATATATAAATTGTGGAATTTAGTTCATACAATAGAATTTAGATTTTATTTATGGATAGTTACACCCACTTATTATGGTGGCTCAATGCATAAATGTAGAAATTATAATTTTCTAAATTTTAAATAATTTTATAATAACAATAACTTGAATAAATTTAAAGGTTTAATTAACTATTGGCAGCACTTATTGTACTTGTTGGTGATATTTAAGATCTCCTTCTATTTATTTATTTATTTATTTAGGAATCCCATAAAACAAGACATAAAATCTTATAATTAAAGTACAAGATTAGTACTAGTACATAGCAGTAAGAAAATTATCATTGTGTATAATAACAATTATAAATAATAAAAAAAAAGTTTAAACGAATTAAAATAGAAAACCAATTAATTATAGAAATTAAAAAGGGCCTTTTTAAATTGCATTGCGTTGCTTATTAACTGATTGTTTGAAGGTAGCAACTTCCAAAGACGTATGGAATTAATAAAAAAAAATGCCATTCATATGTTAGCGTTCGATGTCTAAGTTGTATTAAATCATTTGTTCTGCTAGATTGAGTGAACGATATTCTATTATTCATTTTTGTTTAAATAGTTTCTGATTATCAAAAATTGAAACCATCGAGTTGCTGCAATTTTTAAATATTGCTCCATTTGTTGAACATTCAACTTCTTAGCCGAGGCGAATAATATTGCAACTTGATGCATATTTTCAACTCTACCGACATGACCATGATTAAATGGCTCATAATAACTACGTGCTGGTTACGCTATTGCAAACATATTATTTTTAGCTAAATATTGTACGTAGAAGTCACGGGTGTCATCGACAAACAATATGTTTACGGCCACATGAAAATGGTCGTGATATTTTTAATAGTTTGTTATATTTTGACGTCCTATCTAGACATATCTGTAATATTAATAGGCTAGGCGATTTCTTGTGACCGATGTTTTGTTCTACCGTTTTATCCCGATTTTGACCAAACGTATATTATATGAAAGGCATTTCTTTTTAGCCGTTTTGCAGCTTTACAGATTTTTAAGTTTTTTCCTTTATTTTGAGTAAATTGCATTTAAAATTGCTACTAACACATACATAAAATTTTACAATGATATGTGTGTGTTTTTTAAATTTGTTAATGTGTTTGTAATAAAAATGAGTTTGTTTTTTGTGTTGATTTGTGAATTGGCTATAATTGATTAGCATACCTTTAGGGTCTTTATTTAACGAAAAAATAAAATTGCCTAGAATTGGCACTCGAATTTCGAGGGCTGGAATCTGCTAGTTGCAATTAATACTGTAATTAATAAGAAAGCATATATTTCTAAAAATTCATAACAACACTGTATTCTTAATCGGACCGATATGTGGCATTTCAGCCTTCACCAGCGATTTATTGAGCATTGTGGTAATTGTTATGTAATTAAATAGATTGTTTCTATATGAAATTTTGCTACGTAGGATGGCCGTAAGGTTTGAACCTGCGTCTATCTCTCATACACTTTTGGGTTATGCGCTTTAAAACACTGACCTAAAGTCAGGCCTACGAGCAGTGTGGTTAAGAATCAGTTTTCATACCGTACAGCTTTTACTTCGTATTAATCTCAGAAGATACAACTCTGTTCAAACAAACAATTGTTGTTTATGAATTTTTTTAATATTTATGCATTCTAGTTTCCACTAATCTGAATTTCATAGGAGTTGCTATATGTGATGTATGGTTTGTACATTCCACATATTGTACTTTTTACATATATTGGAGATGTTGCTCTGAAGTGAATTTTTAATAGTTTGTTAGATTTTGACGTCGTGATATGTTGACGATTTTCAGTCAATTATGGTAAATGGTTCAGTAATGTATATAAATTTAAACTTCAAGAGACCTACAATATGTATTGACGTTGGTGTTGCTGTTGAAATTACAAGTATTGCTGTGAAGCGATCGACGCTGGCGTATTTGTAGCATTGGAAGTGGAAATTTATTGCTCTAGGTTGTTTGAGAGCCGTTCCATAATGCGTATTTGTATGCAAATTGAATATTTAAAATGCTATTTGTAATAGAATCGGTGGCTATTTAAGTTATATATTTTATATACTCACATGATGCTTATTTTTGAATTCGTGCAAAACGAAACGAAAATTAAGAAATTATTCGAGTTCATTTTTTTTTAAAACTACACACAGAAAACAGATTCGTTGTGACTACCACATTTATGGCCAACCGAATTGCGATGATGTTAATAACCGAATTTTGTATTGTTTGCAATTACAATTCTATTGCCTATCAGTAAATATTTGATCACAATAAATAATGGTTAGTTGCTATAAAATTTCTGTTGATAGAATCAAAAACTCTGTTGTTACACTTTAGAACAATTCGGTTGGCGATTTTTTTTTTCTGTGTACCATATCTTCAATTTTATTTTTATGTTTCTTTATTTATATTTAATTTTTCATAAATGACAAATAAATTAAACACTTCGGTTGGGCTTATCATATTTTTTTTTTTTTTTTGTATTTACAATAGAATTTGATTCATTAAATTTATTTTCGGTTAAAACTGCCAAAACCGGTAAAATATTTGGTTTTCTTTTGTTATAACCGAATTCCATAATACTCATTTCCAATTTGTTTGTATTGCATTTACCAATAATTTTTAACAATAATCTGTAGAATAGAATTAAATGTGTTAGCCACCACTATTTAAGAACGAGTTATGTTATAATAGGCTTAATTTAGTTTCTTCAATAAAGTTTAATAATTTGCATAACAATTTTGATTGGTAAATGCAATTCGGTTTTCAGTTTCTATTGAAGGTACATTCATTTTATGGGGATTATGTTTATATGGTAGGTAATGAAGAAAATATATTGTACACACAGATAGCGAATTCGTTGCTTCAACCGAATTTGTTGCCGAATTTTTGTAGTTCCATGTAATATCACATTATTCTCTTGTGATTATTGAATTATATGAACCATGCTTTAGTAGTTTGATAAATGCAGTTGATATTATATATAAATTCGATTGTATTAATCATGACGTAATTTATAATTTTAAGTATTGATTGTGAAAACCATTTATAGGGATTTTTATTGATATAAAATATAAGAATTAATTTTTTTTTTTTTATTAATATTTATTTTTCTATTAAAAATTTAATTATTTTACATTAATTTAAAAGTATCTTATGTGATGCAACAAAATATATAGTAATCCCCAATACCAATACATAGTACCAAATGATACATATGTAGTTATGTAGTTATTTCGATAATTTAAAATTATGACTGATCTTTATTTCTAAAAGAAAAAATTGTATATTCATATTAAATTGACATTGATATTGTTTTTAACGATGCGTGTTATTATTATTGGCTCTTGTATCACAGACAATAATTTTAACCCAATTTCTAGATTTATTGTTATTGTTTAAAAATAAACAAAAAATAACCAAACATTTCATCATATTTAAAAACAGCTGGGTGCACTGATCACCATGTGACTGCCAGTTTCCATGTTATGTTCCTCTATACAGACATTAGTTCCATTAACATAGGAAAGGAAATTAACTTTCTTATTCTCGTCGAGTGTGTTGTGAAGTCAGTTACCCGAAATATATGCCTGACAGTCATGATTGGATTAAGTCCTTGCAGAATGTTAATAAAGAAGTTTTACTGGTACTCGATTGATTTCTGAACTTCTGTTTATTTATTTTTTTTAATTAAAACCTGAAATGCCCGTATAACATTCATGAGTAATGGACTCAATTACATATTCATGTAGATTCCATCGAGTATTTCATGTCCACTATTTGATCCTCCATTGTTTTTTTTATATTTAAATAATTTGAAAATATTTTACACTTTTCGGTTTTGATTTTCATTCAATATTAAATTTTCACGCAGTATTCAGAAGTTTTCTTTCTTTTATTTAATTTTTAAAATGTGACATAATAAATAAAAATTCGGTTAGGCTAACCATTTCCATATTTTTTTATTGGTATTTACAATATTATTTATGTATGCTTGTTTCCTTTCATTTCGGAATAAACTAAATAATATAATGCAACTAAATAATTGTGCAGAAACCAAAATGATTCCCAGTATATGTAGTTGGCCAAAGAGACGTTATCTAATAAACGTTATCTAATATTTTTTTTTCTATATCAAATTACAAAGTGATGAATTTTACCTGAAACAAATTTCTTTATCTCTATTTGTAATAAAATTACATTCAACTGTCACTAAAAAACACAAAATTGTTAATAAAAACACTGACATACATTTGTTTCAAAATTAGATTGAAAGCAATCTTAACTTAAATTTAACTTTAAAAACAGGAAGTGAATTGGAAGATGCTATATAATCTTTTACAAACCTAAGACATGAGGCAGCATATTGATCTACTCCATAACAACAGCAGCAAGTTACTGGGAATTACGTAAGTGTATCTTTTGAAATTAGACAACTAATTCGAAACAAGGGAGAGTTGTGAAGAATTTACAAAAACACTAAAAGTCCTTCACAGAAATCTGTCCTGAATAGAGCAGCAAATCATCTAAATAAAATTTTAAAAGAATTTAAAAATAAAAATACAGAAGACTTTCTAAGATGTCTAAATATTACAAGAATTGATGATTACAGCCTTGGGACAGCTACAAAGTATCTAAAGCGTCCCATTAAAAGAAACGTACCAATTAAAAGTACAAATGGTTCATGGTGTAGATCCGACTTAAGTAAAGCCAGGGAGTTTCGAAATCATCTAGAGAATATGTTTAATCCATTTTTATTGTTTAGTCAAAATCAATAAGATGAAATTTTACACTCTCTTGATGTACCCTGTCAATTGATTTGCCAATAAAACACGTGACTCCGTCCCAAGTAAAAATGTCTATAAATAAACAAAATGTAACAAAGTCTCCAGAATATGAGGGCATTAATGCCCGAGTGTTACGATTGTTTCCCAAAAATGGTATTTTTCTTACAACAATATTTAATTCAATTTTAAGGCTCATTTCCCAGCGCAATGGAAATATGCCAAAATTATACTGATATTAAAACTTTATAAATGTGAAAATGAAGTAACATCCTATTGGCCAATAAGTTTACTGCTATTACTTGCTAAAATTTTTGAAAAATTATTGCTAAAAAGACTGCTTCCCTTACTATAAAATCAAGAAATAATTCCTAATCATCAGTTTGGTTTCAGACATCAACACGGCACTCCAGAGCAATGTTATCGAATTGTGGACGCAATTACTGACTCCTTGGAAAGAAAAAAGTGTTGTTCAGCTGTATTTCTGGATGTTCAGCAGGCTTTCGATAGAGTGTGGCTTTCGATAGAGTGTGGGAGCTTCCAGCTCCCTTTTTTTTTCTTTTTTTAAAGCATATCTTCTTGATAAACATTTCTATATTAATGTAAATAGCGAAAACCCTAATTTTTGAGAAATTAAGTCTGGTGTTCCACATGGACGTCTAATGTGCCCAGTCCTTTATACAATATTCACGTATGACATGCCAACAATGAATGGGATGGCTATAAGTACATTAGAGTGGACCTTAAAAATGAAAATCAGATTTTGGGGAGTGTCGGGGTCCAGTTTGTTTCCTTTCTATATAGAACTAACAAATGTGAAGTTTGGGGACTATAGGATAAGAAAAGTCATGCCGGAAATCGATTGTGTGTTTATATGGGGAAAATATTTCTGTTGGTCTCTATACTTATAAGTACTCAGATATGAAGTATTATTTTATTACCACGTTGTTAACCTATTGCGCATTGAGACCGAAAATGGGAAATTTTTTTGAAAAAATTTATAAAACTCCTTTTTCAAGTTTTAAAAAATTTTCTTAAACAAAATTAAAAAAAAAAAATAAATCTGGCAATTTAAGGTTTTGTTAAGTAGATGTTTGAGATTAAATGTGTGCATTTGTGAATCCCTGTGTCATAATTTTGTTGATAAGGATTTTATTTTTGCGGATTTCGAGAAAAAATCGGATTTTTGTGAATTATTCAGTATATGTAATCCTTCTAAATTCTTTATATCAAAAATTAATCAGTTCTCTAAATTTAAATACTATATTTTATCTTAATAGCCTAGGGTTTCGGAAAAAAATAATATGACCCCATTAACCCTTTTGGAATCGGGGTCACATATAAACCCAAGCTAATAAAAGACAATTTATTCAATAAATTCAAATATTTTGAAAGTGCTGTCGAATTTTTAAAAGATTAACTTGAAATATTATAACCAGATATGTATATCTTCCGTTCCTAAAATTTGGAATAAATCCGAGAACGTTAACCCACTATTTGCCAAGGCCAGCTTTGGTTTTTAAGATATTTCTATTAAAGTCGATGAAAATACTATTAGAATTTAAGAAATATAATTCGGTTAATTTTTTTTATTTAACCCTTCAATGCTCCTGGGATCAAAATTATCCATTGTGATATATCTTTGGTGCACTTGCAGACCTAAAAAGAACAAATTTAAGTATCTAAGGACTAAACTTTGTCAGAAGACTAACTTGCAAGGAACACATAAAAATGAAACGTGAACAAGTCAATATAAAAACCAAGAAGATGTATTGGCTAATTGGAACAAATTCTGAACTTAACTTAGAAAAGTTATATTGTATAAATCTGTACTTAAACCAGTTTAGACGGTGTGCAACTTTGGGAAACTTCCAGTAATTTAAATATTGAAATTTTAAGAAGATACCAGTCTAAAACTTTAAGAATGATAACAAACTCTCCATGGTTTATAAAAAAACAACGCTATTCTAAATGACCTTGGTATTACTTCAATTAAAGATGAAATAAATAGATTTTCTGAAACATATCTTAGGAGATTAATTTACCACCCAAACACTTTATATATAAATTTGCTTACCGATGAGGATGAAGTAAGCGACTAAAAGGTGTTCATGTTCTTGGCCTACCCTTTAGAAAAAAGAAATTCTGTAAATATGTATGCAAACTTGGAAACAACAATACAATCTTGTATTTGTCTTCTTATTGGATTTATTAGAAATCAACATACTTAGTTATTTTTAATTAGTTATTATGAATTTTGCTTAATGTTTTTCGAATTTTATATAAAATAGGTTTCAAAACAAAAAAGAATTGAGAAAAAAAATACATTCAGTATTTTGTAGTTATTTATTTGTAAAATTTTGTTAATAACACTGTGCTAGTCGCAAATTGTAACAAGCTGGGCACCCTACTGGTAAAGCTAATTCGCGTACGCTGAATTCAATGGCGATAGCCGTTTTTCAAAGTAAGCGCTCATCTTCGCGATATTCGTGATTTAAAACTAAATTATGTCCGCCAGTGTATTCTATGTCATAATGTTTGTGTGATCATCATAATTTTGTTTGCTAATGATCATAGGCCCTTAAATTTTTACATTTGAAATTTAGTTGGCGATTCTCTTTTTGTCACATTTGTATTTTTTTAGAAATAAACACTACATTAAATCAATAAACACTACATAAACATAGTTAAGTGTTATTAAAATGGAACAGCATGTTGATTTTGATAACTTTTGCTACGTTTGCGGAAAACGTACTATTACAGACTCTCGTCGGAAAATCGGCGATAACTTTGCGGAATTATATAACCAATACTATAGTCAGGTAGTTTTTCGTAATGTGGAGTGGGCCCCGTCTGTCGATTGCACTGGATGCTTGTCTATATTAAATAGATGGAAAAAAGGTAAGATTGGTTCTATGCCTTTTGGTGTTCCAATGATTTAGTCGGATCCACAAGTTCATACTTCAGATGAGTGCTATGCGTGCTTAAATTTTGTTTCTGGAACAAATAGAAACAAATTACGTACATTTCAATATACAGAAACAAAATATACCCAATTACCGTTGCCGCACTCGGAAAATATTCCAATTCCCAGAAGACCAAGCATAACAGAGGAATGTATGTCACTAACAATACAAACTGAAGGAGAGTCATTAGTATCACAATACCAACCATCCCACGTCATTAACAACTGCAATCATTTAGAAATTACACAAAACCGTTTGAACATTATGGAAAATTTGTGCTGACTTAAAAGTGATAGCTCTTTTAAGAGGTATGCAAACGGGTTACACTAAAAATATGTGCTTCATGTGTTTATGGGATATCCGATATAGAGGTGATCAGTACGAAAAGCAGGGCTGGCCTCAACGTGAAACAGCTAAATTACGAGTGAATAACATTGTTGAAAATCCACTTGTATCATTTGATAAAGTATTGTTACCCCACTACATATCAAACTAGGGATTGTGAAAAACTTCATTAAGGTGATTAATCGACTGAAAAGGCGTTTAACGAACTAAGTCGCACTTTTCCAAGATTGAGAAATATGAAAATTAAAGAATGTTTGTGTTAGATTATTCCATACTAATATGTTAGAAATTTTAATTTATTTTGCGTTTTTTTAACGAATACTTAATGGACCGGACATCCGTCGCTTGATGAAGGACAAGTTATTTGAAGATTCACTTAGTATTGAAGAGCTTGAGGCATGGAACTCTGTAAAAGGGGTTATTGACAATGTTTTAGGTGTTAATCGAGCTGATGATTGGCGTATTTATATAGAAAAAATGATTTCCGCTTTTCACCGTATTAATGTAAAAATGTCTCTTAAAGTCCATTTTTTGCATTCTCATGTCAACAAGTTTGTTGAACAATCACCAGCTGAGTCTGATGAGCATGGGGAGAGATTCCAGCAAGTGGCGGCTAGACTTGAGCACTGGTACAGTGGTAAAAGTTGGATTATCTGTTAGGTGATATTTGCTGGAACTTCCAAGAAGAAATGCTTGAAAATTATGAATAAATAATGAATAAAATAAAAAAAAAATCCGGGAAAAATATTTTTCCGCGAAAACAATTGACAAAAAATGTATTTAACAAATTGGATTGATTAAAATTCAAAAATGATCCCAAAAATATAAAAAATATAGTTTTTTGGTACTTTATTATTGAAATTTTAAATCGCGAATATCGCGAATATGAGCGCTAACTTTGAAAAACCGCATCACCATTGAATTCAGCGTATGCGAATTAGCTTTACCAGTAGGGTGCCTAGCTTGTTACGAAAAAAAATGTCAAGTCGAGTACAGTGTTATTAAATGTTAATAATAAATATGTTGATGTATTTAAATAAAAAACAAAAGTTAAAAAAATAAATTTTGGTTATTTTTTTGCACATTTGGTTATTTTTTTTTTTTTGTAATTTTTGTTACAAAAATTGTTTTTATGTCCTAGTCCCCATATAATTATCTCAACCGATATAAACATTAACATATGGGTTAAAAAACGAAAAATAAACTTTTTTGTTTGGTGTACAATCTTTGAATTTTATGAATTTAAGAAATATATAAATTTTGGACATCTAGCTCAAAAAGTTCCTGAAATATGACGGAGCATAAAGTAAAAATTTCATCTTTAATACTTCTTAACCTGTAAATCTTATCAAGGTCTTAGTTAAAAGATATTGAGACAACCGTAATAATGGCATGTGTCTAGATTATATATGCGAAAGGTCAAAGGTTATTATCATAAGATAAAAAAAATATTTTTGATTTAACATCTTAAAAACTGATATTTTTATATATTTTTTGTCGCTTCGTCTTTTCTGCACTATCTGCTAAATTTCATGAGTGAGTTTAATTGATTCAGCAAAACAGCAAAATTAGATTTTTTTTTTTGTAAATTGGTTTTATATTTTTATATTTAAAGAGCTTCAGCAACTATTTCTTATAAATGAATGAATTAATGTAAGTAATGTCTCTGAATTTTTATTTATAACTGAAGAAAAGATTATCAACAAAACACATTTTTTTTTTATAAATTTTAAAAATATCGCTTTTTGAAATAAACTTTCACAAAATAATAAATTATATGATTATGACCATTGACATTTGTCAAAAATAAATCCATATGTCTTGTTAAAGGCGATTCGAAAATACACTTAAACTGAACTTGTAGGCGAGCTACTTTTAAAGATAATCGTCAAAATATTAATCACCGTAACTAAAGCCATTAGACAAGCTAAGTCAACATATTACGCCGATAAGTTTGCGAATTCAGTCAACACACGTAAAACTTGGAGAACAATAAGAGAAATTGGAATAGTGAAACCAAAAACCAATGAAGAAACCTCAATTTCAGAACCAAATGCCATCAATGAAAATTTTATTAATATACCGATGCAACAGGCGAATCACTCTTACTACAGTAACTTGCAGGATGAACTCCTACCAGAAAATCAATTCACTTTCGATTGTATTAGTCAGTATGATGTACTCATGAGCTGCTCATCCATCAAATCTAACGCAACAGGTGTTGACGGTATTCATCCCACTTTTTTAAAAATGCTCCTTCCATATATCTTACCGGTGATAACCCACATATTCAATAAAATAATCATGACGAGCACCTACCCCTACAGATGGAAACAGGCAAAAGTTCTTCCAATACCAAAATCGTCCTCCGAGTATCGACCAATTGCCATATTACCGTACCTGTCAAAGGCATTTGAAAAACTGCGACATAAGCAAATAACTAATTATATCAATGATAATAATCTTCTTACTTGTAAACAATCCGGTTTTCGTGCCAAGCATAGTTGTATTACAGCTCTTACTGATGTAGCTGAAGATCTTAGAAAAGAACTAGATGATGGCTGTATGGCAATGCTAGTCTTATTAGACCACTCAAAGGCCTTTGGCACAGTTGATCACACTATTCTGATTCAAAAACTAGAGAAGATCATGCACTTTTCCCCAACGTTTTCAAAATTGATTTATTCATATCTTCATGGTCGAGTATAGTATGTAGAAATCAACTCATCAATAACTTCAAATTTCCTTCCCATCTCTAGAGGTGTACCGCAAGGTTCCATTCTTGGACCTCTTCTCTTTTCCATTTATGCAACTGATTTGCCAGACCAGCTGATGCACTGCAATATTAGAATGTATGCTGACGATGTTCAATTGTACATAAGCAGTAAAAAGGAGCAATTTGAAGAATGTACGCGAAAATTAAATGATGATTTAGAACGTGTTTCTTTTTGGGCATCTGTAAATGGCCTAAGTCTAAATCCAAAAAAACAAAATGCATTTTACTGGGTAAGCGAACGCAGAAAGTTGTCGAAATACCCAACATTTATATTAATAACCAAAAAATAGAAATAGTCAATAAAGCCAAAAATCTAGGAGTAATTTTTAATAATACATTAACCTGGTCAGATCATGTTACAAACGCGTGTGGAAAAACCTTCTCGATGCTACGAACTCTATGGCCAACTCAACATTGCACCCCTTTTAAAATCAGATTGCTGCTCGCGAAAACGTATTTAATACCTATTTTAATGTACGCCTGTGAAATTTTTTCAAGTTGTGATGCAAATAGCAAATCGAGACTAAACATAACGTATAATAATATTACAAGGTACGTTTTTGGCCTTAAGTTTTATGGTAACTATAAGCATATTACCCCCTATGCAAAGAAAATTTTTGGTGTCCAGCTTGATGACCTGATGAAGATTAGAACTCTAATTTTTTTACACAAACTTATAAACACTCGGGAGCCTCATCATCTGTATAATCGAATCACTTTCAGCCGACACAGTAGAAATAATACCATAATTCAAATAAGACATCATACGCTAATATCAAATTGGCAATTTTACATTAACGCAATTCGTCTTTGTAATATTATCCTACCAATTATTAGGGCAACCAGCAACGCGTTACACTTTAAGAAAAGAATTTTTGAGTATTACTCTTAATATTTTTACTTCAAAATTAAATCACACATTAATAAATTTTTTATTTTTTTTTTTATTAATTTTTTATTTAATAACTTTCCAATGTTTAATAACTGTTACATTGTATGACTCTATCCATCATGATATTTATAACATATGTTTAAAATTATCTTATAGCATTATTTTATTTTTATTTTTCTCTATGGTTTTATTTTTATACTTCAAAAAAACTTACATTTAACAATGTCTGTACTTCTACTACTTTAAGACTCATGTTTTGCTGTAGATGTTACCAAAATTAAATAAATAAATAAATAAATAAATATAAGTTCACATATTTAGGTTAGAAATTTGGTTTAGTTAAACTCGAAGCATATTTAGACTCTGGGCTTCGTTATAATACGAAGGTACGAATAGATGTTTCACTCATTGGCCACCGTAATATAAATTTCAGCTCCTTATGAAGCTTTTAAGATATGATATTTAAAAATTTGCAAGCATAATGTTCGATACTCTCCATGCAGCTTCGATAGAAATCGTAATTATGATGATTTACTACATTCGTTAAGGACCAATCCAGTAATGTTTGATAACTGATCATTGGTCTACCTTTTACGAAACTCATGATGTAGTTGGCCCATACCTAATACATTTTTTTCGTACTTGATGTGTTTTGTATTTTGGTTTGACCATAAAAGTACTTGAGATTTTATCATAGAATTACTGTTTGTTCACTCGTATGCATATTTAATGGGTACGAATATGTATGTTAAGCAAGTATTATTTATAATGTTTTTTTTTTTATTTTTAATTTTAATAAGTAATGGCATTGAACTTCACCGCCTTTTATTAGGTTAATTAAAAAGCTAAATGAAACGTTAAAAAGGCATTAAATGTAATACGTTCATTAGGGTAACAAATAAATGTTTGGATAATTGTATTTCTAATGGTTGTGAAAAACGTGTAAAGGAAAAAAAAACCGTAATAGGTCTGAAACTTGAATTAACTTAAAATTTGATTAGAAGAAACAGTTTCAATAATATAAATTTCAAAAGAAAGGCTGGCTTTGAAGTGAACAAGAAAGACTGTTAAATCGGCTATGCCGAATCTTTGATACACTCTTCCTCGGTTTCATGTTTACATTAACAGCTGCACTTATTTCACTATTTAGAACAAATCTAAACTAAATATTTGAAAAATTAAACAATTTTATAGCGAAGATTTTGTAATTACATTAGAATAAACTTCACAATAACGAAAGTAAAAAGTATGTGGATCATGATCTGACAATCTACTTTTTAAAATCTTAAATTTTTATATTTAATATTATATCCGTCCTTTTGGTTGAATTCACTACTATTACTATTTTTAAACTGAAATTATAAACTACAATCGTTATTGAACATCTTCGCTCTGACTACCTTCGTTATAATTCAAACCACAATATTTGTAATTTTGATCTAAAAATATTTTTACAATAATGTTTTGCCATCACTTTTAAAAAACTTTAGTTAAAAATTTTTTATATCTACTATTTTCACATTATTATTATTATTATTATTATTATTATCTGAGAGAAATATAAATTTTTCGATGATGCTATTGGTATAACTGAACTATGAAAATGAAATATTTAATGTATAAAGTAATAAAATAAAAATAATTTCCGCCATGGGAATCGAACCCGCAACCTCTCCTGCTTCAGTATAGCTCTCAAACAACCAGCTAAAACAATAGTATCCAATGTACATCTGTTATACAATGCATTTGTAGACCTAGGTTTAAATTATTCTCATATAGTAATTGTGCCGTGTTAATAAAAAGGTAGTTTATGCTATATAGTACTAAGTACTAGCACTAGCTTTTTCTTATCAGTATATATCAGTGTATATATTTTGCTAGTACAACGTAGATGGTAATGAAGCTACACTCCATGAAGAATATTTGCTAAAGTTTACAAAAATTTCAGTTAGAGCTGGTAATTTTAAGTACTTACTAGTTTTTATTCACACTTATTTTCAGCAAACGCTGAAAAAACTAGTTTGTCATAAACTGCAAAAAGCAATAGTTTTATCTGAAAATTTTATTCACTTTAAAACTAGTTTAAACAAAAATTTAAATAAAATTTTATAGTTTTAGCTTGAACTGCTTTTTTATTCACACGGTCCAATATTATAATTTTCTATAAAATTTTATTTATAAAAACTACAAAATTAAGTATTTACATTTAATTAAACCCCCTTTATATTTAGAGAATCATTATAAAATTTTCCATTTTTATAGCGTTTTTTAAATGTTTATATAAAGGGTTATCCATTTTGCGGTTTCAAAAGTAAACGTAAATGAAACACATATAAAATATTTTTTTCATGATATTCCTTTTTTATTATAAAGTTTGAACGTTGACATTATGTGTGAAACACTACATCATTTAAATGACCACCACGCGAATTGCTGCAAGCATTGATTCTTTCGAGGTAATTTTCGACCACTTTTTGACACATATTGGGCGGTATCTCAGCCATAACTTGACGAATGTTGGTTTTTAAGTGCTCAAGAGTGAAAGGTTTGTCTGCATAAACAAGGTTTTTCGCGTAGCCCCACAAAAAAAAATTCTAATAGTGTCAAATCGCATGATCTTGGTGGCCAGTTGATATCGCCACGACGAGAAATTACGCGTCCAGGAAATGTCTCTTGCAATAAAGCCATATTCGCTCGATTTGTGTGGCATGTGGCACCGTCTTGTTGAAACCAAAAAAAATCGGTTTGACCATAACGCTCCGAATTGACGGTGACAGTCGTTCCATCGTCGTTTTCGAAGAAGTAAGGTCCAATCACACCTTCGGACCAAAGAGCGCACCAAACAGTGACTTTTTATGGATGTAGTGGCCTCTTTTCAATTACTTGAGGATTCTCAGAACCCCATATACGACAATTTTATTATTAACATACCCACCGAGTGAGAAATGTGCTTCATCGCTGAAGAAAATTTTGTTCGAAAAATCGCCGTCCACCGCTTGTTGTTCAAGCACCCATTCCACGTATCTACGGCGTTGTGAATGGTCAGCTGGCTTCAGTTGTTGTGTGAGCTGGACTTTATATGGATGTAGGTGTAGATCCAAATGCAAAATACGCCATAATGTGCAAAATACGCCATAATGTGCCGTAAGACAGTCCTAATTCCTCAGAACGACGAGGAATCGACACACTCGGGTCTTCGGCAACACTTTCACTTACAGCAGCGATATTTTCAGCGGAACGAGCGAAACGATGATGCACAGGCCTTACAATATCTGTAACCGCTCCAGTCTCTTCAAATTTCTTCACAATTTTGCCAATTGCTTGCGTAGTTGGACGACTATGTAAACCATAATCTCCTCTTAAAGCACGATATGTGGCTGTGCCAGAATCACCATTTTTGTAGTAGGTTTTAATAATTTTTATGCGTTGTGTGATAGTTAAGCGATCCATTTTCGTCAATGTCAGACTTTCAACTGAAAAGAAAAAAATTGGTTTAACAACTTAGTTTGACAGATGTCGAATTCCAGCCCTATACTTTTGAAATCACTTATTAAACTGACCGTTAATGTTAAATAATATCTGAACCAATTGAGCTATAGCATTGTAGTTTTCATCCAGCTGACTTCTTTCGATTCTCTTTAAAATAAAACAGCAATGACTGCTATAACATGCAAGATAATATTTTAATATATTTTTTGAGAGAAACTATGTATGAGACCTTCTCCGAGAAAAGGGACCTAGTGTGTCAAAATACGGGTTGTGTCAAAAACGGTGGATTCTGGTACCTAAAAGGGCGTATAAACTTTAAATGCATTTTTTTCTCAAAACTTAATTTTCACACACTTGGTCCCTTTTCTCGGAGAAGGTCACATATAAGAAAAAACGAAGCGAAATATTGGTCGACAGGTTAGTGCCATCTGAGATTATTTCAATTTAGTTGGTATTTAGAGCAATTATATAGCTTTTTATTACTTAAATATTATATTCGATTGGGAATTGAATTGTAAAGATGTTCAATGTAACTCAACGAAATGGTGGGCCTATGTTGTTTGATGCCTTCGATTAATTCGGATTTTGTGTTGTGTTGCTTCACGGACTCGTACTTTTTTAGCCAACAATTCCCAGACGCTCTCTTATTGGGTCAAGGATGTAAACTCTTTTCGCCCTGATTCCACGATTTCACGGATCGGCCAGTGTGGATTGGAGCATTATCGTGCTGAAAATGCCTCTTTAGATTTTTAAATAGGTTTTGAAAGTGGGGAAAAACCATTTTCAAAACTGTGAAAAACTGCAACTCGCAGACAATGCTCCTCGTTACGTAGGTAATGAAAATAATAATTGTACCTATCGGACCCTTCTATATTAAATTTATATTCATCTGAAAAGATAACGTAATGCCACTGGGTAGACCAAGTCATGTGCTATCATGGTGTTTTTTCTTTAATTTTTTGTCTCTGTATTTGTGCAGCTTTCCTAATCACTCTTTGAACCGTTGACAAGCTCGCTTTAACACCAGTTTTTCTTTGATTTTAGTAGATGAGTCGTGTGAATGTGATGCTTGCTTCAATACGGCTTGCTTGTCTGCTTGGGAAAGCGCTCCATTATTACCGCCCTTGAAGTTTTTTGAAGATTACTGGCAAACGTTTTTCTGTGCCTACAACTATTGTCAGCAATTTTATGGAAGGATATTGCAGAATCATATTCAGCTGCAATCTTTGCTTTTTCTTCGCATTTTATGCGTTTATTTAAAAACAATTACTAGTTTAATCTATGCAAAAAAAATTAATAACTGTGATTGCCAAAATAAGTGAGATAACCAGAAATGTATTTGGGGGCACTAATCTGATAACGCAAACTTTTTCGTCGAAAACTGAACAAAATAGCAAATAATACATAATTACAATAATAATGTACATAACGGTTCTTGTGAGATAAATCACATATAATCATTGCGAATTTGCGTGCAATAGGAAAATAGAAAAAAAAAAAAACAAAAACAAATGAGCAGGGGGGGAGCGCTAACCTGATGACGCGCAGTGTATATTGATGAAAACACAACATTTAATATTTTTAGCTTTTACGTTTAATACGAACAGCTACAATGTTCATGTCATGATGTATTTTACGACATATCCTGATCGGTTGTCGATTTAATATGTATAACATGTACAAACAAAAAAAAAAGAAAGAAGAAAAAATACACAGAGATGCAATTCTCATAAAAAGATACCAACAATGAATGCATGCACCTTTAGTAAAGTTTTAGTTATTGATTATTGTAACGATTATCCATTTTGAAAAATTTTGAAACTGAAAATTTGTATTCGTTGGGATTAGCTTTACGAAAAATGGTGAAACTTTAACAAAAAACAAGAAAATTATAGTCGGGCTAAGCCGACAATAATTTTTCGGGAAGCAATTTTTTATGGGAGTTATGACTATGTTATACAGGGTTTACTACTGATAAATAGATGTAATAAACACACACAAACAAAATTTGACCGAGATCTATATGACAATTTGGATCTTAAGGCAATTTAAGTCGATCTCATAGGGAGCCATTTGTAAAGAGACTTGGTGTGACCATGCACCGATTTTCACCAATTTCAATAGCGCTCGTCCTTTGGCCGATAAAAGCTTTTATACTAAATTTCGTCAAAATATATATTTATATATCCGATCTGTAGTTTAATTGCTAGGTTTACATGGACATGCATACGGACATTGCTAAATCAACTCAGAAAATGATTCTTCGTCGATCAGTTTAGTAAAAGATTAGTCTAGGTCAAATATTTTTGGTAGTAATAAACATCAGCACAAACTTACCCTGACCACATAGCAGTATAGAGTGTATAAAAAAGTTTATGTACCTGTCTCAAAAAAGTGTTTTCAAAATATTTCGCCTAAGACTTTAACAGCACGTACGCTAAACCGTCTTCAAAAAGCCTCCAAAGCTATTATGATTTCTTTTTAAGTAGATTCGATAATTCTTCGATTCTGCATCAAAATATTATTACAGAACTATTCGCGTATATTCACAACCCTAAGTTGCACGCAATGCAACCTAATTTTTTTATATGCCACAATATGTCATATAAACAAAATCGGATATAAACCATTTATGTGATTATAAAAAAGAAAACAGATTTATTTCATTTATATATGTATAGTATGTATACGTATTGTATACATTATAAACAAATACATAAATACTTTGTACGTTAAAAGGTTAAATTATAAAAACTTTAATAAAATAAAGTAAAAGAAAACAATATATTCTGATAAAAAGAACTTAAAAAAAATTATTGATTGCCTTCAAAACTCCATCAAATATTTATACCCTATACCACTATGTGGTTTGGGTATAATGACTTTGTGCTGCTGTTTGTAACAACCAAAAATATTTGACCTAGACCCATCTTTAATTATACCGATCGAATCAGAATCACTTTCTGAGTTGATTTAACAATGTCCGTCCGTCCGTCCGTCCGTCCGTCCGTCTGTGTGTCCATGTAAAGCTTGTAATCAAACTGCAGGTCGCAAATATGAATATATTTTGATGAAATTTGGTATGTAAGCTTTTATCGGCCATGGGATGAACGCTATTGAAATTGGTGAGAATCGGTCCATGTTCAGACCTAGCCCCCATACAAATTACCCATATGAAATCGACATAAATTGCCATAAGATCCAAATTGTCATATAGATCTTACTCAAATTGGGTTTGTATGCGTTCATTACATCCACTAATGAGTAGTCCAAAAATGATCCCTTTGACCCCATATAGAGCTGCTTCCCGATCTTCACTTAAATCTATTAAAATACTAAAATATTGCACTGATTCTTCTCAAATTTTGTTTGTATATATTTTTGCAAAATACAAGAGACTTTACGAAACATGATCAGGATCGGTCCATTTTTGGACCTAGTCCCTATATAGATATAGCATCCGATATGAACTTTTTCATATCTGCAGCCAAAAAAATTAATAAAAATCCCACTCAAATTTGGTTTTTGCTTATTTACAATGTCCAGTTAGTTTGGCCTGAGAGATAGGGTCTCTAAACGCATGGTATAGGGTATCGTATAGTCGGTCTACACCGACTATAATTTTCTTACTTGTTTTTGATTGAAATAACGAAACTTCAAAAAGTTAAATATTTAATATAATAAAAATTATTCATAAAAAAGAAAAAGTTTTTAATTAAAAAAATCTGTAATTTTAGTTTGGCTTAAGTTCAACGAATTTTTTAGAGCCTTTTCTTCTATTTTGTCAAACAAAAAATTGCACTCCAATTCATTTTCCATACAATACGTTCTCAAAACATCTGCAAAGTTTTAAATATCCTTTGTTGTGGGTGGATCTTTTTCAACAATAAACATTTCGTCTTCATTTTCTTGTGTAGAGTCTTCTTCGTAAACCGCCTGTAAAATTTCTTCATTGCTCAAATTTACAAAACAAACAAGATCATCATCGCAATGCAAATATTCAGATGGATAGGAAACAACTTCGGCAATAAAATCTTCGTCTTCATCACTTTCATTGATATCATTGGAAACCAGCCTGTAAAAAATATTAAATTAAAAATTGAAAAATAAATGGAAACTTTTAACTGATACATATACATACGTAATTTTTTGAAACAGTTTGAAATTGTCTCAGGTTTCACCAACCACCATGCCCGTTTTACAAAATTTAATGCATCCAATATTGTAACCGATTTCAGATAATCTTACACAGTCTTTCCCTTTTCTATAGCGCATAATAGCTTTTTTACTATAATCTGCCGATATTGATATTTAAAAGCATGTATAATGCCCTGGTCTAACGGCTGTATTAGTGCAGTGCTATTTGGTGGTAAAAATTTGACTTCTATATTTCATAGTGATGCGGTTACCTTATGACAAGAGGCGTTCCAATAAGTAAAATTATTTTTTTGTTGTCCTTAACCATTTCATTGTCTATCGTAGAAAGTATTTTATTCCATATTAAACTCGTCATCCAGCTGTTTTTATTGGAAAAATATTCGACTGGTATGTTTTCGTTTTTAAAACATCTCGGCTTTTTTGTTTTCCCAATACAAAACACTCGTTTATATGAACCAGTTGAATTACATATATGTAAATAAAAGTGTAAGTCGAGATTTTTGAGCTTTATACCCCTTGGGCTGATTTCCTTTAATGAAATAAGTTGAATTGGGTAATAATTTGTAGTATAGACCACTTTCGTCAGCATTAAAAACACAATCTGCAGAATATTCTTTGAGCAAATGGTGTAAAAAAAACACTAGTCTTAAAACCTTCCGCCGCTGATTCGTCGTTGTCCTTAAATTCTCGATGAGTATTTGCAAAGTTTATGTCAGAGCGCTTTCTCCATCTGAATAACCAACTTGAATCTGGCTCAAATTCTTCATCCAATTGAAGAGCAAATTCCTTACCTTTGTTCATAAGCATTAAACAAGTTACAACAGCGTTTTTGCTACGCATATCATTGAACCAAATGGTAAGAGCCCTTTCAGTATAGGGATGATCGCCTTTTCGTTGTCTTTTAGACTTTGCCAGCCTACGAATCTTCTCGTTTTTTATAATTTTGGAAACAGTAGACACATCGATTTTGTATATGGAGCCCAATTCTTTTCTTGTTAAAGGATTATGTTTGTAATCATTTAACAAACAAATTTTTTGTTTTACAGACAAATTCACTCATTTACTCATTTTTTCTATTATTTTTTTTTTTTTTAGTTTGACATGTTTTTCAAAGCACTATTGATGAAATATCGGTAAAAAAAATCAAACATGTCAAAATAAATAACATGATAGTATTTTACCATTTGATTTTTAATACCTTGTATTGGTTTGTGGCTGAAATAGCTAATTTTTTCTAAATGTGATAATATCCTAAATAATTTGCATGTAAGTAAGCTTTTAATAACCACACATAGGTGGCATATATGTCAAATGTGATTATATCGCTAATGGACTATATCGTTAATAATTTGTATGAATTTTATAGAGGGCTGTAAAACGTATATTTTGACCTATATCGCTAAATGGACTATAAGCCACGTGACTATAAGCGAAAAGTACTGTAAGTATAATCTGTCTTTAAACTTCATGTAACGAAATGCTCATATAAATGTTTTGAAGCGATTTTCATGAATATTTAACTGATTTCGTTGTATTCCCCGTTTGTTCATTTCAAAAACATTTTAATAAAGTTATTGTTGATGACTGTGCGCCAAAAAAATCTTTTCTTAAAGTGCACGTTTTCAGGACTTTAAAAATAATGCACTATTTTATAAAAAGGTACACTTTAAAAGGAAAAAGTGAATAAAAGAACTGTACTGTCGTTATTAAATTCGAATTTATACATTTCTCAACAACAACTGTTCGAATGGTAGGTACTACAATGAAAAAGTCAATAAAAACAAGTAAGAAAATATAGTCGGTCTAGACCGACCATACGATACCCTATACCATGGTTTAGAGACCCTATCTCTTCGGTCCAACTAATTCGGTATAGAAAATAAGCATAAACCAAATTTGAGTGACATTGTTATTAATTTTTTGGCTGCAGATACGAAAAAGTTCATATCGGATGCTATATTTATATGGGGACTAGGTCGAAAAATGGACCGATCCTGACCATATTTGGTAAAGTCACTTATATTTTGAAAAAATATAAACAAACCAAATTTGAGAAAAATCTGTGCAATATTTTTTGTTTTTTGATAGATTTAAGTGAAGATCGGAAAGCAGCTCTATATTGCGCTTATGACTAAGAATTGTCCTATAGGTATTTTATTTGCACTACTGATTAATGGATATAATAAACACATACAAACCCAATTTGACTGAGATCTATATGATAATTTGGATCTTATGGCAATTTATGTCGATTTCATAGGGGTCATTTATGTGGGGACTAGGTCTGATCATGGACCGAATTTCACCAATTTCAATAGCGTTCATCCTATGACCGATAAAAGCTTATGAACCAAATTTCATTCATATTTGCGACCTGTAGTTTGATTACAATCTTTACATGGACACACAGACGGACGAACGGACGGACGAACATCGCTAAATCGACTCAGAAAGTGATTCTGAGTTGATCGGTACAATAAAAGATGGGTCTAGGTCAAGTATTTTTGGTAGTTACAAACAGCAGCACAAAGTCATTATACCCAAACCACATAGTGGTATAGGGTATAAATATATATGTATATGTAGTATTCAAAAAACAATATTTAGAACTAAACAAATTTATGATTTCCCACACAATGGATGTTAAATATCAACCTGTTCGACCCAATTAATTTTTCGGTGCATTACAAACGGATTGATATACTGATATATACCCTCTGAACCTATTATAGATTTTTTTTTGTCAATTATTGATTCTGATGTGACATTTGAGAGCATGCGGGACATTTTTAAAATGTCTGGATTTAATGTTTTTGAAAAACATTCAACAAAGTGTATTCTACTACTAACAAGTTTTATTAATAAAAGTAATTAAATAATTTATTGTTTTATCTGCGTATATAAATGTCAAATGGTAATAAAATATTATTATGGTACCCGCAATTACTTTCAAGCTCAGATTATATTAATAAAAACGAATAGTTACTTAATAAAAATAAACAGCTCGGCTACTAATTGATAGATTCATCGGACGTGCCATAGAATTAATTGTTTTTGACTTATTAACCCTCTAACGCTCTTAAGCTTGTGCTTGATAGACAATCATTTTTTTTTTAAAGGAAGTTAAAAAGAAACCAATAAGTGTTTTATCAAAAAAATAATTACAGAACATGTTAAATCTATAATATTAATAGGCTAGGCGATTTCTTGTGACTGTTTTGTTCTACCGTTTTATCCCGATTTTGACCGAACGTATATTATTTGAAAGGTATTTCTTTTTCGCCGTTTTGCAGATTTACATATTTTTACATTTTTTCCTTTATTTTGAGCAAATATCAGGTAGATCGGTCTTATGGTTCAGCCTATTTCGCTTATATGTATATATATATATATTAGGGTGGGTCAATTATTTTTACTCCATCGCGATTCTGGTACTATGGGCCATAACAATTATATTTGCCCAAGGAACCATACCTCTAAAATCATTTTTGAGCCTGCCAAAATTTCGATGAAGATATGTTCGTGATATTTTCCATAATTTTCTATAATTTTTAAAATGTAAAAAAATTATTGAAAATATGTATACCGGGGGTTTTTTGGGTCAGGAAATGCATTATTCACATTTATTTTTATTTTTAACAGGGAGCGTTTACGTGCATTTTTGTGGATTATTTTAACCTTTTTGGGGAAAATTGGAGAAATTATTGCACAAATCAATGAATCATTGACTTTCCCATATCTAAAATTGCCCAAAATATTCAGCGCTGAAAATTATGTGTGGTACCCATATACGAAAAAATTGTTTTTTTATATTTGTTCATTCAAAGAGTAAATAAAAAAACAATTTTTTTTGGCTCCGTCCTGCTTGAATCAGATATCAGCAAGATTAATGCCAACTAGTTGAGGTACGAAAAAACTTGTAATCATTTCTTTATACCGTTCCCCAATAACTTCGCCGGCCCATAAAGTACACTAAATTGTAATTTTTCTTTGGATGTAATGGCGTTTGGATTATCTTCACTCCAAATGCGATAATTTTGCCTATTTACGTATTCATTCCATCAAAAATGTGCTTCATCCCTTAAAAATTTTGTATGCCAAATCAAAATCAATATAAATTTGTGCTTCAGCCCATTGATCGAATTGGCACAAGTTGAATCTTAAAAGCTCGTAAACCAAGATCCTCCTTTTTCGATAATCTTACTATGATATTGGATGATGCGTGCGGATCCGGACCATTTTCAGTTACAGCGTTAGCCCCTGCTCCTCAATAAACTTCAATAGCATAAGAAAAACCTTTTGTTGATATCACGGATTTGGCGAGCATGTACTGGCGAGTTGCATGCAATGCCTCTAATTTTTGTTGAAAACATTTGTTCGTCAACACAAAGGCGCTGTTGTATTGGAACCGATTCAATAAGAGAACGGATTTTGTGAAGTAAGCTCAAACTTAAATTTTAAACACATATTGTTTTGTCAAGGTTTAGCTAATGGCTAATATGAGAATGACAAAAAATTGCAGCTTCCTTTGGAGGCATTATTGTTAACTACTAAACAGAAAACTACTGAACTGATTGTTATGAAATATTAAACAGAGATTCTTTATAACACCTGAACTGACTTAGGCTATGTTTTCTATATCCCTACGCCACCAGAGGGCGCTGAAACGCAAAAATCGTACCGTTTGAGCAATTGGCACCAAATTTTACACAATTTTATTGAAATTGGCATTATTTAAAAATTAACCCGCAATGAACCAAATTGGTGTTTTGTATTAATAAAGAGCTCGTAATCTTAGGTTTTCTTTGGAATTCTTTTCAGTTTCGGAGCTGTTTGGAGAAAAATTACAAGCATTTCTTTAAATCCTTGTTTTATTTTTGGAAACCACAATAATGTCATGCAATATGAATTTTATATATTTTTTAATGCTGTGGCTGAGTAAGTGAATGAATTTTTGTAAACTGTAAACTTCTATTAAACTGTTTTCAAATCAGAATCTTTTTTAATACCTGAAATGTTATAGTTTTTGTTAATGTCACTCATTTCCCGCAAGCGATTCTGCGAAACCAAATTATTGCAATATTGATAATTTTAATATTCTATTAAAAAAAGGTATACATCCTAGAACAATAAAACTTCACAGGTCGTCTTCGGGCATAAGTATAAGCAAATGTGCACAGTTTTATAGAAATCAGAGATGGTGAATGACATTTCATTTAAATATTGGGTGATTTGATTTAGAATGATTATATAATATAATTTCTCCAATACATTTGAAAGATGATAGCATGATATCTGTATCGAAGAGACGTTTAGGCTAAGGGGGATCCCCGTTTTATGAATTTTGGGAAATCCAAACATTTTAAAAATTCATTGTTGTTTGTTTTAAAATAACATAAACAAATTAAGACAAAATCCAATATCAAAATGTTATATTTTTTTAACTGTATTTTATTTTAATATTTCGTTGGTAGTCCCTTATTGGTTTTTCCTGCTTAAGGTCGATTTTAACAGTTTAAGGGAAATTGATGGGTCAATTTCGGCGCATTCTTATTTTATTGCCACTTGTGTCTGGTTTTAGTTGGAGAAACTGTAGCTTGTAACCTTAGGGTGAACCCGTAAACGCTCTAAAGGGCTTAGGTCAGGAGACTAAGCTGGCATTTCCATCACATGGGGGCAGTTGCAGCAGTTTTATATAAGCCACATTCGCAGATTATACTTATCGCCAATTCCTAGCTTTTCAGCAAATTACTTTAAATAATTTTTAAGAAGTTCCATATACATATTTTGGTGTATATTTCCATCAATTCTGCAGAAACTTCCAGGACCAGCAGCCGTTATAGATCCCCATACCGTTACTGATTCAACACCATGCTTGACTGTGGGCCTTAACCTTTAACTATGGCAGTGAAAGTTTGATTGCTGCAGCCCACAATCATTTGGCACCATCTTCTAGACATCCTCATTTCATCACTCATTTCACTTTCTTCAATGAAAAAATCAGGATCGGCAATTTCGGCGGTGACTTCACAGATTTTGTCATCGTCTTCAAGAAGTTAAGATATTACCAAATCGGTGATCTTTTTTTTTTGAATTTGACATGATCTGCAGACATAAATGCATATCATGTAACATGAAAAATATGTAATAATGCGTTTTTACCTACAACAAAATGGATGAGGGGTAAAAATATTACTCTGAAAACCCAACGTTAATTTTGATGTGTGGTCAATTTTTCATACTAAATACTTACGCTAACGCCGACGTGGTGATAAAATATTTTCAAATAAAAATTACGTAAGTGTTGACGAGTGGCAATTTTAACACCATTGCTCCGCTCACGCTATGCCTAGCTTAACAACGCATATGATAGATGGAAAAGTAGGTCAGGCTTTGACTAACACGAAGGCTGCACCCAGTTGCATCATATGCCAAACAACATCAAGCCAATTAAACTAAGTCCCGACAAAATCATTAGATAATACCGATGCATATGAATTCGGATTATCACCACTACATGCAAATTAGTTATGATTTGGATTTCGGGTCTTCAGGATCAATAAGAAACAACGAAACCAACAAAGAGTTAAGAAGTTCAAAAAAAAAAAACATGTTTAGGATGAATATCGCATATTTGGATTGATTATAGATCAGCCAAAATAAGGGTCAGGCAATACAAATGATGGCGATACCGCAAGAAGATTCTTTTCAGATCCAGAAACAACATCTGAAATAACAGGAGTGGATTTAAACCTTATTTTCAGATTTAAAATAATCCTAGAAGTACTTGCTAAGTAAACTGCAAAAATATATACAACCAACTACCCATGGAGAAATATGTTTGCAACAGTTCACAAAATCCGCTATCATGGAGAAGATATCATTAAATATCATTTGGTCCCACTTGGAGATCTATCAGAGGAGGCTCAGGAAGAAAGGAATAAGGATTCCAGATTTTATAGATTATAGATTTTTTTTATAGATTTATAGATTTTATATGCACAATACTAGAAAAATTTCACAAAATTCCACAAAGGAAATCTATTTAATATATTATTGGCAACGATAGATCCGTTCAACTCCAGTATTCGAAAAACATCGGGATTTAGATGAAGAAGTCCAAAAACTACTAAAGAACAGAAATAACACAGACCAAAATATGGAATATTTGCAATCAATATTTGAGTCAAATGAATAATCTATAATATTAATAGGCTGGGCGATTTCTTGTAACCGATGTTTTGTTCTACCGTTTTATCCCGATTTTGACCAAACGTATATTATTTGAAAGTTATTCCTTTTTAGCCGTTTTGCAGATTTACAGATTTTAAAATTTTTCCTTTATTTTGAGTAAATTGCATTTAAAGTTGCTACTAACCCATACATAAAATTATACAATGCTATGTGTGTGTTTATTAAATCTGTTAATGTGTTTGTAATAAAAATGAGTTTGTTTTTTGAGTTGATTTGTGAATTGGCTATAATTGATTAGCATACATTTAGGGGTCTTAATTTAATGAAAAAATAAAATTTGCTAGAATTTGCACTCGAATTTCGAGGCCTGGAATCTGCTAGTAATTATAATTGCCTTTCATTGTTATTTAAGTACGAAAAACATAGTATTAGTAAAAAACAATAATAAACAGAACCTACCATTGTTACAAATGCAATTAAAATCTATTGCAGTTTTTATTTTTAAAATGTTTTTAAAATGATCAAATTTCACAGAAAAAAATAATAAATTTTTCTGTAGTAATAGCAAGATTTTTAGATACTATTATAAACGTTTTTTTTAAATTTTAAATTTTTCAGTAATAATAGCAAAATCTCCAGTTGATTTTATTTTTTTTTTTTAGTGTAAAATTTTTTTTGAGTGTAACATTAAAAAAATCATAATTATTATTAAAATCCAAATATTAAATTTTTTAATAAATAAAAAAATAATAAACACACATTTCACTCTAAAAGTTAAAAAAACCAAAAGTTCAACTTTGAACTAGAATTCCTTAAAAAGTCCTCAATCAATTTTAATGTAGTTAAAACTGAGTCAAGCTGAACTAAATATCTATCCATTAAAAGAAAAATTTCTTGAATATTTTGATCGGTTCAAAAGTTACAGAATTTTGGCCAATGAAAAACGATTTTCAGCCACTGTGCGTCGCCATGAAAAAGGTTAAACTATGACTCATCTGCAAATAATACGATTTTCCAAAACGATATATCCTTATTTTTAAACTCATTATCACATTTAAGACTTTTTTATTTTTCTTTGTTTGCTAATCGGCGGCTTCCAACGCACAGTGGCTGAAAATCATTTTTCATTGGCCAAAATTCTGTAACTTTTGAACCGATCAAAATATTTTAGTACTGTTTTTTTTAATAGATAGATAGATAGTTGATCTTGACTCAGTGTGAATTTCATTTAAATTGATTGAGTACTTTTTAAGGAATTCTAGGTCAAAGTTTAACTTTTGATTTTTTTTAACTTTTAGCGTGATATATGTTTTTTTTTATTTATTTTTATTTATTAGAAAGTGTCATATTTGGAGTTAAATAATTATTATAAACATTTTTTGTAATAATGAAATTTTTTTAATGCTTACACTCAAAAAAATTTTTACACTCAAAAAAATTTTTACACGCAACAAAATAGTAAAATTCACTAGAAATTTAACTAGTATTACTAAAAAATTAAAAATGTTTGCTATCAAATTTGCAATTTGCTGACACTCAAGGAATATTATTATTACTACAGAAAAATTTATTAGTGTTTGCTGCCTAATTTGTTACACTAGCTAAATAAATCTGCTAAACATTAGCGCAATGATTCTAATTTTTTTTTTAATTTTGATATGAAAATATGGGTTCTTATTTTTTGAATCTTTCTTATCTATTAAAACATTGCATTCATATGTGGGAAACCTTTTAAGAATAAAAACTGCAATAGATTTAAATAGCATTTGTAACAATGGTAGGTTCTGTTTATTATTATTTTTTACTAATACTATGTTTTTCGTACTTAAATAACAATGAAAGGCAATTATAATTATTATTCATTAGACTCAAATATTGATTGCAAATATTCCATATTTTGTTCTGTGCTATTTCTGTTCTTTAGTAGTTTTTTGGCTTCTTCATCTAAATCCCGATGTTCCACTTTCCATTGATTTCGAATACTGGAGATGAACGGATCTGACGTTGCCAATAATATATTAAATAGATCTTCATTTGTGGAATTTCGTGACATTTTTCTAGTATTGTGCTGTCTATAAAATCTGTAATCCTTGTTCCTTTTTTCCTGAGCCTCCTCTGATAGATCTCCAAGTGGCACCAAATGATATTTAATGACATCTTCTCCATGATAAAGGATTTTGTGGACTGTTGCAGACATATTTCTCCATGGGTAGTTGGTTGTATATATTTTTGCAGTTTCCTTAGCATAATCTCCAAATTTTCTAGAGTCAATTTCTTCATTGCACGCAAGTACTTCTAGGATTATTTTAAATCTGAAAATAAGGTTTAAATCCACTCCTGTTATTTCAGATGCTGTTTCTGGATCTGAAAAGAATCTTCTTGCGGTATTGCCATCATTTGTATTGCCTGACCCTTGTTTTGGCTGATCTATAATCAATCCAAATTTGCGATATTCATCTTGAACATGTTTCTTTTTTGAACTTCTTAACTCTTTGTTGGTTTCGTTGTTTCTTATTGATCCTGAAGGCCCGAAATCCAAATCATAACTGATTTTTAGTATGTGTTCCATAAGTCGTATTCTTGCATGTAGTGGTGATAATCCAAATTCGAAGGCATCGGTATTATCGAATGATTTTGTCGGGACTTGGTTTAATTAGCTTGATGTTGCTTGGCATATAATGCAGCTGGATGCAGCCTTCGTGTTAGTCAAAGCCTGACCTACTTTTCCATCTATCATTGTCAGCACTAATTGGTAGCTTACTTCAATTTGCTGCCCATCTAACTGTAATTGTAATGGCTGTAGTGTTGTTATTTGGGCCTTGATATCACTAACTTCTTTGTTAATGGCATCATGACTTTCTTTTTTGAATTCAAATTTGATTGGCCTGCAGTATTTCGTAGAAGATGGTGTCTCATTTTTCCAAATATCCATTGTTTGCGTTGTACTACTCGAAGGCTCCGAATCTTCCAAAATCTTTTTCAATCGCAATGGTACAAATGATACCATGAACATATCTGAGTCCGAAATATTTTCACATACAACTTGTTTGTATTGTTTTTGTCCCGAAGAACCATCACATCCCCATTTACAAAATAGAATTAACTTTGTGTTTCCATATTTCTTTAACTCAGTTCCTGTTATTGATTGTAGCAAGCGTTTGGCTGTGTGATCAAGTAAAGATTGTAGTTGTACTTCTGCCGAAATTGGTGTGATTGTAATAGTGTCCTTTGATGGCAAACAGTCTATTTTAGCAGCTGTTATGTGATGATATGCTGGATACATATTTGAGCCTTTTTCAATCGCACGCAATCTGAGCTGAATATATTGGTGTTTTGTTAATTTCAAATCCAGAAATAATGCTAATGCCTCCTCATTTGTGAACTGTTTTGCATCGCTCGGAGTTGGTATACTTTTAAGAATTCGCTTTGTTCTCACTGGACTAGCATTACAAGTTTTTTCAATGATATCCACTTTTGTTAATTGGTTTTGTGCTCGTAATTGATGTAGAAAAGATTCTTTTATATTTGTAGAACCAATTTCCTCGTTAAAATTTTTAAGTTTCCGCCTCTTAGATCTATCGCTGCAGTTGTCCAATGATTTGCGTGGTCTTCCAGCCTTATCTAGCTTTGCTGTTTCTCCACCAACATTAAGTTGGCCTACTAACCAGTTTGCACTTTTATTATAAAACTTTTGTTTACAGTAGTTAACTTCTTTCAATCGTTTTTTTAGTACTTTGACGAAATTAGATAATTGCTCTTGTATTTCGGTACTAGACGAATTTAAGTTTAATTTTATTTTAACGTAACTAAGAACATCTTCCTGGTTTTTGTTTCGAAAATACTCTTCGGCCAGTTCTTTATAACTAAAGTTCTCCATATTTTTATTTGCGTCTGTTATCACTTTTTTATCACTTTTTATCACTTGCGAATATACGTCCGTACACTTGAAGTATTAACTTATTATTGAGTAATCCCTTATAGAATCCGTCATTTTATACATTTTTAGGTACATGTTATTCACACATTGATCTTTAATTTCATAGCAGGTAGTACTTAAATTGAACAAAACTGCACTTGTTATCCAGACTTCAATATCAGGTAAAACTAATTAGTTTCTCGCCAATATGGGGTGGTTTTTTATCTTTAGTGGTTTAGTGCCGCGATTATTGACAAACTTATAAAATTGTTTATGACTTTGGTTGACCCTTAAATTTGACAACAGGTAAATTAAGAAAGAGATCATTTGTTTACTGTAGAACCTATTGTGATCATTTTATGACTTATTTTTTTGCTGATCAAAACAAAGCCAATAAACCCTTTCGCAGGTATTTTATTTAATTATTTTACTTTTACGTAGTCTAAAGTAAAAAAACAAAATTTTTTTTAGAGTAATTTTTTTAGAGTAATTTCATTAAAATGAAAAAAGTGTTCTACCGGGGGCTCGTGGGGGGTGCAAAAGTATATATAGGGTTAAACAGGATACATTCGCCTTTCTCCGGGTGGTATACGTTTCTTGTTCCCTTACTTCCTTTAGAAGTTCTATTCCACTAAAGTTTAAATTTGAGAAAAATATAGTGGTTTCATAAATATTTCATAACGCCCCTAATATCAAACGTTAGAACTGTGACTACTTACAAAAACTAAAGACTATAATCCTACTAACATTATAAAAAAGACCGCAGGCCAATATCGATGATAGCTTGCGAGTAGTAACCATTTATTTTTGATAAAAAACAAAAAAAAAACACCTTTTGCTGAATTAAAAAAAACAGTTGAGTTTGACAGCATGCCACGCCCACAATTATCAATAGTTTAACCTTATTTTTTGGCTACCTTAATCTGGATATATAAGCTACAAAAAGGAGTAAAAATTTTAAAAATCGATGACAAAAAAAAATTTGACTTTTGGCCAATGAAATCAAAATTTGAGCCACAGTGCAACGGTGCACTCCACCATGTAAATTATGGTTTGTGAATATATTTCGAAATGGTTTCGCGGCAAGCGCCTTTTTTGAGGTAATGTGGTGCTAACTTTGCAAATTTTGGAGCACTGAACTTTGGTATTTCTTAATATGTTGTAGAATCCATCGTCAATTTGATTCAGAAATATCCAATTTTACCTTGTTTTCGATGGCTTTTGATAACTTGTAACGTTCAATATTATTGTGGACCGTAGAATGGCTTCTATTCACAAATTCTCTAATATTTCTTCTCGTTTTTCCATCCATAAATTGCTTTATTACCAATAGTCTTATCTGCACTGATATTTAACAACGCTGATTACCTTTTTTTTTGTAAATTTATTTATTTATTAAATCACCAAGATCAGTTGTAAATATTATATATATTTGCTACGCGTCCCAGTTTTAATTTGATATTGTAACTTGTAACATTATATTGTTGTTGTATTTAAATTGACAGTAATGTATTTTTAAATTTTTTGTTTGTGTTTTCGAAAAAGCAAACAAGACTTTACAATTGCATTTAAGTCAAAAAAATACATATTATTTGTAATTTACAAAAATGAATAAAATATCAATATCTGTCCCAGTTTCATTTGAAGACACTAAACATTGTAAATTATTCCTGTTCGAGTGTGATGCTTTATATATCATATGATCCTTCACGTTCCATTGAGATGTTTCATACAACTGCTTTTATGATATTTTACACGGGCATATTATAAAATTTAATAAGATTTGCATAATCGCTGGGCCCGATTTTTCTTAATGTTTAAAATTGTCATTCATATAATGCAGTGTATCATATCAGTCGTCTTCAACTGTGATTTACACAATTCATTTATATACTTTTTTTTTTTGTCAATATTAATACTTTTAATTTTCACCATAATAGTGCAATGATGCTGTTTGTTAACGAATGAAAAAAGACCCTGACATTATACAATACGAGTATTGCAACAAAAAAAATAAAAAAAAAGTTTGAAGTATTGAAAGATTTGTCCCAATGGCATAATAAAATCATTAAAATTACTAAATAAATACATGATACTTTATGTAATTGCGCTAGGGGGAAAAAGTGCGTTTTGAATCTTTTAACAAAGTTTAAAAAAATATATAAGTATATTAATGTTGCAGTTTTTAGTAATGGGTGTTTGGAAAAAAATAAAATTTTATTAATTTTACAAATCGCTATCAGCAGATGATAAATTTAAATTTAGAATCATCTTGATTGGAGAATATGTGCTTCACTTTGACAGTCTAAAGACAATAGTTTCGCGTTTAGTTATCGACATATTTTGTAAATTTTTTGTCACCACTTGTGAAAACAGATGTTTTAAGAAGTTTGACAAATACTTATTTCTTCCTTAAATATACAATGTCTGGAGTATAGTTCACTTTTTAATATACAAAGAATATATTTATTTTTTTTTGATTCGGTAGCATCGCATAAATAATTTATGAACTCGATTATGCGAAAAACATGGTTTATAAACCCAATAAACAAAATACTTCATATACTAGCGGCCAACTTGATCGCTTAACGACTAACTAAAGAGTATTATTATATATGTATGATTTATGGTTATTCTATAACTTTTGGAGCTTTCTGTTAAGGTCTGTTATGTTAACATTTGAAGTTAAGGAGTATAAAAACGAAACATACTTTTAGGGCTCAATAGAAAATTTACAAAATATATTTTTCTTATGAAATTTTATACATGTGTACATACGGCTTAACATCAAATCTTAACTTAAACATATATTTTTATGATGCATATAAATAATGTATCAGTATTATAGATTTCAAAAATAAATTCAAGGCACGTATTTGTGATGAAAGTCAATACAGAAATAATCATGAGTATTTTGATCACGCTGAGATAATTGTGTCGTATAGAATAACTTTAAAACTTATCATAAAATTTTTCTAGGACCATAATTTTTTGTAAAACTAAAAAATCCTCGTTATTACCCATAAAATATGAGATTTCGTAGCTGGGGGCTATTATTCTAATAAGTACGGTTAAGTTTTTTTTAGCAGGTTCCTTCACAGTTTTTGGAGCTGATATTCTCCCTGGAATAATAGGAGTTTGCTTCAAAAGTGCTAATATTTTTCTAAGCTGTTTTTTTGAAAGCCCGTTACGGATTCTTTTTACTTTACAATCCCTTTTAAAGTGAAATAATTACTGTTACGCCAGGTCAAACTCGAAATCTATTATTATCTAATTTTGTTAGCAAAAACAGTGAAACTTAGATAGTAAAACAAGTAAGAGTGTTAAATTCGACTGTGCCGAATTTTGGATACCCACCGAATATCAATTAAATTTAAAGTTAATTGGTTTTTCTTGTTGACCAATTTCTATTATAACAAACAATAATCCTTAAAAATAATTACTATTTAAAAAATTTCATTATTTTTTTTACTAAAGTACTTCATAGAACGCCAATGAAATTCATTATTTAGCGCACCCGGCAGCATAATAGTACCCAAAGTTTTATCCCTATAAGCCTGTTTTGGGACCTTAGAAGTCATACGATAATTAAAAAAAAAAAAATCGAATGATAATTAATATTAAAAAGGGAAATTTTAAAATAATTTTATTTAATACAAAAAAACAAAAATAATAAAAACAGGTAAGAAAGTAAAGAATGAAACTAAAATTTTAATTTAGGCTTTAATTTTCAATTATTAATTTTTAATTTTTAACTTTTAATTTTTAATTTTTAATTTTTAATTTTTAATTTTTAATTTTTAATTTTTAATTTTTAATTTTTAATTTTTAATTTTTAATTTTTAATTTTTAATTTTTAATTTTTAATTTTTAATTTTTAATTTTTAATTTTTAATTTTTAATTTTTAATTTTTAATTTTTAATTTTTAATTTTTAATTTTTAATTTTTAATTTTTAATTTTTAATTTTTAATTTTTAATTTTTAATTTTTAATTTTTAATTTTTAATTTTTAATTTTTAATTTTTAATTTTTAATTTTTAATTTTTAATTTTTAATTTTTAATTTTTAATTTTTAATTTTTAATTTTTAATTTTTAATTTTTAATTTTTAATTTTTAATTTTTAATTTTTAATTTTTAATTTTTAATTTTTAATTTTTAATTTTTAATTTTTAATTTTTAATTTTTAATTTTTAATTTTTAATTTTTAATTTTTAATTTTTAATTTTTAATTTTTAATTTTTAATTTTTAATTTTTAATTTTTAATTTTTAATTTTTAATTTTTAATTTTTAATTTTTAATTTTTAATTTTTAATTTTTAATTTTTAATTTTTAATTTTTAATTTTTAATTTTTAATTTTTAATTTTTAATTTTTAATTTTTAATTTTTAATTTTTAATTTTTAATTTTTAATTTTTAATTTTTAATTTTTAATTTTTAATTTTTAATTTTTAATTTTTAATTTTTAATTTTTAATTTTTAATTTTTAATTTTTAATTTTTAATTTTTAATTTTTAATTTTTAATTTTTAATTTTTAATTTTTAATTTTTAATTTTTAATTTTTAATTTTTAATTTTTAATTTTTAATTTTTAATTTTTAATTTTTAATTTTTAATTTTTAATTTTTAATTTTTAATTTTTAATTTTTAATTTTTAATTTTTAATTTTTAATTTTTAATTTTTAATTTTTAATTTTTAATTTTTAATTTTTAATTTTTAATTTTTAATTTTTAATTTTTAATTTTTAATTTTTAATTTTTAATTTTTAATTTTTAATTTTTAATTTTTAATTTTTAATTTTTAATTTTTAATTTTTAATTTTTAATTTTTAATTTTTAATTTTTAATTTTTAATTTTTAATTTTTAATTTTTAATTTTTAATTTTTAATTTTTAATTTTTAATTTTTAATTTTTAATTTTTAATTTTTAATTTTTAATTTTTAATTTTTAATTTTTAATTTTTAATTTTTAATTTTTAATTTTTAATTTTTAATTTTTAATTTTTAATTTTTAATTTTTAATTTTTAATTTTTAATTTTTAATTTTTAATTTTTAATTTTTAATTTTTAATTTTTAATTTTTAATTTTTAATTTTTAATTTTTAATTTTTAATTTTTAATTTTTAATTTTTAATTTTTAATTTTTAATTTTTAATTTTTAATTTTTAATTTTTAATTTTTAATTTTTAATTTTTAATTTTTAATTTTTAATTTTTAATTTTTAATTTTTAATTTTTAATTTTTAATTTTTAATTTTTAATTTTTAATTTTTAATTTTTAATTTTTAATTTTTAATTTTTAATTTTTAATTTTTAATTTTTAATTTTTAATTTTTAATTTTTAATTTTTAATTTTTAATTTTTAATTTTTAATTTTTAATTTTTAGTTTTTAATTTTTAATTGTTAATTTTTAGTTTTTAATTTTTAATTTTTAGTTTTTAATTTTTAATTTTTAGTTTTTAATTTTAAATTTTTAATGTTTAATTTTTAATTTCAACGATAAAAATATGTGGTATTGCATTCATAACTTGTGATCCCTTTGACCGATTTTGACGATTTTAAAAAGCAACTCCTTTGGGATGTTAATAAACGATTTTATACAAAAACGAACGGTCTAGCTGACATATTGACGGCGTGATCGTGATTTCCACAGAAAGACGGTCAGACGGACAGACGGTCATCCCTAATTTAACTTCCCTTATTATAATGATCAAGAAAATATGTTGTTTTGCTCCGGTCTCCGGAATTTATTTCGATGCGTTACAAAAGGAATGACAAACCCTCTGCCAATGAGCAGACTGGGTATATATTAAGCAGCATAATTTATGCTATCAAAAACAGTAATTAAAATTAGAATTCACTGACCATAATTTAAAGGAAAACCCTTCAACTATTAAACAAAAAAAAACCATTTCAAGTCTCTTGAAGATGAATTCGACAAATTTTTGGCAATATGTGTCAGGTAAAAATACCATTTTTGTAGTAGGACCATTTTAATTCAGCTTTGCTGGAAATCGTATAATTCACATCCTTTTTGTTGAGAGAGCCTCACAAATTTTCTATAGGATTTATGTGTTGGCGGTGTTCCTATGCCGGTGGGGGACGTTATACAAGGTCGTACTTTATGGTCTTTAGGATTATTGTCGTTAGTAACTAGTTTAGTTACACTTTTTGGCAAATTTTCCTTTAAATTTTCTAGATATACATTTTGGCCCATTTTTATATCAGAAAAGTGCAAAGATACTGATACTGCTGCTGCAAACCAGCTCCAGGCCATTATTGGTCTACCCCAATGCTTTAGAGTTGGCTTCAGGGTAATCAAATGTAGTTTCTGATTTGGTCCTATCCAAGCAAAGGATTTACTATCTGACCCAAATACGTTCAACTTGCTTTCGTCGCTAAACAAAGCGTTTGTCCAGAAAGAAAAATAATTGTATTCGTATTCTTTTGCAAAATATAATGCTTACTAATCAAAGGCTTTTGTCTCGCTCTTCTACCATTTAGATCTGCTTTGTGAAACACGCTTGCTTTCTTACCCAAGTATTTTCAGCTATAAGAAAATATTTTGTTGCACCTAAAAAGGGATTAGCTTTTACTTTTCGTAAAATAAAACTTAAGAAAAAATATTGTCGTAGCCGTTATTTGGCTTATTTTGCACCATTTCACTGGTTTTGATGCTTTCTAATATCGTGTACAGTTGATTAGCTCCTGTGAATTATCTTCGAGATTTCACGCCCACCTTTTCCCTTTTTGGCATGTTTAATAATTAATTTTCTAACTTCAATGCAAGTTTGACCTTGATTTGATTTGCATTTTGCCTCTGCAATGACAAAAATTACATTTCGGGGTTGTCTCGTGATATTGTAAATGTACTTAGAAAATTGGCTGCAACAATGATGTAGGACTGCAATTATTTGAGGCGTGATTGCCGTCTGTCCGAGTTTGACTTGCACGCTACTTTTGTCTATCAGCAGTTTTTCGGAATATCACATTTCATTTTTTTTTTAAATGTGAAAGAAACTAAAAATCTAAACACATTACAAAATGTTTATATTGGAACAAAAATATTTTAACATGGGATTTGATAACATATGGAAAATATGTTTCATCATATTTTGATTAAAAAAATCGAAGGCTTCTTTTTTGACATATGACTATGGGAGATGTTACTTCTCGAACTGTTTCTTTAAGAGTTGATGCCATGAAATTTGATTCCGGGCCATTCACTATTTCCCCTGTTGTTGTGCTTGGATGTTGTATTATTTCTCCAACTATGTGTAGTTTTATATGAAGTGTTATTTTTGAAAAAACCTACGTTTTTCGAATTACTTGGCAACTATTTTGTTTGTCGTAGCATCTAGTAACGTCTAAGTATTTCCTACTTAATTTTAAATTGGTGTATCACAAGCAGTGTTTCTCTCCCCTTTGTGTTTTTCTTACGAAATAGCAGTTAAAGTTCATGCAACTTAATGTTTAAAATATGAATGTATATTTCAGAAAGGCGCACAAAAAATATAGTGCTGGGCTATTCTATATCTTTAGTGAGTTTTCAGGTCTGCTAAAAAGTAATATACTTTCGGGGTTTGTCAAAATTAAAAATACATGTTTTTTAATTAAATATTTTAAAATTCATGAAATTTATAATTTTCGTTAAACCCTAAAAGTATGTTAAATCTTTATAGTGCCTAAAAAATCTTTATAGTACCTAAAATTCACATTACAAAGTGTATAGAATATGCAATCAACCATATTAATTTATACTAGCAGATTCCAGCTATCGAAATTTGAGTGCAATTTCTAAGCAACTTTATTTTTCAACTTAGCCAATTCACAAACAAACACTTTCTTGGTTTATTATTATTGTGAATGAAGATAAACTCGTTAACAAACACATTGACAAATTAAATAAATAAACACATAGCATAAGTATAATTTTATGTATGTGTCAGTAGCAACTTTAAATGCAATTTACTCAAAATAAAGAAAAAAAAATTAAAAATATGTAAATCTGGTGAACAGCTAAAAAGAAATACCTTTCAAATAATGTACGTTTTGTCAAAATGGGGATAAAACGGTAGAACAAAACATCGGTTAGAAGAAAACGTCTAGCCTATTAATATTATAGATACTTATTTCTGAAAATGACTGTTGGTAAATATTTTCAAGTAAGGACTTTGCAAATTTTTTTTTATTTTATAGCCAAAGATCACACGGTGCTAATAAGGTGTGAACCGAATTTTGTGCGAAATGGTTCGAAGAACCAATGTAGTGCTCATAATTGTGGCCTCTGTTTGCGAATAGATTAATTCAAACGATGCATGACACTCAAATAATATTCCTCTTTGACACTTTGCACCAGTGGAAGGCATTCGCAATGTCACCTTGACTTTGGTGTGATCTTTTTGATTTTGCTTTACCGTTTGTACGATAATCGCTTGATTGGTCTGTTGTTTCGGGGTCGTAGGCATAGATTAAAGTCTCATTACTCGTAATGGTGTATTTCATTTCATGCTGGTAGTTAGAAAGCATTGTTTCATGCTTCAAATTAGTGCTACGCTCTGTTTAAAAGAAAATTAGTGTTTTTGGAACCAATCGAAATTTTACACATTCGATGATCAAAATATCTTTTAAAATTGTGTTCGCTGGTCCTTATAAAATGTTAAAGTATTAGCAAAATCTCTAATTGTCAAGCCACAATTGCTTAGCAAAATAACTTTGATTTCCTTGACGTGTCCTTCATAAGTTGATATTTTTCTCGTCTGTGGCGCTTTTTGTCTTCAACTGGTTGTACATTTTTTTTCTTACTGCAGTAATAATTTCATTCCGCAAACAGAAGATAAATAACTAGGTTTGTTAATAAATAATTTTATAAGAGCGTACATGTATCCTAATCAATTTTAGCCAATTCACAATTCAACACAAGTTTAATAAACACACACACAGCATTACATACCCTGCAGGAAGCCTGTCCCCAGTCACCACCAAGGCATCACTTTTGTCTACTATTTTGTTGACGTTACCAACTAAGCGTCTACGCTATTTACTTTGCTTTATCTGTCAAAAAATGTTTTCATAGAGAAGTTGGGAGTTCTGTTTCCTCCTGATTTCCATAGTTTTGTTTGAAAAATACGTGGTTGGATGAAAAACTAAAGTTTTAAAACAAGGTATAGAAAAAGTGAATATAAAAGGTAAATAAAAACATATTTTATGATAAATCAAAGAAAAAACATTATAAGTAAACAAAGTTATAAAAGAAAAGTGAAAGAACAATCAAATTTGAACAAGAATGTCTACATATGGTCCAATGAGAACTACCTAGTCACTAGTAAATCTCTGGTTCCAATGTCTACATATGGTCACTGATTTGCAATGACACGTACATTTTAAATGTCTATAGAAAATTACATTGTCTGGGGTATAGTTGGTCAGTAGTACTGGTGACAATGTCAATAGTGAGTCAGTACTGTTTCACTATGGACATTTCCTGCAGGGTAGCTTTTTATTTGAAGCTTAAATATGTGTTTTATGTACTCGTATGTGTTAGTAGCAACTTCAAATGATTTTTTTTCCAAAAAAATGTTCCAGATTGTGAAAATCTGTAAATATGGTGGACAGCTAAAAGAAATACCTTTCAAATGTTGTATTTTTTTGTCAAAATCAGTTGATAACTAAAACCGTAGAATCGATCACAAGAAATCGCCTTGCCTAATAATGTATGTATGTATGTTCCGTATGGACTCCAAATGACTAGACCGATTTTAATGAAATTTTCAGGGAATCTTCAGAATAGCCTGGCGAGTGACACTACCAAGTCTGATTTTTGATTTTTGCTCAGTGGGCGGAGGAGCGTGGCAAAATCGAATTTTAATATTGTACCAATATATCCGTTAAAACTTTCGGGGGAGTTCGGGCTTTTCTTTCGTCCGACATTGTGTATTAGTCTTTAGATGCAATATAAAAACCAGATGTTTTCTTAGAGCCAGCAACGCGGACCGGGCCCAGCTAGTATATATATTATATTTAAGTTCTCCATTATGTTTGTCAAATTATTTTCAACTTATTACCCGTTATATAACCGAATGGCGGCACTCACACTTGCACTCGCACTCTATGAACGAACTCAATCCGCCATGCTGACCAGTTGTGTTGTTGGCCTTTTTTGGTAAACCAAAAATAAAAAAAACACACAAATTAAATGAAATAAATTTGTTAAAACTTATCTGAAATGGGTAAATGGACATTTAAAATAATGCACTTAAAAATATTTACGTACAAAGTAGCTACGACATGAAATACAAAAAAAAAATTAAATAAAAATTAATGAAATGCAATTAATTGCATGGAGCATCGAGGAGAATGAATTGAAATTGAATTATTGTATGGCTAGTACGAGTATATGGATGCGTGTGAAAATAATGTGTGACAGTAAATTAAACGATTATGCAGGAATTTATTGTGATAAAAGCAAGAATTTAAATTGTAAAATATCGCATAAGAAAAACGTACATTATTTTCAGAAAGCATTCAAATATCACTGAAATAAACTTGGCAACCTATTTTTCAGAAAGTATAAAATAAAGAAATTTGCCCGTTTAGCCTGAATGTAATATTATTCACTTGGATTTAGGATTTAGTTGTCACTACATGTACATTGTTTATATAGCGATTTTCGCGTTAGATTTAGGATTTTTTTACGACCCAGAAAGCGAATTTTTTTCCCTTTAAAGCCTTTTGAAAAATAAAGCGCTATATCGGTGATTTCTCGTTTTAGTGGTTTTTAACTACAACGGTTAATATTAAACAAAAAAATTTAAAGACAATATTAATTTTACAAAAGAAAAAAGTTAGCTCATGAATATCCGTTTTTTTTTAATTATCAAGTTTCGCTATATAGACATATTGACTTTTCCATGCTCGAATACAGAAAGCAAAGGAGTGTTCAGTGCTTCGCGGGAACCATCAGAACATCGCACTTAAGCATCATCCATAAAACAAAATAATCTTTAGTTTAATAATATATCTAGTCCTTAATTGAAGCTTTTTTTTTGAAATATAAGAAAATGGTGGTTTTTGACAGTTTACTCCCGGATTTACAACCAAAATGGTATAAGTTTATTATAAAAAGTCGAAATTTTTAACAAAAATTAAAATTATTATATAAAAGATTAGTTTTATTTTCGAGAAAAACGAATTGATGGTTTTTCGATGTAGATATGGTAGAAAATTGTCTCTAAATTTCAAGCTCGTTTTTTAAAGTATGTTGGGACTATTCATCTCTAATATTAATACGTAAGGCCAATTTTTGTGACCGATGATTTGTTAAACAGTTTTCTCCCGATTTTAAACAAACTTATCTTATTTGAAATTTTTGAATTTTTTTTGAGTAAAATGCATTTAAAGTTGCTGCTAAAACACATAAAATTGTACAATATAAAAACCAATAACGACAGTAATCGATATTTAACAAGTAAGAGTGTTAAATTCGGCTATGCCGAATCTTTGATACCCTCCACCTGGGTTTTACGTTTACATTAATATCTGGACTTCTTGCACTATTTGTAACAAATGTATATAAAATATTTGAATATGTAAACACTTTGATAAACCTTTTACTGAATTATTACAACAAATGCTCTGAATTTTCAGCATTTTATAGAGGTGTCTACATATTTTAGGTCATAAATTGGCACAATGACACCCGATTTATCCCATTTTAAATACTAACCTGATCCAGATAATTACAAACAATATTAAGTTTAACCAGGTAAATGGTTTATTTTGTAATTTTCTTTTTAATTTAAATTTTTTAATATAAAGGTGCATTTTATTTTTTACAATCCTTTTCAATTTTCCAAAACTATTAGTATAGGGCACATTTGTGAGTCCGCATAGATCAACTTTCAACTCTTACTTGTTTTTATTATATTAAATCTATCTTTGTGGCTTTAAATTAATTAAGATAATTAAGATGAAAATATTTAACAAATTGTTTTTTTTTTAGTTAATATCTGAACATTTTACTGATACAAGGCAAAATTAAAACTGCCAAAAATTTCAGTCAAAACTATTTTGAATGTATTTGTTAAATATCACATTATTTTTTTCAATTTTAAACTTTAAAGTCTTTTTAAGTCTCTATAATATGAAGGAAGTAAATATGTGGATTCTTTAATAACAATGACAAGTATAAAACACTTTTTTGTGCATAACATTAAAATATTATAAATTTGAACATAATTAATTTTAGAAACATAATTGATTTTAGAAAAATTTCCGATTCGTTTTTCGATGATGCTGAAAACACATCAAAGAAATACAGAACATAAAGATTTTGCTTCAGTTAGTTGAGAGACGAGAAGCTAATAGATGGCTGGAGCGGGTCAAAGGTGACGACTATAAATGCAAATGCAAGGCTTTTAAAAAAATATTATAAAAAGCGATAAATCAGATCTAAGTATACATGCTTATAACCACTGTTATAAAAAATCTTTTAAAACCAACAGTATTGCCATAATTTGAAATTGTAAAGATGCTAAATTGCAAAACAAAGATGCTTAAACGTACTGGATGCTAAATTCTTTTTTCAAATTTCATTACCTTTATATTGAAAAATTAAATACTTATTAATAAATTCTTTGGTTTTGAAAACGCAAAATTAATATAAAACATAAGTTTCGATTTATATTTTTTAAATTTTAATTAAAATTATTTTGGATTTCATCTGTAATTTTTTTTAACATCAAATTGAGTTTTTTTAATTTTAAATTAAATATTTTTAATTTTAGAGGGTTTTTTTAATTTCAAATATAACATAATTTACATTATGAAAAGATATCGTAATTGGTTTATGGAATCTAATATTTCTGTGATGTCTTCATTTTCAAGTTCTTCTTGGATCTGATATTTTTCTGACGATCGACTTTTATTAACGACATCGCTCGGTATATTGTAAGTGTAACAGCACCCATTTTCAATTTCAAACCTTCATTTATATATGTTTTACAGAACATAACAACTCGGATTTTATTCTGTTCAAAGTTTGCTTTTAACTAAAGCCATTAAACTAAACAAACGTTCAACTTCGGCTTTTGAGAAAGACAAAACTAATAAAGACAATACAAATATTGATACCTCTTTAAATGGATTTTCGCCAATAGAATTTTTGTTAACTTCAATCAATAACGAGGTTGTATTCAGTGTTGTATCCCAATATATCTTCTAAACATATTGGTTATCGGTTCTTTTACCCGGTTTAATGTGTTTTGTATTGAAAATTTTGGCATTTTTTAATACAATATTTTTTGGCAATCGACTTTTTAATTCATTAAAAACTGTTGTTAGTGTTTACATTCTTCTATTTCAAAATGTTTTGTTATATTTGTTGAAAGAAACGAGCAGAGTGTTAAAAAGAGTAGTACACAAAACTCTCGTATTACACTTTGAGAAATTAAAACATATCAATACCATTAAAATTAGAATTATATATTCAAAAATAATGAAAAAAAATAAAAAAAAAAGATGCTAAAAGCAACTTTTTATTAATAAAAGATGCTAAGTTAGCATCTAGCATCTTTTCATAAATTTTGGATGCTAAACGACAAAAAAAGTTGCTAAATCTAGCAACTAAAATGCTAAAATGGCAACACTGCTCTTTGGTGAGTATTTTCGTTTTTGTTCGGCTGTATACATATAAGAAGCCTATTAGAGTTCGGTTTACTCGTGCTGCTATGCATATGTTTGTGTGTTAACAAAAATATACGATATCCCAGTCATCATTTCGAAGATTGTTTTAACAAAAATCAATTTACTGTGTCTTCTTCGAGCATTTTTGATGATTAAAAACTGATTAATCACATGCGCTATTAGAAAAAGACTAGAGAATGATTTTTGCTTTCTATTAAAAAGTGATTTATAGAAAAATTACATTAAATAAGACTCAAAAATGAGTCGAAACTGATTTATGACTGTTTTAATAGCACATATGAGTCAAAAAGACTTTACATGATCATTTATTGCATAAAATGCTTACTGGGATTTTATCCACTATCTGTAGAAACAGTTTTTTAAGTAAAACAAATCTGCACACAATTTCAATTTTATTTCGTTTACAATGATACGATCACTTTGTTTACTAGCTAGTAGTAAAATAAGAAAATAGTATTATAATACAGCGTAATGATGAATGGTACTTCTCAATTAGTTTATTTTTAATGTGCCATAAGAAGTTCGATTTGTGCTAAGAAAAGCATGAATATATGTTTCCCAGGGCGAAGCTTGGGAAAAAAAAATTTTTTTAAAAACCAATTTTTTACAGGGTACAATTTTATGGTTTCAATACTACTTTTGAATGCAAGTATGTACTAAAAGTAGAACCCTTAAATTCATACTATTTTTTGCAACCCTAAAAATTGCAGTATTTTGTATAAATAAAATAATTTATATTTATATTATTTTTAATATGCGCTTATTATCGATATACATATACAGAATATGCGAATGTTATTTATAGTATTTTGATATTTGCAACAGTGGTATGTATGTATCAATTTGTAATATTTTGTGATCTTATAAAAATCGCAGAATATTGATATTGATTTTATATAGTTTCTTTTATTAATTAACTAACTTAAATATTACACCATAAAATGTTGATATTGGTGAATTTTTATATTATTACCACAACGAACATAAAAACAACAAGTACAGCTGTGATAAAATACAAAATTTAGAATAACAATGTAGGAAAACATCATATTTTTTTACCTTTTCAGTGATTTCTCGGCACCTATGAAACCTATTGTCACGATTTAAAAAACAGAAACCTTCTCATGATGTTAGTATATCATTCTCACTAACAACAAGCGCCCGAGCTGTCCTATTGAGAACGTTATCGCGACAAGAACAACATAGTCAAATCATATTTTTTAAGACTTTTTTTACTCCATCGTTCAATTCTCGGGACCAGATAAACCGATTTGGACGATTTTAAATAGCAAACTTTTCAGGATGTTAGTGACTCATTTTTTATACCAACGAGCAACCTAGTTGCCCGATTGAAGCCGTCATCGTGATTTTCACAGACGGACAGACGGACAGCCGGACAGACGGACATCGCTATATCAACTCCCCTTGTTAAAAAGATCACAAATATATATATTTTATGGGGTCCAGATTTTTTTTCTAATTATTACAAACGGAATGACAAACTTATATATACTCTCTGCACACTGGAGTGGAGGGTATAAAAAGTGTTGAATTGCTAATTAGCGAATTTTTTTTAGCATTCCTTTAGGCTCTTTATTAAATGAAAAATAAAATTTCCTAGAATTTGCACTCAAATTTCGAGGGCTGGGTATTTTCCGAGAATATTTTCGAAACAACATACTACAATAAAATCTAACTGCATCATCTCACGCCTTAGTTCTCAAAAAAAGGGTTTTTTCGAAGTTTCTAAACATTGTCGTAATTTTTTTTATACATTATATTTGTTTTATATATAATATATTACGGCTCCAACTATTTTATATTTCAATTAACAAACTTTGTATTTTTTTAAATCCAAATTGTTAGAAAATCAAAATTGCTTATTAAAAAAATCCTTTTTTCAAGGACTTTTGAAATAAAAAAAAATTAGGAGTAAGAAAATTAAAATTTTTAAAAGCCAAAAAAAGGTCCAAATTAAATGATGATGATGTTTTTTTAATGCTATGAGGTAAAGTCTTGTTACACTTCGACAAACCTGCTTTGCAGTATTTGAAAAATCGAGTAAATGCCATATTTATGTGTGAACAATTCGTTATTACATATTGTAAAAAACACTACTTTTCATAGTTTTTTTTTCTACTTCGAGAATAAATTGCGCCACTGTGCAGTTTTTTGATTTTTTGCATTTAGAATTGGACTAAAATTCTAATATTTTTTGTTTAACATCGGTTAAGTTAAGATTTTACTATAATTAAACACAATTTTAATGCTTATTTTTGATTTGAGTCCCATCATTACTCGTATATAATATTTTTACCCTATTTGTGCTGTAATTTGTAGCTACCAAACTTTTATTAAACTGATCAATTGAAAAACAATTTCTGATTAATTTCTGAATCGATAAATGTAAATATATCCCAGTACGAACGTTATTGAAATCGGTTAACATACAAAGAGCTCCATATAAATGCCCCTTATTAGATCGACTTACAAATATTTCGCTAAGATCCTGTCTATTATAAACATATATCCTGACTTGCTTTATGTGTAAATAATTATTCCCTAAAAAAAATGTTTCGGAACCAATTTTAGTCACAGTCCCCATGTAATATAGATAGTCATTACCGGTAAATTTGAACATATTCTAAAATAATTCTGAAATGCACAATATTGTATGATAAAAAATAAAAAAATTGTATTAAAAAATACCCTTTATTTATCTTCTAAATAAACTAAGCTAAAACATAAAATTACAAACAAAATAAAACCAAAAAAATTCATAACAAAATAATGCATAAAAATAAAATATAAAATAGTTTTAATTGTTTTTAATTAATATTTAAATAATTATAATTTTTAAAAGATGACCGCAAAAAGCATAAATCGTCATCACTCCTGTCGTTTAAATTTGATCTTATTTTTATGCTGATGAGCCCAGCAGCAGAGTAGGCACTTTCTGACTCTACGCTCGTTGGACGAATAGTCATAAGATGGTCAAATGCAATAGTTAAATATTTATTGCGAATATTTTCGTCTTAAAAATAGGATATTTCTTTTCTGACAATTATTACAAGATCTCTATTTGTCTTCTTATTATCTCTGTCTTCTAAATTACGGGTTTTTTTTAAATTTCTAATTGAAGTTTTTCCTTCATAGATATATTGGACACAGCAGTCAATATTGATGAAGCTGAAGGTACATCGACTTCTATAAACTCAACTACATCGTTCTCGTGATCATCCTCATCATCATCGCTGATAATAATTTCATCTTGCTTGTTGGAAACACGTTTAATTAGCTCAATTATTGTTTTAGTTATGGCAGCTTTACTCGTTCTATTAAATATTGCTTAATCGCTATTCTTATTATCATTCAATTTAATCGGGTCATGAAGAAAGTGTAGAACATCTGAATTAATAGTTCGTCTTTCCTTTATTCGTAAAACTAACTCATCCTTAAGTTCGTTGCTTAATAAGGTGTTTTGTTGCTTAAGTTCGTTTAACATAAATTCTAATGTTATATCAGCTGTAAAAAGATTAACATCTTCGCAACATAATGCTTCTACAGCAACTTTTAAAGGCTGCAAAGCTGCTATTATGTTACATAACAAGCTAATATCTTTTTGTCGAACGTGATAGCAGACTTTTCGTATAGCATTTCTAATTTCATAAAAACGCTAGTAGGCTGGTGCGAGTGTCCAAAATTAATGAATGATTCTTACATAATTCATCTTGTATATTTTTCTGGAGTATTGGAACATTTTTCGTTGGTGAATGGCGAAAAATTTTATCGACTTTTCGAATCTTTTCTACCAGAGGACGTATATTTGCATGTCGAATAACAGGATCCACGTTCGTTTCAGATTTTAGCTTTAAGTCATCATCATCGTCATCTGATAAATACTCTGGACTAGTTGCGTCTTCCTGTTCATCAGCATTTTCTACTGAATAATTTTTGTCATAAAGAACCTTGATAACTGCCAATTGAATACCGTGCACTATACACAATTGATGAATTGCACCAATTAAAGTTCCCACTTTCTTCATCACCGATGCTCCATCTGTCGTAATTGAAACGACATTGTCAAACGAAATACTGAATTCTTTAATTTTTTTCTCCAGAACGGTAACACATTTTCAGCATGTGCTCTAGCAAGACCAAGATACCAAAATATATTAAATGTATGTACATTCACATTCATGTAGCAGCGATTTTTGACAGACGTCCACTCATCCAATTTGAGACTAAACGCTTTACCTTGATTACTACGAGATTTTAGGTCAGCGAAGACTCTTTGCCGCATTTTCGCTGCATATTTAGTCACCCTTACCATGCAACAGTTTTCTTAAATCATAAGATGTACAACACTTAACAAAAGGTAAACCATCCTTGGCTGTTAATCGCGCAACAACCCCAGAAAATGAATCATCAACTGATTTTAAAACGTAGTTTGAAATTATTGAAATTATTATTCACATTTGTAGATATGTTTATAGTTGCACTTGTACCTGGTTCATCTGATTTATTTCTTTTTAATAGATTAATTTTGTGCTGGGATCGAAGGTGTGCATGCAAGCCACTTGTGCTACCGCCAGAACTTTTAATTGTTTTCGAACACTGCTTGCACTCACCTGCACTTCTATGTTGTATACGTATAAATCAATTCCACGGGGATTTTTTATCCATGGCTGTGTAAAAAATCTAAAGTTTAAAATAAAAAACCCAATATAAATATAATTATATTAATAATAATATTAAAATCAATATTCTCACCTCCTATTGTTGACTTATTTTTAGAAACTTATGTTTATACGGTTATCTATTGTTAAAAATTTGTTTGTACAGTATATCGCTAACTAAGAAAACCAACGACACGAACTATATTCACTATACTAAGAAAATTAAATTATTCAGAGCCTACTGAGAACAAATTTTTTTCCCAAATACATTGCTTACTAAGAACATGAAATTTTGAACTGGAGTATTTCACGGCTTACTAAAAATATTTTTTTTTTACTTTTAATGATTATCCACATTAATATATACTAGCAGATTCCAGCACTCGAAATTCAAGTGCAAATTCCACGAAATTTAATTTTTTCGTTTTATAAAGACCCTAAAGGTATGCTTCACAATTCAGCTAATTTTAAATGAAGAAAACAAATCCAACACATTAACAAATTTAATAAACACACACATAGCATTGTATAATTTTATGTATGTGTTAGTAGCAACTTTAAACGACCATAACTCCAAAGAATATTTCAGAAGATGAAAATCTGTAAATCTTGGTAACAGCTAAAAAGAAATACCTTTCAAATGATAAATTTTTTGTCAAAATCGGGGTAAAACTGTGAAACTTACTTCGGTAACAAAAAATCGCCTAGCCTATTAATATTAATATTTGGTTGATTTATATAAAAGAAAACACTTTTAAATAACTACAAAATTTAATATATTCATATAATAGAAGTGGTTTCATTCCTTACTATAATTTTTGTTTACCGAATTTACCGGTAATGAGCGGTAAAATTACCGGTAATAAAATTATGTTTTTTCCTTTCAATTACCGGTAAACCGTTTACCGTTATTGCAATCCCTACATGTAAGTGATCTACCTTAATATGATCTTGATTGACCATTTTTATACCTATCCCCATATTGTTATCCCTTCTGATATATGATGGAAAATAAATATATGAAAATCTCACCTGAATTTGGTTGTTGCTTACTTACTCACTCTGAATGGTTGGATCTAAAACGCTTTTGTAAAGCTCATGATATAGGGCCTTCTAGTTCGCCTAGACTGTTTATAAATTTCTACTGGTTTTATATTGATTATTGCAAAATTTTGGTAAACGTGTCAAAGGATACAGAATACACCTGTTAATAATTTTAAAGGAAAAATAATATTTTTCCCCATATTTTGCGTATGCAAAATATTCAGCTTTTGAAGAGTTTTTTCCAAGCTTTTGTGCGAATAAATATAAAAAATATTATTTACAATTCCCGGACAATCTAACAAAGTACACTATTTTGTCAGGAAGCTGTTTATGCCCCTCACATCATTGTGCAGAGGGTCCATATCAGCTTTTCAATCCGTTTGTAACTCAGAGAAATAAATTCCGGAGGCCCCATAAACTTTGTATATTCTTGAGCATAATAAAAGAAGGAATCGATCTGGCGATGTCTGCCCGTCTGCCTCTGCGTCTGTCCGTCTGTATGTTGAAAACAATCTCCTGTCCGCAATAGATAGAGTGGGTCGCACTTCTTAGGCTTAAAATGTTCGACATAATCATTAGCATTTAGAGTAAATTTAGAGGCTCTGGGCCCAATATCTATGGGATGACGTAAAAAAATTTAAAGATACTCCGATAAAATTTCATATAAAAAACAAAAAATATTGAAAAATGTTTGTATGTATTTACATAACAGAAACATGTGCGATGGTTGTTTTTTTTTTTTTTTTTGTACACGTGAAGGAATGGTATATCGATGAATATACATTGAATAATACAATCTTACTCTCAATAATCACACAAAAATCTAATTGAATGCATTGTATTGAAAGACATACATACATATATTAATACGTACATGCATGGAAAATATTTAAAAACATTATTTATGATTCTCATTTAGTTATATCTATAATAATTCTTGTGATCGACGTTTTGTTCTACCGTTTTATCCCGATTTTGACCAAACGTATATTATTTGAAAGGTATTTCTTTTAAGCCGTTTTGCAGATCTACAGATTTTTAAATTTTTTCGTTTATTTTGAGTAAATTGCATTTAAAGTTGCTACTAACACATAATATAATTATACAATGCTATGTGTGTGTTTATTAAATTTGTTAATGTGTTTGTAACAAAAATTAGTTTGATTTTTGTGTTGATTTGTGAATTGGCTATAATTGATTAGCATAACTTTATGGTCTTTATTTAATGAAAAAATAAAATTTCCTAGAATTTGCATTCGAATTTCGAGGGCTGGAATCTGCTAGTTTTTAATTAATACACATACCAAGTTACAGCGACAATGTTTATCATGCTTCCATTTCATGGTGTAAAGTAAAGTTAATCAACAAAAACCCTGTTCTCGTAAATTATAATTTAAGAAAATCTTATAAAATCTTAAAATCTTATAGAAATCGCGATTTTTATCAATTGAGTTTTCTCAGTAAATTGTGAACAAAATCAAAAGTTGTTCACCGATTACAATGAAATAAAGTTCATTTCATTTGAAAAATGTTTATCTATATGCTTTTAGGTCAAACCTGTGATCTATGTCGCATTTTTATTTTTTTTATGAATTTTGAAGAACAAAATAATTTTTCTGTTGAAAGTTGTCCTTTTTTTCAAAACTTCCACGATATCTCTGAAACTGCTGGGCTAATTAAAAACCAATGTAAGCACGGCTTAAAGATAATATTGTTGACGAGTTTTGGATTTTTTTTAACTGAATATGATGAACCGTTTTTAAGTTATTCCAATATATAAGTTAACACATTATTTATTTTGCAATACTAAATTGCAAGTTAACATTTTATTATTTGTTTCGCAATATTAAATTGCACTAATTATTCCCACATCGTCTGCACTTTTGCTTAAAAACAAAAGTGTCTTGTTGCAAGTCAACAACAGACAAAAAAAATAAAGTCTCAGGTTTGCGCTACACGCGCAAACCATCTTTTTGCTATTCTAGCATTTTTGGTAGCTCGCGTGTGTGTCGGTAGGGTTAAATATTAAGAATAAAAATATTTGTAAGTCAGTAAAAAAACTCAACTGGAAGCACATAGTGCTGTAGAAAATAAAACAAAGAAATAAATAATAAAGAAAAAGCACATAGTGCTGTTATAATAAAAAATAAGTGTTCTAATTTATATAGTGGAAGTGCCTTAAGTTCGGACATAACGGTATATCGTGAAAAGTCGAGACGATAGAAAAAAAACCAAGTGCAGATTTCGATTCAGAGTCCCAAGTAACCTTAAAAACAACATTCAGTTCTTAATCATCAAGAACCCTGTTATCGTAAATTATAATTTAAGAAAGTCTTAAAATCTTATGGAAATCGCGATTTTTATCAATTGAGTTTTCTCAGTAAATTGTGAACAAAATCAAAAGTTGTGCACCGATTAGAATGAAGTAAAGTTCATTTCATTCGAAATATGTTTACCTAAATGCTTTTAGGCCAAACCTTTGATCTATGTCGCATTTTTATTTTTTATGAATTTTGAAAGAACAAAAAAAATTTTATTTTAAATTGTCATTTTTTTCAAAACTTCCACGATATCTCTGAAACTGCTGGGCTAATTTAAAACCAATGTAAGCACAGCTTAAAGATAATATTGTTGATGAGTTTTGGATTTTTTTAAACTGAATATGATGAACCGTTTTCAAGTTATTCCAATATATGTAGTGGAAGTGCCTTAAGTTTGGACATAACGGTATATCGCGAAAAGTCGAGCTGATAGAAAAAAAAAACAAGTGCAGATTTGAAATCAGTGACCCCAAATTAGTAAAAAATTGCAATAAAGTTCCATTCAACACCAAAAAAGTCCAATTTTGCTCCCTTATGTTTTCTTAATGTAAAGATTACATCTTTTGATGCTTTTTCCCATTTCTGTTTAATTAATTTTTATAAATAAAATCTTAAAAATTTTCGTCCCAGCCATTTTGTTTCGTTTCTTGTTTTTTAAGGTTTTATTTTTTTTTTTCTTAACTTTGAACATATCATCATGTTTAAGTATAATAACATTAAGGTTGGACTAAGTTTTTTAAGGATTGTGTTCAAGCATGAAAATTAAAAAAAAAAAATATTTAAAATTTAATTAAAAAAATTCTTTACAAATATTTAAACGAAAAATTATTATTTTCTTCGTAGCGGGGTTTTAAAGGCATTTTAATGACATTTTACTAAAACTAAATTTCTCATTTATTTTTCGTGGTTTAAAAATAAAACAGCATTTTTTGTGAAGATACCCAAAGTTGCTTGTCGCAACACTTTCAAAAATCCATTGTGTCGATTTTGATGAGATTTCAAAATGATGGCCTATTTAAGGCCATACTCCTTAAAAATATTAAATTTTATTGCTTTTAAAAATAAGTTTAAAGGCAAAAATGAACGAATATTTTTTCTGAGACATAATGAGATTTGCAGACAGGATTGCTGTAACCATCTTTTTATTATTTACATTTAGGCGGACTGGTTTTAGTTAATTTCTTTAAATTAAAAGTGCGAAAATAACTAATTTTTTTATATTAATAATATCAATGTTTCATAATTAATGTTTTATGTAAAAAAATATAGACATTTTTAGCAATTTTAATGTGAATAGCCATTTTGTCTCTTAGTGTTGGAAACCTTGGTTATAATATTGTGTTTAGGTCATGGATGGAGGGGAAAAAATTCAGCACAGACGAATTGAACACTCTTGTTTAAGTTTAAATTTTCTTCATTAACAAATATTAATTTATGTGTCAAATTTTTTTCTTCTTTTTTTTTCTTTTATTTTTGGAGGAAACATGAATAAACATATAATATGCTTTACTTATTCTGTGGCGGTGTCTTAAATTTGCAAACAGAAACCATATTAAAATATATTTTTTCATCATATCTTATCATAAATCTGCCAAAAAAAAGTTTTCATTTTATATATCCTTTGACGCAAACTAAGAAACATATTTTAACTTGTACTTTTTTTTTCAAAACTATTTTAGTACTTTATTTTGTCTTTTGAGATTTATTTGAATGCAACGCGTTAAATTAGTTTTTGTTCACAGCTTGTACAAATATAAAGTTGCATCTTTATTTCTTTGTGAGATACGAAAAAATCAGTTATTAATACCATCTTCTACTACTCAGTTTATATAGTAGTAATTATTACATTAATTATTTAAACCATGATAATATTTAAAAACAATAACAAATATAGTGTGAGTGACAATACGATGGAAACTTTTTATAAAATATATTTTTGATGACTTGGACGGTCAATACCAACAAAATTTTATCACAAAATTAAAAACTCTTATTAATGTAATAACACTGTGGTATAAATTATGGCCATGGTCTTCGGGGTGGATGATTCCGATACCGAACGATTATATAAGATTATTATAGTAAAACCCCCAAAGCGTATGGTCCTGTGTGGGTATAGGTACATTTGTATAGGTAAATTTTTTGGACAACACTATTCGCCAACAGTATGCTAATTCCAGCTCATTTGTTCGTTAGCAAGATTAATACTAGCCAGGCGATTTTTCTCCCATATCAGTAGTTTCCTCACAACAAAGATCAGCCAGGAAACAGCTCGAGCATATAGTTTTACTTTCAGATTGTTAGTGACCTCTTTAAGTATAAATTTTTTATATTTTTAAATTTTCCTGACTTTGATTCGTTTTATGGGGCATGCGCCACAAAATTAAATTATAGATTTATTCATAAAATAATTCTCACAAATTTCTTTTGCTTACTTATCTGTTATTGTTGTTTTTAATTCTGCATAAAACTTTATTCTTGCCATTATTGAAAGAAAACGTGAGAATCAACTCTGGTAAAGAAGTTTAAAAGTTTCCACTGTTTGTAACGGTGCGGCAGTGGGTGGAAGATCCGCTTCCGTTTCCCTGAGCCTTTGCTGGTCGCACGTGCTGGCGTAGGGGTCTAGCTCGCCGGATGGGTGGGGTCTTGCTCAGGCCCAGGGAAACCGCACTACAGATTTTCACGTGCGATTTAAAAAAACAACTGTCAAAAAAACGGACGCTAAATGGGACGGATGGCCATACTTACCTTGGGATTGGGGACGAGGTGTTCTGCACCTTTTGCCCTCCCTACCATGTTACCTCGACTCCATCTTACTTGGAGGTAACCCACTAAGTGAAAAGATTAGGTTTGGTTTGGTTTTCTACATTGGTTTTAACAAAAAAAAAAAAAATATATGAACTAATTTTGAAAATTTATATTAACTTAGATTGAATACTTTATGAAATTTATATGGAAAATTATGTTTGAAATTTTTTTAAGATCTTTTGAAAAATTTTATAGTGAAAATTATATTTTGAAAACTATAGTGAAAAGCTATATTGAAAGTTAAAATATTGAAAAATTATATTGAAATACTACATTGAATTATATTAAATTTATATTGAAAATTATATACTAAAAATTTACTAACATTTATTGAACTATATTGAACTATATTGAAAAGTATATTACAAATTATATTCAAGCTTCTTTTTGAAACTTTATTGAATTTTTTTTGAAAATTTAAATTTTGAAACCTATTGAAAATTTAATTTTGTACATTTTTTGCGTGGGTTCGATTGGAACTCAAATATTTTGTTCAACTGTACTTAACTTACAAAACTTTGCATTCCACAGTCTTACATTCTTTCGATTAGAATTTTTTTTAATCAATTTGAACTAATTGAATTTTAAACGCTTTCCATTTAACTTCATTCCATTAATACTGGAACTCAAAATTTTAATTCATATAAATTCACTTAAGTCAACAAGACTTGTCATATTATGCTCTTGCATTTGTTCAATCGGAACTACAAATTTTTTCAATTTAAATTAACGTAAATTATAAAATTTTTTTTTGGAATTTATAAAATTCACATTTGTGGGCCGTACAACCTTTGTTCACTTAGAACTAAAATTGTAATCAATTTGAACGCGTGTCATTGCTTAAATATTTCCCATTAACTTCTTTTGAACTTTACCTAGCTCAGCCAAACTCAACCTTATAAACGCTCATCTATTTATTTACAGCCTATATTGGTTCTATTGAACCTGAACTTAATTTGACTTAAAATTATCTCAACCGCGTAACATCTCATTATCTTCGCTGTCATTGTCGTTATACCAACACTCGTTCAGTCATTCACATCGTCCGAATATATTTTCGTTAAAATTGTTATATTTAGTTCGAAATCATGGCGGTACGGCATAGTCCAGGAAGTTTAGCTTCGGCTTTGGCCGAGAACGTTTGTTTAATTTGCCAGGAAATTTACGATAATAACAGTAATTAAGTTTCTAACAGGTGTAGACACATTTTCCACCACGAGTGCCTTTTTAATTTCCTCAATGTTTCGACTTGTTGTCCGCAATGTAACAAAACTGTCACTAAAAACAGTTTATTAAAATATTCCGTCCGAGTTAATAATGAACGTTTACCAGTTAATACTGGAACGATTCCGAAATCCGCGGAAAGAATTTTATCCGGCAGAAAGCAGAGAAACGAAGAGTTCAATGCCAATCGAAATATTTCCCCCGGTCAAGCTAGTGTAGAACAAAGGGATAGCTTGGAAGATCGAATTAGATCTAAAATAGAAAATAGTTTTCAAGGGGAAATCAATAAGCTCCACGCTGTCGTCGAAAGATTATCTCAACAATTCACGAGCGTAAACCTTAACGCAAATCGAGAGCCTGAATGGCCTAGAGAAATTTTTCCAACCGCCGCGATCCCTCGTAATTCTACAGCCCCTTCCGTTCATCAGGTTCCCCATGAACCTACTTTTGTCCCTCCGTGTAATATTAGGCCCCTACGCCAGCACGTGCGACCAGCAAAGGCTCAGGGAAACGGAAGCGGATCTTCCACCAACGCCGCACCATTACATGTTTTGGGTTCACTTAAAAAAATATTTCTTTTTTCTTTTACCTACTTTTTATATATTTTTTATAACAAATTTGTCATCTTTCGATAGAGAACACACCAAAGAGTAATTTCGCAAAAAAAAAAACAATTTTAGGACTGACTAAACGCGAAATAATTAAAAAAGAAAATTGCCAAATTTAGAATTTTCAAAGGATTGCCACCTACTATATTTAAGTACTAGTTTTGTATTCATGTTAGGCTAGAAAATTTTTCAAATTAGAAAGATCAAAAATAATATTTAATTGTAAAAATAAATGTTAAATTAATATACATGACACATTTAAAAACAATTTAATATTTAATTAAAATAATATTGAAAATATAAGCTACTAATCATGGATATTTATAAACAAATGCATTTTTTAAATAATAATAAATATCATATAAAGCTTGATTTTGAAAAGATCTGCTGATATAAATATCTGAAAAATTTAATCAGCTTAATTCTAAACAAAAATTTCGAATAAAATTTCCCACTTCTCCCTTTTCTCCTATTATGAATAAAAATTCCTTCGGAAAAATTTAAGTAGTATTTTGAAAAAAAAAAAATAAATTTAAATAAAAACAAGTAAGAAAGTTAAAGTCGGTCGAGACCGACTATATGATACCCTATACCATGCATTTAGAGACCCTATCTCATAGGGCCAACTAACTGGAAATAGAAAATAAGCATAAACCAAATTTGAGTGGGATTTTTATTAATTTTTTTGGCTGCAGATATGAAAAAGTTCATATCGGATGCTATATATGGGGACTAGGCCCCAAAATGGACCGATCCTGACCATGTTTGGTAAAGTCTCTTGTATTTTGCAAAAATATATACAAACAAAATTTGAGAAGAATCAGTGCAAAATGTTTGTTTTTTGATAGAATCTAAAATCTGAACATGGACCGAATTTCACCAATTTCAATAGCGTTCATCCTATGGCCGGCAAAAGCTTATATAAATTTCATCAAAATATATTCATATTTGCGGCCTGTAGTTTGATTACAACGTTTACATGGTAACACAGACGGACGGACAGACGGACATCGCTAAATCGACTCAGAAAGTGATTTTGAGTCGATGGGTATAATAAAAGGTCAAATATTTTTGGTATTACAAGCAGCAGCACAAAGTCATTATACCCAAACCACATAGTGGTATAGGGTGTAAAAACTTTGGACTTAGTGGTATAGGGTATAATGACTTTGTGCTGATGTTTGTGGCTACCAAAAATGTTTGACATAAACCCATATGTTATAATACCGTTCGACTCAGAGTCACTTTCTGAGTCGATTTAGCTACGTCCGTTCGTTCGTCTGTCCGTCTTTCCGTCTGTGTAAACCTTGTAATGAAAATACAGGATGCAAATATGAACACATTTTGATGACATTTAGAGTATAAGCTTCTATCAGCCATAGGACGAACGCTACTGGAATTGTTGAAAATGGGTGCATGTTCAGACCTAGGCTCCATACAAATGACCCTTATGAGATCGTTCCAAATTGTCATAAAGACCTCAGTCAAATTGGTTTTGTGTGTGTTTATTACATCTATTAATCAGTCGTCTAAAAATAAACCCTTTAAGACAATTCACTTAAATCTATCAAAAACAAAAATATCGCATAGATTTTTCTCATATTCGGTTTGACTATGTTTTTACTAAAAATAAGTAACTACCAAATATGGTAATTTTTCGTTCCATTTGCTAGTCCTCATATAACTTTTTCAGATATGCAGGCAAAAAATTAATTTAAATTCCACTCAGATTTGGTTTATGCTTGATTGGACTTAAGACCAATCCTCTAAACGTATGGTATAGGGTATCGGTCTAGACCGACTATAATTTTGTTACTTGTTTTTTTAAGAATAAGTATTTTGAGAATTGCCAGTTGGAGAGTACCAGTTTTCCCATTTTTGGCCGTTTTTCCACCTGAATGCTCTAATTAAAAAAAAATATATTCTTGGCCGGTGTTAGTGTCACTGGTGGAATCTACATGTCAAATTTCATATTTCTAAATTACTTTGTAAAGAAGAAACAAAAAGATACCCTATTTATTATATTGGTTTGTTTAGAAGATACCATATGTACCCTTTGCCCCTTGTTGTCCGTTTTTGCTGCCCTAGACGTTATTACAAGCCATAAAATCATTCTTGACTGATGCACGCGTATTCGGTGGAGTCTGTGTACCAAAATTCATACATCGATAATATTAATAGGCTAGGTGATTTTTTGTTACCGATGTAAGTTTCACAGTTTTACCACGATTTTGACAAAAAATTTATCATTTGAAAGGTATTTATTTTTAGCTGTTACTCTGATTTACAGATTTTCATCGTCTGGAATATTTTTTTGGAGTTATGATCGTTTAAAGTTGCTACTAACACATACATAAAATTATACAATGCTATGTGTGTATTTATTAAATTTGTTGAGTTTGTTTTCTTCATTTAAAATGAGTTGAATTGTGAAGCATACCTTTAGGGTCTTTTTTAAATGAAAAAATAAAATTTCCTAGAATTTGCACTCGCATTTCGAGTGCTGGAATCTGCTGGTATAGATTAATATGTTAAGAAGATGCAGAAAGGTACCATTTTTACCCTTCTTAGCCGGGTTCCCCTTAAATGGTCGATTTGGAAAAAAGTAATCCCGAGCCAATTTTTGTTTCTCGGATGGAGTCTAGACACCAAATTTCATATTCCTCGATTCATTTTTTAGTGGAGCTTTACGTCGATAGGGCAACCTACGGTCACAATTCCAAGATTAAGGATGGAAGAGCTTGCGCTGGGCGATGATGACTACCACGTAACTCTATTATATATATCGATTTCATATAATAACACATCTAATTAATTTAACCATCGTCAGTAATACGAATGACTACATGCACCTCGGAAATCGTATATTAATTGAATTTTTTAAAAGAACTGTTGGTTATTATCAACTTTGGTAGTTTTTTTCTTTACCTTTCACGTACAAAGATTTCAGTGATTAACATTTCTTCAAGCCAATATTCCCATTCTAGGGGAAACACGGTTTTTGAAAACACGGTAAGCACGATTTCATCCAAAATTTTAAGTGTATCCGAAGCTTTTATTTATATCCCAGGAAAAATTTCGTAATAGCATCTTATTGATTTTTGCATTACCAATAATGACCTACCCCTGTCCACTGCATTACTTCTAAAGTGGAAATAAGGCGTTGTTAATAATGTGTTATACATCTACTTATATATCATGCCAGCTTCTTGAATACTGCATTACTTTCAAAGTGAAAATAATGAGTTCCTAGACAACTAGCCACCTCCAGTGACATCCCCGTGTTAAAATAATGAGCTTATCAGGCAAAATTCAACCTGTTACTTCTCCTTCTAAAACCCATTATTGGGTAATGTTTTTTTCGGGGATATGTATGTATGTATGTAAAATGAGGTAAGATACACCCTACTCTCGGGGATTGCCTCAAAATTATTTTCGCACAATTTTTTATGCTTTGATTAAAGTAATGATATCAAACTGTCACACTGTGAATGGCAGCTTATAAAAAATGTTCCTCCTATTATGCTGCTTATCTTACAGTAAAATAATTTTACTTCTCAAAAAACATCTAGTTAAGAAATTTTATGAAAAATCAACAAACTTTTTAGAGGGAAATAAAGAAAAAAACACGACAACAAAAATGAGTCTTCTTGTTTAGTTGCAACATTTTAATTTTAAGATAAAACTTAAAATTACAGAACGTAAAAAGTTTTTAAGTGAATTTTGTTCTTCATTATATACCAGAAGAAAAGTTAGAATACACTGAACGTCTAAAAGGAAATTATATTTTTTATGCAGCTCGTTAATAAAATATAAGAAAAAGAAATAATTCCAATGAAATCCTACAGGGTCATTACACAGACTTTAACATGTATTGAAAACTTATTGATGGTTTTACAATGAAAAATTTATTATTCAATGTAAAATGTAAATAGTTGTGGCGCCGCCATATGTTGCTTATGAATACAAAAGTCATTATCGAATGGGATGTGGGCAAAAGTTATTGAACTTTTCATCACTATTTGTTCTTTATAAATCTAATTCAGTTGATTTTAGCGGATCTTAGTGTACACCCTATATATATAATTTTGTTTTTTTTTTTTTTTTTTTTAAACGTTTATTTACACAAATTCTTTATTAATTCTTAACTATAATAAACAATAGTGAACAATAATAATATTAATTATATATATACATAGTCCCTAACCCGAGCTCTCTAGTATTATTAGTATTAATAATATATTTTCTTTTAAAAAATAATTTATGTTTTCCGTACTTCAAATGAAGACTATTTTATATATTTTGTTCGTAATGAAAAATTTTGATAAAAACATTACATAAATAGCAAAAGGGTATAAAAAGTCAAGGGTTAAAATAGAAAGATGTAGAAGTTACTAACATAGCCACCAATACTTTTTGGTTTTTGATCTTTGCGAAATGTAAAGATCTTTATTAGATGTACTGGTGCTGTATCTGAAATCAATATTTGCTGTATTATTGCAAATAACTGCTTTGATATTGGCACGTCTATATATGTGATAGAATACTGGGGTGCCATTTTCATTTTGGATCATCCTCATTTTATCGAGATATAAAAAAGCCTCAGGTGAAACGTACCCTTTTTGTAAGGAATTAATTATATAATCTTCATTTGTGTAGTACGGTGCCAATATTAAATTATTTTCTTTACAAGATGTACATCTTACAATGTTATTTCTTATTAAATGTATTATAAAATTATCTATTCTTATTATGTTTGTAACACTGTAGAGTTTTTTATTAGATACGTATTTTACATATTCACTTTGTGACGTTCTATAAAGTTTAGTACATGCCCTTAAGCATTTTCTTTCAAATACCCTTATCTTCTCCATGTAGGATGGTGAAATATTAAACCATATTGGACACGCATATGTTATATATATAATTTTGTTTCGGAAGTGACTAGGTTTGAACTGAATTTTAGCTACCAGAGCCGAAATTATGTGGCAAATTTCCAGTGCTTTAACCGAAATTTTCGGCGAAAGATCATACGAAGGGGACAACCGAATTTGTTTTAACATTTGTTATAAAATGGATAATCTTTAATTCTCTTCCAAATAATATCCCTCCACTACAAAGGGCGTTTTTAAGTCCGATAGAACTTTTTTATTCAAAAAATCAATACATAGCATTAGCATTTGAAAATGATTTCGGACGTCCAATTTTGGGCCACTTTTTCGAGCATTGCTGGTCGTATGTCACGAATAACACGAACAATGTTGGCCTCCAAGACGTTAGTTGTTGCTGGTTTATCAGCATAAACCAGTGGCTTTATGTAGTACCACAGGAAATAATCGATAGGGGTCAAATCGCACGACCTTGGACATCATTTCTCAAATTCAACTTATCGCCAAATTGTGATTTCAATAAGTCGATTGTTGCGGTCGCCATATGATACGTAGCGCCATCCTGTATAAAACCACATCTCGCTGGGATAAATGTCACCCATATTTTCAAACAAAAAATCGTTGATCATGGTGCAGTAACGATCTCCATTCAGCGAATATGCCTTCAGCGTGTAAACCGCATCATTTTCTGGATGTTATGCAGTCTGTAGGGCCTCACTGCACATGCGGAAATTTCATTAATTAATAAACCCGTTAAGCCAAAAATGAGCCTCATCCCTTAACACAGTTTTGCGATAAAACATCGGGTCAGTTTCCAACTGCTCTAGAGCCCAATTGGCGCAAGAACGACGTGCATGATGGTCTCAGGGTTTTAATTCTTGCACCAGCTGGATCTTATATGGGTGTAGTCCAAAATCTTTGCACCAAAATTTTCATGTAGTGGACGGACAGAGTCCCAATATCTGCGACCGACGACCAATCGATAAATTTGGATCTTCTTCCACAATTTCGTTTACAGCGGCGATTTTCTCTTCAGTACGCACATTTCTTCAGCGTGTTGGTGTTATTGCATCGTTTAAAGAGTACGACTATGTGTTATGAAATATATCCACAAGTGCGCCATAAAACTCACGAAATCTTCTATAAGTTGCGCGAATCGATGATTTACAAAGTAAATTTGGATAATTTAGCGTTGTTTAAGGTAGCGTTGTTTAAGCGTGAATCTATTCATGATGATTAGCCAAAGTATACTGACCACAGTTCGTATAACAGCTAACCCTTTCGCAAGTTCTATCTAAAGTCCTGTACGCAGCTTGCTAAGGAATCAAAACTTCATATAAAAAAACGCTTCAGAAATGCTTAAGGAATTTTTCTGTCAAAAAATTTCTGTTGATAGTCCGCAGCTTTTTAAAAAAGTAGTATTGTTTTTACTACTTTTTTTTTGACGTAAATTAAGTTAGGCAACCCAGGATTTGAGCAGGAATATAAAATTTTTCGTTCTTTCTGAAAGGAATTTTGACAGGAGAGGTAAGCATAAACAAAATGTAATATGCTAAAAAAAATAAAAGTTATTTTTCAGTTGCAAACATGGAAAAAAACGAACAAAATTCGGCAAAAAAAACAAGAAGCGGATGGGTAATTTTGATACTGAGCTTAAAAAGCGTTTAGCAGGCCAAATAAAGCAGAACCGAAGAATTGATTTGTTTTCAATTTCACAATTCTTAATAATTGACAGAAAACAGCTGATTTCTAGCGTTGCACTGAAAGGTACTTTTGTGCTTTTTTTTCTTTAAGAAATATATGAAAATTTTCTGTTAAGATTCCTTAACAAGCTGCGTACAGCTCTTAAACAAAGAAACATTCGTTTCTACACTTATGGCAACGATTTTCAATCCTCGAAACAGTTCGTCGTTCGTAAATTATTGTGTTGTTTTTTTTTTTTTGGTTAATCACTGTTAAAGTTTAGTTGCTAATTACAAAAAATTTAACCGAAAAAATTGTTACGACCTTCCTACCAAGGAAAGTACTAAGTTTGTGTTTTTTTCTGTAAAAAAAATCCTTCTTTGAAAACGCTTCTAAAAGTAAGAACTCTTAGAACTTTAACAGGGTTTAACCAAAAAAAAAAAAAAAAACATATAGAATACAATAATTTACTAACGACGAGTTGTTAAAGACGATTTCAGGAGTGGCATTAAAAGTGCGCAGCGATTCGACTTCTATCTCCTCAATCTTTTCAAAGCAAAGAGAACCTTTGACTTTATTGAATAGTCAGAAATCAAATGGTACTAAATCCAGCGAAATGGACGCGACAAACCAATGCAATGTCTATTCATAATTCTGGCCTCGAACGATCACATAATATTCCTCATTAACAGATTGACCACCACACCACAATAATCCAGGAAAACTGTTAACGTGACCTTGATTTTGGAATGACTTCGGTGTGATTTTTTAGTTTTGCTTCACATCTTGCACGATATCTGCTTGATTCGTCGGTCGGATTCAAGATTCACCACCCGTTGTAATACATTTCATTTCGTTCTGATAGTCAGAAAATATTGTTTCAGCATTTTGCAAGAGAAATTTTGGGTTTTTTGAAACAATCGATATTTCACGCATTTGGCGCCCAAAATATCTTTTAAAGTGGTGTCGACTGATTGTTTTGAAATGTTTTTCGTTCGCGTAACTCATTGTGCTTAACGCCTTCTTGGCACTGTTCGCAACACTTGTAAAAATTCATAACGTGTTTGCAAGAGAAATTTGATTCTGCAAACAAAATTTCATGGAACTTCTTTGTTCAACAAAATCAGACATTGTTAAAATCGCCAATTCACTTTTAGTTGTTTATAAAACGAGCGCCACCATCGAACCAATGAAGATATTGACTTGAAATTTTGCATGTATTTCATTACTATCCACCTAAAATCACCCAAATTGATAAACTCGCGAAGTTTCATTTTTGGATTTGGGCTTTTAAAATTTACGATGCTAAATTTTGGAAAAGTATTTGAATCTACTAAAGGGTCCGCCATCTAACGTTTTTTTTTTCAATTAGTGCTTATTTCGTGAATGGTAACACTTAGCTCATGTCTGATTTGACAGATAATTAGTTTTATCCTTCCGCTGAACGAATATGGTTGTGTATACGCTTGAACAACGCTGGGAAATATTGCGACATTACTTTGAAAATCATAGTAATGTTGCAGAATGTGTGCGAAAATTGCGTACGGATTTTGGAAGAAGAGAAGCACCGTCAGCTCCGTATGTTCGTTATCTTGTGAAAAAAGTGAAAGAAACTAGCATCCTCATCGATAAACCAAAACGTGAAAAGCCAAAAAAGGTGCGTACACCCGAGAATATTGCTGCTGTGGCAGAAAGTATGCGTGAAGCGCCACCAACATCAATTCACCGTCGTTCTCAAGAATTGAACATTTCGGAGGCATCATTGAGACGAATTTTGCATAAAGACCTTGGTATGACGCCAATTGGTTCAGGAGTTGAAGCCAACTGACCATCAAATGCGTTTTCGCTTCGCTAAGTGGGCCTGCGATCGACTTACAGAAGATGCCGGTTTTGCCAAAAAAATCATCTTTTCAGATGAAGCTCATTTTGATCTTGGCGGGTATGTAAACAAGCAAAATTGTCGCATTTGGGGCACAGAAATCCCGCACGCATACATTGAAAAGCCGATACACCCAAAACGAGTCACTGTTTGGTGCGGATTTTGGTCCAGAGGCATAATTGGACCATTTTTCTTCGAAAATGAGCAAGGAGTGGCCGTTACAGTCAATGGCGATCGTTATCGGGCCATGTTGAACGAATTTTTGTTCACAAAAATTGAAGAGGAGGACATTTGCAACATTTGGTTTCAACAGGACGGCGCTACGTGCCACACAACCGAAGCTACACTCGATGTTTTGCGCCCTGTTTGAAGATCGCATTATCAGCCGCAGAGCTCATGTCGTTTGGCCACCTCGGAGTTGCGATTTGACGCCGTTGGACTATTATTTGTGGGGTGCCCTCTAAGATAAGTGTAACGCCAACAAGCCAGAGACAATTAACGCTTTAAAGGACAATATTCGTGAATCCATTGGTGAAATACAGCTGCACACAATCGATAATGTGCTTAAAAATTGGACCGATCGTGTAGGCTACTGCATGGCCAGCCCAGGCAGCCATTTGAATGAAATTATTTTCCATTATTAACCGGAAGGATTTTACTTTCAAATAAAAAAAGAAATTTGAGATAATATTCAGTAGTTTTTTTAATAGCATTTTCACAAAAAAAAAGTTATTTGGCGGACCCTTTATTAATAACTTAATTCATGAATGCTTGATATATTTAAACTCACTGCTGACTTTTTAATTGTTGATATCCGTCGGCGCGCCGCGGCGCTAGTATTGTATAAATGTCTTACGAACTCGATTTAAACAGAACATGATGACGCTTTTTGGGTTTGGCATCAATATTCCATTTTACTAAACTAAAGAACACTCTTTTTGGACTTCTAACTCTAAGATGACTCCCACTCGAAAAGTGGAAGAATCATAAAAAAACTCACTTATCGCGGTCAGTATTGAGAATTCCTTTACAATGACATGAGCCACCATCTTATTTGCAAAAGGTCAAAAGTCGTAATTTTTTAAAGGAAATTCTTCAAAAACCGTGTATGTAAAACTTATGTTGCTGATTGTCTTTATATAAAGTCAGGATTTTGAGATATCCGAACCTAAAAGGGAAAAATCCCTCCTTTTCGATATTTTAATTTCGAATCTACATGACTTTCTCTGCGGAAATGAATGTACATGAGTCGGATACGTTGAATATTTACAACCGTTGAAACTTTTATATCAACACATCTATAATATTAATAGACTAGGCGATTTCTTGTGACCGATGTTTTGTTCTACTGTTTTATCCCGATTTTGACCAAACGTATATTATTTGAAAGGTATTTCTTTTTTGCCGATTAGCAGATTTACAGAGTTTTAAATTTTTTCCTTTATTTTGAGTAAATTGCATTTAAAGTTGCTACTAACACATACATAAAATTATACATATGCTATGTGTGGTTTATTAAATTTGTTAATGTGTTTGTTATCTTCATTCACAATAATAATAAACTATAAAAGTGTTGGTTTATGAATTGGCTAAGTTGAAAAATAAATTGCGCTAGAATTTCGAGTATCAATCAATTAAAATACTTATGTTTGATTGTTAATTTCGGCACTGCCGAATGGTTAATGTTGGGTATGGTTACCATTTCAATACAGTTGCCGATAATTACCTTTTAAATTCTGATATCGTTTAAATTTAAAATTAATTGATTTTCTGTTTTGATCAGTATTTATTATAACTAGCAGATTCCAGCCTTTTATTTTTTCACAAATCAACACAAAAAACAAACTCATTTTTATTACAAACACATTAACAAATTTAATAAACACACACATAGCATTTTATTAAATGCAATTTACTCAAAATAAAGTAAAAAATTTAAAAATCTGTAAATCTGCAAATCGGCTAAAAAGAAATAACTTTCAAACAATATACGTTTGGTCAAAACCGGGATAAAACGGTAGAACAAAACATTAGTCACAAGAAATCGCCTAGCCTCTTAATATTATAGGTTTCTTATTTATTATTTTTTTGATGCCGACGATGATGTTTTTATATAGAAAGAATTAACTTCTAGCTGAAAAATTTCATAATTTTTCTATTATTAAAGTAGGCTTGCCATTGCTGGGTATTTCGTAAATGAGAACAGAAGTCGACTAAACTTTATAAAAATTAAACAAGTAAGAAAATTATAGTCGGTCTAGACCGACTATATGATACCCTATACTATGCGTTTAGAGACCCTATCTCTCAGGTCCAACTAACTGGATATAGAAAATAGGCATAAACCAAATTTGAGTGGGATTTTTATTAATTTTTTCGGCTGCAGATATGAAAAAGTTCATATCGGATGCTCTATCTATATGGGGACTAGGCCCAAAAATGGACCGATCCTGACCGTGTCTGGTAAAGTCTCTTGTATTTTGCAAAACTATATGCAAACAAAATTTGAGAGGAATCAGTGCAATATTATTGTTTTTTGATAGATTTAAGTGAAGATCGGGAAGCAGCTCTATATGGGGCCTATTACTAAGAGTTGTCCAATAGGGATCATTTTTGGACTACTGATTAATGGATGTAATATTTACATACAAACCCAATTTGACTGAGATCTATATGATAATTTGGATCTTATGGCAATATACGTTGATTTCATAGGGGTCATTTGTATGAGGGCTAGGTCTGAACATGGACCGATTCGCACCAATTTCAATAGCGTTCATTCCATGGCCGATAAAAGATTAAATACCAAATTTCATCAAAATATGTTCACATTTGCGACCTGCAGTTTGATTACAAGCTTTACATGGACACACAGACGGACGGACGGACATCGTTAAATCGAATCAGATAGTGATTCTGATTCGATCGTTATAATTAAAGATGGGTATAGGTCAAATATTTTTGGTTGTTACAAACAGCAGCACAAAGTCATTATACCCAAACCACATAGTGGTATAGGGTATAAAAATGAAAATGGAAAAACGAAAAATTAAAAATGAAAAAGAAAAAAATGAAAATAAAAAATGAAAAATGAAAAATAAAAAATGAAAAATGAAAAATAAAAAATTAAAAATAAAAAATGAAAAATGAAAAACGAAAAATGAAAAATGAAAAAAAAAATTAAAAATGGAAAATAAAAAATTAAGAATAAAAATGAAAAATTAAAAATTAAAAATGAAAAATGAAAAATAAAAAAAAAAAAAAAAAAAATAAAGAGGAAAAATGATAAATAAAAAATAAAAAAATTAATAATAAAAAATTAAAAATTAAAACTAAAAAATTTAAAATAAACAAGTAAGAAATTTATAGTCGGTCAAGACCGACTATATGATACCCTATACCATGCGTTTAGAAACCCTATCTCTTAGGCCCAACTAACTGGACATAGAAAATAAGCAAAAACCAAATTTGAGTGGGATTTTTATTAATTTTTTTGGCTGCAGATATGAAAAAGTTCATATCGGATGCTATATCTATATAGGGACTAGGTCCAAATGTGGACCGATCCTGATCATGTCTGGTAAAGTGTCTTGTATTTTGGAAAAATATATACAAACGAAATTTGAAAGAATCAGTGCAATATTTTTGTTTTTTAATAGATTTAAGTGAAGATCGGGAAGCAGCTCTATATGGGGTCAAAGGGATCATTTTTGGACTACTCATTAATGGATGTAATGAATGCATACAAACCCAATTTGAGTAAGATCTATATGATATTTTGGAACTTATGGCAATTTATGTCGATTTCATATGGGTAATTTGTATGGGGGCTAGGTCTGAACATGGACCGATTCTCACCAATTTCAATAGCGTTCATCCTATGGCCGATAAAAGCTTATATACCAAATTTCATCAAAATATGTTCATATTTGCGACCTGCAGTTTGATTACAAGCTTTACATGGACACACAGACGGACGGACGGACGGACGGACATTGCTAAATCAACTCAGAAAGTGATTCTGATTCGATCGGTATAATTAAAGATGGGTCTAGGTCAAATATTTTTGGTTGTTACAAACAGCAGCACAAAGTCATTATACCCAAACCACATAGTGGTATAGGGTATAAAAACAGATATCCCTCAGTGACAATGTTAAGTTGGTTGAGCCTTTGAAAGCTTTTTTAGCTGTATTTTTTATTACAATGATTTAGTTTAAATAAGTTGTCTTTTGCTTGCTGACCATTATTTTATACTAATATTTAAATATGGAAAATTGACTATGATGGTTAATTTACCAAGTAAATATAAAGTTCTGCCGACTACTTCGGCGGCAACTCTAGCATGAAAGAGTCGGAGACCTATGGACACGTGCACAATAACCATACATACACACCCATGAAGGAAGTGCTACAAACACAACGACCACAACTAGACCAACAATTACAGTTACCACACACAAAAAATAAAATTTAGAATAACAACAATAACAAGAACAACACAGAGAATTATTTTTTTTTTCCAAGAGTGTTTTTACATTTTCATTGAAATCATGGGATCTATGGAACCTAGTTTTTTGATGGTCAAGGTGCCAATAAATAATTTTCACAAAAAAATTCACAGCCTGACCTACGGATATCGCTATATCAATCCCGCTCAGAGGTCAAGAATAGATATATATTTTATGGGGTACATACTTTTGTCTCTAAATATTACAAGCGTACCCGCAACATTCTTATGAAAGTGCAAACACTAATACCTACAAAGCCATAACAACAGGGGAGATAATTTATGTTCTAAATAAGGCAAAACTAAATAAAGCGCTAGAAGAAGACAGAGTCCCCTACGAATTTTACAAAAGTGCTCCTATGGAACTCTTAATAGAATTATCACATTGTTTCAATCAAATTTTCGACGTATGGAATTGGAAAAAACATTTACAATGAGTATAATATACCCAATATTAAATAAGGGTGATTCAAGCTTGGCAAACAATAATAGAGGGATATCATTTATGAACTGTGTGGCATAATGGGGATATTAAATGAGCGTCTGAAGAAATCAATATCATAACTGAATACCAAGCTGGATTTAGAAAGGGTTACTCCACAGTAGACAATATTTATAACCTTGCGGCCATTGTGCATTTGAAACTGAATCAAAAGAAAAGGGTACACGGGTTTAGAGCAGCTTTCGATAAAATTGGTCGTCAATCTCTTTTTTATAAACTACACTCCTTACGAGTCTCGACGAAAATGGTATATTTTCTAGAAAAGATTTATTCAACCACAAACACAACAGTTTGGAATGGAACCGAGCTCTCTAAACCCTTTTCGACAATATCAGGTGTAAAACAGGGTTGTTTACTCTCACCACTCTTGTTCTCGCTTATGTATTTGCATGATAAACTTGAACGAGGGATTTTAGTGGAAGGAATAAATATTAGATTATTACTGTATGCAGATGATATTGTGATAATAGCAGAAGAAATAGAAACACTACAAATAATGATCCAAAATCTTGAAGTATATTGTGAACGTCGGAATTTAGAAGTAAACCTTACAAAATCAAAAATAATGGTGTTTAGAAATGGTGGAACAATATCAAATAGTAAAACAATATAATTATCTGGGAATGATTTTAACACCAAAAATGCTATTTACCAAACATATTCAAAATAGAAACAAGTCAGCAAAGAGTAACATTAATGCCAGTTGGAATACATTTCTAAAAAATTATAAAATTACGACAGCAATAAAATATAACTTATTCAAAGCAGTATGTCGTTCAATACAGTCATATGGACCGCAAGTATGGGGACGTACTCACTTCGGAGAAGTAGACAAACTACAGAAATATTTTTTCAACCGCATTCTAAAACTACCAAACTTTACCTCCAACTATGCTCTTATGCTAGAATCCCGTTTGGAAGACTGTCATCTCTACACACTTCAATTGAATTTGATTTACTTGCGAAGAACGTGTTTGTATTCTGAATCCACACTCCCACATAAACTCAGCAAAAAAATTTTGTAAAAACAAATATTTTTGGCAAAAAGTTTTAATGAACTGGATGACCATATTGATTGGCAAAGAGTGGGAGTGGAATAACAAACAAAATTATTTGTTGAAAACTCTACAAACAAAATATCATGAACAACGTTTACAAAGAGCCTCCCAAACAGAAACATTTTACAAAAACCTAAATTATACTAAAGGAAAATATTATATTATGGATATAAAAAACGAAACAACTGTTATGTGGATTTTTAAAGCCCGATGTGACTTAATTGAATTAAATGGCGCACGGTTTTCTAAAGTAACTCGAGAATATGCTCCCTATGTAACTGTAAGGAAATCGAAAATATTCAACATTTTGTTTGCAAATGCTCTTTTTTGGTAATTAACCTTTCCTTTATGTCAGGAAATTAATAGATGCTTTTATTCAAAAACGTTAACTACAAAAACACATTTGTTTGTTTGTATTAAATCACACCTTCTACATGGCAAAAATTTTAAAATTGCTAATTTCCTAGACAACAACCATTATTTTTAACGGATTCTAATGATAAATTTCAAGGCCTACTAGATTTTTAAAATACGGCTGAATTATGTATTTCCCCAAAAATTATATAAATTGCATTCAGTCGTCTGAATTACTTGTGTAAAGTGCTTTTGGTTAGAGATTTTTTGTGAATTTTGTAAAAATATATAACAATGCCCTCGTTAAGGGAAGAAATATTTTTAATAGGCTATTCAAAACACCAAATAGTTGGTTCTAAACTTCCCTCGAAGGGGGACTGCCTCAAAGTTTTTTTTCATAATATGAGGACAACGAAATTAACTGCAAAAGATAGTGCTCATCTTGTGGTAAGAGAGTGTATAATTTTTTGGGAAAAGGCCCGTATCCCTGTTCACGATTTGCACTGGTGTACAAAAAAAATGTTGCGTCTGTATGAGGAATGGAAAGATTTAAAAAAAAATATATCTAGAGTGTCCGACATTCATAAAAACAGAAGAAAACTGTGGAGCGATAATTTAGGCGATCTCTTCGATATTGCTCGTACCGATGCACTGGAACTAATAGATTTAGAAGAAGACAAGCAATTTTTAATTAAACAAAGAATGAAAGGTCGCGAAGGTTGTATGTTGGGAGTCGACTGTAATCTAAAAAAAAAAGAGGAAAGAAAAAGAAATCGCAAAAAACAAGAAGAGTTGCGTAAAAAATTAAGTGACGAATTACCATCAACTTCATCAGGTAAAAATTTAATTAAATGTTAAATAACGTTGTTTTAAATTTTTGTTGGAAGTACTGAACTGTGACAAAATTTGTTTCAGCCTGCAATATGATTGAATTTTCCGCGTCTGAAGATGCTGCAACATCAGAGGAAGAATATTCTGAATGTTCGATTGAGGCAAAACGTTTTCGCAGTACTTCTTGTACGAAAAAGCAAAGTGTCTTAACGTCAAGACTAGCTGCAGTTTTCGACAAGTTAAAAATAAGTCAGAGAGATGCTGTACACTTATTGGTTGCAGTTATTGACGCCGTCGGACTTAACACATCCGATTATATTTTAAATCGAACCTCCATAAATCGGGAAAGAGCGCAATTAAGATTAACGCAAAGTGAAAAAATTATAGAAAAGTTTACTGCAAGTGATCAACCTTTGACCATCCATTGGGACACTAAACTGTTATCGACAATAACAGGAAAATCAGAAGACCGTTTGGCTATAATTGCTACGGCTCCAGGCCTAGAGCAAATTATAGATATGCCTGATATTCCCTCTGGGACTGGAGCGGAAATTTCTTCTGCAGTTTATGATGCATTAGAAGACAAACATATTTTGGAACGAACGGAAGCGTTTGTTTTTGATACAACATCATCCAACACTGGTAGATTGAAAGGTGCATGTGTGCTTTTGGAGAGATCAATTGGAAGAGAAATTCTATTTCAAGGCTGCAGACACCATATTTTCGAAATTGTTTTGGCAGCAGTTTTTACGGAGGCCAATGTTGGAGTGTCGTCTGGACCGGACATAACGATTTTTAAAAAATTCAAAAAACATTGGCCAGAAATAAATACAGATAGTTTTGTGCCAGGAATAGCTCATCCACGAATTATGGAAATTATAGGCGATAATGTTGGTGAACTTTTAGATTTTGCTTTAGGAAAAATGAACGATTCATTCCCGAGAAATGATTATAAAGAATTTTTGGAGTTAGTAATTATATTCCTTGGTGGCAATCCTCCTTCAGGAATAAAATTCAGAAAACCCGGTGCACTGCACTACGCAAGATGGATGGCCAAGGCTATATACTCTTTAAAGATAGTGATTTTTCGCAATCAATTTCCTGAAGTGACAGATTTTGAAATCAGTGCTTTGATAGAAGTAACAGGTTTCATTGTAAGTTGTTATTCAAATTTTTGGTTTGATTCAAATAAAGCGGATAAAGCTGCTTTAAATGATATTATGTTTTTGAGAAAATTGGAAAACTACAAAAGAGTCAATCAAAATATTGCGGCCAAAGCCATTTCAAAGGTATTAAATCATCTGTATTACTTAAGCGAAGAATGTGTGGGCTTTTCTTTGTTTGACGAAAGGATAGACAACATAAAAAAAAGCAAGCTAGTAGCGAAGATGTCTGTAGATATATCTGAAAATGAGGATGAAGAGATAGCAAAGAAGCTAATAATAAAGAAGGAAAACTTTAAAAGTTTTATTTTCAGAGACAACTCTGATATTTTACAAGATTTGTTTTCAAAAAATACCAAAAAAGTTTTCAAGAGATTTGGAATTTCAATAGAGTTTTTCAGCAACGATCCACGTTCTTGGAGTGTTACAGGAGAGTACCTAAGAGCGAAACAAATTATTCAAAACTTGGCTGTTGTTAATGATTGTGCTGAAAGAGGCATTCAGTTAATTCAAGAATACCATGACAAAATAACAAAAGATGAGGGACAGAAACAACATTTAATGAAAGTAACTATCATATATTATAACTTTTTTAATTTTTTTTTCTCTTGACATGGTTTAATATTTTACAGGTGGTACAAAAATATAGGCAGCTGTATTCAAAACATGCTAATCTATATTCTCTGCAAAAAGATTTTGATCTGTAGATTTTAAAAGAAAAAAAACCTACCAAATCACCGATCATAATTTTTGTTTTTAAAATTAGAAAAAGTAGTAGATTGATTTATATACATTGCCAATAATGGCATACATATATTAAACATTTTTGAAATAAAATAGTTTGTGGATCACTTTGACGCAAGGGAAATTTGAGAGTTAGTTCCCAAAAAAACCATTTGAGTGTCCTCTTTATTAAAAGTCTACAGAATCCAGATGTTTTTGTAAAATAAAGTAGAAAATATATGAGTTTCTCAACTTTATTTCATACTAGCTGTGAAATATGCAAATACCTGACCTTTGACCTGGATGCGCGTCCAGAAAACGTTGTCCGATTTGGCTCAAATTTTCGGCACAAAACTCTTGGACCTATTAGCACAATATTCCGTTGAAAAAACTTTTAAATTCGAACAAAAATTTTTTTACATACAAACCATTGTCACCCTAATGTACACTGAAAAAAAAAGAAAAATTTTCATCTAAAATAAAATTTCTTAAAATGCTTTTCAATATGATATTTTGTGTTGGTCAGCATAATTTAAAAGCATATCAAACATTCTGCTTCAGCCTTAAAGTTATAAGTGAATACATAAAGCTCATTTTGTAAAGTAATAACATGAATTTTAAACTTAGGACTTACACTGATTTTTCCAAGTGCTTTTTAGTTCACAGCTGCAAACTATTTTTTAAACGGAATCATACGTTAGGCAACAACAAAATCTACATTGAATATCTCGGTCGCTAATGTGTACCAACAAAGCAAGCTTTGCTCTTTCGTATAACCAAAAAACAACAAAAAACGAAAAAGACAAAATTGTTCGTGTATTTTGAATTGCTTGGTGCTGAGTGCTGTGTATGTATATTAGAATACACTGCCTATGCCTAAGTTCTTTTATAAAAACAAATATGCATCGAGCGTATAGGCCTTGGGCATACATGCTATACGATATCCTACGAGTTCCCGAAAAAGTTCTAGATCTAAAATTACTGAGTAAGGTTATTAATGGACGTAAAAAAGAGATGGTTATAGGTATATGTCAGATATGATCAATGTATGGGAACTAGATCCAAAAAATGTCCGGTAAAGATCAAATTTAAAAAGGTCTCAAAAACATATTAAGACTAAATTTGTGTAAATGTCACACTTGCACACCTTAAAATAGACTTAATTCAATATTGGAAGGCTGTTTTATTGAAAACTATGGCTAAAATCGTTCCTAAGCTTTTTTAATTGGAATCATGATATAAGGATTTAAATCAAATTTGATATCGTTACATACAATAATATGAATAGAGACTTTTATATTGTGGCTAGATCTACACACCGTTTGAAAGAAAATTGTTCAAAACATACTGTCAGTTGCGACCTGTAGTTTGCGTACACAGACAGACAGACGGATATTGTTAATCCGATAAATCCGCCTTAGCTATGAATTTTAGGTAGTTACAAACATCATCACAAACTCATTATACTCTAATGAAAGGTATAGGGTATAACAACAAAGCAATCTACACATTTAAATTCTTAATGGCTTCGCTTGCGAAATGAAAATTACAAATATTCTCGTTCGTGCATTAAACCATTATTTACATAAGATTTAAAAAAAAAACAAACACACATTTTAGAATTGTATATAATTTATTAATTAAATTAATTATAAACTTTAAAATTATTTGTTTTCCCATATTCAACAAAGTCAATATTGGATATGAATAATAAATGTAATTTTTAGTGTACGAGTGAGTACATATTCCAACTGTATTAAAGGTTGAGATTATTTATTCTAACTGCCGTTACTATCAACTAACGTCAAATTTTTTTGCACTGGCACACGTTCGCAGACATTACAACATATGGTAAATTTCATTTCAAGTTAAATATGTTGATCTAAAATGTTGCTTAGTTATAAATAGACACTACAATAGAGTTTTTTAAAACATTTATTACGCTGATAAAATATATCGAAGGAAATCGCTATCTGGAGACTGTAAGGTTTAATAAAACAGTTAAAACGTTTTCACATAAATTTATTTATGTATTTTTTCATTGCATTTTATTAACTCTTTCTTTTAACTCATACTCTCTGTCTGTCTGTCTGTCTGTCTGCCATGGGCGGACCCCATTCCCCCTTATCCAATTGATCTCAAACTTGGCCCGTAGTCTTGTCGTGACTACAGATTAATTTTGGAGTAGTCACTCACAGTCACGCATGGTCACGCACCGTCACGGAGTGATCTAAATGTCATTTACGCTCATCCGATCGATCTCAAACTTGGTCCATACACTTGCTGTGAAAAACGATTAACTTTGACTTAGTAACGCACAGTGACGCGTGGTCACGCACAGTCACGGAGCGATGTAAACGTCATTTACCCTCATCCGATCGATCTGAAACTTTGTCCATACACTTGCTGTGAAAAAAGATTAACTTTGACTTAGTCACGCACAGTGACGCGTGGTCACGCACAGTTACGGAGCGATCTAAATGTCATTTACCCTCATCCGATTGATCTGAAACTTGGTCCATACACTTGTTTTAAAAAAAGATTAACTTTGACTTAGTCACGCACAGTCACGCTTGGTCACGCAAAGTCACGGAGTGATCTAAATGTCATTTCCCCTCATCCGATCGATCTCAAACTTGGTCCATACACTTGCTGGGAAAAAAGATTAACTTTGACTTAGTCCCGCGCAGTCACGCATGGTCACGCACAATCACGGAGTGATCTAAATGTCATTTCCCCTCATCCGATCGATCTCAAACTTGTTCCATACACTTGCTGTGAAAAAAAGATTAACTTTGACTTAGTCACGCACAGTCACGCATGGTCACGCACAGTCACGGAGCGATCTAAATGTCATTTACACTCATCCGACCGATCTGAAAATTGGTCAATATACTTGCTGTAAAGAAAGATCAACTTCGACATAGTCACGCACAGTCATGGAGTGATTTAAAACCCATTTTCCCTTATCCGATCGATCTAAAACTTGGTCGATAGACTTGCTGTGAAAAAAGATTAACTTTGACATAGTCACGCACAGTCACGGAGAGATTAAAACCCCACTTCCCCTCATCCGATGGATCTGAAACTTTGTCCATAGACTTGTTGGGGCCAAATATTAATTTTAAGATAGTCACACATAGTCACGTACAGTCACGGAGATATTCAACACTCATATGCATAAGGAAAGAAAGAGTTTTAATAAAAACTTTGCTTTTATGGGTTAGATTATTTACACCTGTCTTTATATGTCAATAAGTAACTAGTTTAAAGGTTTGGGTGTTACTTATCTTATATCAATACTTAAGATAACTAATATTTAATGTTGGTATAAAATAATTTTTACTTTTCAATAAATTATTTGAAATACATTGCACCAGATAACATAAATCTCGTAAATAACTCTGATGGGTGCATCGCTTTAGTTTTCTTGAACCTGACATCATTGTTAGTATGAGATGCAAGTTGAATTGTATGTTTAAGACTAGAATTTTTTATTACCCCATGGATTGGGCTGAAGTTGAGGTCACGGTGTATATCTTCATTGGATATGTACCATTCGACGTTTATGATAGTTCTTAGTATTTTTGATTGAGCTTGTTGGATAATTTTTGTATTTTTGTTGCTTGCAGTTCCCCAAAGTTCTGCACCATATTTCCAAATAGGAGCTATTATTGTTTTAAAGAAAAGTAGTTTATTCTGTATTGATAAAGTCGATTCCTTTCCAAATTTGTACTTTACTTCGTTTTTTTTTCGGATGATGTGTTCTTTCCAGATATTTAGCTTTATTATCCTTGAGAATTGTAGTGTTGTTTATTGCGATTTGTTGATGGTCACTGATATGTCTATTTGTGTAAGTTACTTGGACAGTTTTTTCACCATTTACTAGTATGCCCCAGGTTTCAAACCAGTTTACTGTTGTGTCCAGCAGTTTTTGGAGGTTTGAGATAGCCAGTTATATCTTTATTTGATGACATTAGGATAGTGTCTTCTGCAAATGTAACAATCACATCAGAGTTTCTTGTTGGGATAGGATGTCTGCTGTGTAAAAAAAATCAAAGTGTTGGCCCAAGAACTCTGCCTTGGGGAACTTCAGCTTCCATTTTAATTACTCTTGAACATTCATCAATCAATAAATTTGTCCAAATACACCAATAATTTTTTATTAATGTTATAAGTTCGAAATTCATGTAAAGGAAAATTTTTTTAATGTTTTATGTCTTTATATTGATTGCTTCTTATTCTTCTTTGTGTTAGAATCAAAGTAAAATGCCCTTGAAGATGTTGACAAAAACTCAACGAAACGTCGGGAAATAATGAAATAAAGAATTTTTATTTTACATTTAATAAAATTGACCAAAAAGCCCCACGTACACTCTATAATACATATTCATCTTTGTATTTTACATAAAAATGTCTGTCAGTAAATAAATTCGTAGTATGAGAAAGAAATTCGTTGCCATACACTGTCAAACACTCTCGCTACGTCCAGGTATAAAAATTTTTTTTTATATCAATTTCTGATGAGATTTTGTATGGCACTCTATGTATTTGCTGGATCGTAGAGCGCCTGGGTCTAAGGCTAAACTGATGCGCTGGCATAAGAGTTATTTCTTTGAGTATGGATTCTAATAGTTCAAAAATAAGTTTTTCGAATAAGTTCGATAAAAGTGGTAGTAGACTAATTTTGGTGTGAAATAGCTTTTGTAGCGTCTTTGCAGAGCTTAGCAACAGCGATTATTTCAGCAACTTTCCATACTTTTGGAAAATATTTCATTGATATTAAAACGTTAAAAATATTTCTGATAAGACCTTTTGTTGGTAGTTCTTTTAATAGTTTACCTGTTACCCTGTCATAGCCAGGAGATTTGTTAGCATCAATTTTTATTTTGATAGTATTTTTTTATTTTTGATGTGACCATTTGTGGTTGGAGTGATATTTGACAGATAGATTTTGTTTATCCTTTGGATTGGAAAAAGTTTCGTAGAAATCATCAGCTAATACTTTAGCCTTTTTACTATGATTTCTGGCCCACGATACGTCAGATTTTTGGATGGGTGGTTGGTGAATGATGGTATTGTTAATTTTCCTTGTGACTTACCATAATGAATATTTTGTTGTCCTGTTTGCATCAAGGTTTTCGAGATAACTTTTCAGTTTGCCCTGGTTGTCCTTTCGCTTTGCCTTTATCTTATCGTTGATAAATGCTGATATACTATATACATATGTTTGGTGTTTGAGTTATTGTGGGTGTAGAATCAGATACACAATACAAGAGGGTATCATTAAAATATGCTATTGAGCTGTCCACTTTGTCTTTGTTTTTAAGTGGTATCTTTATATCAAGTTTATTTTCAACAATCTCTCTAAAGCATTCCCAATCTGTTTTCTTGTTATAAGAAAATTTGTTTTGAGTCGCAAGAAGAACATTACTTTCTATTTAAGTATTACGGGCGAGTGATCAGAGGATAATTCGAGACACGATTCTATTTTTAAGTGCTCATGTTTTATATTTTGGGTGATGAAGAAGTCTATTAGATCAGGTTTTTTGTTTAAATTTGTTGGCCAGTAAGTAGGCTCTCCAGTACTTAAGAATTTGCTGTTTGTTTCCCAAATGGATTCAAGTAAATGTCTGCCCTTTGTAAGAGTTATTCTGTTGAAGTCTCCTCCAGCTATAATAAAATTTATTTATAACAAGTAAGTATACCATGCGTTTAGAGACCCTATCTCATAGGCCCAACTAACTGGACATAGAAAATAAGCTTAAACCAAATTTGAGTGGGATTTTTATAATTTTTTTTTGCTGCAGATATGAAAAAGTTTATATCGGATGCTATATCTATATGGGGACTAGGCCCACAATTGGACCTATCCTGATTATGTTTGATAAAGTCTCTTGTATTTTGCAAAAATATATACAAACAAAATTTGAGAAGAATCAGTGCAATATTTTTGTTTTTGATAGATTTAAGTGAGGATCGGGAAGCAGCTCTATATAGGGCCTTTGACTAAGAGTTGTCCCATAGGGATCATTTTTGGACTACTCATTAATGGATATAATAAACACATACAAACCCAATTTGAGTAATATCTATATGACAATTTGGATCTTATAGCAATTTATGTCCATTTCATAGTGGTTATTTGTATGGGGGCTAGGTCTGAACATGGACCGATTCTCACGAATTTCAATAGCGTTCATCCTATGGCCGATAAAAGCTTATACAAAATATATTCATATTTGCGACCTGTAGTTTGATTACAAGGTTTACATGGACACACAGACGGACGGACGGACGGACATCGTTAAATCGAATCAGTTAGTGATTCTGATTCGATCGGTATAATAAAAGATGGGTGTAGGTCAAATATTTTTGGTAGTTACAAACAGCAGCACTTAGTGGTATAGGTTATAAAAATGGACTAATTTTTTGGTAGGAATTTAAAACTAGACTCCTGAATGAATGGTCCTTAACTACCCTAATTTCATAACATTTCTGATCTCTTGTAACATCTTTCTGAATATTATTATAGACAAAACACGAATCTATAGACCACTAAACACACAACGCTAAATTATTTTTCACACACTCATCAAATTTTTTTGGTTTACTATGTGTAGTTCAATTAACTAGTTTTTAGTACAATTAATCCACTCCAAAAAAAAAACACACAAATCTTAGTCTCCGGGGTCTATATAAACCCCATCCAGAATTTAAAGTCTCTTTTAATACAAATTATTATCACTTGGATTTACATTGATTCTTCATACAAATAGAGGATTTATTAAATCCAAAAAAGTAGGATGTAATTTTGTAGGTTAGAACAATTTTTGACAACTTTAATTATATTTAATACAACAATTTGTTTTTAATGTTTATAAAAGGCAACCGAGTAATTTTGTAAATATGTTCAAACATTTTATGTTCCATCTGTTTCACATTTAATTATACTCTATACCACTTGTGGACAGGGTATAATGAGTTTGTGCTACCAAAAATATTTGACCTAGGCCCATCTTTTATTATACCGATCGACTCAGAATTACTTTCCCAGTCAATTTAGCGATGCCCCATGTCCTTGTAATAAAACGACATGTCGCAACTATGAATATATTTTAATGAAATATGATATATAAGCTTCCATCGGCCATAGAATGAACGCTATGAAAATTGGTGAAAATCGGTACTTGCTCGGACCTAGTCCCCATACAAATTATCATACAGATCTCGTTCAAATTGGGTTTGTGTGTGAATATTACATCCATTAATTAGTGGTCCAAAAAGAAACGCTATACAATTTTGCACAGGCTTTTCTCAAATTTGGTTTGTATATGTTTTTGCAAAAAATATGTGATTTTTCCAAATATGGTCACGATCGGTCCAATTTTCGACCCCATAGCATCCGATATGAACATTTTTAAAAAATTAATAAAAATTCCACTCAAATTTGGTTTATGTTTATTTTCTATACCAAATTAGTTGGACTTAAGTGCAATTCTCTAAACGCTTGGTATAGGGTATCGCATATCTATTTATAATTTTATTTAAGTGAACTTCAATTTGGAGTTACTTCTTCGGGATCAGTAAAATGTTCTGAAGGTATTAGTTCTTATTTTCGTATATTTATTTTCTGGTTGATTAAAAAATAAATAAATAAAATAAATGATTGTTAATTTTGAGCACATTACATCTGATAACATTGTAGAACAGTTTTCAGAAAAAATTTAAATCCCGTAGACTTTCATAATGGCTTTTAATGTTTGCAAAGTCGTTAGGAGCAAGTCCTAACCCACTAATGGCAAAATTCAGCGGTCTCGATCAAATGGACACACAATATTGATACGCGTGTAAAGCGCGTACGCGAATTGATCTACAATAAACAGTGAAACGCGGGTATTTTTTAACTAAATATTCAAAATCTATTTAGTTTGATTATGGAGCGAATAAAAGTGGAATTTTGTGGTACACTGTTGTCGAATAAATCTTTGAAAAGATAAAAATAAAAATAAAAATAAATAGGATAAAGGAAATTCAAAATATTTTTTTTTAAGGCTGCACTCTCTTTAAGGGTGGAGGGGGGGGGGGAGGTTTTAAAAGCGAAAAAGGCGTATTTTCATAATTTTTTTTTTAAGATACGAATAATGCTGGATTATTTACGAGGCCGGATCAATAAGTCCGTGACTTTTATAATGAACCAGTTTTTTTTTTTTTTTTGCAAAAAAAGAATATTTTTCAACACAATCTCATTTTAGCTCAATACACTCAGGCCAATGTTTCTCCAATTTTTGTATCGTATTTCATATACACGTTATAGTATAACATTTGAAGAAGCTTTGAAAAAATTTTCAATCAAAAATTTTAATAAGTCCGAGACAGCGAATCTCCGGAGGCTCCTCGACCGAATCATGTAAAATAAAAATAAAAAAAATAGAAATGCGTTTAAAAGCTGTTATGTTTCCTGAGGTAGCCACGCGAAGTGAAAAACACTTTTGCTATAAAACTTCGGTGAATTTGTTGTTAAAAAATTTGGAAGAAAATGGATAATAAAAAGAACTCCGTGGTTACGTGGATATTTATGTGTAGAAATAATGTGTTAAATTTCAAAAGAATCAGTCAGGTAGATTTTTAGTTATGATTTTCACGAACTTCGAACATGTTATTTGCGATACAATCGATTTAAAGTTTTTTAAAAATTGATTTATATATGATATACCGTATTACTTGAAATTTTGCCACAATACTTTCGACATGTTGTACACTCAGAAAAAAAAGGTTTTAAAATCTTACCGCCCACCCTTAATACAATTTTACAATAATGTTATATCCTTATTTTAGGTGAAATATTCAAAATTGTGGACCTCTGGCTCTACCAATTAATAAATTAAAAAAAACTAACTTATTCTAAACCACAATAATATCGTTTATCTTACGATAGAAACTTGTTTACATATAGCACTAATCGAGATATCATTTAAAAGTTATTGAGACAGCCTTGGCATATAGCAAAATTTTATTTGATAGAGCTATCTTTTCTCTTATACCATGATTAAATTTTGGAATAAAATATATGTTGTTGCTGGTTGTCAGCTCTCTCTACACTAAATGTCATTAGTGAGTTCATATTCGTTTCAGAGTTTTAAGTGAAAAAGTGAAATTTAGATATGTATATATATTAGGGTGGCCCTTAATAAAAAAAGTGTTCAAATTCACACCCCCTAGAAATATATGAATAGGAAAAAAGTGAGAAATACAAAGTTTTGGGTCAATCAAAAAACATTTAGAGGTGCCTCAACGCGATTGAAAATTTGAAGTGTGTTTATATGGGGAAAGTATGACTTTTTTTTTCAGATTTTACGAAAATTTCGTTCTATAGATTATTTTTTCCGACAAATTATTATATAATTCGGGATCAGTATTAAATTATCTTTCCAAAAAGCTATAAAAATCGAATCAAAACTCGCCAATAAATAGCAAATGCCCCAGACCACTTTGTGCCAAAAAAAAAAACTAGATCATGAAATTTGATGACATTTTTTTCAACTTTAAGAAATTAATTAAAGCCAATATTTTATTTTAGAGTATATACATGTAAGTACTCAGATATGAAGTATTGTTTTATTACCGCCTAGTAAACCTATTAAGCATTGAGACCGAAAATGGAAAATTTTTTTGATAAAATTTTGAAAACTCCTTTTTCAAGTTTTGAAAAATTTTAAATTGATCTAGCTCTTTAAAGTCTTGTTTAATGCATTTTAGGGATTAACTGTATGAATTTTTAGGTAAATCCCTGTGCCAGAATTTTTTTTGACAAGGATTTTAATTTTGCGGATTTCAAGCAAAATGGAATTTTTGTAAAATATTCTGTAAATGTACTATTTCTAAATACTTTATACCAAAAATTCATTAGTTTTCTACTTTTAAATGTTATATTTTATCTTAGTAGCCTAGGGTTTCGGAAAAAAAATATTATGACCCCATTAACCCTTTTGGATTTGGGGTTACATATGACCCCAATCTAATAAAATACAATTTATTCAAAAAATTCAAATATTTTGGAAGTGCTATTGAATTTTTAGATGCGACGCTAAAAATATAATAACTAAATGTGTAGAACTTCCGTTCCAAAAATTTAAGATAAATGCGAGACCGTTAACCCATTATATGCCAAGGCCAGCTTTCGACTTTAAAATTACGGAAAACGAGTTTTTCTATTAAACCCGATGAAACCACTATTTAGAATTTAAGAAAAATAATGCGGTTAATTTTTGCTTATTTAACCCTTCAGTGCTCCTGGGATCAAAATAATCCATTGTGATATATCTTTGGTGCAATTATCTGCTTATTGCTCGCGAATATAAATTAAATCAACTTTGAACCAATTTTGTTATAAAATTATTTTATGTAAAAAACTATCTATATTTTTCTAAATAAAATAAGAAGACCCACAAATGACTTAAAAGTAATAAAAGACATTTTATTCAAAAGAATATGAAATATAAAATTAATATAATAATATAAAATTAAAGAAAATCAATACTTATTGCAATTCGTAAGTGATTACAGAAAACAATTTGAATCGCACACTAAATCATCCTTAAATACACCAAAATAAATAGAATTAATTTTATATTTCGCATCCATATTTGTCGGTCTTGAAATTTTCAATCGATTTCCGGCGTAATTTTTTTTATCCGATTATCCGCAAGCTTTAATTTTATTAGTTTTATATTGAAAGGTAACAAACTGTACCCCGCCTATCCCCAAACTCGCAATTTGAAAAATGTCCATATAACGTAGGACCACTCTAATATATATGTATATATATATATATGACAAAGTTAATATCGGATGATATTTTTGTATTAGGACTAGGTCGAAAAATGGAGTAATCAGTATCGTATTTGGTAGTCACTTATTTTTCGCAAAAATATATATATAAAACAAATTTGAGAACAATATATGCAATAATTTTGTTTTTTTGACAGATTTTTGATCGGGAATGAGCTTTATATATGGACTATGAGAAAAATGTTCTTACACGGGAGTACTAATTAATGGGATCTAAGAAACCTAAATTGGCCGACATCTGTATGATAATTTGGATCTTCTGACAATTTAATAGGTCTCAAAATGCTGCAATTTAAATACTGTTTATGCTATGGTCGGCGAAAACTTATATACAAAAGTTCATTAAATAAACACACAGTATGACGGACAGACGGACGAACGGACATTGCTAAATCAGAAAATGATTCTGAGTCAATTGGTATACTAAAAGGTCAAATATTTTTGGTAGTTACAAACATCAGCATAAACTCAATATACTCTGACTGCGGAGTGGTATATATAAATTTACCAAAATAAAATATATCAAAACCTAACAATCCTAATGAGGAAACTTAGTATGAATTAAAAAAAATTAAATTTCAACACGACAGGCAAATTAACTGATGAAAATCTCATTAAAATGGTATTTTATCATTACTATAAAGGAAATCTGCAAAAAAATTAGCTGAATTGTTTTCAGTGAAGGTGAGAACCATCTATATATAATATAATAAATCGTGCTGAAAAGGAAGGAAGACTCGATTTGAAGATAACAACAAGCAGAAAAATGTAGCTAACACGCCGGGATGAAAACAAAATAATTAAAACTATTCTTAAAAACTCCCACGCTAGTACAACAATGTTAGCGCAAAAATTGAAAAATGACTGTGGAGTGATAGTGTTACATGATACGGTGCGACAAGTCCTTAAAAACCACGAGCTGCAAGAAAGAAGCAATTACTCTCGGCGCAAAATGTAAAAAAAGCTTTATTTTGCCACAGAGCACATTTCATGTCCAATTGAGTACTGGGAAGATGTTATTTTCTGTGATGGAAGTAAAGTTATGCTCTACTATCACGATGGACCTCAAAAAGTTTGAGGACAACCACTGACTGCTCTTCAAAACAAAAATATTATTCCTACCGTTAAACTTGGAAAATTATCCGTAATGGTATGCGGATGCATATCAAGTAAAGGCGTTGGAGAAATAAGAATTTTAGAGAAAACAATGGCAAAAGAAGTATATTTCGATATTTTAAAGGAAGATTTGACCACCAGTGATAAAAATTTTGGAGTAAAAGTTGAAATACAAACTTTATCAAGATAACGACCCTAAACATAAATCATATTTTTTCAGAACTTGGTTACTCTACAACTGCAGTAAAGTCATCGATACGACAGCACAAAGTCCCGATATGAATCCAATAGAAAATTTGTAGATGCATTTGAAGAAGAAGGTGGCAAAAAGAAATCCCAAAAAGAAAAATGATTTGAGAAAATTTATAAAATAAGAATGCTTTAATGGGACGACTGTAATTGTTGCTCAATGTGGACACACAAAATATTAGGCGATACAGGTTTACACTTCTGCTGTATTACTCACCTACTTTGAATGTGTTGAGTTTTGCAAACAATTTTTTGACACTATTTAATATGCGATGTTGGTTTTACTTTCTTGTATCCTGATTTTTTTTTCGTTGAAATTATATATCTTTTTTTTTTGTATTCTAGTTACAAATTAATTACTACCCCTAATTAACCTTTAAAAAAAATATATATATAAATTTAATGATTTGCGTTTGTTATTCGGTCTTTAAGTAAAATAATTTAAAATATTTTCACTGTGCAATCAATTTCTTGACAAACTGTATGTTTGTATGACTTTTGAAAATTATTGTAATATTTAATTTGAATGAAAAAAAAAATAAATATACAGACTCGGTTTATTGTATTATGTTGAGATGAAACCATACCTACTCCAATAGAAACTTATCAAACATATTTTGTTGTATAAGTCATTTTTTAAATTTAATATTTTCTTTTTAGCCAATATGAGCTTCAGTTTGCTTTTAATGCGGTTAGCTGATTTTCCTTTCGTAGTAAAATTTTTTTTTTTTTGCAATCAGCTTTATTAACTTTGTGTACTCAGCGAACTAAAATCCTCTGATAATTATAATTTAAACACAAAATAAAAAGTTCAATTAATAAGCATTTTGATGAAATATGACAGAAAAAAATGCATTTAAAGAAAAATCTATAAATCGATTTCTTGTGACTGATGTTTTGTTCTAACGTTTTATCCCGATTTTAACCAAACGTATATTATTTGAAAGGGATTTCTATTAAGCCGTTTTGTAGATTTACAGATTTTTAAATGTTTTCCTTTATTTTGAGTAAATTGCATTTAAATGTGCTACTAACACATACATAAAATTATACAATGCTATGTGTATGTTTATTAAATTTGTTAATGAGTTTGTTTTTTGTGTTGATTTGTGAATTTAATGAAAAAATAAAATTTCCTAGAATTTGCACTCGAATTTCGAGGGCTGGAATCTGCAAATATACAAATATATGCAACCACTAATCGATGTCATTTTTTGATTCGATTAGATATTTTGTCCATGATAGATATTTTGCCAGAAAGTCCTGATGCTAGATATTATATTAACCATGGAATTTTAATGAATTTTTCACTTAACACGCCACCATAATTCGGAAACCCTAAAAGTCGATGTTTAAATTTTCAAAAAACTGTCCCAGTTTAGTTTAGGTTAGTTTAGCTGGTTTACTTCTAAGTAAAAAATAATATTTTAAAGTAATTCGGTACCAAATGCAATGCCCCATCAGGACATTTTGTTGAATTTTGTAATTCACTCATTCATTCAATCCTTTAGAGACTATTACTACTTTACTTCCGCTTATAGCTTTTGAATTTTTCATGATGTCAATAAAAACGTTGCATATTTTCCTTTTGTTAATACCAATACATATTTGTGTAGGTATGAATGCAATGTCTACCTTAATATATCGACATATACTTTACATTTTTATGTAAGTAAACATACATAGAGATGATGTGTGTAGTGTAACTAATATATGCTTATACAAAAAATATGTTTTTAAATGCTTAAAGTTCCGAAAGTCCCATATATCAAGAAGAGCCAAAAAAAAAAGAATATTCAACGCTTGCATAAAATCCGTACATATTTATGAATGAGAGTTCTGGCACGTAGTTGCTCGGGATGTGAGTTCTCTTATATTTTTTATAAACAGTTGTCTGCGGAAAGTTCTAAAAACATTTTTGCCTCAAAATGTATAAAACCATAGACTGTTTAGTGAAGCAAAATAAACATCTAAAAATAACGAAATAGTAAGAAGAAAGTGTCGGTGGATTGGGCACGCCTTGCAAGGGCCACTTAACGATACAACAAGAAGTTAATAGGTTCTGCAAGGAAGCCGAAGAAGGGCGACACAAATAGAATCTGCTCGAGGACATAAGATATGGAACCAGATTAAAGCACAAGCATTGGGCAGAATTGCATGGAATTATTTTTTTATGGGCCTGTGCTCCTTATAAATACGAGGGGATTTAAGTATATATAAAATAAATCAGTATAGCGTTAAAATTTCTTCCTTTTCAAGTTTAAGTTTTTAAGAAATACATGAAGCTATTAATATGTGTCACATTGTGAATATAATAAAAATATTTTCACATGCTGACAAATATTGAAAGACAAATGCAGATTTGCATGGTGTACGACACTCTGTTGTGCATGGTATTCATAATTTTTGCAGATATTTGTAACTAAAATAATTTTTGATACACTTTGTGTTTTATCGAACAACTGATAACTACATTCTGAGTCGATTTAGCGAGTGCCTGTTCCTCAGTCTGTGAGTTTTCGTGAACTTTAATCAACTTAAAGATGAACTCTACTGAATATAATAAACGTTGCTCTATGTTTGGATGTAGCTTCTTTGGAGGACTCATTGTCTCCTAAAAATTATACATAATATATACACTACCAAGAGGCATTTGAAATATGAGCCAAATATATCTAGATTTGGAACTGGCTTTTATATTGACCACGCGCTAGGACAGCAATTGAACATGTTTTTAGGTCATAAACATAAAAATATTGAGTTTTAATGAGGTAATGTAAATATGCGCACATCATAATGAATCCATATAAAATTCTTATCATATATGCTCCTTCACAGATCCCCAGACAACAAATATACTACAATGTAATTCATGTATGCTTTATGCTAACTGTTTATACCCAACGTCATTAAGCAATTATGGTGGCTATTGGACCAACAGGTGTTAGACCTAAATAACATGGTGTAGGGTATGGTACAGTTGCCTGACAGAGATTATAACTTTTTTGTTTGTTCTTCTGAAAGTTGTTATAAGGCCTTTAGAGTTACCTTGAGTTGTGTGTGTATGCGTGATAGTGTATCTGCCTTTGTTTCATTGTGTCTGTCACATCAGATATTGACGATATCGTTGTCTTTTTGTATGTTTAAATCTACTACTGAAGCATAGCTGAATAAAAGTTTTTCTTTTTTTTTTTGTATGTCTTTTATTTGAATGCAAAGACATTCATCCGACTGTGATTCTTGAACATATTCATCCATTTTTACGGTGGTATATGTGTGGTATTTTATATTCACACATAATATGACTTTATTAACAAAATATCACAGCAAAAAGAATACTATTACTTTGTGGCTTCCTGAGATGACTGAATATCTAACTTCTGAGAATACACTTTGTTAAATGAAATTTAGGGACTCTAAGCCTTTATGAACATTGGTACTATGAAAGAAGTACATTTCAGCTGTTGAAAAAAGACTTAGCACATGTCACATTCATTGTCTTATAGAAACAGGTTTTTTAGCGATGGATAACCAAACTCTTCCCTGTAAACCTGCTGCTGGGTGAACAAAGTTTTTTTTTCTGCTGAAATACAGACGCTTTTTATTGTATTGAATATTTTATATATTTGATTCAATAATGACACCCAATTTGACTGCTGCCATCTGTTGGTGCCCTAAAACAATCAATATGTTTCAGGTTGGCAGCCGTAGTAGCAACAAAAATTATTCGATTAATCGAACAAAACAATTTAGCTCGATTAATTCAAAATGTATGATATTTAAATGAAGAATAAGATTTATTTTATGTTTTTATTTTTCATTAGTCCAATACATTTTCAAATACTACCAAAATTTTTTTTTCTATTTTTCATTGATCGAATAAATTTTCAAATAATTTAAATAATTTTTGTTTTTCTTATATATTTGAGTTTTACTTCAGAAACATACAGAATTAAAAAGTCATACAAACAGCATGTTATGTTTAATAAGCATAAGCATAACTTTTATAATATACATAGTTGCTTTTTTTATGACAAAAAATATGTTTTATTAGTCGGAAGCACAAGATTTCGAGGAAATTTAGAACTTTAAAAAAATATATATATAAAGTAAAATTTAAATAGAATCTTTTAAAACCAAAGTCACGACCATTTAAAGTTTGAATATCTTATAAGAAATTTCGTAGTGAAATAGTTTATATAGAGGTTGATATTTTTGACATCTTGGGTTCCTAAATATCTACTTTGATTGAAATAAGGAATTTCGAAAACATCGGATATTTGGCCACCTTCTTAGAAAATCTAGATATTCTTTATCTGCTCTCCTTAAAGGAGAACTAGGTGAAAGAGCATTTTCGAAATATTCATTTATAAAAACTAAAATCGAACTCGTTTGAAAAGAAAACGATGTGATAAACTTCTGAAAGTAAAATTATTCTAGTAAATGAATATTATCTTAAAAGATTAGTTATCTTAAAAGATTTAAAAGATTAATAATCTTTTAAAATATTTAAAAGATTAATAAATTTTTAAAATATTAAAATATTAATAATCTTTTAAAATATTTAAAAGATTAATAATTTTTTAAAAGATTATTGTTGAAACGTAAAAGATGATTCTTTAATCGCGGAATTTTTAAAAAATTGTTCACCTGTTCGAACGATCAAAAACATGCGATCGAATGATGCCATATCCTATATACTACCGGCTGACCCGAGTACTGAATCCGTTATTTCAGACAAAGATCAGAAATTGCCCAAAAATGAATAATCAAATATTCTAAAAATGTCGCATAAATTATGAAACGCGATCGGAGAAAATATGAAAATTTAGAACCTCAAAAAAAGACCAACTCTCTAAAAATTTGGACTTTCGTTTAAAATTATTTATTTTACTAAAAATAGAAGGCGTTTTGAGGTATAACGATTTTTTGTTTTTAAATGGAAAATTTCAGACTAACTGTTCGATTGAATGCAATAAATTGAAATATGTTCATGTTTGACCCCGGCTAATTGGCAAATTTTTTTTTTTTATTTTTAAATAGCAAAGTGGGTCCATGTTTTTCTTTACATTTCTGATCTTACAAAAATTATACGGTTCTCTTCAACCTAAATTTGTAAAGGGTTAAGGCAGACTTGTAGGATAAATATTTCATTAGTTGTAATTCAGCAGAATAAAAGAAGGGGCTCAACAGTAACAAGTAACAGTTTATCAAACTTTTAACATTGGCTATTTGTATACGCTATGCCACTGAGTTGAAGAGGGTACAATGGGCTGTGTAAATTTTTGTAACTGGACAAAGTGGCATAGATTTTCGGCAATGGTTATAAGAAGTACAATTTTGGAGCTTGCCCCTGTATAGAAATATCATCCAATATTAATTTTTGATGTATACACATCTATACGCCCAGGGGGGTAATTTTATATTTCACAATACAATCAAAAAAACAGCGTAACATGTGAGCTCACATGTTACGCTGTGAGCCGTAAGACAAATCGGTGTGACTTATGACTGTGTTTGTGAAAAAAATATGATATGTTTAAAAATTAAAAATGAAAATTAAAAATTAAAAATAAAAAATAAAAAATGAAAAATGAAAAATGAAAACGAAAAACGAAAAACGAAAAATGAAAAACTAAAAATAAAAAATTAAATATAAAAAATTAAAAATAATAAATGAAAAATGAAAAATAAAAAATGAAAAATAAATAAATTAAAAATTAAAAATTAACAATAAAAAATGAAAAATAAAAAATAAAACATAAAAAATGAAAAATGAAAAATAAAAATTAAACTTGGAAACTGAAAAACGAAAAATTAAAAATGATATACAAACAATGAAAAATAAAAAAATTAAAAATTAAAATTTAAAAACGAAAAATGAAAAATAAAAAATTAAAAATTAAAAATGAAAAATAAAAAATTAAAAATAATAAATGAAAGATGAAAAATAAAAAATTAAAAATGAAAAATGAAAAATAAAAAATTAAAAATGAAAATTAAAAAATTAAAAATAAAAAATGAAAAATAAAAAATTACAATTGCAAAATGAAAAACGAAAAATTAAAAATGAAAAACAAACAATGAAAAATAAAAAAATTAAAAATTAAAACGAAAAATGAAAAATAGAAAATGAAAAATTAAAAATTAAAATTGAAAAATAAAAAAATTAAAAATAAAATAGAAAAACGAATAATTAAAAATGAAAAATGGAAAATAAAAAATGAAAAATAAAATGTGAAAAATAAAAAATTAAAAATAAATAAAAAATGAAAAATTAAAAATTAACCGGCTGAAATAATAAATAATATTAAATATTTCTATATTAACAGAGCCCCTGCAGTTGACTGCTATAAGTGATACACAGATGGCGCTTTCTGTTTGATTTTAAAAAAATGTCATAAAAAATTTTTAATTACTAGATGTTTACACATCTCCCATGTGATCGGACTCACATGATTTTTTTTATATCTTCCGGCATTGTAGTTGGACTGAAGAACCTTTTTTACTTAAGATTATCACTGACTCGAATCATTACAATTTATAAGATCAATTTTTTTTGTTATTTATATCTACACCGAGAGAAATCCATGCAACATTTTGCGAAAACAAATTTTGTAGCCAATTCTAAGGTTTTATTATACTATAATATTTTAAGTGAAGCTTTAAGTTTCATGGCGTTACGTCGTCGTGCGAAAACTAGCTGAAAAGGTAGGCATTTTAAATTTTCGCATATTGACCAATAATTTAGAGATGAGAAAGCTGTCTGAAGGTTGGATACCTCGTTTGTTCGCAATAGAACAAAAACAGCGTCATGAAAATATTTTAGTAGCGGGTTTGGTAATTCGAAACCATTGATGAGAAATGGTTCCGCCACTTCACATCTGAGACAAACGAACCATGAAAACAGTGGACTGAATCCAAAGAATACGAAAAGAAAAAAAATCACATGAAATTTAGCATAACTGTAGAGAAGACAATTTACAACCAAATATAGTTTTTAAGATATTCGATCAATAAATTCACCTTGCAACTTGACATGCCTAAATACATTTTATTTAAGATTAGAGTTGTAGATTAAAAAGTTTTAAATATAAACACAATTATTCTAGTTTACTTTTTTAAATATATTCCATATTTCAGAAACTGCTAGAGCTAGAAATTTAAACTTTTGAATATTTCTTGATTTAGTAATGTTAACATTCGTGCCAAATTTTATTAAATTCAAAAAAGATGGGGTCGAAAATACTCTTTTTTGTCGATTTTTAATGGAACACTCCACATCAGTATAAAACAATGCTGTCAACTCTCAAAAAAATGGGCTTTTTTTAAAAGCTTATTTTAATTGGTAATATTGTATATAAATACGTAATTATCGTAAATCGCAACTCCACGATAATTGCAACATCTCAATTGGTTGCGTTTGAATGATTTAACGCAAAGTTTAGCATACAATTTTTTTGTTTTACATTAGGTTCGGAAAGGACCTTCTTTTACAAAATGGTCAGATTCTTACCAAGTTTAAGTTAAATTGCCATGAATTTGTAGACGCAAAATAGTGTATTGAGCTAAAAGGAGATTATGTTGAAAAATAATTTTTATTTTTTTGTTGCAAAAAAAAAAAAAACTGCGTTACATTCTAAAAGTCACGGACTTATTGGTCCGTCCTCGTATGTAAATGTTCATATCGAATATAATTATTCATTATAACTCATATACATTTTTTTTCTTTAAAAAGCTTGATGATCAGTTCTTTCATGTTTTTTAAAAACTCCTTTCCTCATGGCGCCAATATTGTTGTTGTTTGAATAAAATGATTTATTTTAATAAACAGAATAGTTTATTTAAGTTGTTTTTATTATTGTACAAAAATAAAATATAAAAAACACGTTTTATGAATACAAATCTAACCGGCACTTTTAATCTCCAGCAATTATATACACAATTTTCTGATGTAAATTTGTTTGTTGTTATGAAAACTTAGTAAAGGTCAAATTTTCCGTGTCTTTTATAACTCTTAAACAACAGGGTGTATAAATCAAAACAAATTTTCAAAAATGAATTTAATACAATTACAAATATGTATATTAACATAAATTGTGTATAATTATTTTTGTGATCAACTGTACATTAGAGTTAATAAAAGGAAACAAATTTTTAATTGTTATAAACGAAAACATATGAAAAGAAATGTCAATTCCTTAATTCTGCAGCTTTATCAGTTTGAGCAAAACTTTAAACTTGTAATGTATATATAAACACAAAAATTGACAATTCTCAAAATATTAATCTGAAAAAGAAATATTTTTCGGAACCTAAAATATTCGGAACGAGTAGAAGCAAAATTTAATTTGAAAAATTTAAAAATAATGTTAATACCAATGAATTAATCTATAATATTAATAGGCGAGGCGGTTTCTTGTGACCGATGTTTTGTTCTACCGTTTTATCCCGATTTTGACCAAACGTATATTATTTGAAAGGTATGCCTTTTTAACCGTTTTGCAGATTTACAGATTCTAAATTTTTTTTTTTATTTTGAGTAAATTGCATTTAAAGTTGCTACTAACACATACATAAAATTAAATTGTTACTGTGTTTGTAATAAAAATGATTTGTGAATTGTCGATAGTTGATTAGCATACCTATAGGGCCTTTATTTAATGAAAAAATAAAATTTCCTAGAATTTGCACTCGAATTTCGAGGACTGGAATCTGCTGGTTAGTATTAATATTTGAGTCAGTCAAAGATTTAATTGTTTGACAATTTCAACAAATTTATAAAAAATTATTAATATTAGTGTCTAATCTATTGTATCTATATTATATTTAACTAGAATTTTTTTTTTTCAATTAAATATTCTTCCTTTATTTACATATTTTGACAAATTTTTTTGATATTTACATATGAGATTTTATATTTACATATAGATATTGCAACAAATAATACATAGGATCTAAAGATATTAAATAGTTTTTATATTATTTTTGAATGATTTTTAAAGGAAAATGGGAGGAAAAAACCTTTATATGAAATTATATTTAACTGGAAAAAATACCAAAATATATTATTTTTTGTTATATAAATATAAAAAAATTCAGTAAGAAATTATTAATATGAAATATGATTAACTATGTAGTAATAATATATTTACTCAAAATGATGAACCCATTATTAAAATATAATTATTGATTGTTAAGAGTTTTATTTTTCAATAAAAAAAATTGTTGAGTGTAAACGATTTATAATTACAAAAATATACACATATAGCATTTTAACAAAATCGGTTGGTGGTTCATTTTCAATCAAAAAATTAATTGTATTTACAAAAATGATATTTAATATGTCGTAAATTTTTACTGTGTACTCTTAAATATTATTTTGAATAACGATTTTAATACCAGTATCTCAATATAATTTTAGAAAACCTAAATATCGGTACTGAGTTTGCACTGCGATATTGTTTTCCCTAATCGATATAGTAAAGGATGGGGTCGACGGCAAACCCAGTCTACAGAGTGGTATAATGTAAAAAAAATAACAATCTGTGGGCAAAGACAAAAAAAAGAAAGCAACTGTCCCAGCTACCGCTGAGAGGCGGAAAAAAGCGACAAGGTTCAAAATTATTTCTACACTTCTACACAGTTTAAAATATAATTTTGAGGAAGAAGCCGAAAAATTCTATTACATTTATAAGACAAAGTTGCCGGCAAAGATTGTATCATGGTTGGCCACAAGTGAACGTGGTATCAGTCAACCAGTATTTCGGAAAGGCGAATTAGCTATCAATGAACAAACTCACAATGAGAATTGTGTTATAGAAAAATACCATCAACGAGATAATATTTTGCTTATGCCGGGAGTATGATTACACTAAACTTACGCACTTAATTTGTGGAAAGATGATTTGTTGGCAAAACAAATTGGTCAAGATATTAATGATCATCTTAGGTTAAACATAAATACACTACAGCTTAAAGCACACTTTTATGTGGATAGATCTGAACATGCACCGTTTTTCATTAATTTTCCTTGACCTCAATAAACACATGTCATATTAATTATACCCATACCACTATGTGGTTTGGGTGTAATGACTTTGTGCTGCTGTTTGTAACTACCAAAAATATTTGATCTAGACCCATCTTTTATTATACCGATCAATTTAGAATAACTTTCTGATTTAGCAATGTCCGTCCGTCCGTCCGTCTGTCCTTGTAATCAAACTGCAGGTCACAAATATGAATATATTTTGATGAAATTTGGTATATAAGCTTTTATCGGCTATAGTATGTTCCCATACAAGTGACCCCTAGGAAATCGACATAAATTGCCATAAAATCCAAATTATCATATAGATCTCAGTCAAATTGGGTTTATATGTGTCTATTATATCCATTAATCAGTAGACTAAAAGTAATCCATATAGGAGAATTCCTAGTCATAGGCACCATATAGGGCTGCTTCACTTAAATGTATCAAAAAAAAAAAATTACACAAGTTTTTCTCAAATTTAGTTTGTATATATTTTTTCAAAATATTAGTAACTTTACCGAATATGGTCAGGATCGGTCCATTTTTCGGGCCTATACCTATACCGTGGTATAGGGTATCGTATAGTCGGTCTAGACCGACTATAATTTTCTTACTTGTTTTTTATGATTTAAATTGTTAAAGATTTCCCTAAAAGAAACAATGAATCGAAATTGGCATACGATTTAAATAAAAGGCATTTTCATAAACTTAAATTCGAATCTATGGCTTCCTGCATAAACAAATGTTTCAAATAAAAGAATTAAATGAAAATGTAAAAAATGAAACAATTGAAAATAAAGCAAACAAATCAACAAATTCAACAATTCCGTTTATTTGGTTGAGTTTGGTCTTCTTTGAGTTGGTATTTCATGTTTGTACAGTGTCGACCAAAATATACGTTCTCTGATTTCGAATATATTGTAAAAACGCCGGAAAGGAAAACAAACAGTTAAAAAGACACTCGTCATCCATCATTGACAGAAATTAAAAATTTTGCAAATGTTGCTTAATCCAAATTATAATATTTTTTAGAACGAATGAAAATAGAAATAGAAAAAGTTAAAAAATTCAACAACAACATTTGTCAATTAGTTCAGTATTTCGTCGTTTGAATACATGAATATACATATGTACATATGTAATGTATGTAGATATGTTTATGGTAGTTATTTTAAAAAAAAATTCAGCAGTTTTAAATATCGGCCCACTCTACTGTATTTATTCAAACTAACACAATCACACATGTAAGTCTACAGTGTAGGCCCTGCACCACAAAACTTGATCACTCAAAGAGGTAAAAACAACAAAAACGATTAGCAAATACAGTTACAATTTTGAGTTGGAGAAAAAACAATGAAACAAAAAAAAAAAATACAAATGATTTCATTTTGGCCGTGTATTTCTGCATGCACAAAAAAAAATAAAAAAAAAAACAAAATGTTGAAAAGTATCTAACGGCAACGAACCTAGAAACGTTAACATATAAAAATAAAACAAAAAGAAACAAAGAAAACAAAAACAAAAATTTTTATATATCTGACAAAAGAATTGTTTGTTACACCAACACATTTGTATTGATGTAAATATAATTTTCGCATTCTTCTAAACATGTTGCTTTTTATGAGAAATGTTCAGATTACGAATCATAAAGCTAGCCATGCCGACATTCATGAAGAGTTTGCTATTAATAATTATAAAATTTTAATTAAATACAAAAAGGAAGAAAAAAAATACAAAGTTATAGTCGCTAAATCATAATGAATTTAGGAATGCTTCTTATATGGAGACTTTAATATCATGCACTCAAAATAATTTTGACGTATTTTATGATGATCTCGGTTATAGCAAAAAAATCTGTTTTCAATAGTTTTCACATATCTTCCAAAGAAACGTCAACAAATCCACATTACATCCATATGTATGTGGAAACTAATGTTGGACATATCCAAGAGTGTCCGCGTATTAGAGTTATTCAATAAAAGATTTTAATTTTTTTAAGTTTTGTAGGAAAATTATTTGATTTTTTAAACCCAGAACAACCTGACCTGGCAAATCTCCTTTTTGCTCCATATACTTTTCCCAGCGATATTCAATAGCTTCGTTAACTTGTTTGTAGTAAGAACTGTCTAGTGGCTTCAAATCTTTTATCAGCGAGCCATTTGTTGAGTTTGGAAATAAAATAATCTCAAGCAATTCGAACTTTAATTCATGGATTTTGGTCAGCGCAATAATGGATGTGTGAACTGGTGCATTGTCTTGCATTGTTTTGGCAAAATGCGGCCTATTTTCCTCAATTTCATCACTTAAACGCTGTAATAATTTAGCTAATAATCGCCTTTTTGAAACAAATCAATAAAAATTATCCATGCGCATCCCAAAAATCAGACGCCTGCAGAAGAAACTGTCTTCGCCTTCTTTGGAAACGACTTGACACTGTTTTGACTGTTCCTTTGTCTCAGGTGTGAAATGGTTGACCCATGTCTCATCCATGGTTACGTATCGACGCAAAAACTCGGCTTTTTTGCGTTGAATCATCGCCAAACACTCTATTGACGCTGTTTTTATTCTATTGTAAGCAAACGCGGCACTCATCTTGCGAACAGCTTTCTCATCTCAAAATTTTCGGTCAATATTTTTGAAATGCCTCTCATTTCAGCTAGCTCACGCACCTTCAGTCGATGATAAGCTGATACCATTTTGTGGGTTTTATTAGCCGTTTCTGGTGTGGCCACCGCAATTGGTGTTCGTCTTGGCAGCTCGTACAGACTCGTTTAAACTTTAATGTTGTTTGGACTGAGATTTTTCAAATGAAAGTATTGAATTACATAACGGTGATCAATTTTTTCTATGTGGACAAATTCACAGAGAGTGTTTAGTTGTGATGGCTTCAAAAAATAACTAAACAACGTGGCGCCATGAAACTTACATAAAACATATCGCACCTGTACCTCTAAAGTGAGTCAAATCAAAATTTACAAATTTTAAGTAGATGCAAAAAACGCTTTTTTAAATATTTACTATAAAATTTAAAAACAGTTGTTTCATTGTAAAGAATTGCGAATAATAATTATGCAACAGTAGTTGTTTTTGCGATTTTTTTAGTGATCACCAAAAATATAACACAAAGAGGGTTACAACTGTATTTTTTTTTTTGTGAAAGAATCGAAAAACCGATGTAAGATTTTTACAGTGGATAGATATGACCACTGTGTATCGTTTTCTTGCAAAAAGTGAAAATTAAAAAATTTTGAGTTGACTCAGGTGCGATATGTTCAATAAGTTTGCCAGTTTTTACCAATTTTTTTTTTTTTCAAATTACCACCGCCATCAGTCGGGTTGTTCTGGGACCACCCTTGCATGTTTAAAACGTGGTCATGATAGATATCAAACTCTTTATTTTGCCGATGGCGTTACTAATATATAAAAATTTCTTGAATTTCGTATTCCACATGATGCTGCTTTGACCTTATAAAATTATTATTATTATTTTTATTAAGTATCTATAATATTAATAGGCTAGGCGATTTCTTGTGAACAATGTTTTGTTCTACCGTTTTATTCCGATTTTGACTAAACGTATATTATTTGAAAGGTATTTCTTTTTTGCCGTTTTGCAGATTTACAGATTTTTAAATTTGTTCCTTTAATTTGAGTAAATTCCATTTAAAGTTGCTACTAACACATACATAAAATTTAAAAATATGCTGTGTGTATTTTATTAAATTTGTTAATGTGTTTATTAATGAGTTTGTTATCTTCATTCACAATAATAATAAACCATAAAAGTGTTGGTTTGTGAATTGGCTTAGTTGAAAAATAAAGCTGCCTAGAAATTGCACTAAAATTTCGAGCGCTGGAATCTGCTAGTTTTTATTAATATGCAGCTATGTTTCCAGATCATCATATATCTCGTTTTATAAGCGGTTTTGAAAATTTCTTTAAATGAAATCATGTTTTTGAATTTGTCAAAATACTATTTTGTAGGGCGCAAACTCTGTGTACTAAATATAGACAAATTATGAAAATTATGACTACCAATTGTTACCAAATAACATCGGGGTGTGTGGCCTGAAAATTTTAACTGTCACTACTTGATATTCTCCAGCAACTACAAAAAAATCACACTTTAGAGTTGCCACTATCTGAATACGTTTTGCATTTACTTTACAATAATGTTTTTATACCCTATACCACTATGTGGTTTGGGTATAATGACTTTGGGCTGCTGTTTGTAACTACCAAAAATATTTGACCTAGACCCATCTTTTATTATACCGATCGACTCAGAATCATTTTCAGAATCACTTTCTGAGTCGATCTAGCAATGTCCGTCCGTCCGTCCGTCTGTGTGTCCATGTAAAGCTTGTAATCAAACTACAGGTCGCAAATATGAATATATTTTGATGAAATTTGGTATATAAGCTTGTATAAGCCATAGGATGAACGCTGTTGAAATTGGTGCAATTCGGTCCATGTTCAGACCTAGCCCCCATACAAATGACCCCTATGAAACCGACATGAAGTGCCATGAGATCCGAATTATAATATATGTATATCTCAGTCAAATTGGGTTTGTATGAGTTTTTTATATCCATTAATCAGTAGTACAAAAATAATCCTTATAGGACAATTCTTAGTCATAGGTCCCATATAAGCTGCTTCCCGATCTTCACTTAAATCTATCAAAAACAAAAATATTGCACAGATTTTTCTCAAATTTGGTTTGCATATATTTTTTCAAAATATTAGTGACTTTACCAAATATGGTCAACATCGGTCCATTTTTCGACCTAGTCCCCTAGCACCCGATATGAACTTTTTCATATTTGTAGCAAAAAAATTAATAACAATGCCACTCAAATTTGGTTTATGCTTATTTTCTGTACCGAATTAGTTGGACCGAAAGAGATAGGGTCTCTAAACCATGGTATAGGGTATCATATGGTCGGTCTAGACCGACTATAATTTTCTTACTTTTTTTTTCTTTTTTTAATATTTGTCAGCAAGTGACAAAAAGGATAAAATCTATAGCAAAAGTCCGCTACTCGATTTATTTTATTACAACAAATTGATTTCGGCTTTTCTACTTTTTCATACAAACAGTAGATTAGTCGAAAATCGTTTTACGGAACCCTATTACGATTATCACATTATTTATCACCCCCTGTTCTTGAAACCACTATCACAAAAAAAAAAAACTCGTAAATGAAAAAATTCTTAAAATGTTTTGTGAAATCAAAACAAATGCCCTTTTTTCTACTACACAGGTCTTAAGAGAAAAAAAAAACAATTGGTATTTAAATTCTAACATGCTTTTTATTGAACCTTGTAATTATTTAAAAAAATTAGACATTGATTTTATGAAAAAAAAAACTATTTTAAAAAACGTCTACATTTTGCGTTGATTTAAAAAAAACTCGTAATCAGTAGTCAATGTTAATAAAACACACTTTTGGAGATGATGCTATAACTTTAGTAAAAACTTTTTATTTGCACAATATATTTTCCATTGTAATTTTTTCAGTTATAACATAGATTCTTTATGTTCTAATTGTTACTAATAAAGGAATTTAAAATAATATTTCACTCAAATCATATATTTTTATTTTTTTTTGCATATGACTGCCAGTGATGCCAGTCAAATCCAACATATTTGAATTTCGAATTTTCTTTGGTGATGCCTAACTTATATCAAAAAGAGAAGTAATTCTTAATTGAATGAAATTGAAGAACAAAAGCAACTGAATGAACAAGTAAAATGTTATTTTAAGGAAAAACATGCAAAAATTACTTAAGGTTTTTTTGAGAAAGTGACTAAAGAACCATATGGTACCTCTGTTTCTAGATAACATATGGTACTGAAGCTAAACCATATATTTCATGTCATTTGACAATAAAAAAAAAATGATTTCGAAAAATACTTCGAAAATATAAAATTTGCGTTTTCAAGAAACCCAAAATTTCAATTTCATGTTACTTTAAATTCGTTTTTATTCAAATAATAACGTTTCCAGAACAGAGCTGATTCTATGACTTATTAATACTTGGTACAGGAGTTGGGGCGTGAATGATGTGTGTTTACCCTCCATACCACTGTTCAGAGGATATATATCAGTTTGTTATTCCACTTTTAATACATCGAAAACTGAATTTGCATCCCCATAGAGATATAGGTTCGTGGTCCTTATATCAACTTGTGTCGATATAGCGATGTCCGTCCGTCTGTTTGCTGAAATCACATTCATTCACAAAATAAACAATTGACCTAAGTGAAATTAAGATAATATTGTTTGAAATTATTTCGAGGAGGTTGGTATTGAAAATGGGGTAAATCGGGCATCACTATGCCAAGATATGACCTAAAATGTAAAGATACCTCTAAAAAATTATAAAAATTATGTTTATTTGTTATAATATTTTATTAGATACATATTACCTCTAACATAATTGTTGTTGTATAACGTACAAAAGTATGTAAAACCAAAATAGTGCAAATATATCAACCCCACCAACAAACACAACATGCCACCACCAGTTATGTTATGTTATGTCATGTGTTCGTCGTCCGTGGGGGAAATATTTTGTTTTAATTATTTTTTTTTTTTGTTAACTTAATATTATATAAATTTGGGTTTGTTTAATTTTTTTATTTAATTTTTCAAATGTTTTGTTTACATTTGTTATAATTGGTGAAATAAGTTCAGATGTAAAACCCAAACACTCTTACTTGTTTTTTTTTTATTTGATTTGTTTATTTTATGGACATATACATGCAAATAATGCAGGGACCGGAATAGTTATTCCTTTTTTCATAAAAGTCAGATTATAACAGTTATTTTTTGATTTTGATTTTTTCGAACAAAAATAACAGTATTTCTTATTTTGATTTTTTTGACCAAAAGTAACAGTTCTTTTTTTATAATTATTTTTTCGAGCAGCAATAAAAGTTATTTTTTGATTTTTTTTTTTCGAGCAAAAATAAAAGTTTTTTAGATATAGGAGAATTTTGAATAGTATATAAAAATGTGAGAAATCACATAAAAAGGCGTTCGTCATGGGGATTTCTTATGTCCATTGAAATATATATTAAAACAAATATTTAAGGTGAACTTAATTATTATAACACGTAAATTTCTTTAGAAAATAGCTTTTATTTTTGCTCGAAAAAATAAAAAAATAAAAAATAACTGTTATTGTTGTTATTTTTGCGCCAAAAAATAAAAATCAAAACATAACTGTTATTTTTGTTCAAAAAAATAAATATAAAAAATAACTTACTATATATGTATATAACTCACTGCTCGTAGGCCTGACTTTAGGTGAGTGTGTTAAAGCGCTGACCAAAAAGTGCAAGTACGAGTATATGTGAAGGTTCATGGTTCAAAACCTCACGGCCGCCCTAAGTAGAACAAATTTTCATATAGAAACAATCTATTCAATTAAAACATAACAATTATCACAATGTTCAATAAATCGCTGATGAAGGCTGAAATGCCAGAAACCGGTCCGATTAAGAATACAGTGCAGTTATGAATTTTTGAAATATATGCTTTCTTCTTCTTTACCACGCACCATTTAAACAAAATTAAAATTGCATATTAATTACAGTAGTGATTGCAATATGTCTGAAAAATGACGATAAATCTAACAAACAAAAAATTTCTTCGCTTCAAAGCGTCATCTCAAATATATGTAAAGTGCATATGTAGGTATGTACAAAAACCGTACATCACATATGACAACTCTTACGGAAACTGAGAATAGTGGAAATTAGAAGTATAAATGCAAAAAATATTCAAAATTCAAAAATAACGATTGTTTGTTTAGACAGAGTTATATCTTCTGAAATTAATACAAAGTAAAGCTGTATGGTACGAAAACTGAAACTAACCACACTGCTCGTAGGCCTGACTTTAGGTGAGTGTGTTAAAGCGCTGACCAAAAAGTGCAAGTACGAGTGTATGTGAAGGTTCATGGTTCAAAACCCCACGGCCGCCCTAAGTAGAAAAAATTTTCATATGGAAACAATCTATTCAATTAAAACAAAACAATTATCACAATGTTCAATAAATCGCTGATGAAGGCTGAAATGCCAGTTACCGGTCCGATTAAGAATACAGTGCAGTTATGAATTTTTGAAATATATGCTTTCTTCTTCTTTACCACGCACCATTTAAATAACTTATTTTTGCGCAAAAAAATAAAAATCAAAAAATAATAAATTACTGTTATTTTTGCTCAAAAAATAAAAATCAATATTTTAAATATCAATATATTTCACCATAGACTAGTTCATAAGGATTATATGCTTTTTTTGTTTTAAAATTTCAAAATAACTGTTATTTTCGTTCCCTGAAATAATATGTTGATTTTTTTTCATATCAATTCTTTTATTAACATAATATTTACATGTGAGTTAGTTTAACAATTTTGATAAAAAGTTTCTGATGTTTATCCTTTTCTACTAAAACATTAAAACGATATTTTATAATAGATTTGGCTTTAAATAATATTAAAAAGTAAAGCAAAAAACCTTTTTCGAACGTTTCTAAATTTAAGATAAAACAAGAAAATTAAGTTAAGAGTAAGTAAAATTACGATGAGCCAAGCTCATTGATATAATCATGCTCAGATCTAAGACATCGGGTATAGATGTTTGATGTTAATCTTTGTATTTTATTATTTACAAGTTCAACGTTTGCTAGAGTATGAAGTTGTCGAGTGGAATAATGCCAAGGTAAATTTTAGATCATTTTCAAAAGTTTGTTTTGTGCAATCTGCAATGTTTTTTGACATTGTGCTGAAGTGTGCCAGGCAGGTACAGCGTAGAAAACAGATTTCAGTATGAGGCGTTCGTTACCAATATCGAGCTAAGAATTTCTATCAATTATCAATTTGATATTAATTGTGTCAATAATATAACGAATATGGTCTTTGAACTTAAATTTAGGATCCAGCAACACTTATAAATATTTGACCTTGTCCTCCCATATTATGGAGCGATTGTTGAAACTCATAGGTTGTTGAGGTAGGAAACATGGTTTACGGTTCCAGAAGAACTACATGGCTTGTGTCTTTTGTGGATTAACTAAAAGCTTCCATTTTTTAAAGTATGAATGAACTTCAGACATTGCAGATTCTAGGTTGTTTATAACTTCAGCTACGAGAATACCTGAGCTAAGCAACACAGTGTCATCAGAAAAAAATCGACGTAACGAAGCCATCAAGTATTGGAAAGTCTGCAATGTAAATATTATATAATATAGGGGAGAGGCAGGAACCTTGAGGGCAAACAGCCAATATTTCTTTGTGTCGAGTAGTTCGATCCAATATAAAATTAATTTTTATTTTTATAAGCTCAATTGGAAAATTTAATGCAATCATTTTGTAAATAAGACCAATATGCCAAACAGAATCAAATATAGCTTTAATGTCCATTAAGATCACACCAGTGCATTTTCCGATATTAAAGTTTGTAATCACTATGTTTCATATCTATAATATGAATATGCTAGCCGATTTCTTGTAACTGATGTTTTGTTCTACCGTTTAATCCCGATTTTTACCAAACTTATTTCATTTGAAAGGTATTTCTTATTAGCCGATTTGCAAATTTACAGATTTTTAAATTTTTTCCTTTATTTTGAGTAAATTGCATTTAAATTTGCTACTAACACATACATAAAATTGTACAATGCTATGTTTGTGTTAATTAAATTTGTTGATGTGTTTGTAATAAAAATGAGTTTGTTTTTTGTATTGACTTGTAAATTGGCTATAATTGATTAGCATACTTTTAGGGTTTTTACTTAATGAAAAAATAAAATTTCCTAGAATTTGCGCTCGAATTTTGATGGCTGGAATCTGTTAGTTCTTATTAATGCTCGAACTCTATTACGTTCCTTTCTAAAACCAAACTGTTGCGGTCGTAGTATATTTTCTATAATTTTTCCTTAAATTTCTTTCTCAAGAATTTTATTTAACTATGATAGGAGACTTATGGGTGTGTAAGAAAGGAGATTTATTATCCCGTCTGTACAAGGAGATTTTCTAAGTTTAAGATTCTTCATAATTACTGATATTTTGTCTGTAGAAATACTTAAATTGCTCTGATGAGTATTACCGCTGGAGTACAGGTTGCTCAAAACACTGTTTGCATCTGCAATAGTTGATGGATCACCAAGATTTGCTGAAATTATGTGATTTAGATTGGAGTTTTGAGCTGGTATTTCACATTTCTCTTGCTGCGTGCTGTAGGTAACGTTATTATATTTTAATATTGAAATGTTGGTATACTTTTGCTTTAAAATTTGTGATATGTTCCAATTATTATTTCTAAATTTGTTTATCTCTTCAGAAATACGAGAATTAAATATATTTGTTTGAATATGATCACGTACCATTTTCAGTTTCTCCTATGGATATTTCTTATAGTGCGTTTACATCTAAGCAAAATCTAGTATATACGAGATTTCGAGCGAAATCTAGCTCATTTTTTAATATTATAGTAGAAAATTACAACGCAGTGACTGAAAAATTGACATTTAAAAACAAAAACAAAAGCAAACAAGTTGAATAAAAAGGAAATAAAATATTAATTACACTGTGCTCGAATTTGACATTTTTTTTTTTCGTAACAAGCTAGGCACCCTACTGGTAAAGCTAATTCGCGTACGCTGAATTCAATGGTGATAGCGGTTTTTCAAAGTTAGCGCTCATATTTGCGATATTCGCGATTTAAAATTTCAATAATAAAGTACCAAAAAACAATATTTTTTATATTTTTGGGATCATTTTTGATTTTTAATCAATCCAACTTTGTTAAATACATTTTCTGCCAATTGTTTTCGTGGAAAAATTTTTTCCCGGTTTTTTTTTATTTTATTCATTATTTATTCATCATTTTCAAGCATTTCTTCTTGTAAGTTCCAGCAAATATCACCTAACAGATAATCCAACTTTTACCACTGTACCAGTGCTCAAGTCTAGCCGCCACTTGATGGAATCTCTCCCCGTGCTCATCAGACTCAGCTGATGATTGTTCAACAAACTTGTTGACATGAGAATGCAAAAAATGGACTTTAAGAGACATTTTTACATTAATACGGTGAAAAGCGGAAATCATTTTTTCTATATAAATACGCCAATCATCAGCTCGATTAACACCTAAAACACTGTCAATAACCCCTTTTACAGAGTTCCATGCCTCAAGCTCTTCAATACTAAGTACATCTTCAAATAATTTGTCCTTCATCAAGCGACGGATGTCCGGTCCATTAAGTATTCCTTTAAAAAACGCAAAATAAATTAAAATTTCTAACATATTATTCTGGAATAATCTAACACAAACCTTTTTTAATTTTCATATTACTTAATCTTGAAAAAATGCGACTTAGCTCGTTAAACGCCTTTTCAGTCGGATTAAGCACCTTAATGAAGTTTTTCACAATCCCTAGTTTGATATGTAGTGGGGTAACAATATTTATCAATTGATACAAGTGGATTTTCGACATTGTTATTCACTCGTAAATTAGCTGTTTCACGTTGAGGCCAGTCCTGCATTTCGTACTGATCACCTCTATATCGGGTATCCCATAAACACATGAAGCACATATTTTTAGTGTAACCCGTTTGTATACCTCTTAAAAGAGCTATCACTTTTAAGTCAGCACAAATTTTCCATAATGTCCAAACGGTTTTGTGTAATTTCTAAATGATTGCAGTTGTTAATGACGTGGGATGGTTGGTATTGTGATACTAATGACTCTCCTTCAGTTTGTATTGTTAGTTACATACATTCCTCTGTTATGCTTGGTCTTCTGGGAATTGGAATATTTTCCGAGTGCGGCAACGGTAATTGGGTATATTTTGTTTCTGTATATTGAAATGTACGTAATTTGTTTCTATTTGTTCCAGAAACAAAATTTAAGCACGCATAGCACTCATCTGAAGTATGAACTTGTGGATCCGACCAAATCATTGGAACACCAAAGGGCATAGAAAAAATCTTACCTTTTTTCCATCTATTTAATATAGACAAGCATCTAGTGCAAACGACATACGGGGCCCACTCCACATTACGAAAAACTACCTGATTAAAGTATTAGTTATATAATTCCGCAAAGTCATCGCCGATTTTCCGACGAGAGTCTGTAATAGTACGTTTTCCGCAAACGTAGCAAAAGTTATCAAAATCAACACGTTGTTCCATTTTAATAACACTTAACTATGTTAATGTAGTGTTTATTGATTTAATGTAGTATTTATTTCTAAAAAAGATACAAGTTAAAGTAAAGAGAACCAACAAATACCAAATGACTACTTACCGCAGTCTTTATCTCCAGCAAACTGATTTCTTAACTCAACTCAACCCTTTGCCTACATTCTGCCTGTATAGAAGTGTAACAGTTTATTTCCAATAACAATAAACTGTTTCACTTCAACAGGCAGAATGCAGATGCAAAGGGGGACTGCGGTAAGTCGAAAACAAACGCGACACAAAGAGAATCGCCAACTAAATTTCAAATGTAAAAATTTAGGGGCCTATGATCATTAGCAAACAAAATTATGATGATCACACAAACATAATGACATAGAATACACTGGCGGACATAATTTAGTTTTAAATCACGAATATCGCGAATATGAGCGCTAACTTTGAAAAACGGCTATCGCCATTGAATTCAGCGTACGCGAATTTGCTTTACCAGTGGGGTGCTCAGCTTTTTGCAATTTGCGACTAGCACAGTGTTATTTATAAATTAATAAAAAAAAATATTTAGTAATTGAAAAGTTATAATTTTTTATACTTACATATGCCCATTCCAATCTGCTTTTTAATAATTGTGGAAAATGCATTTGTTTTTGTTGTTCAAACAATACATTTAACAAATTGTGATTTTTTTCTCTTTTTTCATTTTTGATGCATAATTTAATTATAAAATCTGTTCTTTTTAGAATTTTCCATATTTCCATTTTCCTATTGTTTTGTTTATTTTTGGTATTTCTAGTTTATACGTTTTATTATAATCAGCAGTTTATTGTTATTAGATGTAAGTTAGATGTAAACGGTACAGATTTTGAAATAGATTTCAACTAAAATCTACTAGATTTTCCTTAGATGTAAACGCACTATTATTTAAATTAAATGCTTTATGGAAGGGGGGTAATGGTTGATTGTTGACGAGCACAAATTCTTTTTGGAACGCTATTATTAACAACATTTTATATTGTATTGCTAAGTATTTCTATCATTGAATCAACGTGTTCATTATCAGTTTGAACATTTTTATTTGGCACTGTTAAATTTCTTTTGATGTATATCGTCTCCAATTTACTTTTTCGAAATCATAAAAAGATTTTGCAACGGGGCTGTATTCACTGTTTAGAGTAATTTTGATAGGAAGACACTAACTGGTGTAACATAGTCAGTTAAGGAATCTAATGTAGATGATTGTCTTCTTGGATCTTGAGGTAATATATGTGTGATCACTTGAATATAATATTTGAAAATTTTCCGAATTTTATTTCTCATATAGTTGATTCTCCCAACAATTTGTTCGTTAACAACCCAATAGACTATGGCTGCAGTTGAAATGAACTCCAAAAATCTATTTATCATTACCGATGTGTAGTTTTTGAAGATCAGGGGCCAAATCACCGCATTCGATATCGAAATTTTTCCATCGAAATTATTTTTTTATATTCCAAAATAATATACTTATAATAACTTAACTCTGTTACAGTTAACGAATTATGGACCCTAGTTAACAATAAAAGTGAAACTAGGGCTGATGTTTGTCCGTCTTCTTTAAATAATAAACCAAAATATTGAATTTCGATTGATTCTATCGAATGCGGTGATTTGGCCCCAGACTTAAATTTTAATTTTTTGTCGTTATCTAAACCAGGTGTGCCACGAGGAAAATAGCAGGAAAATATATTTATATAGTTTCCATTTGATGTTAGTACTTTGACACCGATATTTTCAATGAGAAATGTTTTTAAAGGAGGTATTAAAGTGCGTGCTCTATTTATCCTAACCAAACCAGTTATACCTCCGCTCCTGCCTTGTTCTCTATCTTTTCTATAATAATAAAACTCTCGATGTTTTATTGAAATATTTTTATTTAGCATTGTTTCCGAAATGTGACAAATATGGATATTTGTACTTAGTATAGAATTTAAATGTTCGTCTTTTTTGCCATTCCTTGATACTAAGTATGTTTAAGTTTCTACTCATACAAATATTTACAGGCGAGTGATCGACTTTGCATTTAAAATTTCTCAATTTGTAGATAAGCTCAAAAGTTAAATTCTTTATTACTTCTATAGCAAATAAATCATTTGTATTTTACTTACCATTGTTGGTATTGTTGTTAATGATTTTATAAAAACTGCATTATGAAAACGATCATGATTTAACTCTTAAAATTTTGAACGAAACGTTTAAATTTTGTATGAAAAAATTAGAAAAGTATTTCAAAGTTTAAAATGTTTCATACAATGTTGTATCTCTTCGCTACATGTCGTTTTATACAATGAGACCCTTATATAAATTAATTTTAGGTTTTGAAATTTATGTAAAATAATTTTATGGAAACTTAGAGATTCTCGTTTGGTTACTGAAAAAAAAACTTTTCTTATTAAAAAAAATTTATTTTTTATTATTATAATTAGATTTTGCAAAAAAATCGGCAACCTTGATAGGGATTCCCTTACTGTCAACATTACATAAATAATGGGACATTTCGTATAAAAACCAACACATGTGCATTTAGTTTTACATACCAATACAACGATTTATAACGGTATCAAATAAAAAAAAATATTAGCAATGGAATGAAATATGAACTTTTGTTATACGTTTTTCTTTCATTCATACATATGTACGTATGCACTCGTATTTGAATATTTATGTACATGAAAGCAACATTTCGATAACATTTGTCTGCCACTAATGATAACTTTTACAAGGAATCGTTGTTGCACAAACACGTACGTTGCAACTATTCAGTTTTTTTTTTTTTCAAATATGGACAGAAACATAGTTGAGGATTTTTTGTTTGGTAAATTCAAAAATTTTTTTAAAGTTAAGATTAAACTAAAAATAAAATAATAATTTGTACGTGAAAGTTAGTGTTCATGTAAACATCATATCGGGCAGTTAGTAGCCGCTATATCCTCATTTATTTTTAAGGACAGCTGCCATTCTCGTAGACAAGGACAAAATTATCAGACAACCAGTCTCTTGCAAGATATTGTATCATTCTCTTTGAATATTTTCTCACAATTTAATTTTTTTTTATCAGTGCAAATATTCTTCACTCAAAATCATTCAAATTATGCTCCCGGAAACACGTACTCAACAATATAATTTAATTTTACGTTTATTCCTAATTAAATAATTTTAAATAATTACTTTTGTCACAAAACACTTGAGTTTTCACCATTTTACAAACAACCCGGACCCATTTCACTGTCCACTGTCTTTATGGAAGTTATTTTTACAATTGCTGGTAAATTAAAGGAAAATCCTCACACCTATTTTTCTGTCCACATATGTATATGATAATATTTTTAGGTTCAGTGGAGAAACCAAAAGTTCTTTTGTAATTTTGCAATTGTGAAAATAAATAATGCATGAGTTTCAAAAGCGAAATGTTGGGATATTAAAAAGTGATTAAAGCCTACAAAATACATGATTGATGCCAATATAAACTACTCGTACTTGCGTAAATAAATGCATTTAGTATTCATTAATTCCATCAAACTGTTTCGCAATAATTTTGTACAACAAATGTTTCCATAGTTCCATTATGTCAATTCATTTAATTGTTTTTGAATTATTCATAATCGTTGGTATTTATGTGCATTAAGAAAAAAAATAATCCTATATTGTGTTGTTAATTTGCGACTATAAATGCTGTATTTTATGCATTTATATATTTTTTTTTTTATTATATTCAATTGTTTGTTACCTGTTTGTATATTGTATGGATTTAACTAACTCTGTGTTTTTTTCTCTCTCTTTACAGGTAACTACAAAATACAAATAATAATTCTTAAAATATTTTATAACACTTCTACTCAGGTAATTAAAATATGATATCTGTTGTAAATAAAAATTTGTTTGAATGTTAAAATTAAATAAAAAGGTTATAGCTGCTTAAATCAGAGCATCGAAAGCAACATTTGTATGAGTATAGATCCGATTCCAATTAACATTTATACGATTTATCCATGTAATCTTTTTTAAAGTGGGTTTTGAATGTTTTGTTCAAACTCCTAAATCTTTGGTTTTCTGGAATAACCGCGTATGTCCCTTTTTATCAGTTTTGAGTTAACGATGCCAAATATATTAATTTTTAACGCTCTTTACATGTGTTTAATTTTTTTAAAGAAAATATTGACCATTTCTGAGTTTTTTCTTCAAATAACGACCTAACTTAAATGTTTATTAAATTAATTTGCAGCACTAACGACGTATGTCAACATACGTTTGATCGCTGACAAATTATTTTCTCAGAAAACGACACATAGCGAAATACGTTGTTATTAATGAAAAAAATGCGAAATAATTTTGGATTATTTTTCAGTTAATAACCACTTGTAAAAACTTGTGTGTTTATTTCTGTTATTTTTTGTTACTATCATTCTTGACACGTTGTTATATTCTCATCCTAAGTCCCGTTAACTTTTTGTTGACGAACAAAAAAAAACCATTTTTCAAGCAACAACAACTTATGTCTACATGGGTGGTTGCATATGTAGTTTTCTGCACACACTTTAAGTGTTATTTACATATTGTTTTTCGTCCTTCTCTAGGATCTATTCCTCTGAAGAATTTTGACTCAAAATTTTATGTAAAGTATTTATTGCCCATATCTACAGGTTTGTTAAATAAAATGCTCTAAAATCTTTATATCGAGCCCATAATTTCAAATATAACGTTTTTTTGGCTCCCCTGAACATTTTGATTTTATGACATACGCAGTTATTCTAGAAAACCGCAGACCACGTTTTAATTTTTTGTTGTTATTCTGCTTTATTCAATGAGTGACGAAATAAAGGTACATGCTAAAATTGTTAAATATTTTCAAGAAAATACAACTTGGTTCTACAAGAAGTTGGCCAAAGAATCAAAGATCTGCCGTAAAACTGTTTCCAATGTTCTTGGAAACTCTCAAGAGAATTGGACGATTGATGAAAAACATGGTTCGGGCAGAAAGAAAGGTTCACATGGTGTTTTCAAAGTCAAGAAATTGGAAAGTATATTGAAAAGAGCTTTCAAGACATTCGATAAGAAGCAACTCGGTTAGCTCAGTGCCCAGACTATCTGGTGCGCATAGTTAAAGCCAATGTAGGTTTGAAAACATACAAAGTCCAAAAAGTTCCAAACAGGAACTCTGCAAAAAATTTAGAGGCCAGAAACAGAGCACGTAAATTTAAATCATGTTTCATTTTTGACAGCTTCCGGTTCGGAGCTGTTATGTTGCTAATGTTTGAGAAAATGTTGATGATAAGTTTAGGACCCAAAAGAAGACGAAATTTCCAATATTCATCAGGCGTTTTAAGTGTGGCTCTGGCGAAGTTGAAAATTTACATAGATGCTAGATTTAAACTGTAAATGATAGCTAATCAATTGGCCTTGAACGCCACGGCTGTATTGCACATAATAAAAAGCCATCTCGCGCTGTCTGGTATGAAAGAAATTCTCGCATTGTCCTGATTTAGCGCCTTGTGATTTTTTGTTGTTTGGAGATGGTTTGATGAAAATTCAACATTAAGCAAATTAAAGATACGAAACAAATTGAATTTTTGCAATTTTTTTCTAGCCTACTAAGCGAACTGTTGTTCCATATACCAAATTGGGTTTATCGAGAAATGTATTCAATCTTTCTAAATTTTATTGGTCGATATTTCGAAGTAGATTCTCTATTAAAATAGCGTCCCATAAGAGCTTTTTTATACCCTCCACACGTCAGTGGCAGAGGGTATATATAGGTTTGTCATTCCGTTTGTAACGCATCGAAAAACTAATTTCCGACCCCATAAAGTATATATATTCTTGATCCTTATCACAGCTCGAGTCGATATAGCGATGTTCGTCTGTCCGTCTGTCTGTTGCAATCACGCTCATTCACAAAAAAGGCCATCTAACTGAACAAGGCTACAATAATATCATTTTCCATAATTCCCAGCAGGTTGGTATTGAAAATTGGCTAAATCGGGCATCATCGTGATTGGATACGAGCAAAAATATGTAGATACCTCTAAAAAAAACATAAAAGCCAGTGTGTTTGTTGTAACAGTTTAGTGATTGAACATTATAATTGTACAACAACATAAAAAAATGCCACAAAAAATTATGCATATACATACATATATTAACAATACCAAGAACACAATAACATAGCTCATGTTAGTAGTATTGCCACATATTTTTTTATCGTTATCACGTTATATTAAAAAAAAAATCGCCAATATGAAAGAAAAAATGAAAACGAACAATGGAAATTTTCCAATGGAAAATGGAGAATGGAAAATAAAAATGAAAAGTGGAAAATGAAAAATGGAAAATGAAAATGGAGAATGGAAAATGGAAAATGAAAAACAGAAAATGGAAAATGTAAAATGTAAAAAGTAAAATGCAAAATGTAAAATGTAAAATGTAAAATGTAAAATGTAAAATGTAAAATGTAAAATGTAAAATGTAAAATGTAAAATGTAAAATGTAAAATGTAAAATGTAAAATGTAAAATGTAAAATGTAAAATGTAAAATGTAAAATGTAAAATGTAAAATGTAAAATGTAAAATGTAAAATGTAAAATGTAAAATGTAAAATGTAAAATGTAAAATGTAAAATGTAAAATGTAAAATGTAAAATGTAAAATGTAAAATGTAAAATGTAAAATGTAAAATGTAAAATGTAAAATGTAAAATGTAAAATGTAAAATGTAAAATGTAAAATGTAAAATGTAAAATGTAAAATGTAAAATGTAAAATGTAAAATGTAAAATGTAAAATGTAAAATGTAAAATGTAAAATGTAAAATGTAAAATGTAAAATGTAAAATGTAAAATGTAAAATGTAAAATGTAAAATGTAAAATGTAAAATGTAAAATGTAAAATGTAAAATGTAAAATGTAAAATGTAAAATGTAAAATGTAAAATGTAAAATGTAAAATGTAAAATGTAAAATGTAAAATGTAAAATGTAAAATGTAAAATGTAAAATGTAAAATGTAAAATGTAAAATGTAAAATGTAAAATGTAAAATGTAAAATGTAAAATGTAAAATGTAAAATGTAAAATGTAAAATGTAAAATGTAAAATGTAAAATGTAAAATGTAAAATGTAAAATGTAAAATGTAAAATGTAAAATGTAAAATGTAAAATGTAAAATGTAAAATGTAAAATGTAAAATGTAAAATGTAAAATGTAAAATGTAAAATGTAAAATGTAAAATGTAAAATGTAAAATGTAAAATGTAAAATGTAAAATGTAAAATGTAAAATGTAAAATGTAAAATGTAAAATGTAAAATGTAAAATGTAAAATGTAAAATGTAAAATGTAAAATGTAAAATGTAAAATGTAAAATGTAAAATGTAAAATGTAAAATGTAAAATGTAAAATGTAAAATGTAAAATGTAAAATGTAAAATGTAAAATGTAAAATGTAAAATGTAAAATGTAAAATGTAAAATGTAAAATGTAAAATGTAAAATGTAAAATGTAAAATGTAAAATGTAAAATGTAAAATGTAAAATGTAAAATGTAAAATGTAAAATGTAAAATGTAAAATGTAAAATGTAAAATGTAAAATGTAAAATGTAAAATGTAAAATGTAAAATGTAAAATGTAAAATGTAAAATGTAAAATGTAAAATGTAAAATGTAAAATGTAAAATGTAAAATGTAAAATGTAAAATGTAAAATGTAAAATGTAAAATGTAAAATGTAAAATGTAAAAGGTAAAATGTAAAATGTAAAATTTAAAATGTAAAATGTAAAATGTAAAATGTAAAATGTAAAATTTAAAATGTAAAATTTAAAATTTAAAATGTAAAATGTAAAATTTAAAATGTAAAATGTAAAATGTAAAATGTAAAATGGAAAATGAAAAATGGAAAATGAAAATTGAAAATTGAAAAATTCAAAGTGAAAAATGGAAAATGGAAAATGAAATATGAAATATGTAAATTGTAAAACGAAAATTGAAAAATGGAAAATGAAAATTAAAACATGGAAAATGGAAAATGAGAATTGAAAAATGGAAAATGGAAAATTGAAAAATGAAGAATGGAAAATGAAAAACACAAAAATTAAAAATTAAATATTAAAAATTAAAAATTAATAATTAAAAATTAAAAATTAAAAATAAAAAATAAAAAATTAAAAATTAAAATTAAAAATTAAAAATTAAAAATTAAAAATTAAAAATTAAAAATTAAAAATTAAAAATTAAAAATTAAAAATTAAAAATTAAAAATGAAAAATTAATAATTAAAAATTAAAAATTAAAAATTAAAAATTAAAAATTAAAAATTAAAAATTAAAAATTAAAAATTAAAAATTAAAAATTAAAAATTAAAAATTAAAAATTAAAAATTAAAAATTAAAAATTAAAAATTAAAAATTAAAAATTAAAAATTAAAAATTAAAAATTAAAAATTAAAAATTAAAAATAAAAATTAAAAATTAAAAATTAAAAATTAAAAATTAAAAATTAAAAATTAAAAATTAAAAATTAAAAATTAAAAATTAAAAATTAAAAATTAAAAATTAAAAATTAAAAATTAAAAATTAAAAATTAAAAATTAAAAATTAAAAATTAAAAATTAAAAATTAAAAATTAAAAATTAAAAATTAAAAATTAAAAATTTAAATTTAAAAATTAAAAATTAAAAATTAAAATATTAAAAATTAAAAATTAAAAATTAAAAATTAAAAATTAAAAATTAAAAATTAAAAATTAAAAATTAAAAATTTAAAATTAAAAATTAAAAATTAAAAATTAAAAATTAAAAATTAAAAATTAAAAATTAAAAATTAAAAATTAAAAATTAAAAATTAAAAATTAAAAATTAAAAATTAAAAATTAAAAATTAAAAATTAAAAATTAAAAATTAAAAATTAAAAATTAAAAATTAAAAATTAAAAATTAAAAATTAAAAATTAAAAATTAAAAATTAAAAATTAAAAATTAAAAATTAAAAATTAAAAATTAAAAATTAAAAATTAAAAATTAAAAATTAAAAATTAAAAATTAAAAATTAAAAATTAAAAATTAAAAAATAAAAATTTAAAATTAAAAATTAAAAATTAAAAATTAAAAGTTAAAAATTAAAAATTAAAAATTAAAAATTAAAAATTAAAAATTAAATATTAAAATTAAAAATTAATAATTAAAAATTAATGATTAAAAATTAAAAATTAAAAATTAAAAATTAAAAATTAAAAATTAAAAATTAAAAATTAAAAATTAAAAATTAAAAATTAAAAATTAAAAATTAAAAATTAAAAATTAAAAATTAAAAATTAAAAATTAAAAATTAAAAATTAAAAATTAAAAATTAAAAATTAAAAATTAAAAATTAAAAATTAAAAATTAAAAATTAAAAATTAAAAATTAAAAATTAAAAATTAAAGACTCAGGTGGAGGGTATCAAAAAATTCGGCACAGCCGAATTTAACACTCTTACTTGTTATATCTGCAGCCAACAAATTGGTAACAATGCTACTTGCCTTTGATTTATGCAAATTTTTTACTTTTATCCATTTATGACCTCAGTATGATTGGATTTAAGACTCTTCCACCATAAGCAATGTGTACGGTATCATATAGTCACTACTTTCTTACTTCTCTTTTAATAAAATAGTTTTCTCTGTTTCATTTAATTAGATTTGGTAAACTATGACTGATAAAGAAAGCAGTTTTTATATCAAATAATAATATGGCCACATCATTTTTTATTGTTAGCTTTTGTTGTGTCAATTAAAAACAAAGTAAATCCAACCACTTTTGAACAATAAATAAAACCTCTTTATTTATGGAATTATGTCAATTCATCTGATCGGATAACGCAGCTCTTTTATTAATTTGAAAATAAGAAAAAGGCAATAATTAAGAAAAAATAATGCCTGGTTCTCATTATGTCATTTTCAATGTCAATTGATGTCAGTTTTATGAAAACGCAACATATGACAACATTTGATATCTAAAATTAAAATTCGAACGTATTGTTTTTGTTTGGCAGCCCTATAGAAAATGTCAGTGAATATGACAATGAAAAAAAATGTTTTTGAATTTTTAATGGTTGTGTAACTTTATATCAAAATCTTGGGTAATCAGATTTATGACCCATCATTTATTAGAAAGATTAAGCGACCTCAGACATATAAATATTTAACTTTTTTGATGGTTGTATCCGAAAATTCCGTATAACCGAAGAGCGTTATTAAATAATTGATTTGAAATATTTTTTAAACCTATTTTTAACCTTTTGAAGAAATTGAGAATATTATTTATGAATTTAAGGGAAAATAATGACTTAGAAAGCTGTGAAAGATGTGGTCATTTTTGAGTCTTAAACTCCGCTCAGATATATTGAGCTTCCAGAAACGATGATGCTTTTATGGAAAAAATTAAACCAAGAAATAATAGACAAAATAGTACGTTTTGTTTGTATTCAAAAGTTATCCTTCAATGAACAGGGACATGCTCTAACTTAAGGAATAACTCATAAACATATTTTTAAGCAATAAATTTTGTAAATAACTTACGTTTTAAGTACCATCGACAAGTTTTATTACAAATGTATGGATTATACATTCTCGCAGTTATGGATTTAACGTTAGTTTAAGATAACAAATAACAATTGCAGACGCAAAACCGTTTATATATGTATAACCACAATAACAAATGTTATTACGTGTTTAAGACAGATCACATATCCAAACGTGCATCTGCAATAGGGTGTCCAGTAAGGTGGTTCGGTCCCCATACAAAAAAAAAAACTTGAGCCAGTCACCCTCTAGCATTAAAGATTTGTTCAAACTACGTTTGAACAATTATTATTTTCATTTTTTTTTTTTTATAAAATTTAATATCGATTACTTAACATTAAAAATTTTCTTATCGATAACATGAATGAAATGTAATATCTAAAAATATTTGTACCCGTTGAATTTTAGTAAATTTTTGAAATTTAAAAATTTACTAAATTTAGCTAAAATCAATTTTTTATATGTTGAACAGATGCTTTTTGAAGCCTAAAATAATTTTTGTAAACTTACTTGGATTTTATCACTCGAAGGCACTGTCAATTGCAGTCTAATAGCATTTTATTGGATCAGCTATAAACCATCTTGGCTAATTTAACTACCCCAAACCCGACAATTGTCATCGCCCCAATTGGAAATAGCTGCACCCAAAAAATACAAGATTAGTAGAGGACAATTCCAGAAATTTTTATTTATTTTTTTCCACGCCTCTGGATACAGCCCTTTTTTGTACACTGCGTGCCCATTTGTAGTCCGATCATAACATATTGCATACCGTGGCTCATGTCTTCATAAAAGCTACATTTCTCTCTTTAATAAGATTTGATTCCGACGTCAAATTCTAGCTGTGACTTTTACAATTTCGGTTCCTACCTACCCTAATGCAAATTATTTTTCAACAAAGAGAAAGCCGCTTTAATATCATGAAACTTTTAAAAGTTTTACCTCTATTCTTGGAGTACCTAGACAGAACTGCAATCCAAAGAGAGAGAGCTAAGTTTAGAGAAGAAGCCAAAGCCTCATCTATCAGTGATGTTGTGTTAAAAGGCATCTTTTATGATGGAAAAAAGATATGTATGTCGTTAAATAAGTATATCTTAAAAAAGATGTACAGCCCATACTTTATTTTTAAAAGTTGCATAAAATTATAGCGGTTTTTTTTACCAAGAGAGTTGCCGTATCTCGAAAACCAAAATGAGTTGCAATATCTGGTCTTCTGATTATATGTAATTTTTTAAACCTCTGTAACTCTTTTATTTATGGATAGAAGTAGATACTTTTAAAGCAAAAGTTTAATGAAGTCAAAGCGGCATTAGAGTGAGTAGGAAACAAGATTCTCAAAACACTATAGAATTGGTCGTTGGAGTCCAAAATTATTAAAGATATAAATGTAGCTTTTAAGAAGCCATGAAGAACGGTATGCAATATGTTAGGATCGGAATACAAATGGCGACACCGCAGTGTCAAAAAAAAGTAAAAGGGCGGTATCCAGGGGCGTGCAAAGAAACATATTTTTTTCTGGAATCGTCTTCAACTAATCCTTAATCCTAGGGGGCGCGTGGCCCAAATTTTTTTTTTGAACGACCGTTGTCTCCAGTCTTTTCCAAAGACATTCTTATCTTTAAAATTAAAATACTTAATGAGAAAATAGTTTGTACAGATTAATATGTACTTCAGAGGAGTCATGCACAGGAACGTGTGTCCTATTTAAGGCCATTCGAAATTTATTAATTCTTCCGACTCATAAGTTGAAGTTCTTCACAAAATCTGTACTTTCGTATGTGCAAGAATTAACACAATATTTATTCAACTTAGGATTTAAGCTGCGCAGTGAAGATTATGAATTACGTGTGGTTTGGCAAAATAGTTAATTCAAATTCTAAATCTTAAATCTCTCAAAACTGTGAAAAGAACTTAGTTTTCTATTTCAACAATTTTTAAAATTGGTTTAGGAATGTGTAGCGTATGGAAGGATTCACCTTTGAACCTATTCTCTTTAAATTTTTACAACGTCTAAGTGTCTAGCTGGATATTATTGCTATTATCAAGTGGGCGTGACACCCACAAAAGGTCGCTTTCTAATATCAAAAAAGTTGGGTGCCATAAATTAAATATGTAGAGGACGATGTGCGTTGTCGACGACGAAGTAAATATTTATCTTCATATTCCTGGAGTACTAGATAATGAGAGTTTTGACATTTTGAGTGCGTCCATAAGTTATAAATGGGCGTGGCACCTCCTATAAAAAGTAAATTATATGGTGTGGTAAAACTTTGTGCATTTATAAGTTATTAATGTGACTATGCGAAAAATAGGCGACATCGAAACAGTAGATGTAGTACCTTCAACACAAAGTAAATATTTGGAGTATTTAGATAGTGAGGTGGAAAAATATTGGCACCTATCATACAAAGTAAAAATGGGGTGTAAGTACTAGTTACGAGTACATACAATAAAACTAAAACTACAATACGTTTATTATGTCTTTCGGTCATGAGCGATCGGTATGAAAAAAACTTATAAATTTTGGTACTACTTTCTAAAACTGACGCAGCTTGCTTATTTTATTATATATGGGTTATCGGATTAATTTCGAGCAATCGCTTATTTGAATTGTTCACTTAGTTGGAGAAGAAATACTAATTGGATACCCTAATTTGTAAACAATAGTTTGTGTTCGTATTTGAAGAATATATTTAAGTTGGTGGAAATAAATTTAAATTAGTAGTGTAAAATATGCTGCTATAACAAGTTCGCTTCGAAAAAAGTTCTGTGGTCCTAAAATGGGTTTAAAATTGATTCAAGCCATGCTGTGTGATCTAATTTTATTTTCATCCAAATATCTTAATATTTGTATCCAGAAGGTTGACATGGACTCATACGGATGAAAGGACATCGGTATCGATGAGTTGAAGGTATATTGAGTTTATGATAGAAATAATTACATCTCTTATAAACTAGTTAGTTTCAAGGCCCATAAGTTTCCTGTTGAAAAGTACGGAGTACTTTTTTTTTTAAAGAAAATGTACTTTCTAAAGAAAGTGTACTTTTTAAGAAAAGCTGCTTTTTAAAGAAAAGATGCTTTTTTTAAGAAAGGATACTTTTAGAATAAAGTAATTTTTAAAGAAAAAGTAATTTTTAAAGAGAAAGTAATTTTTAAAGAAAATGTTTTTTTTTTAAGAAAATGTCTTTTAATGATAAGGTACTTTTTAAAGAAAATGTACTTTTAAGGAGAAGGTCATTTTTAAAGAAAATTTCCTTTCTTTAGAAAATTCACGTTTGTACGAAAAAAAACCTTTTTTAAGAAAATTTCCTTTAGTGAAAAGGTACTTTTTAAAGAAAATAATTTTTTTTTTAAGAAAATGTCCTTTAATGAGAAGGCACTTTTTAAAGAAAATGTACTTTTAAGGAAAAGGTAATTTTTTAAGAAAATTTGCTTTTTTTTTTGAAAATGCACGTTTTTACGAAAAAGTACTTTTTAAAAAAAACTCCTTTAATGAAAATGTACCTTTTTAAAAACAAATTGCTTTTTTAAGAAAATCCCTTTAATGAAAAGGTTCTTTAAAAGAAAACTTACTTTTAAGTAGAAGGTAATTTTAAAAGAAATTTACTATTTGTTTAAGAAAATGCACGTTTTTATGAAAAAGTACTTTTTTAAGAAAATGTAATTTTGTTTTAAAAAAATACTTTTTTAAGAAAAACTGACATATTAAAGAAAAAGTACTTTTTAAAGAAAATATGCTTTTTTAAGAAAGGATACTTTTGGAATAAGTTAATTTTTTAAGAGAAAGTAAATTTTAAGAAACTGTATTTTTTAAAGAAAATGTCCTTTAATGATAAGGTACTTTTAAGGAAAAGGCAATTTTTAAAGAAAATTTACTTTTTTTTTTTTTAGAAAATTCACGTTTTTACGAAAAGTACTTTCTTCAAAAATTTCCTTTAATGAAAAGGTACTTTTAAAAAAAATTTACTTTTTTAAGAAAATCCCTTTAATGAAAAGGTTCTTTTTAAAGAAAACTTACATACTTTTAAGGTGAAGGTAATTTTAAAAGAAATTTACTATTTTTTTAGAAAAAGTACTTTTTAAAGAAAATATGCTTTTTTAAGAAAGGATACTTTTAGAATAAGTTAATTTTTTAAGAGAAAGTAAATTTTAAAGAAACTGTATTTTTTTAAGAAAATGTCCTTTAATGATAAGGTACCTTTTAAAGAAAATGTATCTGTAAGGAAAAGGCAATTTTTAAAGAAAATTTACTTGTTTTTAGAAAATGCACGTTTTTACGAAAAAGTACTTTAAAAAAAAAAAATTTCTTAAATGAAAAGGTACTTTTTAAAAAAAAATTTTCTTTTTTAAAAAAATTTTCTTTTTTAAAAACTCCTTTTAATGAAAAGGTTCTTTTTAAAGAAAACTTACATACTTTTAATGAGAAGGTAATTTTAAAAGAAATTTACAACTTTTTTCTTTAGAAAAGGTACTTTTTTAAGAAAATGTACTTTTGTTTTAAAAAATACTTTTTTAAGAAAAAGTAACACTTTAAAGAAAATTTACTTTTTAGAGAAAGTTTAAGAATAAAATTAATTGCTTGAAAGTGCTTTTTAAGAAAAGGTAATTTTTATAGTAACGGTACAGTTTTAAAAAAATACACTCTTCTGTAAATAATTGACTTTTCTTAATTAAAAGTACGCTATCTTAAAAAAGTTCCAATATGAATTTCAATTTCAGTTAACTTCAATTTATGTTTATTATTATAATAGCCTTTTCCGAAACATATCGTGCAGTTTGCAAAAATCCACTCTAAGTTTATTTCTTTGTTTTTATTGGCTTGACATAAAAACTTATATTGATATTGAAAAGTTTATTGTGAATTGTTTTGCATTTTGCATGACCCTTATATACTCGTACGTTGTTCATTTATAATGACAACAACACCTGTAGATGTTTGAAAATCTGCATTTTTTCCCTGCAGATTATAAAAAGTTACTTAGGATATTTAGACACGTGATTATGACAATGTGAGTGAAATGTGTTTGTAACTACATATCAAACGTTTTGATTTAAACGTAACGTAAATTCTGTAAGTTTTTGATTTTCTGTTTATGGGAAGCTTTAACAAAGCCTCAGTAGCCATGTCTATTATATAGTTGTCATTCAATTTTCAAAATATTTTTTTACGTTTCTATGTTCAGATAAGTTAATATTAAAACTCTGTGGTGAGGGTAGAATGCGTCTGTGTTGGGGTTTGTAACTACCAAAAGTATTTGACCTAGACCCACCATCTAGTATACAGATGGGTTTTAATTTCCAAGTTGGCATATAGATCTAGGTAAAATTAGGTTTGTGTGCGTTTCTTACACCCATTAATTCGTACTTATAAAATAAACCTCCATTTAAAGCTGCTTCCCGGTGTTCACTTAAGTCAATAAGAAAAAAAAAATCTAAAATTTGTACGAAATGTTTTTGCAAAAAAAATATAGCAATGCCACTCAAGTTTTGTTTATGCTTAGTTTCTATCTGATAAGTTGGACCTAAGATCTTTTCTCTGAGCACATTGTATAAGTTATCGTATAGTCGTTGTAGACCGACTATAATTTTCTTAAGCTAAACATCATACATCGGATGGTGTAATTTGTTTACAATTTTTATACCCTATACCACTATGTGGTTTGGGTATAATGACTTTGTGCTGCTGTTTGTAACAACCAAAAATATTTGACCTAGACCCATCTTTAATTATACCGATCGAATCAGAATCACTTTCTGAGTTGATTTAACAATGTCCGTCCGTCCGTCCGTCTGTGTGTCCATGTAAAGCTTGTAATCAAACTGCAGGTCGCAAATATGAATATATTTTGATAAAATTTGGTATATAAGCTTTTATCGGCCATGTGATGAACGCTGTTGAAATTGGTAAGAATCGGTCCATGTTCAGACATAGCCCCCATACAAATTACCCATATGAAATCGACATAAATTGCCATAAGATCCAAATTGTCATATAGATCTTACTCAAATTGGGTTTGTATGCGTTCATTACATCCACTAATGAGTAGTCCAAAAATGATCCCTTTGACCCCATATAGAGCTGCTTCCCGATCTTCACTTAAATCTATTAAAAACAAAAATATTGCACTGATTCTTCTCAAATTTTGTTTGTATATATTTTTGCAAAATACAAGAGACTTTACCAAACATGATCAGGATCGGTCCATTTTTGGACCTAGTCCCTTTAAAGATATAGTATCCGATATGAACTTTTTCATATCTGCAGCCAAAAAAATTAATAAAAATCCCACTCAAATTTGGTTTTTGCTTATTTTCAATGTCCAGTTAGTTGGGCCTAAGAGATAGAGTTTCTAAACGCATGGTATAGGGTATCGTATAGTCGGTCTAGACCGACTATAATTTTCTTACTTGTTTTTATTCTCCTTTTTTCATTGAAACTATGGTAAATAGGATAACTGCACAACAAAATTGTTTTTAAACTCTAACTCATACTCTCATACTCTGTGTCTTTCTGCCATGGGGCAACCCCATTCCCCCTCATCTAATTGATCTGAAACTTGGCCCATAGTCTTGTTGTGACTGTACATTAATTTTGGGGTCGTCACGCACAGTCATGCTTAGTCGCGCACAACCACGAAGTGATTTAAAACCCATTTGCCCTTATCCGATCGATCTGAAACTTGGTCGATAGACTTGTTGTTAAAAAAGATTAACTTTGACATAATCGCGCACAGCCTCGCATAGTCACGCACAGTCACGCAGAGATTAAAACCTAACTTCCACTCATCCGATCGATCCGAAACTTTGTCCATAGCCTTGCTGTAGCCAAAGATTAATTTTAAGATACATCACGGAGTGATGTATTCCCCTCATCCAATCAATCTAAAATTTGGTCCATAGATTTGCTATGACCAAAAATTAATTTTAAAATAGTCACGCGAAGTCACTCACAGCCACCGAGAGATTCAAAACACATATGCATAAGGAAAGAAAAAGTTTTAATAAAAACTTTGTTTTTATGGGTTAGATTATTTTTAGAAATTAGTTCAGAATATTAGAAAGTGCTCATAATTATAAAAGTGGTCTAAGTCGCAATTAAATGAAAGAAAATTTTGAATGATATAATATGTTGAAAACATAGACAACCTTTCAAAAATTTAAATTCTGAAGGTAGTTAAGAGTTTTAAGAAAATTAATTTTATGCTACCAACAAGACTGCTAACAATATGATGTTTGTATAAAGAAAATTTCCTCAAAATTCGATTATTTAGCCTCTTTCTTATGGACAAGGTGGCCTAAATATAGTTGCTCCAAGCAAAACTTAACAAATGCAGAAATTAAAAAAAAACTGTTATTTGGAGTATGATTGACTGTGTCTATAATAATAAGTAGGCAAGGCGATTTCTTGTGACCGATGTAATCTATATATTAATACCTGAAAGTAAATTTTTAGTTCCCTTTTTAAACAATATGCGGGAACGGAGGAGTGTGAAAATTGGCATAGTTATAGTTCATATGGAGGAGAAGCTGGGAATGATAAAATTTGTGTTTAAACTGTCTAAAAAATATATTAAATTAAATAAAATAAAATATTTTGAATAATTCGTTACGCCCTGTTAATGCGAATGATTTAAAATATATATCTGACGCTTTGTGTTGAATTTTGAATCGCTAAAATTTATTAACATACCTTTAGGCTCATTTAAATATTCATAAATTTTTTATATATATAGATTAAAAAACATTGGAAAACATAAATTTAATGAAAAAATAATATATCCTAGAATTTGCACTCGAATTTCGAGTGCTGGGCTATACTAGTTATATTAATTATTAACCGATTTTGACAAAAAAAAAAAAATACCCCATTTGAAAGGTATTTCTTTTTAGCTGTCCACCAGATTTACAGATTCGCGCCATCTGGAACAGTTTTTGGACTAATGCTCATTTAAAGTTGCTAATATCACATACATAAAACACATACTGTGTGTGTGTTTATTATAAATATCAAAAGCCCCGTGGTGAATTGAGAATTGGCTACCTTTAGCATACCTTTTGGCTGCTTTAAAATTATTTATTAACAAACTCATTTATGTATCGTCCGTGTGTTCAACAAATATTTATAATGAAACTTAATGAATTTATTTTAAAATGTGTTGAGTTGTGAATTGGCTAAAATAGATTAGCATACCTTTAGGCTCTTATAAAATTATTTATTAAATGAAAAAGTACAATTTCCTAGAATTTGCACTCGAATTCAAGGGCTGGGCTCTGCTAGTACATATTAATCTATAAAAAACAAAAAATTCATTGACCATATTTGAAAAAAAGACAAAAAATTTTTACTAGTAAACAAACTCGGTCATAGTCCAAGATTTGCAGTTCTAGTTTAAATTGTTCTGAGTCTCTTGGGGATGAATCGGCTAATTTTCAGCAATTGTCAGGCGGTATTTTTTCCCATTCTTGTAGTAGAACCGTTTTTAACTCAGCTTTGCTGAAAAAATTCCACAATCTTTTTGTTGAGATAATCCCACAAATTATCTATATGATTTACGTCAAGGCCGTGGGGTGGTGTTTCCATGACGTTATAACACAGCCAACACAGCCCGTCGTTAAGAAATACTTTATGTACCCCTTTTTGGAAAGATTTCCTTTAATATTTCTAGATATGCTTTCATTATCACGTCAATAAAGTACTACCGAAAGTGAGCCTCAGGCCACTCTACAGACTGCTCTACAGTCAGTTTCATGTTGTTCAAATATCGTTCCAGATTTCGTACTCTGCAAACAAACGATTTATCAACCGATCCAAATATATTAAATTTGCTTTCTTCAGTAAATAAAACATTTCACCAGGAAGAAAAAACATTGTATTTGTGTTCTTTTGCATAATTCAATCGTATTGTTTGATAAATCTTACTAATAAAGGGCTTTTGTCTTGCGTTTGGGCCTGGTTTGTGAAGCACATTTCTTATCGTAGATGCACTTGATTTCTTACCCAAATCAGCTTCAGTTATAGAAGCAAGTTTTGTTGCACCTAAAAAGGGATTAGCTTTTACTGTTCTTAAAATAAAAAGTATTGTGGTGGCCGTTTTTTACCTTATATCGTATCATTTTGCAGAGTTTTAAGCGATTTATAATATCATCAAGATTTCTCGCACACTTTTTCCCTCTTTGGCATATTTAATAATTAGTTTTCTATCTTCAATACTATTTTATCCTCCTTGTCTAGACATATTGATCTGATTTGTTTTTTGTCTATACAATAAACAAAGTAAAATACAAGTCGGGGTTTCCCCTATATATCATAAATATACTCAGAAATGACGTAATGTTCCGAGTTTGGCTTGAACACTACCTTTTTCAATCAATAATTTTCTGAGCTATTTTTGCTATATTAAATGAATTCTAGAGTTCTTTTTTGTTTTTAAATTTAAAAAAGATACAAATCCAGAAACCCATTTGTATACTACAAAAGTTTTATATAGGTCAGCTTTATAGAGGAACAAAAATATTTTACCATGGTGTTCGGGTTTGGTTTGAAGTGACTGTATTTTTTATTCCAATGTTATTTCATTTCTATTATTAAGTAAATTGAAAACATTTCTCAGGAGAATGGATTTAAATCTGACAAAAATTGGAAATTACTCTGAATCTAAAGAATATTGATGAGAAACAAATTTTTGGTAGATTCTGATATTTTATTTAAAATTTTTAAGGATATGTGGGAGTTTTTAGAAAATCCCTTGATATGAAATTGTTATTGATTTTTTTTGGGACACACAAACACAAATAAAAATTATCAGTAAAGCAGCTTAAATGAGATATACTGTTTATCAACCCCAGCATTGGATCAGAACATTTTTTTGGCTTCATTTGTATCAAATAGTGATAAGATCGCGAGTAATTTTCTATATCAGTTTTTACCTTTTTTTATACCTATACCACTATGTGGTTAGGGTATAATGAGTTTGTTCTGATGTTTGAAACTACCGAAAATATTTGACCTTGATCCACATTTTTCATTACCGATCCACTCCTTTGGTCTGTCTGTGTGTTCATGTAAACTTTGTAATCAAACTACAGGTCGCAAGTATGAACGCTAAGTTCCAAATTATATATATTTCGATAAAATTTGGGTTGTGTGCATTTATTATATAATATCTTAATATATAAAAACCTTGGTGCGTATGTTGGTACTCTAATAACTGTTGAACCACTAATGCTAGCGACTTCGTATTCATACCATATGTTCCTTTGGTTCTCCGATTTGCATAACTTTTTTTTGTACCCGATAGGTGGCGCTGGGGTCGAGATTTTCCCAAAAAATTTATTTACGGTCCAATTTAGCTCAAATTCGCAACATATATTATGTACATAAAACTAAAGTTGCTGACAAAGTTTTTCACCTGTAGGTGGCGCTGGTGTTAAAATATTCAAGAAAACGTATATTTTTTTTCAGTCATATTCATAATATTATTAAATGCAATGTATTTAAGGATTTTCGAGGGAGTTCGTGCTTTACTTTTGCCCGACACTCGGTATTAAAATTTAGATGCAATATAAAATCCAGATGTTTTCTTCGGGCCAGTAACGCGGACCGGACTCAGCTAGTAATTATATAATTCTTAAACATAGCCCCCATATAAAGCTGCCTCCTGATATTCACTTACCCTATCAAGAACAAAAATATTGCACAGATTTTTCTCAAATTTGGTTTCTGTATGTTTTTGGAAAAAATAAGTATCTAAGAAATATGGTCAGGAGCGGTCCATTTTTAGACCTAGTCCCCATATAAATATAGCATCTGTTTCCTAGGAATATGTGCTCAAGAAAATTTTTGGTATAAAAATTTAACACTATTAATAATTATATATATGGGGTGTATCATGTCAAGTGAACCAATTTTTGAAACCGATGTGTTCCGATCGGGATGAAGTTTGCACCAAGGTTGACTAACAGATTCGCCGGCAGATTTACACGATATACCGCGATTGCCTTAAATTGACTATGTGTCCTAATGCAACAAATTCTTGCCACTTAGGTGAATGTTCAAATTGCCCGGATAGCAGTTGGGTTTAGTTAGGTATATTATATACCGTCGGAAAGGTAAGTTTGTCTAGTTTCTCAGTATACGTTTTATTTTTAAGGTTTTAGAAACACTTACACACTAATAGGAAAAAATTCAAATTAGTGCATATGCTAAAAATTAAAAAAACCGTTGTCTTGAGCTAAAAAACATTTTTTTTCATAATATCCCACTCGCATTCCACTAAGCGACCAAAAATCTCTTAAAGGAAAAAAACTAAGCTTTCTTTTGAGCAAAAAAGGGCCTTTTTTGAAAAATAAGTGAAAAAATTTTTGATTTCGCAAAAAAAAAGTCGACAACATTTTTTTATTTTTGAACATTTTTTCCGAAAGATTGAAGAAATAGCTATCTAAACTATTTGGGACAAATTTTGCTAAGAACAATAGGTAAAAATTTTCACGGATGAGAAAAACACCTGTTTGGCCAAAATGACAAATTTTGACCCCCTCTAACTCAGAGAGTTCTTGCCCGATCTTGTTGAAAAATTGTGCCTATACTACTATCCAATAGGCTAACCTTGGAGCAAATCATCCCGATCGGAATACATCGATTGCAAAATTTGGTTCACTTGACATGAAACGCCCCATATGGTGGGTGGGTCGATTTAGCAATCAATATTGTGCAATCGATTTTTCAATAGCTTTTGGCATGAGGAAAAAAAGTTCTACTACGACATATCAAAAAAATCATTTTCGAGGCGTCCAAATTTCAATTTATTGACTTTTTCTCAACTTTTGTTTTTAAGGTTTTCAGTAGTATGAACCCATCACTTTTATATATATATATATTTTTTTTTTTTTTTTTTTTGAAAACGTGGCATTATCTCCAAAATTAACGTATTTAATATATGTAGTTACGAAAACGCGGTAAAAGCAGTTACAATAAGCTTATTTCTGCTGTACGTAATGTCTTTGTAGCTCCTTAAGTGCTGGAGATATCAGGGGTAAAGTTGGATTTTCTAATATATATATATTGCTGAATTCCGATAATAAGTAACAAAGTTATGTACAAATCAAAGCAAAGCTTTGTCGGTCAATAACTCCGAAAAAAGGCTTGACCGGTATAAAAAAAATTTAAAAAATTTTAAAAAATTTCAAAATCGCATAAAAAGATCGATTTTTCGGCAAAAACTCGTCCAACACCTCAAAAAACATTTTTTTTGGAGAAACTGCTATCACCTTCGTTTTTAGCATATAATTTCTCTTTGGAAAGGTAATATGAAAAAAGAATTATATCAGCCGATTTTTTTTTATTACCTGCTAAAAAATCTCAAAAATAAAAGTTGAGAAAAGTCAAAAAATTTAAATTTGGACGCTTCGAAAATGATTTTTTTGATATGTCGTGGTGTAACTTTTTCCTCATGCCAAAAACTATCGAAAAATTGATGGCACAATATCGACAAATTTTTGTCCTAACAAATCGATATATATATTATTAATTTCTTACTTCGGGTTTATTATTTTATTATATATCGGGGGCTGATTTACGTACCGTACGCTGTGGGGGTTTCAAGAGTAAAAAAAGTGGCAAAAGTATGAGACAAAGAGACAAAAAAAAACGCTGAAAAAATACTGAACAATAAGTGTGGCCCTTATACGCTTTGCGCGTATACATCATTCGATAAGCTTTTTTTTTATATTTGCAAGCAAAAAAAAATTAATACTCGTAACAATGCCACGCATATGTGGTTTAAGTCCGTAAGTCCATTTCTTTAAACGCATGGTATAGGGTATCGCGTAGTCGGTCTAACCGACTATAATGTTCTTACTTTTCTTACTTGTTTCATAATTATTTATGTAATGAAAGAAATTTCTGATATATATATATTATGTCCTAATGTTCCTATTGGGAACAAAGGACCCAAAGTTTCTCCATTGGAGATGATAAATTTTTGAACTCTCTCTAGCTCATGTCCTTTGGTTGATTTCGGAGTCAAGTTGACGCCATGTGTGGTTTATCAATATTTTAACGAGATTGGAACACGCTAATATGCTTGGATATTTTTATATGGCCGGGTGCCTGCGTATGGGTTAAATTTATGTTTAAAACAATGAATGAAACAATAACTTACCCTATAAGCAAATCAGTAGTCGGCTACGAAAAAAAACACACTTTTAGTTAACTTTTATGAACTAACTATAAGCTAACTACAATATAATGCTGAACTTTCCGAAAAATAGAAGCATGCATATTGTGTGCTTTCCCGAAATAGAAGCTTGCATATTTATTGACATTTGTTTAGTGACTTTTTCATTTTTTTTTTACATTTTAAATTTAATTTTCGTTTCTTTATTACAAAAATCAGTGTTCGTGCGTGCAGTTAGAAATATTTTTAAAATGTTTTAAATTTTAATTACTAAAACTAAACTGAGTGGTACAAATAAAAGAAATGTAATGCTTTGTACATGTTAATATGATGAAGTCATTGTTAAAAGGATGCCTGCCAAAAACATTAACAGAGGTCATTTCTATGAATATCTGTTTAGAAAATAATATGGAAGGAATCTATGGCAAGAACAGACTAAGGAATTTCAAAGTTTTCTTCAAGCTTTAACGGGTAACCTATGTACATATATATTAAAAACATATTCATAATATAGAACATAATATAGGACAATTATATTTTAAACAGATGACTGTCGATCGCTTGGCTCTAATGAGGTGGAAAAGGACATCAGAAATGCTCTAAGAGTTAAAAAAAAATAAAATTGTTAAATTCGGATATGCCGAGCCTCGAATACCCTGCACCTGAGTTTTACGTTTTATAAATATCTACATATTTCACTATTTATTTATAACAAATGTAAACAAAATATTTGAAAAAGTACACAATTTGATAAACTTAATACTAAATTTTGTATTTTTACATTTAAATTTATTTTGGGATTCTACTTTTGACTAAAGTAAAGAGTATTATAAGCTAACTAATAGTAAGCTAACTGCTATTTGATTTTATAGGCAACTATAATATATAAAATATAATTAGTTTGTAGTTAACTATAAATTAGGCAACTTTAAGTTATTTGAAAAGTCACTCAGAGTGGGACAATTGACTACCGTCTAGAACATCGCAATGTTAAAATAGTCAGTTTGCTTCATTGAAAGTAATCCAAGTATCAACCACCACTAGTTGCGTAATAGTTAGATATAAGTGTATTAAAAGTTAGTTGAGTTGCCGGCAGGGTAATAACATTTATAACCGAGCCTACATGTGTATGCACTAAAACACACACACTTTAATGCAATATAATAATACAAAATAACTTTCATTTAATAGTCCATGTTTGAGGATAATACGTATATAAGTGTGCAATATAAATAGATTATTAAGAAGTGTCATGCAACTAAAATATGGCTGCAAAACTTTTCCTATAACAGACTTAATTAATGTTGAATATAAATATGTTTCAAAGTTAAAATTTAAATTAAAGAAAAGCTTCTCAAATATAAGATAAAAATATGTGTTTGACGTCAAAGCAATAATAGAAATAAAACAAACGATTTTTAGTTTTAAATATGTGAGAAAAAAGTTATCCAAGTAAATTTTATTTTAAATTTTAATTTGTCATGCAATGCAACAATAGCAAACACGACTTGATTGTAACTAGTTGACAAACAATGCTTAAAGTGACGTTTACTAGTTATAATCTATGTAAATATTTCTTACAAGGATGTAAAGAAGGGTATTAAATTAGATTATAACTTAAGGATTTGAAGTTTGCTGAAAGTGCAAACTTAGTAAAAAGAACAAATTTAAAGATATGTACTTAAACAATATGTTTGATTCAACATCGCTACGATTTCTAGGATTCAAATTTAACACCTTGAAGTGAGCGGAAAAAGAACAAACATATTGGTTTTAACGATTCTGGGTGTTGTCAACAAATTTTTATAAGTGCTGAATTTACAGATCGACTTTGCTTCTCTGTAATAATCTCTTAATTAATGATCCTTATTTCGAGATTAGCACCGACCGAATGTTGTATCGAAATATTTCCATTTATTTTCGAGACAACCTAATGTCCTCCTACGTCATATTGCAATAATTTTCGTTTGCATTTAAGTATTTAAATACAATGAAACATCCTGCATTTAATAACACGGGTACTACTTAATATTACTTTATTTACCCCTACATTCATAAATATATTGTTAGTTGCTGGCTTTGTGGCCCCTTTGTTGTGTATTTTGTTGTATAAAAGGTTGTGACTTGAGGGTAATTGTTTTCGTTTCCGCTTTTGAAGGTGTAACTTGAGCATCCGGCTTGTAAAATAAATTGTAATTTCAAATTTAACAATAACTGACATCCCAAATAGTGACATTTTAATTAGAAGTTAGTTTTTGTTCATTTTTGTTGTAATACATTTTTGAAATGTTGAAAAAAAAATACCTTATTATAGAATAAAACTTTGTTCATTTACTTTAAAAAAATTCTGATAAATTTTCATAAAATTGGAAAACTTTAATTATGTTCCTGACTTATTCCAAAAAGATGTTATTTACATGAGTATGAGTAAAACGTGATACATTTTATGGAATTCGTATACCATGGAAGTTATCAATAATAATCTTTTTTACATTAGGTTGCCATTTAAGAGCTGATATGTTTTATTTATTTAAGTAACTTTGATGACAAACCCATAATTTCCTAGTCAGATCATTGTTAAGGTTTGACCTGCGGTTCAAGCCCACAAAAATAACGATTTTTTTAGAAGTGCTGTAGCTCAGTCGTTTTTCAATTTATCAACATTGGTTTTTTACGTGAAAGTAGACGTAATTTTCTAACTTTTACGTACTTGTTTATGTTTCTATGTTTTTTCAGGTTAATATGGGGACTGTGAATAAAAACGGCCCCACAGTGTTTGTTTTTGGACTACTGATAACACACATACATACACCGTATTTCAATATAGTTCATCCTATGGTTTATAAAAGTTTTTATATTAAAGTAATCAAAATATATTTCTACTTGCGACATGTGTTTGATTACAAGGTTTATATGGGCACACAGACAGAGAGACGAGCAAACAGATAGACGAACAGACGGACGGACACATTATACATTACACCAAGATCTCACTTTGCATCGTGCATACGTTCCACAAGCATAAACTTTCAGTTCTTTAACCTAATTTTGTCCTTAAATGCTAAAAAAAAACATGAAATTAAAAAATCGGAAATAAAATAAAAATTTTTTAATTTAAATCTATAATATTAACAGGTAAGGCGATTTCTTGTGACCGTTGATTTGTTAAACAGTTTTCTCCCGATTTTGACCAAACGTAACTTATTTGAAAGGTATTTATTTTTAGCTGTCCATCAGACTTAGAGATTTTTAAATTATTAAATATTTTTTGAGTTATGCTCATTTAAAGTTGCTACTAACACATACATAAAATTATACAATGCTATGTGTGTTTTTATTAAATTTGTTAACGTGCAAGAATTTGCAATAATAATTGTTTTGAATTGTGAATTGTCTACAATTGATTAGCATACCTTTAAGATCAATAATTTATTACATGAAAAAATATAATTTCCTAGAATTTGTCTCGAATTTCAAGGGCTGGAATCTGCAAGTTTATTATTAATACATTTCAAATATAAAAAAGACTAGAAATTCAAATAAAAACAATAAAACTAACAAAAGTGTACAAGACTAAATTGTTTATAAAATGTGCCTAAAGTTTTATTTTTTTCAAAGTGAACTTCTTTGTAACAATTACTATTAGTATCTATGGGATAATTTTTTGAAAACATTACCATAGCTTCGTCAATCAAATTCATGGCTTAACAAAATTGTTGGGAAGTTAAGTTTCGACACAGAAAATGGAACTGTTACTTGTTTCCTTGTGCACACATTCTGTCCATATTTTGCGCCAAACACTGCAAGATGTTTGAACCAAAATATTTAATTTATTCCAAAATTGTAGAATTGTGGGTTTATTGGGTCCATCAGTTCACTTAAAATTTTAAATTGGATATGCAGCTATATCTTTTAAAGTATTGCTGCGTAGATTTGCACGAATTTTGAACCTCTCAAAATTAAAAAAAAATAAAAAATTCTTTGTCAATGGTAGTGCCACTAGACTGGTTACCATTTTACTTAAAGGAAGTTTCTGTGCAACCTGATTTTGAATAAAATAGAATAGAAAAAACGACTTGATTTCAATCATAAAACCACAAGTCATCGTCTTGGTATCTAAAGATTTTACAGATATTATTTTATTTCTATCACGAGCTAGAATAGTTCTGATGGTTATTGCAGCCAGATCAAGCGCTTTTGCTATGTCTACCGCCTTTTCCCATATAACCATAAATAACTTTAAATACCGATGTATTAACTATGAGTTTAGTCAAATCAATGAGCTTGTCCCAGCATAATTTTATCGCTTATATCTTTTTCTCCTTAACGTATTAATATTATTTAAATCAAAACTTATTATAAAATTATTTTTACTATAAATCTAAGTAGAAAAGATAAAATCCTAAACTCTTTAAGAAAGACTGACAAACTAATGTACATAATAATCTTATGTATACAAATAGAGTTTTGTACATTTGTTTGCGGTTTATAGCAGACGACACTACTCGTCCGATCGTCTTGAAATTTTTACCGTAGTTAACTGCCTATCCGGAAAAATGGGCTGTATTTTTTTTGATTTTTCAAGTGGGCGTGGCACCTCCCATGTAAAGTGAATTTTTAACATTTAATTTTAACTATAATATATTAAGTACTACCACAGCAAGAGTTCTGAATCTGTGCACATGTACGTATTAATTTAATTTATTATTATTAATTATCGTGGAAACTGTGGGCGGAATGGCCAAAATCAAATTCAAAAATCACCAAATTCAAAAATCACAAAAAACAAATATCGACAAAATCAAAAATCACGAAATTAACAAAAATCGTCAAAGTCAAAAAATCGCTAAAAACAAAAATCGCAAATAGCAAAAGTCGCTAAAAACAAAAATCGCCAAAAACAAAAATTGTCAGAACCGAAAATCGCGAATAACAAAAATCGCAACAAAAAAACAAAAATAGCCAAAACCGAAAATTGCGAAACAAAAATCGCCAAAAATCAAAAATCACAATGTTTGGAGCTAAAAAAATATGCGATATTTGTTGCATAAAAATCTTGGTAAAATGACCAGGTATTAACTGAAAGAAGGAAAGGAATTGTTAAATATTTTCATCTGAAATGGTTTAAAAATTCATCTTTACAGGCTCAGATGAATATATATTTATATTTAATAAATATTTCGTAACTATCCTATTTTTGACTAAAAATTAAACAGCTAACAACAATTAAAGGAAAACAATCATGTATAGTTAAAAATTGAAACAAACCGGGTGTTCGATTATTTCCAAAATTATTTCCTACAAAAACTATCATTTCCATTTTTTTTTTATTTATTTATTTATTTATAACGTTAATACATACATATCTCTGTGGTTTTCTAGAATAACCGCGTATGTCATAAAATCAAAATGTTCAAAAAACGTTATATTTGAAATTGTGGGCTCGATATAAAATAAAATGGGCAATAAATACTTTATATAAAATTTTGAGTCAAAAATCTTAAGAGGAATAGATCCTAGAGAAGGACGAAAAAACAATATGTAAATTACACTTAAAGTGTGTGCAGACAAAACAACTTATGTCGACAAATGTCGTTTTCTTTGAACAAGAAAACTACCAGTGCAACTACCCATTTAGACATAAGTTGTTGTTGCCTGAAAAAGTTAACGGGACTTAGGGCGAGAATATAACAACGTATCAAGAATAATAGTTACAACAAATGACAGAAATAAACACACAAGTTTTTATAAGTGTTTAAAAACTGAAAAATAATCTAAAATAATTTTTTATTTTTTTTCATTCATAACAACGTATGTCGCTATGTGTCGTTTTCTGAGAAAATAATTTGTCAGCGATCAAACGTATGTTGACATACGTCGTTAGTGCTGCAAATTAATTTAATAAATATTTAAGTTACGTCGTTATTTGAAGAAAAAACTCAGAAATGGTCAATATTTTCTTTAAAAAAATTAAACACATGTAAAGAGCGTTAAAAATTAATATATTTGGCATCGTTAACTCAAAACTGACAAAAATGGACATACGCGGTTATTCCAGAAAACCACAGATATCTTTTTGTGAAAATTTCCATTATATTTAAAGTTATTTTCTATTGATAAATCCGATTCGTACGTCACCCATCAAATAATTGAATGTGTTTCTAATTACTAACAACAAAATGGGAGCAAAGGAATATAGTATTGCCAATTAGGCAACGAGAAATATACTTATACGTTTTTACTCTGATTCCTAAGTGTTACTAGCAATAAGTTATAGACAAAAGAGAATAGCGTTTCTAGTTCCAAAAAAGGTAGTTAGATATAATCGATTTAAGAATACATATTTTGTGGCAGCTGGTTGGTACAAAATTTGCAGTGAAATTCAAACCACATTAAAAGGTAGATTCAACTAAACAAAGAAAACAAAACAAAAATATTATTTTTAAACATACTTTGCTTTCTGATGATGATTCATAAATCTTACTTCCGTTTCCCTTAGATACAGTTTGAAAAATGAATTATTGTAATAATAATGGCGTTAAAACTTTGAACTAAGTTAATTCGTTGCTACTATTTATTGGTAGCTAATTATATATGCTATTAAAATAAAATAACACAGAATTTTTTAACGAACTAAAGTCAATTGAGTTAAAACAATTATATTTCTGTATGTTTTATTCGAGAAATAAAACGCCTACTTAGTAGTTAATTGTAAAATGATACACTTAACATCAAAGATGATGGTTTGTAGTTGGGAATTTTTTATTGGCATTAAAATTTCATTAGCATGGGAGCAACTAAATTTCATTGGTATTTTTTTAATTGGCATTGTTTTATTAACCAACTGTATTGAAATGGAACGAATTTCTAAAATATTGAGGAAAAAATAATATGTTTAAAAATTGTTTTTATATAAACATACAAAGCATTCTTTTCGAATAACAAAAACGGAAATATTAACCCGCTTTTTGAACCAAAAAAATATTCATGACTACTCTTGAAATAGAATAGAATTGTTTCTCAATTCTATAACGATAGGCATTTCTAAATATATTCGGAAATCGCGTTTCTCAAAACTATTTTTTTTTTTCAATTGAGGCATAATTACTAGTAATTATATTTTAATTAATTTATTAAAAACCATTATGATTTCAATTAATTTGCAATGAAATCGTCATCTAACGCATTAGTCCCATCTATGGTTTGTATGTTCATACGGCAATTCCATGCCAAGGTCAACCTTAGGTCCAGTTTTAAAATATCAATATAAATAATTTTTATTGATACCATTTAAAACAAAAGGGTATGAAAATACAAAATAGTTCCTTATATTGTAATTTATTTTTGAATTCATGTTTTTTATATGCTTTATTTAATTTTTTTATTTATTTATTTTATTTTAGTCTATGGAATAAATCCTTACAGACATTAAAATCATAAAATATAATATAAAAAATTTTACCATATGAAATGACTAATTTTTAAATTTAACGGTATAAATACAGAATAATGTTACGTTGTACAATATTAATGATTAGAGAATAGTCAACAAATTAATACAAATCATTAAAGTTAGTATATAATCTTCTTAACGGATCGGCGTTAACTACAAACAACTGTTTATTATTTCTCATACAAAAAACTTCAAAGATTCTCTGTGTTTTACAAACATCTTCTGTGTGTTGTCATGTCTGTCACGAGTGCTTTTTGCCCAAAATTATTAATAACAGTAATACTTTCTCACTTTTTCTAATGGTGACCAGCATAGGTCAGGTCCGTCTGCATAATTCTATACACTGCTGTTCAAATTAATAGCCCTTTTTATTTCTTTATTAATTTTTCAACAAAAATTAAGATATTAAATTTCTTTTAAACTTATTTGAATTTTACGTTAAAAATTAATCTTTTAAAAAGAAAGTAAAATCATTCAGGTATGTGATGGAAATTGATCGATTTCAAAAGTGAAAACGATTTTAAAATCGACAACGGTGTGATGAATTTCGATCGATTTCATTTTCCACTTTTGTATCATTCCGTATAATTTCTTTTGAAAAATACAACAATGTATTGACAAGTTGTAGTGAAAATTGTAAAATAACAATCAAACATTTATTTATAAGTAAATATTTACAAAATCTACTATTTGTTATTAGAAGAGGATAATAAAGAAGAAAACATAAAGAGGAAACATTTACGTGACAACTCGGATCCACAGCACAGAATGGAATTTGAAATCGACACTATAAAATGAAAAATATAAACACATCACAACTTTAATTGAATTTAAATCGTTTTAGTGTCTAAATCGATTTCCATCACATACCTGATTATGTTGTTTTTATTTATCAAAAATTAAAAATATCATTTTTATACAATTCAAAATAATAGACTTTTTTAAATATTAAAACAAAAACTTCAATTATTTTTTAAATAAAAGAGAAAAATACAAAAAAATTTATTTAATTTTTTTAGGTGCTAATATAAAATGATTTTAATAGCCGGAATGTCCACCTTCATAATCTGGAACAGCTTATATTCTCCTGGACATGTACTCTATTAATTTTTGGCATTTTTCAACAGGAATACTTTCCCAACTACTCTTTTCTGCTTCCCAAAGTTGATTTTTGTTTGTGGAAACATTTTCCTTGCAGCTTCTTTTCAGTTCCACCCACAAATTCTTGAGATCGGGAGACTGAGAAGGCCATTCTAAAACAGAAACAAGATTTGACTAATTATGACGAGTATTTCGGATCATTATCCTGTTGGAAGCGCCAATCTGGTGGCATATGATTTTCTGCATAGGGAAGCATCACGTCTTTCAAAATATCACAATACATTTCTTTTTTCATAGTATCTGTGATTTTGTATAAAGGTCCAACACCATACCACGAAAATGTTCCCCCAACCATGATATTTGCTCCTCCATGTTTAACAGTTTTTTTTTGTGTAACGCTCATTCAACTCTTTACCTTTTGGTCTCCGGACATTATATTGACTGTGGGAACCGAATAAATTAATTTTTGTTTCATCACTCCAAAATATGTCCTTTAAATAATCCATGCTTCTGTTATTGAATTTGGTAGAAAATTGGATGCGAGCTTTCGTCTTCTTCTTGCTTAGCAATGGAACCTTTCGGGCGACTCTTCCGTGCAAATTGTTTTCTAACAATTTGCGACGTACTTTTACTGCACTGACTTCGTTATTTATTTCTTCAGAAATACCCTTTTCGCTAATATTAGAATAGGAGATTCAGTGGTTGTGGTGCTTTTTCTCGGTCTACCCCAAGTTTCAGTAGATGGCTTCTATTTTAATGCATTTCTTATACATTTTTCGGATTTTTCAAGTGATCAGGCAATGGAATTTCCTGTTTTTTCGTGACTCCGTAAGTGCTTAGCAATTCGACCTTCCTCGGTAGTGCAATGTATATTTCTGCCCATCTTTAACAAAAAAAAAAAAAAATAATAATAAAAAAACGCACCATTTAAACAAAATTAAAATTTGCATATTAATTACAGTAGTAATTGCAATATGTCTGCAAAATAACTATAAATCTAACAAACAAATAGTTTCTTCTCTTCAAAGCGTCATCTCAAATATATGTAAAGTGCATCACATATGACAACTCTTACGAAAACTGAGAATAGTGGAAATTAGAAGTATAAATGCAAAAAATATTCAAAAATTCAAAAGTAACGACTGTTTGTTTGGACAGAGTTGTATCTTCTGAAATTAATACAAAGTAAAGCTGTATGGTACGAAAACTGAATCTAACCACACTGCTCGTATGCCTGACTTTAGGTGAGTGTGTTAAAGCGCTGACCAAAAAAGTACAAGTACGAGTGTATGTGAAGGTTCATGGTGCAAACCTCACGGCCGCCCTAAGTAGAAAAAATTTTCATATAGAAACAATCTATTCAATTAAAACATAACAATTATCACAATGTTCAATAAATCGCTGATGAGGGCTGAAATGCCAGAAACCGGTCCGATTAAGGATACAGTGCAGTTATGAATTATTGAAATATATGCTTTCTTCGTCTTTACCACGCACCATTTTAAAAAAATAATAAATTGTATGGTATTTTCAAGGTATTGTCTTTTACTTACTTCTCTGTTAGTAATTTAGAACAATATTTATGAAAAAAGTATAAAAGAAATTCAAATTTTTAAAAATTTATAAGATGGCTATTATTTTGAACAATTGCAATATGAAACTAATTTGTATTTTTACCTATAACTTACAAATGAATGATAATAAATTCCAGACAAAAACAACAATTGTACAAGAAAACAATAACTAAAATAAAATCTTAAGAAATTCCCTTTAAAAGAGTAATATATAAATACAAACATTTTCACTTAATTACGGGTACAGTCTATTATTTAGAACAGCTGTGAATAATTTTATGAACAATGAAAAACTTTTACCGTATAATATTGGATTCGAAAGATCACTGAATGTCATGTCTGTCACTATGGAGTTAGCCTGTATTGTTTTAAAGCAAGGGTTGCCAGACCTAGATTATTTTTTTTTGTCAGTTATACGAGAAATAATGTTTTAATAACTTTTCTTAATCTTTGTTAGATTTGTGATGAATTGAAAGGAAGAATCTGACAAATAACAAAAAAAATAACCTTCAATAGGAAAAATATATGAAATGTTTAAACTTCATAATCTGAGATTTTTCTGCAAAAAGAATATCCTATATTCATTTAAATATGATAAATTGTATAAGAAAAAAATTTAATTAGGAAATTTGAAATGTTTCAATATGAAAAAACTTGTAATATGGAAATATTAATATAAGTTAAATTTTAGAGTTCTTAAGAGGAAAACTTCTTACTTATAAGATGTTGCAAAAAAAAAAATAATGAAAATCTGATTAATTTTCTGTATGTATAGTTGACCTTTGAGTTGTTAATTAATTTGATTTGTTCAGCTTGAGGTCATAAAATTTTTTAATAAAATAAACAAAAAAGTTTTTTTAAAATTTTAATTTTATTAATATTTTTTCTTTATATTATATTTGACGCAATATTTCGACCGAATTTTCCGATCATCATCAGGGGATATAAACAAAAAAATTTTGTTCCGCGAAAAAAAACAAATAATTTTCCTTGGTACACTTCCAAGCTATTGTCACCTACCTAAAATCTATAAATAGTGATTTAATTTATATTAATAACTACGTAGTTTTTAAGAAACGAAACTTTTAAAAAGTCTGGCATTTTCGACCTAAGGTAATATGACACGTGGAGTATTACCACACATATCGCACTTGTACCTCTAAAGTGAGTCAACTTAAAATTAACAAATTTTCAGTAGAGGCAAAAAATTTTTGTTTTTAATATTTACTATAAAATTGAAAAACAGTTGTTTCATTGTAAGGAATTGCGAATAATATGTATACAACAGTATAAAAAAAAATAATGAAAATCTGATCAGTGATCATCAAAAATAACAAGTTTTTGGGTGCAACTGAAAATAAGTATTTTCAGTGGATTCTAAAGAAGCTACTCTTATAACACAAAGAGGGTTACAACTGTATTTTTTTTTACGAAAGACTAGAAAAATCGATGTACATAAGATTTTTGCAGTGCAAAAAGTGAAAATTGAAAAATTTGGAGTTGACTCACTTTAGAGGTACAGGTGCGACATGCATTCATGGGGCAAATGCTACAAACTCGCCGAATACAAAATATAAAATAGAGGATAACAACAAAAACAAGAACAACAAAGAAATATCAAATTTGTTGAAGAGTGTTTCTGCTAATTGTTAGAATTAGGAATATACAGTGAGTGACAATACAATGGAAACTTTTAGCAAAATATATTTTTGATGACTTGAATTAAATGCAAAAAATTGGATCAAAAATTTAAAAACTTTTATTAATTTCCAAATTTTTATTTTTAATTTATTAAATGAATTAAATGTATAAACGATGCAGTTAGATTTTTTGTTTTTAATTTTCAAATATCATCTTTATTTCGTTTCATTTTATATGTACATATTTATAGAGTTTGATATATTATTCAATATATTACAACAATTGAGATCTGTAAATTGTTTATAATGTTGTATGTAGTCTATATTTAATATTTTAAAGAAAAATCGGGAAAACCTTTACAAACGTTCTTCCGTCATGGCCTCTTAAATTAAGCTTGAACTCATCTAACAAGAGAACAGTATTCCAATTCCAGTTCATGTGTTCTTTAGCAAGTTTTATGTGTGCCAGGTGATTTTTCGCTGATATATGTGGTTTCTTGACAGGACAACGAACATCAGCCTCAATTGCTTGCCGGGAAACAGTTCGAGCACATATTTTGAGTTTCAGTTTATGAATGACTCCTTTAGGTCACATTTTTTGACATTTTCTAAACTCTCTTGCTACTAAATTATTCTGCCTTGGCTTCGTTTTACGGGACCTGCTGCCTATATATTGAGTCGTCACCGTGTACCTATTTCTCGATATTTCTTGACAATTATGGATTTATTCATAGAATATTTTTTACGAATATTCTTTTTGTTAAGACCAGTAGTAAAATCATTTATTTTTCTGATTTTTAACGCTTCACAATACTTTATTTTTACCATTATTTTATAATAATTAAATGTAAGATTAAAAAATTTAAAAATATTTCAAAACCAATTGAAAGAAATCGTCAAAAACCTTAAATATTGAAATGACAGTTAAGTTTTGATACAGTTTATTTCATGCCATGTTGTATTTTTATTGTTTTAAGCAACTCTGGGATAAAGGTTTAAAAGTTTCCATTGTTTTGGCATCACTGAAAAAACATCCTTTTCCGTTTATCAATTTTTTTTTAACTCATCTTTATTTATTGAATCTTCACATAGGTTTGTGAACTAACAATAATTTATTCAAGTCTTAAAACTAAATCTTAAAAATTAAATCCAGCCACTGCCAGACAAAATTTCAATACATAATCTAATAATAAAAAATTGTTTTTATATCAATCCATTTTTCATCCAATGAGATCAGCAGTCCCCCTCCTTCTTAAGTGTTGGTGAATACGTCTGTTGCTCGAGGATTCGGGTGAGACTCTAGCTTTTCCAAATAGTTTGCAGTATATCTAGTTATTTCCTACTTTACTAGAGAAACATTTAAGCCTCTGTGCAAATGTGAGTTTCTTTGTATTCTTTCTTTGTTTGAAGCTGAGGCTGTTCCCCATAACTGAATACCATAGCACCAAATGGGTTTGAAAATCGAGTTATAAATCAAGAGTTTACAATCCAATCTAAATTTCGAGTTCCTACCAATTAGCCACGTAAATTGGACTAATTCCAATTTTATTTGTGTCAATTTAGCGTCTGTATGGCTTTTCAGGGTAAGTCGGCGATCACGATGTAGTCCGAGATATTTCACAGTGTAATGTCGAGGTATAGGCTGGTTCCTAATTCGAATTTGAGTGCAAGTCCCCCTTCTTAGGGTAAAAGTTACGTTGATACACTTTTGTTCATTTACTCTAATCTTCCACATATCTAGCCAATCTTCCAGCTGTTCAATATGGCTCTGTAAAAGAAGAAATGCTGTAGAGGGGTTTTCGTGTACGCTTAAAATTGCAGTATCATCCGCAAAAGTCGACGTAAGTGTGTTTTCATTTGTTGGCATGTCTGATGTGCAAAGAGCGGGCCCAATATACTACCTTGTGGTACACCAGCATGAATTGTTTGTGGAGGGTTCACAAAGCTTTCTATTATATAGCTCTCCATTAGCTTATGTGTGTTCGGGGGTAACAACTGTTTAACTTCATAGAGGAGTTTCTCGTGCCAAACTCGGTCGAGGGCTTGCGAGACGTCTATAAAAAGTGCAGAGCAGTACTTTTTCTCTTCAAAAGCTCTTCTTATGGCACTTACAATTCTGTGAACTTGCTCAGTGGTGCTGTGTTTTCCTCTGAAACTAAATTGATGTGCTGGAATGACATTATTTTGATCTACGGGTATTGTAAGTTTGTTTACCAAAATTCTCTCGAATAATTTTGACAAGTTGGACAGTAAACTTATTGGTCTATACGAATCGACCTTTGTGTGATCTTTACCTGGTTTAGGTATCATTGTAACGAGTGAAACTTTCCATTCTGGAGGAAGATATTCAAGGCGTATTATAGCATTAAAAATAAACAGAATTATTCTTAATGCTATTCGCGGTAACTCCAAAAGCATTTTATTACTGATCCCATCGATCCCCGATGCTTTTTTGGGGTTTAAATCAACAATAGCCTTTTCGACCTCTCGAATTTTAAAACGAAGGGACACTGCTCTATGCTGTGAAGTAACAGGTGGCAACTCATCAATAGAACTAGGGGGTTACATTTGGAGTAAAAACTTTTTTTAGATTTTCCACAAACAGATCTCCCTTCCCTTTGTCATTCCTAGTCCATGCTCCAATTTCCTTTCTTAGAGGAGGCACTTGCACAGGTCTTTTAAGATTTTTTGTAGCATGCCACAAAGAGTAACCAGTTTTTTCTGTTGGGTCTAGTTTTTCAAGATAACTATTCAGTTTAGCGTTTCTTTGTGTTTCAAACAGTTTCCGTAGGTTTTTCGTGCATCCTTTCAATTGTTGCTTAAGTTGAGGAGATCTGTGCAGTTGCCACTCTCTTCGAATTCTTCTTTTTTCACCTAATAGCCTTCCAACATCTACAGAAGTAGTTCTATATGGCCTGTTGTGACGAGGAGGTGTAGTAGCAAGTTGAGCAGCTAGTTTCAGATTTTGTTCAAAGTTAACAATCGAGAGGTCAATATCATCTGGTGATCTTAGCGGAAAGCTTTCTGTGCAATGGGTACTAAGATACTTTTTGTATTTTAGCCAATCAATATTCTTTTTGCGATGTTCTTTGTTAATCCGAAATCGATCAAATCGGGTATTTTTTGCCCATCTGTTAGCCAGTACGTTGGTTCCCCACTTCAGGCCACATCCATACCCATTTTAGAAATTGTGTTGAATAAAACACGAACCTTCGGGGAAATAAGCCGTGACCCCTAGAATGTATGCTTGGCATTAAAATCGCCAGCAACTATGAAACGAGGGCCTAATGATTAAAAAAACTTGTATATTGATTTTCTGATATAGAAAACCTTGGGGGAGAATATATTGATGAAATCACTAGGCTGTTTCCAAGTTCTTCAAAGCAAATAGTAGCAGCTTGAAGGTAGTTTTCACAATGATCACACTTCTAGTGATGTTTTAATCTGGATTTAATTAGGATAGCTGAGCCACCACATGCTCTACCTCCTGGATCATTAGTATCATACAAGGTGTATCCGCGCAGTAAAAAGAGACTCCTACGAGTCAAGTGAGTTTAACAGACAAGCAAAATATCAATTTGATTGTCTCTAAGAAAATGATCAAGTTCGTCTTTTTGTTGGCTTAGGCCAATATTTTCAAACAGTTCATGGTATGCTTAGCATAGGTTGCAATATCATGGATTGCATTCTCATCATCATCATGTTTGAACAAGAGTATCGATTTGGGTGAAGCATGTTTCTTTGTTTTCATATTTATCGGAGAGTAAACTAGACAGCCCTTGTAATTTGCGGTGTGGTTTTTACCACAGTTGCTACACTTTTTTACCTTATCATGTGTTTTTGGTTTGTCACACAGACTCGTAATATGCAAATCACCACAAACGACATATACTGGTGGTAGCTTGCAGTATGCCCTAGTATGCCCGAACACCTGGCAGTATAAGCACTGAACCGGTGCTGTTCTTTTATGGAGCTGTTCCACGGTTCTAACCGTGGAACTAACTCTACGCGGAAAAGAGGTTGTGGGATGTGTTCGCGGTTTCCGATATTTACTACAACTTTAACCTTGAATCTTTTTTTCGAGTTCACCTTTCTATTCGAGTGGGTCGACACACGAATCAATACCCTTTATAACGACTTGAAGGCCCTTGCTGCTCTTCATTTGATAGGTGTACAAATTTTTACCCTGCTTTTCGAATGAGGATACAATTTTATCAATTCTTTTAAATTCAATTTTTTTGATCGTATTTATACCCTATACCACTATGTGGTTTGGGTATAATGACTTTGTGCTGCTGTTTGTAACAACCAAAAATATTTGACCTAGACCCATCTTTAATTATACCGATCGAATGAGAATCACTTTCTGAGTTGATTTAACAATGTCCGTCCGTCCGTCCGTCCGTCTGTTTGTCCATGTAAACCTTGTAATATATTTTAATGAAATTTGGTATATAAGCTTTTGTCGGCCATGCGATGAACGCTATTGAAATTGATGAGAATCGGTCCATGTTCAGACCTAGCCCCCATACAAATTACCCCTATGAAATCGACATAAATTGCCATAAGATCCAAATTGTCATATAGATCTTACTCAAATTGGGTTTTGTATGCGTTCATTACGTCCATTAATGAGTAGTCCAAAAATGATCCCTTTTTCCCCATATAGAGCTGCTTCCCGGTCTTCACTTAAATCTATTAAAAAACAAAAATATTGCACTGATTCTTCTCAGATTTTGTTTGTATATATTTTTCCAAAATACAAGAGACTTTACCAAACATGATCAGGATCGGTCCATTTTTGGACCTAGTCCCTATATAGATATAGCATCCGATATGAACTTTTTCATATCTGTAGCCCAAAAAATTAATAAAAATCCCACTCAAATTTGGTTTTTGCTTATTTTCTATGTCCAGTTAGTTGGGCCTAAGAGATAGGTTTTCTAAACGCATGGTATTGGGTATCGTATAGTCGGTCTAGACCGACTATAATTTTCTTACTTGTTTTTAATAAAAATTTGTTATCTTTCGATAGAGAACACATCAAGAAGTTATTTTGCAAAAAAAAAATTTAAATTTTAATGACGCAAAGTTATTAAAAAACAAAATTTGCAAATTCAGAATATATATATATACAGTATATATTTTGTGCGGTCCAGATCTTTTCTAAATATTTTAAACTGAATGACAAACTGAGAGTGTAGAAAATCTATTAAAAACTTGAAAAACACAAAAAAAAAACCAAAAAGAATAAATAAATAACTGAACGAAACTATTTTTTTTTTTTTAATTAAAAATATTTTGAGGTATTTTTCTTGGGAACCGTATGCTTAGAAGATCCTATATCTCTATATATATAAAAAATTTTTGTTGCAATTTCGCTATTTTTCCCTATCGGCAAACAGTATTTTTATAACTGAGTAAACTACTTTAATTGAATTACAATTCAAATGTTGTTATAAAATAATACAGGAAAATTAGTTGCTAGTTATAAATATATAAATTCAATATTAATATAGTAAAAATGCACTTTAATACGTAATGTTTGTTTTTTTTTATATTAATTAAACTAAATCTAAAAATATAGTGCGGCTTAATAATAATATGCAGTTTATAATTGACTTCTGCAATCACTATTTTTACTATTTTTCACTGTTACTTAATGTTTTCCGTAAAAAACACAACGTTACACTGCAGGTGGTTCATGCCCATTAATTTGTTTGTCACTTATGCATATTTTCGCATTAAATATTCCGCAAATTTAATTGATGGATCGAAGTCTATGTACGAGAATATCAATGAAGGTGATTGCATTTTGCATGAGTAATATGCAATTATGAAATTATTGCTCATACGTTGTGTGGTCACAATGAACCAAATCAGGTTAATATCTGTCAGCCATCCAAATATGATGTGCTATATTGTGGTTTGTTAATTTAATGGTTAAATTACTTTGGATACGTTGAATTTCATATTTTTGGATTAACCTTTATTTGAAACACCTTTTTTAAAAATATGTATAAAATTGTATTCAAAGTTTAAGTTTAAATTTGGGCATAAAATGTTATATTACTTTATTATATATTGTTTCACTTCTTATTTCGGTAATAATGTTTCCATGAAAACTCAAAGTTAATCTTGTCCCAACTGTTATTTAATATTTTTATTTTTGCATATATTAGAAAGAGTCATATGTGAGTGTGTATAGTAGCGTGTCTCATCGGAAACACTTTGTAGTAATATCCTCAAACGATGCCTATGGTAATTTTATGGAAATTTTAAGTCTCTTAATCGCTACTGAAAATCTTAAAGTTATATTAATGATATTTTCTTTTTGATATATATTTTTGTTAAATTTAATTCGAAAAAAATTTGCATTTCGGGACAAGCTACATGATGTACATTCAAACTTATACAATTTTATATTTTATACTTTTCTGTTAAAGTAAATATAATATGACATAAGTAATTTCATTTTCTGGGAAATAAAAATGCAATTTTTATGAAAATTTTAATGTTTCTGTAGATAGATAAACAAAGGAGCACATGTAATTCTTCATTTGTACAAAGATGTCATATACATACATATTTTTTTTTTCATCTATTTTAAGGCATCCAAAATTAAGCTTTTTTGTAAATTCGTCTGCACTGGCAACCTATTTATTTGAAAATTAATATAAAGTTTGCAAAGCTTAAGTCATTATCTATTTTTTTTTTAAGTTTGTAAGTAATTATTATTACACTTTAAATTGTATTCGAAATGTACCTGTCCTTCTGCGTCAATCAAGGTCGCAACAATAAAATCAATACCTTGGAATTTGTATAGAAATATATTTTCCGAAAAAAAAATTTTATTCAAATTGGACAAAATTCATTCAGCTATATTAGTTAAAAGTAGAGTTTTTCTATAGGAAGTTATTGTTTCAACCATCACGATGATTAGCTAAAAAATATTCAAAATATGCTCTTAAAATATGAACCAAAAATTAAAAAATATGCGCGAATAATTTAGTTCTGATCCCAAAAATGTGTAATTTTTATTTAATTTAATAATTTTTGGTCGAGTAGGGTGGAAAAAAACGACGCCGACTCCACAGCCATGGTCATGATCGGTCCATTTTTGACCCTATATGAAATTATCGTCTGATATGAAGTTTTTAATGTCTGCGCACTACAAGTAAATAACAATACCATTAATATTTGGTTTGTGCTTATTTTCTATATCCAGTTATTGCCTCATCAAAGTTAGATACAAAACCCTCTCTCGAAACGCATGGTATAGGGTACCGTTTAATATTCTTGCTTTTTTTTTGTTTTAATGTGACAAATAGAAAAGATTTGCTTCATATTTTAATAACATTTTTGTGTTCGTTGTACAAGTGAAGCAGTACATTTGTGCAATAAGGTGCGTATCAAAACTATACGACTATCAAAAATATTGTTTCGTTATTGCTGTAATCCGTGACGATGTTTTGTAATTGGAATAATGTTTTGATCTAAAATAAGAGAGTAAGATGTATTTAAAGAAATAATTATTTTAGAAGATTAATCACATACTAGCAGATTCCCGCACTCGAAATTCGAGTGCAAATTCTAGGAAATTTTATTTTTTCATTTAATAAAGACCCTAAAGGTATTCTTCACAATTCAACTCATTTTAAGGGGGGACATGACATTGGCCGTTTTTTGAAATCGACTTTTTTTTAATAATGTTTTTTTAGTAAATATTCTTAAGATTCTAAGAAAAAAAATTTCATGGAAAAATTCCTACGGGTTCAAAAGCTACAGTAAGAGCGCATTTTTAATTTTCGCGCTACCTATGTACTGCAGCTGGTATATACTTGTTTTACTTGCTACCTGACTTTTGGTGGTTATTATTTCGTACCTACTTGAAGGGTGGGTTTTTTGTGTTTTTGAATTTCTTGAAAAAAAAGGCATCTTTATACCTCATATAGTGGAAAGGCATACAGTACGAAGCAGATTGAAGGTAACCTTTTTTTCTTTGTTCACAAACTTTGAACGCGTTTATCTCGAAACCATGTTTTTCATACTGGTTGCGGCACTAGCGGGTTCATTTTTTTTGACGAATTTATTTATTTTTTTTTTTTTTTGTATTTTTTTAAACTTGATTCGCTATCGTACGACACGAGCTTTTTTTACAAATTTTTTTCGAGTTTTTATGAATTTTTAAAGTCAATATTTTTTTCAAAAAAACACACTTTTAAATTTGGAACATCACCAAAAATTAAAAAAAATTTAAAAAAACGGGTGTCATACGATAACCAATTTTGTTAAGACTTAAAAAAGTAATTTTTTTCCAGATCGGAAAATTTTTGCGACTCCCAGCGCTGCAACCACGAGGCCCCGTTTTTTTCTCTGCCGCCAGTTTGGAGCTCTATAAAACCATGTTGGAGTGAAAAATATATTTTTTTTCTTGTAATTTGTTCAATTCTCTAAAATAAATTTTGGGAAAATGTTTGTTTTTAACTGAGTTATGAATTTTTGAAAAAAGGTCTGTTTTCTCTGCCGCGAATATAATGTCCCCCCTTAAATGAAGAAAACAAACTCAACAAATTAACACAAACACATTAACAAATTTAATAAACACACACATAGCATTGTATAATTTTATGTATGTGTTTGTAGCAAATTTAAATATTCCCGATAAAAATCTGTAAATCTGGGTAACAGCTAAAAAGAAATACCTTTCAAATGATAAAATTTTTGTCAAAATCGGGGCAAAACTGTGCAACTTACATCGGTAACAAAAAATCGCCTAGCCTATTAATATTATAGATGTACCGTTAATTCGAGTTGGAATGAATGATGTCTTTGATGATTAGTTGCAGTCGTAACAAAACCATACGGAACTTTCTTAAAGATGCTTAAAAAGAAAGAATATTACAATTTTATGACAAATTTTAAAGTTTTATTTTTTTTGTCGTTAACATGCGATGTCGATCAGTGTTCTATAATGAAGAAAAAATCACGAAAAATCAACCGCTCACGTTGTATATTTCTTGAATAATGTAGATAAATATGACAGAAAGTATAAAAGTTGCCATAAACCTAAACTATCGGATCATGACAAACGAATGATTGTTAAAAAATGAAGCAATTCGTTTATATCATGTGCGCAACTTACAGCTCAATGCAGCAAAAGGGTTTCCAAAATTATGGTTTGGCGAGTTTTAAATTGTGTGGAAATTAAACAATAATTTGCGTCATATAATAGAATAGAATACTGGCGGGGACTCTGTATGTATTAAATACGTGCTTAGAATTTGTCTTTTTTTTTTTTTTTTGTTTTTTGATAAAAGGATTAACGTAATTTGTATTAATATGTACATTTTAATATTGGTTTCAACAGTACGTGGAAGAAAAGTAGAAAATATACCGTTTCTGGGATTAATATTTCATCAGTGATTATAAGAAACATTGAAATAATTGTTGTTGTTATAATTGTGTAAATTGCTTCTATATGAGGTTCGAACCGACGCACAGTGGACCATTTCTCGAGAAGGCGGTCAAAAATCCGTAACTTTTGATTGGATTAGAATAATAATATGGATTTCTTTTTGTTTGTTAGCTGGGACTTTAGCCTTTAATTTTTGCTATAAAACGTAAATATCGAACGATAATAGAAAAATGTTATGAAAAGTTTAAAATACATTTTCATTTTTAGTTGAATTTTAGTACAAAAGTAAAGTGTTAAAAGTTTAAAAAATGTTTTTTTTTTAATATAATGTGTTGTTTTTTCAGTTAATTTTACATCTAATACTTTTTAAAAATAATGTACGCTAAATTTTGCCAAAAAATGCCAAACTTTGGCCCCCGTAAACTTTTAATTCCTAATGTTCACAAGGTCAAAGGTTGGCTTTTTTTGAAAGAGCCCAAGTTAAAATATAATTTATTAAGCAGCGAATGTAAAAGTTACCTGATATTTGTTTCAGTCGTATGATTTTACTTTAGTTAAACATTTTTTATTGTCTTTTTGAATATTTCTATATAAATTTTTATTGTAAATTTATAAATTTTTAAATCAAGAAAAATTGTTAACTATATAAAAAAGAGTATAAGTTATTGTTAGTGTACTGAAAAACTACTTTAAATCAAACAACTTTAGTAAATATTTCTTTTAAATTGCCTTGATTTTCATCTTCTAGAAGTTGTTTAGCTTGTTCGTCTAATTCAATAGAGGTATTTTTCCATTTTTGTCGAATGTTGGACATACATATATGGATCTGAAGTGCACAATAAAATAGTGATAAGGTCTTCTTCTGGACATTTTTCTTGTGTTGTGCTCGCGAAAGAATTTTTTGTCTTTGTTCCTTTTTTCTTGCGCTTAATCAGATAGATCTCCTATTGGTAGCATATTGTTTTGAATTATTTGTTCCCCATGGTACAAAATTTTATTAACTGGCATATATCTTCAAGAGTATTTTTCGTTATAAAGTATAACTGTTTTATTGGTGTACTCTCTAAATTTTTTTGCATTTATCTTTCTGCTGCATGCTAGAACTTGTAATATGATTTGGAATCGTTTCTGGATCGAAAAAAATCTCCTTGCAGTATTTCCATCATTTGAGTTTCCTTCTCCTGGTTTTGGTTGGTCGATAATGAGGCCTAGCTATAGATATTTTTCTTGAATTTGTTTTATATTTTGCTTTCTTTTTTCTTAATTTTCTTTGTTTTTTCTCACTGTTTTGCCTCACGGGCCAAATTCCATATTATAACACAATTTAAGAATGTGCTCCATAAAACGTATTCTAGCATGAGGGGACATTCCAAATTCGTAGGCTTCCTTAAAACTATCGTCTTCTGGTAAGGGTTGGCTTAATTGACTTGATGTCTTTTGGCATATAATGCAGCTTGACGATGACTTTGTTTCGGTTAAAGCTTGTGCAAGTTTTCCATTAATCATTGTGAGACACATTTTAAAATTTACTTCAATGCCTTGGTCATCAAATTTAAATATTGCTGGTTGAAGTTCTTTAATCTGATCTTTTATTTTTTGAACTTCTTCAGTTACGGCATCTTTGGTTTCCTTTTTGAATACAAACTTTATTGGGCTGCAATACTTTGTTGAAGTAGGAATTTCATTTTGCCATACATCAGTTTCTGTTGCTATACAAGTCGACGGCGCTAAGCCGCTATAAATTTTTGTTAAGCGCAATGGAACGAAAGATACCATAAATATATTAGCATCTGATGGATTTTCGGCATTAAATTGCTTGTATTATTTCTGACCAGAGGATACATCACATCCCCATTTAGAAATTAAAGTAATGCTGTCATTTCCAATTTATTTAGATGATCACTGCAATCGTTCTGCAGTATGTTCAATTTTATTGCAATTTTATTTCTGCTGAACTTGAAGTAACAATAATATCAGATTGCAAAGGTAATCATTCTTTTTTGGCAGAACTATATCTCGATACTCTGGAGAAATCCTAAAATTCTTGCCATTGGTTCGCTTCCGAAATTCCTGATATTGATTTTTGGTCAACTTCAAATCCAAACATAGGGCGAACGCTTCTTCTGGAGTAAATTTCTTATCATCAATTTGTGCAGGAATGTTTTTCAAAATCCTCTTTGTGCGCCTTGTGCTCGCTTCTACATTTTTTCGAATTTTGTGTTGGTTGAATTTGGCGCGAAAATTAATCATTAATAATTCTTGGAGAAATTTCTTCATTGATATTTTCCAGCTTGCGCCTTTGAGATCTTTCACTAAATCCGTCAATTGGGTTTGCTCGTCGACCCTTTTTTCCTCTTTCGTTGGCAGTTGTAGATTAACTCTTAAAAATTAATTCCTTTAATAACCAGTCTTGCTTACGTTTCTACATCTTTGCCTTGCTATAACAGCAAGCAATGTACCGTTTTTTCAAATTTTATGTTATTTTTTTTGTGTGTATTTCAATTTCTTGCAAGTTATAATTCTTAAAGAAATGGTTGCTCAGTATGTACAAAGTTATATCGTCTACATCTTTTTGTTAAAAATAAATATCAGCGAGATCTCTATAGCAGTACTTAGCCATTGTTCAAACTGTAATGAAAACTAATTGTGGAAACATTATTATAAATGCTCTTTCTTGCAATTATGTAAAATTCACTTTTTGAAGCATAAAATCCCAGACCCTAACCCCTTTTAAAAGGTGAAGCATACCTGTTCATATCTTAAAAGGGTGTGTCGCAATAGTTTTTTACCATTCAGCTGTTATTTAATTTTTTTCCCCCATTTTGTCAGGTATTTAAACTATATAACTCAAGTTACGACTATTATTGTTTTTGAAAACTAACTATGTAAATGTACCTGTTAAAATAAAAAAGATTTTACACATTAATATAATTAAACAATTAAGCGGATTATGTCTCAACCCTTTTTTATAAGTATATAACAACTCGTGCCAACTCTACCGTTTCCTTTTTCTGTCAGTATAAAAAAACAAATAAACTCACGCAAAAAAAAAATACACCGATACGACCAACTTTTGTATTCATAACACACAGATGGACGGACGGACATCGTTAAATCGACTCAGTGATTTCGAGTCGATCCGTATAATAAAAGATGGGTATAGGCCCAATTTTTTTGATAGTTACAAACCTCAAGGTAAAACTCATTATATCCTAAGCACATAGTGAAAATCTTTTGTATTCATAAATTTTCCACAAAAATCTGACCTTGAGTCAGAAAAATTGTTCTTGTGCACACGGGCGGATACTGGCGGGTAGAAAATGGGGTATAAGATTGTAGGGGAGGGTTCGGACTATAGAAGAGTGCAAGATCTTTTTTGATGGCCTTTGATGGGCAGGAGTTATGCTCTATTATGTAGGAGATTTTCGGGAAAGTTTGTGACTTTATATTTCCAACATAAATAGCTTAGAAGTTACAAAATTTATTTTACTTTAAACTCTTTTAAAACAAAAAAGTTACAGTAATTTAAAAATTCAAATTTATAAAGAAATTTTTAATATTAACAAAATACTGAGAAAGTCCATTTTCGAAGATCCTGTTCGCTGTGATATAGGTTTACTGGTATTTACTTTCAAATGAATAACATAACTTAAAAAAAAAAATGTACTTGCACTTTTTGCTCATGCGCTTTAACGCTCTTACCTAAAGTCAGGCCTACGAACAGTGTGGCTAAGAATCAGTTTTTATACCATAGAACTTTTACTTTGTATTATAGCCCTGACATACATATGGCATTGAAACTATAGTAGCTTTACTACGGTATTTCTTACTGCAATATATTGACACATGTAGTATGTATAGATTGTGGTGTTATTTGACATAAGTTCTGAAAAATGGAAAAAGAAATGGAAAACAAATTTTGCTTTTTATAATGAATAATTATAATATAATTATTTATTTTTTGCGGAAAAAAACATGTGTTTGCGGTGTGCTCTTCTTATGCATTATCATATTAAAAGGAAAAAAGTTATGATACTTCGCTACACACATTATCTCTTTATTATGCTAGAATAGATCATTAGTATAGATTTTTTTATTTCAATGTTGGCTGATATACAATGTTTTTTGTTTTTCATTCGGTACAACAATTATCAGGTTTTTCGGCGTTCCTACCCTGGAGCAAAGTACATGAAGCTGCCCATGAGAAGAACATGGATTTTCCAAATTAGATCTGGCACCACTTAGATATTGGCCTTGAACTTAAAATATCATTTGGCAATTTTTCTTTTTAGCGATTTTTGATATTGCCCATTTTTGATTTTGAAGATTTTTGCTTTTTGGGCGATTTTTATTTTCACGATTTTTGGGTCTGCCGATTTTTGATTTTGGCGATATATTTTCCACGAGAAATCACATTGATAACTAATGTACTTGTCAAAAGACTGTCGCTTTCGTAGTACTTCATATTTTTTACATAGGAGGTGCCACGCCCAGTAATCCCATCCCTCCCAATTTTTATTGGACTACTCACATTATTATCTGATAGACTCGTGCAAAATGTGGAGTCTTTGCCTTTTATAGTACACCAGTTATATGATATTAGATGTCTACTTTGCATGGGCGGTGCATCAAATAGTTGCTTTGCATGGGGATTGCCGTGCCCATTGGTGTGAACCCGCCAATTTTTTGTCCGACTACTCATACTAAGATCTGATGGGCTCGTGCAAAGTGTCAAAGCATCCATTTTTTAGTACACCAGTTAAATGATATCATATATTCACTTTGTATGGACGGTGCCACGCCCACTGATCCGATCACGCCCATTTTTTGTCTAACTAATCACATGAAGAACTTATGGGTCCACACAAAGTTCCAAGACTCTCACTATTACAGTACTCCAGATATATGGCACTTTATATTTAGTTTGTACGGCAGGTGCCACGCCTAGTGGTCGGATACTGCCTATTTTTTTTCCGACTACTCACTTTAATAATAGGTGGCATCAGACAAATTTGAAAAGCTCTCTAGCACAGTACTCGAGATATATAATATTACTATTACTTATATGGGAGGTACCACGCCCACTTATCCGATCCCGCCCACTTATGGCGTAGCTACTAATATTAACAATAGGTGACCTCACACAAATTTGAAAAGCTCTCCCTATCATAGTACTCAATATATATGAAATTAAAAATTTACTTAGTGTGGGAGGTGCCACACCCACTAAGAATATTTAAAAAATTATAGCCTATAGCACTTCCCATATTCGCAGTAAAATTTCAGGAAGATCAGATGGGTAGTTACGGAGATTACCTCCTACAGATTTAATTAGTTAGTATAGATTTAATTAGTTTGAAGCATTTAATTTTTGGGCAGTTGGAGTGGCAAAATTAGGCGAGAAATCATTTAAAAAGAAATTTCGTGTTAACAAAAAAGATACTCTTTGGAGGTTTTCAATTCCATTGAAAAAACGATTGGGAATTGCTTTATACACATTGGGCTCTTCATCAGAGTGTCGAACCATTGCTAGTTTATTTAGTGTTGGAAGAATAACCGTTGGACAAATAGTTATTGACTAGAAGATTCCAGCGCTCGAAATTCGAGTGCAATTTCTAATCAACTTTATTTTTCAACTTAGCCAATTCATTTATTATTATTGTGAATGAAGATAACACACTCATTAACAAACACATTACAAATTTAATAAACACACACATAGCAAATGTATAATTTTATGTATGTTTTAGTAGCACCTTTAAATGCAATATACTCAAAATAAAGGAAAAAATTTAAAAATCTGTAAACAGCTAAAAAGAAATACCTTTCAAATAATATACGTTTGGTCAAAATCGGGATAAAATCGTAGAACAGAACATCGGTCACAAGAGATCGCCTAGCCTATTAATATTATAGATGTATGCAGAGCCGACAGATTGAAATTGTATCTGGATTCTAACGGTTGTGATTTCCACAGGGTTATGGAGCCATTGACGGATCTCACATTGAAGTGAAACCCTTTTACAATTACAAGGGATGGTATTCAGTAGTACTTTTTGTGTGGATGGATCATCGATATAGTGCTTTCGGGCGAAGCAATGATTCATCATTATTCGAATAATCCAAATTGAAATATATGCATGAGATGAATGAAACATTTAAGCGGCATACCAAAATCATAGAAGGAGTAGAAGTTCCTGTTTTGTTTATAGGAGAGTAAGTATTTCGACTATTAAAATTTGTAATGTAACCGTTTTCTTTTAACGCTATTCAAAATGAAACGGAGAATGCATTTGGCATTTTAAGGCTAGATTTAGAATAGTCGGATGATACATGGAGGTTCACATGAAGAACAGGAACGTAATTTTGTACAATATTTGCAACAATAATAACGACCAAATAAAAGAACTGGGTGCAAGAATATGGTTGAGAAAATTTACTACTACATTTCTTTGGGAAATAATTGTGGAATTGAAATAAGAGATGCTTTGATGAATTATTTTTCAATATATTTTTGATTATTTTCCAATATCTGCTTTAAAAAAGTGTTCCAATAATGTTTGATCCTTTTGCAAACTTTCCAATACTTCCGAAAAGAAATAATTGTGGAATTGAAATAAGAGATGCCTTGATGAATTATTTTTCAATATATTTTCGATCATTTTCCAATATCTGCTTTAAAAAATGTTCCAATAATGTTTGATACTTTTGCAAAATTTCCAATACTTCCGAATTTGCTTTCGTTTTGTTAGATGTGCTTGCAGACAGCGACGGTGACGATTAAGTAGCTGCGAATGCCGACGATGATGTCGCAATGGAGGTATTGTTATGGATAACAGAAGCGTTCCTACCTCATCGACCTGTGTCCTGTCTACATCATCTTCCCTGCTCTGGAAAATTAAAAACAAAATAATGAAAATTAACATAAACCTGCACTTTCGTCCGTTTGTTCTTTGTAATTTATGGACTTAAATTATTCTAAAATGGAGGGCGCCTGTCTATAATATGCCCATACCGATGGACTACCTCCGCTCTTTCCTTGTTTTGTTTTTTCAGCACTGAAAATACATAAATACATAAGTATTATCAAAATTTATTCCACAATTACTAAACATAATTACCGGTATTTTTTTTTTTTAGATTATTAATCCTTGTCCGCATCTCAGCTGACATTTTTTCATCGTATTCCGTATTTCTCGGCTTCATGGCAAATATTGGCATATATATATATGTTCGTTGCGCTGGACACCTCTTAACTGTATTATATTTTCCTTCCAAATTTCTATAATAATATTTGTCTCTTTCGTTTAGAAATTTTAGACATTTTTTATTAATTTACAGCTGATCAAATAACATTTGATGAAATTGTAGCTGTGTTCATTTTTATTTTGAAAGTGCTTAGAAAGTTGGTTTTTATTTTTAGCTGTGCTTAATACAATATTACATATATACTTTGTACATCAACTTAGTATACAAAGCAGATACACTCCGGTTCACTTATTTAAAGGCACTAAAAGTTCCATATTCAGCAGCCTGTATCTTTTGCAATTTTTAACCGATTGCAGAATTTTAAAATGGAATGGAAAAGCTAGACATCTTGGCAACAGTGGTTTCTGAACTAACTAACTTTCTTTGAGCAATTTATAAAAAAAAGTCCAAAAATGTGCTATTTTTTGGTTCACTTGAATAAAGGCACTAATTTTAATGAAAAACCGCTTTTCGTGTCTTTTTAATTTATTTTACTTTATTTAATAACTATTAGTAATGGGTACAACCCCCCCCCCCCCTCCCCAGCTTTTAGTAACTTCAAATATACGGATTTTCATTGACAGATAAAGAGAATTTATGTAAATCAACGAAATTTGATTCCACGCATCCTTAATGGCCTGAATTTTTGACTGCTTGTCATCAAATTGTCTACCTCCTTCATAGACCTTACGAGGTAACCAATCCCAGACATTTTCGATAATGCTTAGATCTGGCGAATAGGGTGGCCAGTCAAGAATATTAACATTTCGGCTTGCAATGAACTTCTTTACTAATCTGGCTTTGAGTATAGGGGCATTATCCTTTTGCAATATCCAAGATATGGGACCAAATAGTTCACTGAACTTCGGAAAAGCCAATTTCAATAACGTTTTATAGCTTGCACCAGTCTTTTTTGCACTTTGAAATTAAAGATCAAGATGGTGCCATAGTACGTAATAGCACCCCACACCATAACGCCGCCCTCTCGGCTGTGATGTCGATTCAAAAATCACTTTTCTTTGCGCAGATTATGGAAATAATAGTTGTAGCCATCAGGACCATCCAAATTAAACTTCTTCTCATCCGTAAATACAACGGTTCTCCAGTCATTTACACGACCTCTTTGCTGCACATCCCACACCATGTAGTCTCCTGCGAATTGAAGCCGCTTTTCCTTACGATGAGCATTAAGTGGCGGCTCTTTTTGTAATTTCAGGTATTTAGGATACTCACAGCTCTTACTCTGCGTACTGATGATTTGCTCGCTTGCACTCCAGCTTGAGCTCTTATCTTTGACAAGAATAAGGCAGAATTAGAAGCAATTCTAATGATTTTTTTTTCTCATGCGTAGATAAAGACAATGACACCCTTCCTTTAAAATGTTTTCCATACCCCTTGGGCTCCTTTATCTAATTATCGAGAACTGTTGGACTTCGTCCAATGTTTTTTAGCTATTGCGCGGTTAGAATATCCTTCAGAACGGTAAACGTCGATTGTAAGATGCAATAAATTGTAATAAACAAATGCTCCCTACAAAAAATCATCGCTTACTTTAAAAATAATAAAAAAAATAATAAAGTGCCTTTATTCAAGTGAACCAAAAAAAATATAGCACATTTTTGGACTTTTTCTTCATAAATTGCTCAAAAAAAGATCTTTAGTTCAGAAACCACTATTGTCATGAATTTCTTTATATCTCAAGATGTCTAGCTTCTATTCCATTTTAAAATTTTGCAATCGGTTAAAAATTGCAAAAGCTAAAGGCTGTTGAATGTGTAATTTTTAGTGCTTTTAAATAAGTGAACAGGAGTGTATAAAGAAGTTTGTTCGATAGAATTCTAGTATGGTATGTGTACTACATGTATGTCACGCCTATTAATCTCAAAAGATACAACACTGACAAACATGAGAATAGTTATTTTTATATTATTTATGCTTTTATACTTTTAATTTCCACTGCTCTCAGTTGCCATATGTGATGCATGGTTTTTACATTCTACGGATTGCTCTATTTATATGTGCTATAAATTAAATTTAGATGGACGAGATGGACCCCGATAGTGTTGGTATGATTTAAGAAAGGAATTGTCCTCATATTTCCATGCAAGATAATGCGGCTATCCATACAAGTCGGCAAACAGAACCGTTTTTTTTTGAAGTATGCACCGTTGAGGATATGACATGGACAACGTGCTTACCTAACCTAAATCCTATCGAGAACATCTTGGGAATACTGACTAGATAATACCAAATATGATGCGGTTTTCAATCTAAAGAATACCTTATTTAGAGAGTGTCATAAGATCGAGAACTAGCATCTTAGGAAATCTGTTCAACTCAATGTAAAGTTGGAAAACCAAAAGGCTCCCACTTTGAATATCAATTTTTGTTAAATAATAAATGAAAATAATGTTGTGTCCTATAGTTTTTATACGGTTTAAAGAGTCCAGGAAAGTAAAGTTTTTACTCAACCCAATGGTACACATTAAAAGCAAAACGTTGCACTTAGAAACTTTTGCTGTCTGCTTAGTTTTTCAACTAAAAATCAAGAACTATTGATGATTTCTCATTTCGTTTTACAGTATAATTTTAGCTAAGGCTTAAATAAATAATTTTCATTAATGTATCCATGTAAAACATAAAATAAAAAGTACTGATGTATCCTTGATTTAATGTTCAAAATACGGTTACATCTCTTCTACTCTAATAATAAATAATAATCATTCGCCTGATTATGTTATATAATTTAAAAATTTTATTAAAAAATAAGAGGGAATCAATAATTTTGTGTTTAAGAATTAATTCAATGAAATAGGTCCAGCTTGATTTACTGAAGCTATTTGCATCAATATAACCAATATAATCATAAAAAAGATTGGCCTTTAGGATGCCAAACCCTTTGGTGGTTTTACTGTACTGTACTGTACTTTCACCCCCCCACCACAGAATGGATGTCGTACAGTGTAATACTAATACCTAATACTTCATGTTCTTAAAATTAACTACGTGTGACTTTGATCATTTTAAGTTCGTACTGCATATAAAACTCAATATAAACCAATCTTTAATATTGGGTGACGTCATCCTTGGCTTTAGTTACGGCCTTAATTCAGTCATTCATCGAATTAGTTAAAGATTGACACTCATTAGGGGCGACGGAATCCCATATTTCACGTATTGATGTTTTTTATACAAGAATCGTTGATTGGGGGGTCATTTCTCAAGCGCCGTTTCATAATTGCCCACACAGTCACAATTTGATTTAAGTCTGAAAGATTTTGATTTGGCCTAGCAATACGCAAATTTTTTTTTTAAATCTAATTTTATGTGTTCATTTTGCATTTACCTTGTAGAAACTGTAATTAAGCTTTTTTAAGTTTTTTCGGGTAGTTTCACGTCCTATAGGTTTCCCAATACTCGTTGACCACTCACTTGCTAAATTTCTGAGAGAACTTCGTCTGTTGTGCTTGATGATGTGCTCCAAAGATCGCAAATTTCGTGGTGTTACATACAACATTCTTCCACACTTTATTGATTTGGGACTTACTGACTTGTTTTTTGTGGAATTTTACAATATATTGAACACTTGATTTTGCCAATTGTAAATCTGAAGCAATATCCGCATAAGATTTACCACTTTTTGATTTTTTGATTATTACCTCCCGAATTTCTTTCAAAATTGCTTTACCTCGCGAGATTTTGTTCAAAAATTTTTTACAGAAATATTTTTTATTTTCTTTAACAACTGCACGCGTCACAAAATTGCGAAAGAAAGAAAGATTTTCCAAAGAAGAAACACTTTTAAACAGAAATAACATAAATAGAGTACGAACCTTAAATGGTCAAATTTGAAAAGTCCCATTTTAAGGGACTTTTTCAAGGCATGGTTGTATTAACGGGAAATTATTAAAAACGCAAATATCTGAGTCAAATATTAAAGTAATATTAAAAAGCAACAATTAAAAAAAAATAATACAAAAGTATATTATTTTTTGGACTTTTGGAAGTATATTGAAAATGCGATTTAAAATATTAAATATTAACTTCTCTTTGATTACAAACTATTCTCGATATGAAGAGAGGCCAAAATATTATTTTTTTAATGACGTATAGTTTTGATACGCACCTTACTTAATGTGAGCATCTCTACATGCGAATACTTATATTTGAGATTTACTGTTATCATGCACAAATAAAATGCAAAATATTATAAAGTTTTAATTACATTTGTAAGCTTTATATAAACACAATCTTCCTCTACGAACAACAAAGCAGTTGACAATGTAACTTTTTTATTTTTGCAATGTAATTATAAAAAAAGAAAATTAATTAAATAGAAATTAGTTTTTAAATATAATTTTATTGTATTGTTTTAATATGCGAATATATTTATTGTTAGCTCAACAAAAAATTTCCATATTAATATTGAAGGTAAAAATATCTGATTAATAAATATGTTTAACCCTGTAATGCTTCATTTTATCGTAAGCAGTAAAATACCAAATATATAAAAGCAAAAAAAAAAAAAATTGTAAACTTAAATACAGACAATCGACTATATATTTAATTGATAGTTAAAGCAGATATCCCAATCCTTCATACCGGAATGTGCAACGATATAAGAGAATGTTTTTCCTTTTAAAATTAGAGACGTCTTGAGAAATCGGGTTTTTGCACGCTAGATTTTTAGAATCGTTTCTTAACATGTTCTGTCTGATCGCAAACACTATTCATCGTTGAAACATCATACAGTTTCTAAAGAAATTAAATTAGTTTAGTTTAGTTTAGTTTATTCTTGATCCTATTCAGTTTAACTAGTCTAATACGTTTTTCAACGCGATATTGTGATTATGTTGGCCATATCACAATTGATGTTAGCAACTTAGTTATTGAACAATATAAAATTGGAAAAAGTTGGAAACAAATTGCAAAAATTGCCTAAATGTGAATGATGGAAATATCGTTAAATGATTTAAAGATTGACAATTAAGTTAATTATAGACGGTCTTGAATTTTATCGTAGGTTTTTTATTCGAAATAAATACGACGATGATTATTTATTTAAAATATATTTTATTTATTTTATATTTAAAATAATTATTTTCTTTATTAAAGAATAATTTTTATTCAAGTTTTTAAGTATTCAAGGATAATTTTTGATTTAAAGTTAATTTTAATATTCATGCTATGGCTTCCGAAATCAGACTCTGGCGTCATCTAATTTACAAGTCTTCTTATAATGAAATCAAAAATTGAAAGTGTAATGTAAAAAGGCTAAACTACTGATCATGATTGTGCATGTCTATCTAATTACTCCTAAGAGCTTTATGCAGCTTGCTGAAGAATCAAAAACTTCATATAAAAAAATGCTTCAGAAATGCTTAAGGAATTTTTCTGTGTAAAAATTTCTGTTGTTAGTCTGCAGTTTTTTAAAAAAGTAGCATTGTTTTTACTACTTTTTTTTTACGTACATAAATTAAGTTAGGCAAACCTGGCTTCGAGCAGGAATGTAAAATATTTCGTTCTTTCTGAACGTTATTTTGATAGGAGAGGTAAGCTTAAACAAAATGTAACACGCTCAAAAAATTAGAAGTTCTTTTTCAGTTGCAAACATGGGTGTTTTCAATTTCAGTTTCACAATTCTTAATAATTGACAGAAAAGAGCTGATTGCTACTGTTGCACTGAAAGGTACTTTTGTGCTTTTTATAACCTATACCACTATGTGGTTTGGGTATAATGACTTTGTGCTGCTGTTTGTAACAACCAAAAATATTTGACCTACACCCATCTTTAATTATACCGATCGAATCAGAATCACTATCTGATTCGATTTAACGATGTCCGTCCGTCCGTCCGTCTGTGTGTCCATGTAAAGCTTGTAATCAAACTGCAGGTCGCAAATATGAATATATTTTGACGAAATTTGGTATTTGATCTTTTATCGGCCATGGGATGAACGCTATTGAAATTGGTGAGAATCGGTCCATGTTCAGACCTAGCCCCCATACAAATGACCCCTATGAAATCGACTTAAATTGCCATAAGATCCAAATTATCCCATAGATCTTAGTAAAATTGGGTTTGTATGTATATATTACATCCATTAATCAGTAGTCTAAAAATAATCCCTATTGGACAACTCTTAGTCATAGGCCCCATATAGAGCTGCTTCCCGATCTTCACTTAAATCTATCAAAAAAACAAAAATATTGCACTGATTCTTCTCAAATTTTGTTTGTATATATTTTTGCAAAATACAAGAGACTTTACCAAACACGGTCAGGATCAGTCCATTTTTGGGCCTAGTCCCCATATAGATATAGCATCCGATATGAACTTTTTCATATCTGCAGCCGAAAAAATTTATAAAAATGCCACACAAATTTGGTTTATGCTTATTTTCTATATCCAGTTAGGTATAGGGTATCGTATAGTCGGTCTAGACCGACTATAATTTTCTTACTTGTTTTTCTTTAAGAAATGTATGAAAATTTTCTGCTAAGATTCCTTACCTAGCTGCATACAGCTCTTTACAAAAAAACAACAATTTAAAGCTGGGCATACAGAATCATGATTTACCCTTGGTAACATAAAAGATTATTAAAAATGATTATTCTTTTACGCTTAGTTGTATTACTACAAAGAATATACGTAAACTAAACAGAAACAAAACAATGATCTTAATAAACACTAAGTAACAATAATAAGGGTATTCCAATAGTATTGAAATTATGAATAAATTATATACATTTTGTTATTCAATAATTATCACCACTCGCAGTTACACTTTTTCTAATATCATTCAACGTCATTAGTAAAATAGCCTCAAGATACAATATTTTCGACCATTCATTATATGCCGACGATGCTGTGTTTTTTTTTTTTTTTTAAATAACAACAATTCCAGAGTCAAGTTTGCTTTTACAAACCTTCTCAGCGATATCAAAAATTGGTCTAAATCTTCCGGTGCCTCACTCTCACTTAGTAAATGCAAAATTCTTCATATTTGCAATAAACATCATTGTAGCCCTCCAACCCTGATATACAACAATATAAATATTTAAGATGTCTCTCAATTAAAAATACTGGGTATTATTTTTGATAATAAATTCAACTTTAGCCAACATTGGCTATGTCATACTAAATGTAGTGGTCTTTCTGGACTAGTTGCTGATGCTTTATATAATAATAAAGGGTTACTTACATTGGTGTTGCAATAAATGCAGGAAAATCGGAATGAATTTCTACCGTTTTTTCAATGATACACAAAAGGAATTCAGTGATATCCAGGAAAAGGTAACTAAATTATCGATGTCTATATCTAGTTATGGCAAATTATTTGATGATTATAAATCATTATATAATTTAAAATCTCCACCTCAATCTTCTCCAAAACGTGGTAAATCGTCACGAAATACAAATAAAGATAAATCTGATAATCTTTCTGCTGTTCCTACGAGTTCAGTAACACTAACATCTGATGCCTCAGTAATTAATTGTAATGCTGATTTGCCTGTGGGCTTTGCTGAAGGGCCATTAAATAAGCCTGTGCCTTCTACAAATACTTGTCCTGTGATAAATGCTGGTCAAATTGTTTCGCTGAGAGCTTTTCCTCCAAAAAAAAACTGTTTTTATCTCGCGTTTAGCGATTAAAACTACTGCTGAAGATGTCGATGCCTTTGTTAGATCTAAGTTGGGCCAAAAAGCAGAAATTTCGACATATAAGTTCGTTTTTTCTCAACCTAGATCTATCACATCCTTTAAAATTACCGCTTCTTATGATCTTTTTGGCCGTATTATTAATCGTAACTTTTGGCCTGAAAATACATTGGTTGGAGAATATATATATAGACAAAATTCTAACAATCTTGGCCGCCTTCCTCAAACTGATTCAAACGTTCCAAAAAACTAAAAGATCTTACTGGTGAAAATATTTCATTAATTTGCCAAAACGTTCGTGGTCTGAGACCAAAACTGTCAACTTTATATATTGAAAGTTTCAACATAAGTCATCATATTATCGTATTTACTGAAACTTGGTAATAAATATAATATTTTTAGACGGGAGCGTTGCAAAAAGATGAATGGCGGTGGCGTTCTTATTGCTGTCTCAAGTATCTTATCATCTGAGGTTTTATTAACTGATTCATCTTTATACATCGTATTCGTTGCAGTTTTAATTAAATACAATCATAAAAAAATATTAGTTACTTGCTCATACATCCCTCCATCGTCTCCGCAGTCTTTATATATTAGACATGGAGAAGCTATTAAATCTGTTTTACGTTCTGCGAATCCGGATGACTCTATTATTGTTCTTGGAGATTTCAATTAGCCTTCAATTTCGTGGAAGTTCTTACCTGAAGAAAAATACTTTGTTCCGACTAAATCAAATGATAAATGTGATGAGCTTTTTAATATTTTTTTTTGATTTACATCTTTTTCAATTAAATGGAATTCTTAATGATCATTCAAAATTATTGGATTTAATATTTGTTAATGAAGTTACTGAATGTTTTACGAAGCGATCAAACCCTATTTCTATTCCTGAAGATGGATATCATCCTACTATTGAAGTAAATATATCCATTCCATCTGGACTTGTAGACACACCTAAAAAAGTGTTAAAGTTTTTTGTTTCGCTCAAACGAATTACACTATGTTTAATGAACTTATAAATAATACAAACTGGAATGATTTATTATCGTTATCTACTGGTACAACTCGTGCCATTGATCAAATGACTGAAGCTTTCTATAACAAGATGTATTCTTTTATTGAGTCGTGTGTTCCTAAAAAATTTTTGAAAAACCTTTCTGGACCGCCTTGGAATACTAGGAAACTGGCTAGTGTCAAGAATAAAAAAAAAATAAATATTACAAAAAATATAAGAAAACTGGATCTCTTGTTGATCATGGAAAATACTCCATTTGTCATACCGAATATAATACTCTGAATAATTCATGTTATTTAAACTATTTGAACAAAATGAAAAATAATTTTAAACGAAATCCGAAGTCATTCTACAAATTTGTTAACTCTAAGAGAAAAACTAAGGGCTATCCTGCTGTTATGAAATTTCTACATAATGAATCCTGTGATGATACTATTGTATGCAATTTATTTGCTGACTTCTTCTCTACTACTTACTCCGATGCAACTTTTGATGATTCTAATGTCTGCTCATATTCACTGACTGCTACTCAAATTATATTCATTCCTTCTCTTGCTATATCTGTGGTTTCTAATGAATTGAAAAAACTTAAATTTTCCTGCAACAGTGGTCCAGATAAAATTCCGTCCTGTATTTTAATAAAATGTGCTGATGTTTTAGCTGTACCATTAACACTAATGTTTAATACCTCAATTAAATACGGTTATTTTCCCATTATGTGGAAGGATTCATTCATTATTCCGCTATTCAAATCTGGTAACAAGGCTGATATTACTAATTATCGTGAAATTGCTAAATTAAGTATTATACCTAAAATTTTTGAAAAAATTATAACGGATTATCTATGCCATCAAATAAATACGTTAATTTCTCCCTTCCAACATGGTTTCCAAAAAAGATGTTCAACCTCTACAAATCTGTTACAATTTCTACAATTGTCAACCGTGGTTTTCTTGAACGCAAACAAGCAGATGCAATTTATACTGACTTCAGCAAGGCTTTTGATAAAGTCAATCATAAGCTTCTTCTTAAGAAATTACATATGATGGGATTTTCAAATCTTTGCGCAAAGTGGATATATTCTTATTTAACCAATAGAACACAAAAAGTATGTTTTAAAAATGTTACTTCAAAGCCGATAGATGTAATTTCGGGAGTACCACAAGGCAGCCATCTTGGACCGCTTCTTTTTTCTTTGTTTATAAACAATCTTCCGAATGTTATTCGTTTTTCAAACATCTTGATGTATGCGGATGATGTCAAAAATTTCTTCTGTTATAATCAACACTCTGATCATGTTTTTCTCCAAAATGATTTGAATTCAGTTTATTCTTGGTGTAATTTAAATTTAATGGAGCTAAACCTTAAAAAGGGTAAACATACGCGTTTCGTCAGAAAGAGGCCGATATCTGTCAACTATATGCTGGGTGATTATTGTCTCGATAAAGTAGATAACTTTATAGATCTTGGTGTTTTATTGGATCATAAACTGACCTTTGTTCCTCATATAACAATTACTGTCAACAAAGCCAGAGGTGTACTTGGTTTCATAAAACGATGGGCTAAAGAGTTTAATGATCCCTATGTCACCAAAACTTTATATACGTCACTTGTGAGACCTATCCTGGAATATGCTTCTATAATTTGGGACCCAATCTACCAAATTCATGCCGACAGTCTGGAATCTGTGCAGAAACAATTCCTCTTGTTTTGTCTTCGGAGTTTAAACTTTAATCCAAGTAATCTTCCATCCTATACCAGCAGACTTGCCCTTATTAAGCTACCAGCTTTAAAAAGCCGGAGAACTATGCTAAATGTTTAATTTCTTCTTAATATAATTAATGGTGATGTTTGTTCCGGTTTTTTGATTAACAATATATCATTCAACATTCCACAACGACCAACACATTACTTCTCACCTTTATCTGTACAGTTCTATAGAGCTAATTATGCAAATGCAGACCCTCTCAGGAGAATGTGTATTCAATTAAATGAACTTTATGGATTTATTGATTTCTCATTAAATACTAATCTAATTAAAAGTAAAATAATATGCTTTCTAAATTCATGAATATCTATGTACTAAAATTAATTTTAAAATGTTTTTCTTTGTAAATAGTCTGTAAGGATTAATTCCATAGACGAATATACGAATAAATAAAAAAAAAAAATAAATTAATAAAAAAATTGCTTCAACCTGAGAAAAAAAACTGATATCTGGGCTGAATATAATCAAATATCTATCATCAAGAAAGAAGTGAGGTTCACACAAACACACTCCTGAATGTTACAAAAGCTCTAATTGTTTCCAGAATCGGCTACGGTATACAAATTTATAGCCACTGCCCTAAAAAGTATTTAAAAATGTTAAATTCTCCCTATCTCCAGCAGCATTTGTAGTCGTGTGTTCATGTAGCCGTTGTCGTCTATGTATTTCATGCATGATTGTCGACAAAGATGCCTACATTTTCCTCGACCTTAAGTTCGTATTAAAATCCTAGAAGCTTCCCTGACTAACAGAATCTCAACCTTAACGATACTAGTATCGTCCGGTAGTCTATAAGAAAGTTATATATCGAAATCACAGGGGAAGATGTACCTGCACGGACACCACTACTCATCTCTGAGCTATCAGTAAAACGCTAGTATTAATTATCCCTAACCCTATCTTGAAGGAAAGTTGACTTGAAACAATCTTTCGAAATCCAGTTTAGCTGTAATTCTCCTGATACTTTCTAATAACATTGGACACAGTTTGACGTCACACTTTTGATTCTTTGGCCAACTTTCTGTAGGTCCAAGTTGGATTTTGTTGTAAATATTTTATAATTTTATCACGTACTTCTGTTTTATTATTCATTTAAGTCAAACTAACAAAAAATGAACAGACTTGTCACGTAATTGATAACTGATATATTTTTTAAAAATAAATTGATAAAAAAAAAAATTCAAATAAAGTTAAGTTAAGATGGAAAACATGTGCAAACATTTTTTTTATTTTACTCACTCCTTACATAATAAAAAATAAATTTGCATACTAATCGTATGTTTCATATCGATTAAAGTTTATACATATATAATAACGCTTGTAAAAACGACAGATTTCATTTCAGCAACCTTAACAAATTTGTTTGTCTTGACGAGCATTTCACATTGACTCTTCAACGCCTTGACAATCAAACAGCCATGACAGGGTACACCCGCGTAAGTACGAGCGACGACAGTTTTTTGATGCGGAAACCCTTCAACTTTCATTTTCATTGTAGCATTAATTGTCTAAGGCAATAAAAAACAAACAAAAAAAAATACAAAAAGAAAAGAATCCACATAATAAGGAGCTTACCCAATCGTACAGTCTGCATTTAAAAAAAATCAAAAACAAATTTTTACGTTTTATTTTATTTTTTCCAAAAATGACAAATAAATTATAAATTCATTTTACTATATCTTTCTGGTATTTACAACAGAATTCGGTTCATTCTTTCAGTTATATATAACGAAACAGGTTATAAATTTGTCTTTCTATTATTGTTTGATTTTATCATATTAACCATCGATTTATAACAATATCTGTTTATACATTTTATGTAAAAAACATGTTGTTATGGTAAAATTAATTGTTGCCATCCCCAATATATATGAATGAAGCAATTTATACCGCTTGTAATATAGTTGCGCTGAGTTGATTTAATAATTTGTATAAATGATTTAATTGGTTTGTAAATACTTTAATTTTAAAACAATTAAGTTAATAAGGTTGGTAGCGAAGAAAGACTTTTGTATTGTTAAATATCAAAAATACCTAATCGAATTGTTCTGGTGGTAATCGAATTTCAACGTTGTGGCTACCAAATTTATATCCAACCTATGAAGCTAATAATCCAATTTTGAGTTAATCCAAATTACAATTTTATTGTTTTAATAGTAAAAATTTTATCACAATAGAAAATGGTTAGCTGCTATAAAATGTCTGTTGATACAATCGAAATTCTGTTGTTAGACTACAACAATTTATAAGGCGAATTTTTTTGTGTAAACCAATTTGTTTTTTGTGTGTACCAAAGAACATAGGTTGGTGGTCGCCAACTTCTACAGGGTGAAGAAACTTACGTTTCGACAAAAAGCGTGAATGTGTAAAGAAAGTCATATAAAAAGTTAAATCCAAGATCCACAGTAAACCATGATGACCGCCACAAAATAATCTGGATTATGTGTTCATGGACAAACTCCATTTTGTGTTAAGAATCCTTGATAAATTTAAGAACTAGCAAATTAATAAACAAAATAAAAATAAAAATGCGGAGAGAACAATTTCGACTTTTAGTGGGACAGCGATCCTAATCACACCGCTGAAATAGTTAAATAATGATTATGGAGTGAAATCGAAAAAATGTTATCACACGTTTGTATACCCTCTACACCACTGGTATATATCAATTTATAATTCCTTTCGTAACGTATCGAAAAATGTATTTTCGACCCCATTGAGTATAGCCATATAGCGATGTCCGTCTGTCCGTCTGTCTGTGGTCTGTTGAAATCACGGTCATTCACAAAATAAACCATTTACCTGGATAAAGATATGATAATATTGTTTTTCATTATTTAGAGCAGGTTGCTATTGAAAATTGGATAACTCGGCAAGATATGTCAAAAAATATGAAGACAACTCTAAATGTTAAAAATTCAGTTTGTTGTAATAATTTAGTATTTACTTTATCAAATTATTTACTTTTTCAAATATTTTGTTTACATTTGCTATAAATAGTGCAATAAGTCAAGATTTTAATGTAAACGTAAAACCCATGTGGCTAAAATGAGTGACGAAATAAAGTGACGAAATAATATTTTCAACAAAATTCAACTCAAAAAGTTTCACGAATCAAAAATCTACCGTCAAACTGTTTCCAATGTTATTCGAAACTATCAGGACATATTTCCACTATATTGCCATTGATAGGATATAAATTTGGGGAAGAAAGAAAGATCCGTATAATGTCTTTATGGTCAAGAAAATAGGAAGCATATTAAAAGGAATTCCCAACACGCCCGGTAGCAAAAATACTCCTGCTGTATAATAGACTACGAATCGTATCTATTGGCAGATTTTTCACAGCTTACGGATCACCATTTTTATGTTGCTAATGCTGGAGGGTATGTAGAATATAAGTTTAGGATGCAAAAGCAGTCAAAATATCAAAAATAAAAAGTTCCTGGCATAGCAAGCAATATGCGGTTGCGAGAAGCAAGACATTGCTAATGAAATAACGATATTTATTTAAGGAGTACTTGTAAGAAAGAACCCTTCCTTTCATAAGCCAACAAATAAGTCCACATATTTTTGGTCCAATTTGGCATCCCGTCACAACGGCTAGAAAGCTCTTGAACAAGAACCATAACGTGGTTTTTATACCAATGGAGGCATATTCTCCAAACTATTAAAAAAGAAGTTGAATAGCATAAAGAATGTGTTCCAAAATGTAGATGTTTTTATACGGAGATGGACTTCCTGATCCATTAAACTAACAGAAGCGACTATAAAATCTGTAACGGAAAGGTTTGCGGAAATGGTCCATAAGTTCATTAATAGTGATTAGAACCATAAAAATTATTTTCTTTGTAAGCTTTAATATAATTTAAATTAAATAAAAAGAAGTAAGAAAATTATAGTCGGTCTAGATAGTGGTAACACTCTGCATGAAGCTAAGAACTTTTTTGGTTTCTCTCCTTCCGCAACTCGTCTTATATCGTCTTATTTAGAAAATCGACAACAATACGTTAACGCCAATAATAAAATATCAAATGTGCTTCCAGTAAAAAAGGGCGTTCCGCAAGGTTCGATTCTTGGACCACTTCTTTTCACTATATATATAAATGATTTGCCTAGGCAACTTTCGTATTGTAAAGTTCATATGTATGCTGATGATGTGTAACTCCATGTTTGTAGTCGTTTCGATGAACTAAATAACTGTGTTGCGAACCTAAATGTGGATCTTAATCGAATTCACTTATGGGCTCTGGCAAATGGGCTATGTCTCAATCCTTCAAAGTCTAAATGCATCGTTATTACTAGAAGATCAGTGCCTTCCCTTGCTATACCAGATAATATGCTTAACCGTCAAATTATTCAAAAATTACACAAAAACCAAAAATCTTGGAATTATTTTCAATAAAACTCTCACCTGGTCTGATCATATAAATGTCGCTTCGGAAAAAACGTATTCAATGCTTCGATCACTGTGGAAAACTCAACATCTTACACCAGTCCATGTACGAGTTCTACTTGCAAAAACCTAATTCCAACTTTGTTGTACGGATGCGAACTATTTACTAGCTGTGATTCTATTAGCTCTAGGAAATTAACAATTACGTTTTATTCTATATTAAGATACGTCTACAATTTGAAAAGATCATCCCACATAACACCGTATGCACGAAAACTTTACGGTGTGAATTTTTGCGATCTCTTGAAGATACGATCATTGATACTGATGCATAAGATTATATTTACACGTGAGCCTGCATATCTTTTTAATCGAATATCCTTTTCTAATTCAAGAAGAAGTAATTCTATAATTCAAATAAGGCATAAAAGTTTGGTCTCTGAATGGCAGTTCCATATACAATGCATACGTCTTTGGAACTTGCTACCGCCAACATTACAATATTTAAGCAACGCAGGACATTTTAGGAAACAAGTTTTCCAATTTTTTCAATACCATTTAAATATTATTTAAACTTTGCTTTGTTTTGAATATATGTATGTAAAATAATTTTTATTATCTTATTTTATTCAAATTATAAACTATGTTATATTTTCATTAAATACTGTATCACATTATACCGATCCTGTACTTTAATTATAAGACTCTTAGTCTTGTTGTGCAGGAAACCAAATAAATAAATAAATAAATAAAATAAATATAGACACACAGACGGACGGACGGACGGACGGACATTGTTAAATCGACTCAAAAAGTGATTCTGATTCGATCGATATAATAAAAGATAGGTCTAGGTCAAATATTTTTGGTAGTTACAAAGCACAAAGTCATTATAAAATCAAAACTCTGGGTTCAATTATTACATTTTATGTATGTTAAGATTTTTTCGATCTCACTCCTTAATATGTAGTTGTTGAAATGTAGTTTAAACTATATCGTTTTAGTTAAATATAATGGAAATTCTACTTTAAACAGAAAACATCAAATTTCCAAGTGAGAGTTCCCAATAAGACTCTATAAGATGAATATGAATTGATAAATAACCGATCGAATGCTGCCGTTGTTGCTAATACATTTTTTGAAAACGGTATAAATATTATTTTTTTTTTTTTGAAATTATGCAATATTACGTTAAATAAGAAAATATAAAAAAACAAGTAAGAAAATTATAGTCGGTCGAGACCGACTATATGATACCCTATACCATGCGTTTAGAGACCCTTTCTCTTAGGCCTAACTACCTGGATATAGAAAATAAGCATGAAGCAAATTTGAGTGGGATTTTTTTTAATTTTTTTGGCTGCAGATATGAAAAAGTTCATATCGGATGCTATATCTATATGGGGACTAGGCCCAAAAATTGAACGATCCTGACTATGTTTGGTAAAGTCTCTTGTATTTTGCAAAAATATATACAAACAAAATTTTAGAAGAATCAGTGCAATATTTTTGTTTTTTGATAGATTTAAGTGAATATCGGGAAGCAGCTCTATATGGGGCCTATGACTAAGAGTTGTCACAGGTATCATTTTTAGACTACTCATTAATGGATGTAACATATACATACAAACCCAATTTGTCTAAGATTTGTATGATAATTTGGCAATATATGTTGATTTCATAAGGGTCATTTGTATGGGGGCTAGGTCTGAACATGGACCGATTCTCACCAATTTCAATAGCGTTCATCCCATGGCCGATAGAAGATCAAATACCAAATTTCATCAAAATATATTCATATTTGCGACCTCCAGTTTGATTACAAACTTTACATGGAAACACAGACGGACGGACGGAGGGACATCGTTAAATCGAATCAGATAGTGATTCTGATTCGATCGGTATAATTAAAGATGGGGTAGGTCAAATATTTTTAGTTGTTACAAACAGCAGCACAAAGTCATTATACACAAACCACATAGTGGTATAGGGTATAAATATAGTGGGTCCTTGTCCTGTGCCTTTGTAAGATTTTTTGTAATAAAAGGACTCGGGCTGTTTTGTTGGGCTGTTTTTTTTCAACTCGAAGAATTTTAATGTCCTTCCATAAGAATTTTTCTTTTTGAGTGTTAATCGTAAATGTCGTTGATATAACTTATACGGTCGTCCAGTTTTTTAGCAGTTGGTATTAAGATAATATACTGCTCTGGAATGTAAATGGGAATGCAAGTAACATGCCTTTTAATCTGTTTTTCGATTACACTACGCATGTAATCTTCTTCGTTTTGTTAGTGTTCTGTTATTAAAAAATTATGGGTTATGCTTTTCATATAATATTTTTGAACTGCATAGCAATACATGGAAATCAAGGTTTCGTATTTTTGTTAACAGCACAGTTATCTAAATAAAACAAGTAAGAAAATTATAGTCGGTCTAGACCGACTATATGATACCCTATACCATGGTTTAGAGACCCTATCTTTCGGTCCAACTACTTCGATATAGAAAATAAGCATAACCCAAATTTGAGTGGGATTTTTATTAATTTTTTTGGCTGCAGATATGAAAAAGTTCATATCCGATGCTATAGCTATAAAGGGACTAGGTCCAAAAATGGACCGATCCTGATCATGTTTGGTAAAGTCTCTTGTATTTTGCAAAAATATGTACAAACAAAATTTGAGAAGAATCAGTGCAATATTTTTGTTTTTTAATAGATTTAAGTGAAGATCGGGAAGCAGCTCTATATGGGGTCAAAGGGATCATTTTTGGACTACTCATTAGTGGATGTAATGAACGCATACAAACCCAATTTGAGTAAGATCTATATGACAATTTGAATCTTATGGCAATTTATGTCGATTTCATATGGGTAATTTGTATGGGGGCTAGGTCTGAACATGGACCGATTCTCACCAATTTCAACAGCGTTCATCCCATGGCCGATAAAAGCTTACATACCAAATTTCATCAAAATATATTCATATTTGCGACCTGCAGTTTGATTACAAGCTTTACATGGACACACAGACGGACGGACGGACGGACGGACGGACATTGTTAAATCAACTCAGAAAGTGATTCTGATTCGATCGGTATAATTAAAGATGGGTCTAGGTCAAATATTTTTGGTTGTTACAAACAGCAGCACAAAGTCATTATACCCAAACCACATAGTGGTATAGGGTATAATAACTTTTTAAACTCTTTATTTTAACTCTGTCTGTCTGTCTGTCGTAGGTCAACCCCATTCCCCCTTATCCAATTGATCTGAAACTTGGCCCATAGTCTTGTTGTGACTACAGATTAATTTTGGGCTAGTCACGCACAGTCACGCGTGGTCACGCACAGTCACGGAGTGATCTAAATGTCATTTCCCCTCATCCAATCGATCTGAAACTTGGTCCATACACTTGCTGTGAAAAAAATATTAACTTAGACATAGTCACGCACAGTTACTCATAGCCACGCAGTCAGGGAGTGATCTAAATGTAATTTCCCCTCATCCGATCGATCTCAATCTTGGTCGATAGACTTGCTGTGAAAAAAGATTAACTTTGCGCGTAGTTACGTACAGTCACGGAATGATTCAAAACTTGTATGCAAAATGAAAGAAAGAGTTTTAATAAAAACTTTTATGGGTTAGATTATTTATTTTCCTCTTCTTTAAAAATAAATATATAAAACACTAAAAAATTAATCAAAGCTTGTTCAATTTTACTGTGCTCACTATACATTAAAAGTGGAATAATTGGTTTCCTCGAAAAATTTTTCCGTGTTCATGTGTATTTGTATTAAAAATAATTACTTCACTTTAATATGAATAAATGATTCAAATAGTATTCAAGTAAAGATTCAATTAGAGTTTCATAGAGAGTACGTTTGAAGACAATGTAATTTTTTTATTTATAGATGCTATAACTACGAGTATAATTTAATGATGTTGAAATAAAGAAATAATAAAAAAAAATGACAAATTGTGCATGCAAAATATAAAACTTGACTTTCCTATTAGATAACAGAGAAAATTGTACTTGAAAATAGTTTTAGTACCTGCCTGCAATAAAACAAAATATAAGTGTCTATTTTAGTGTGTGTGCGTGTGTGGGTGTATGTTTATTTAGAAACCTGTATATTTACATTAGGGTGACATTATTTGAAGATAATTTCTTTCGCTAAAAAATCACTATTTAATTTTGATTATACGATTAAGACCCGACTTTGAGTAACGTTTGAAGCATTAACTTTTGATTCAAACGACTAATTTGGTTTATTTTCAATATCAAACTATCTACAATAACAGTAAACGCTTTCATCAAAAATCGAGTTTCCGATAGTGAAAGCTCTACTGTAGATTTGACAAAAAATAATTACCTATATTGTTGTTAGCTTCAAAAAATATTCCGCAAGACTTTAGATATATTAATCTTTGTATACTTTTTTCAATGGAAATGATCGCATGAACATCTTTGCAATGAATGTTTTTGGCAACAAATGCATTGAACTGTGTAAATCAGATAGGATTCCTAATCTGTCCCTACAGCCTATAACTTATTTATTCAGTTGATCAACTAAAGGAACGGTTTTTAGAATAAAAAAAAAGCATTCACTAATATTTCCAGCAGCAAGTGTTCCTAACACATTATTGTAGACAAGGTTGTCAACACTAAGGCTAGATTTAATATTATAATGCTTAGATTTTTTACAAAGGTATGTCAAATTAATAAGATAATTACAAAAAAAAAAAAATGTTAGGTATTTTCCTGCTTTTTAAATGAAAGCAGTTCTTAAATGCAATCAGCATGAACTTAAATACATACATACAATTGCATTCTTATTTGTCTCAAGAGAGTAAGAGCATATCCATCTTCTTATGCTCATACTCTTATCGATAAACCATTCGTTCACATGTCCAAAAAAAAAAAAAAACAAACACAAAACAGACACAACAAGTAAACAAAAATGAGTATGTATGCATCTCTAATACATATCTACACAAATACGCATGTTCTGTTACGTATAAACTTTTTTTCACTATTTTTAATTCCTTATATCAAATTTTTTAGATATGTCTACAATTTATGAAATATCTTGGCACAATGACGACCAATTTAATCCATTTTAAATACCAACCTGCTCGAAAAAATTATAATCAATATTATCCCAATTTTGACCAGGTTTCAACAGACGGACGGACAGACGGACATCCCTATAACGGCTCAAGCAGCTATAAGGATCAAAAATAAATATACTTTATGAGGTCGCTAATTGATATATACATTCTGAACAGTTTTGTAGAGGGTATAAAAACGAGAAATAGAATAATATGTATATACTAGCTGGACCCGGCAAACGTTGTTTTGCCCTCAATGATTTTTTTATTTTAGTTAGAATCTGTATATACGTATATAAAAAAACGTGTGTGCATTTGTTAATATTAATTGAAAACTGTTAAAGAAAAGCCATGTTTTATTTATGAAAATGAAAATAAATATTTATTGTAACATATAAGAATGACCAATATATTTCTATTATTGTAATGCTAAAAAGATTGAACAATATTTTTAGTTCCATTATTCTCGCACTAAATAAATAAATTTTCTGTCCGACACGGGAACATGCCATATATAGTTGCTCTTGGGAAAAACAACTGTTTTCGAGGTCCAAACCGCATATTTGCAATAATTGTCCTTGAGATTTATTTTTTAATATTAATTTATTAATTTAATAACGGTGTGTCGGTAGGAATCATAGGAATTCTTGGCAGCAAAACATTTTCTCCTTAAAATTTTCCTTTGAGAATAGTGGCCTCAATAACATTGGGCATTATTCTCTCAACAATTAACCTGGTTCCATTACATAGTCTCGGAGCGTTGAGGTTACGTAGTAAAATTATTGGAGAACCAACTTTTAATTTTAATAAATGTGGCGGCAGACCGGGCACATCAAGTGAATTCAAAAATTCTGTTGGAGAATTGACTGCTTCATTTTCTTCAGCAACACTATCCATAGACTTGAAATAAACCGTTTCGGAATCAATCATGTCCTGAATAACAACATGTTATCGACATCGACATTTTTTGTGGCTAAAATAGCTCTTTCACTTAACCAATCATGGTTACGATATTGATTATGAATATCGGGGAATACATTTTCAATTAATTCATCATGTGACGATATAAATTGACAAAAATCTTGTGGATATTTTAATAGTTTGACTGGTTGGGTTACCATTACCAAGATCAAGTAGTTGTTTTGAAAATTGGTCAGCCGTTGGATCATTTTGAATCGTACTCGCATGTTTGTTGTTAATTTGAACGCTACTCCATAATATTGATGATTTTCAGCAGGTATTTATTTCGTCAGCATAGGCTGATGTTGATATGACTGGCAATGTTTGACGAAAGTCTCCATATAATAAATGAGAGCTCTACCAAAAAACTCTTTCATTGCCTTTCAAATTTTTTAAAGTTCTATGTAATGCTTCTAAGGAATATTTGTGAGCCATGGTACATTCATCCCAAATAATAATACTGCGTTTTTGCAGAACTTTTGGCATACCGGAATGGTTTTTGATATTACATACGGCATTCTCATTCGTTTGTATGTTTAGCGTTGATTTGAGTGCTGAATGAGCTGTACGACCACCATGCAATAATGTTGCGGCTATTCCGGACGAAGCAATAGCCAATGCAATTTTTCCTTACCTTTTGGTTAGAATGTTTATATATAAAAACTTTTGTGAATATTGTAACTTATAAAATTAAAATAAATTTGACAACTCATTATTTTTTGAACGCCAGCGCCATCTACCGGGTCCAACAAAAAATTTTTTGCCATCATCTGACATACATATATGTATATTCTTAGTTTCGGTAAAATCGCACTGTAAATAAGAATATTCGAAATAACTATACCCCAGCGCCACCTATCGGGTCCATTTATACATAAAAAAATTTCTTATGACGAAACATACATATATACATTCTGAATTGCAGTCAAATCGCACTGAAAATAAGAATTATGTTTATAACTTGACCCCAACGTCAGCGCTAGAGGGTTAAAACTAAAAAAAAAACACAGAAGAGCTCGAACCGAACCTATGGTGCGAATCTTAGCTCGACAGCTCTTATGATTCCAGAGATCATTCGTTACAAACAAATGTACCAACATTTTTATATACATACTACCGTACCCTTTTTTAGAAGTACCTGTCTAAAAGGAAATTTTCTTAAATTTCAATTTATATTATGGGTAAACCCCTTAACTACCGTATTCTTTTTTAAACTACCTGTCTAAAATAACGTCAAAATGACGTTTAAACGTGATTTCGCTTGTAATGTTAATGCCGTATACAACAAAATTTCAGGGCTCTGGTTATCATACAACTCCAGATATATGATATCAAAAACTCACTTTGTATGGGAGGTGCTACACCCACTTGAGATATAAAAAAAAATATAGCTGTTGTCCGATTCTCAGACCTACCCAATATGCACACAAAATTTCATGAGAATTGGTCGAGCCGTTTCGGAGGAGTTTAACTTCAAAAACTCACTTTGCAGTGGCCCGATCCCGCCCATTTTTGGCAAGACTATTTAAATTCATACTCTTACATCTGAAACAAAATTTCAAGACTCTGGCTCTCATAGTACTCCAAATATAGAAAAAGTTTAAAAAGAAAAAAATTAAAAATAAAAATATAAAAAAAATTAAAAAAAATAAGAAAAAAAAATAAATGGAAAAAAAAATAAAAAAAAGAACAAAAAAAAAAAAAAAAAATTACAAAAAATCAAGTTAAAAAAAAAATATAAAAAAAACAAAACTAAAAAAAAGGAGTTTAACTTCTTATATTTAAATTCTCGTGTCGCGGTCTCTCTAATTGAACTCCTCCGAAACGGCTTGACCGATTCTCAAGTGGGAGTGGCACTTATGGCTATCATAGAACTCCAGATATCTGATTTTAAAACTTCACTTCGTATGGGGGGTACTCCTCACAGTGGCCCTATTTAAAAAAAAATAGACGTTGTCCGATTCTCAGACCTACCCAATATGCGTACAAAATTTCATGAGAATCACAAACACCGCGACAGAAGAATTTTATATATAAGATTATACATGTGTGCTGGAGCACAATATCGACTACCAGCTCTGCCTAACCTATCCTGTCATAATCCATAATATTTCTGTAAATACCTTTGAAAACAATTTTCCATATAAGCGATTGTCACCCTATTGTACAATCGCTAAGCGTACATCTGCGTATATAGTTGTGTACAAAATTATAGCTGGGGAATAATTTACTACGTTATCGGTTATAGATGTTTAGAATTTACTATTTTTTTGTTTTCAGCAAAATAGAAATTCATGTACTTCAAAATGAATAGGTTATTGGATTGCGCACGAAGCAAAAACATTCAAAAATTTTATTGATTTTATTTTATTATTGATTTTAGTTGTTATTGTGTTTTTGCGGAAGTGACTTCTGCCAATTAAATTAATGAATGAATCATCCAAATTAAAACAACTAAAGCATTGTTCGCATGAAATCTGTTTGCATATAATCTGATTTAATAAGTAGTGCTTGTCCACAAATTATTGTCTATTTAATGAGAATAAAGAATAAACAAAAAACAAATTTAATATCATTATTAAAATTCGCGTTCTTTTCTTAATGGATCCAATTCTCTCCACCTGTGCTGCTTACTTTTTCCAAATCGAAAAAAAAAAATGTTTATTTTCGATAATAATATTATCGTTCTTCAATTTTTTCAATTGGCCAAAGCGTGTGGTAATCGGCTATATTACTTCGATACCAATCAATTGTAGCGATTGAAAAGTGGCAGAAAATTAAATCGGAACAAAATGGTGACGTTTAATAAGGGCATGCACACATTTCTAAAGGTTTTATTTTATATAAATATCCAAAGCCATAGTTGTAGAGGCGAGAGACAGGGCCGCTACCTCTTTAAATCATAGTCTTTTTACTAAATTTATCCATTTGTTTACACTTGTATTTTTGGCTAGCATGTTCCACTGCTCGCTTTAGGTTCATTTTCATTTGCTTTTCAGTACAATTTGGATATTAAGTGGCTCAATCCAGACACATTCTTTTGCGATACTTTGACAACAAATTTACAATGTAGTTAATAGCCAAATATTGGATTGAATATGATTGCAATTCCATTGTCTTAATAGCAACTATTTTACAACAATAAATGATTATTTGCTGATATTAAATAGCTGTTGATACATTCAAAAACACATTTGTTAAACTTTGGAACAATTCAGTTGGAGAATTGTTTTTCGTTTGCACATACACTAACATACACACCGAAAGCAGATTAATTATGTCTACCGAATTTACTACCAACCTAATTTTGGAGAAGTTAATAACAGAACTTCACTTTGATAATGAGTGCTATTATCTATAATATTAATAGGCTAGGCGGTTTCTTGTGACAGATGTTTTGTTCTACCGTTTTATCCCGGTTTTGATCAAACGTATATTATTTGAAAGGTATTTATTTTTAGCCGTTTTGCAGATTTTCAAATTTTTCCTTTATTTTGAGTAAATTGCATTTAAAGTTGCTACTAACACATACATAAAATTATACAATGCTATGTGTGTGTTTATTAAATTTGTTAATGTGTTTGTAATAAAAATGAGTTTGTTTTTTTTTGCTGATTTGCGAATTGACTATAATTGACTAGCATACCTTTAGGGTCTTTATTTAATGAAAAAATAAAATTTCCTAGAATTTGCACTCGAATTTCGAGGGCTGGAATCTGCTAGTTATAATATAATAGTCAATATTTTATCACAAGAGAAAATGTTTTGCTGCTATTAAATTTCTTTTGATACAAGCGATAATTCAGTTGTTCACCTTTAAATCAATTCGGGTTGTTACAACCGAATATCGGTTTTTTTTTCAGTTATCTGTTATAGCAACTGAATTGTTCATTAATTCGATTGTAGAATATGTTATTCGATAGCAGCAACCAAGCACCCCTTTAATTCGATTAGAGCAACGAAATTTTCTATTAATTTGACTACAACAACATCGCTTTGTATCAATGAGGTTGAAGAAACTAAATATATTTTTTGATTCGGTTGTAGCCACCGAATCGAAATAAAACATTTTATAGAAATAAACAAACTAAGAAACTAAAGGGTGTCCAAAATTGAGGTATCATTTTAATTTTATTAAAAAGAAAGTTTTTTTGAGATATTAAAAATATTTTTATTTCACTCTCTTACAAACTGGTTCTGGCTCGGCAGGCTCTCAATCAATTACCAAAATTCTCTATCACGTTTTGCAGTAAACTGTTGTCAATGGTTGATATTTTTTCGATAATGTTGTTGTTAAGCTCTTGAACTGTTTTCGGATTATTGCTGTACACTTCGATTTCAAAAACCCTACAAAAAATAATCTGAAGGTGTCAAATCCCACGATGTTGGTGGCTAATTCATTCCTCCTCTACGAGAAATAATGCGATTTTCGAACTCGTCATTCAAAAGATCCATTGTTTCTCTTTCTGTTTGGCAAGTGGCACCATCCTGTTGATACCACATATTCTCTACGTCTAACTCACACAATTTTCCATCACAAAAAGCTTCAGATCATCTCCCTGTAGCGATTTCCAGTGACCGTAATCACATTTCCATTTTCGTTTAAAAAAAAATATGGCCCGTTGATTTGCTCTAAACCGTAACTTTTTGTGGATGTAATGGTTGCTTTAAGATAACTCTTGGATTCTCTTCACCCCATATGCGGTAATTCTGCTTGTTGACGTAGCCATTGAGCTGGAAATGGGCTCGTCGGTGAAGATTATCTTGTTAAAAAAAATCACATTTTCTTCTTGTGTTTCGATGCCATTTTCAAAAAATGTTTTAATGATAAAAACAAGCTAATCCTTCGTGTAACGTACCATATTAACTAACCGGGATGTATTTGGAATCTGAAAATAAAAATTTAGAATAAAAATTTCATGTAGAAAAAAATGACAGCAAAATCAGAATCATACTTCAAATTTGAACACCCGATATATGAATGTACCTGTAAAAGAAAATAAAAAAGTTAAATAACATAATTCAATAAATATAATTTAAAACTCTTTCAAATCAATAACACTGACTAATTTATTTGCTGATTATTTTTTCACATTACTTGGGCATTGTTTGTTAATATTAACTGTCCCTGTTCAAAAATGTACAAGAAAAAGGTTGTTAAAGTTGTAACCGTTTTGCCATTAGTGTTGTTGGTTACATCGAAACCTTTTTCTGATTTACTGGCTTTGCTTGGATGACTGATTAAAGTAGTATTACCAAATGTAAACGTTTCAAGAGTACATCCTGTTGACACACCAAGATATTACCCGGTAACAGTCACAGAATTTGCGTAAGGAAGCTTATATTGGTGCCTGACACTTATCTCGTTACTGTCACCGTACCGAAATCAACAACACATATAATACAATGTATTATTTAATACTCATTACATTAATATTTTACTAAAATTTCTAAAAAAAAAAAATATATAACAAATATTATTTTCGAATATACATAATTTGGTTGTAATTACCTCGGTTTCATTAACCGAATTCCGTAATCAATCCAATTGAGGTTGTGACAACAAAGCCAGTTTGGTTAAATGAACCAATTTTTTTATGTGTGCGTAGCACCGTCTTCGTAAATTCTTAGCCTCTTTCGCAAACTTTTTTGTTTACTTTTTATGTAAGGAAGTTACAGTTTTTACACACGGAACGCAGGTTCATTGTGCCTATCGAATTTTTTGCCAAGCGAATAGCAGTGATGTTATTAACTAAATTTTGAGTTGATTATGATTAAAATTATATTTTCTTAACGGTAAATATATTATCACAATAGAAAATGGCTAGCTAGTTTTAAATTTTTATTTATAGAATCGAAAATATAGTTGTTAATCTTGTGGGGAAATTATCTTCTGTGTGTAATAATAATTGGAGCCGACCATGTCAGATTTCTAAAAAAAAATGGGCACATTTATTTTCTGTTTTGGTTTTCCATTACCCACCAAATATTTTTATACCTCCTCACCAGCGTGCAGAGGGTATATACAAATTTTTCATTCCGTTTGTAATAACTGCAAGAGAAATTCTGGATCCCTTATAACAGGCGTTATTGATATAGTGATGTCCGTCTGTCCGTCTGTGGAAATTACGATCACGCCAACAATATTGCAGCTGGGATACTCATTTTTAATTAAAATGATTCACTGACAGCCTGAGCAGGTTGCAATTTAAAATCATCAAAATCGGTTCAATAGATCCAGAGATTTCAATGAAAATTAAAAAAAAAAAAAACTTTTGAAAATATATGATTTGTCTATAATATTCTTGTTATTGTTGTTCATCTAAATTTTGTAACTTGTGTGTTGTTATTGTGGCGGTTGTGTTTGTAGCGTTTGCTTAATGAGTGTGTATGCATTGTTATACTTCACATGTCATATTAGTTTAGGCTGGTATTGGCACACTTTTTTTTTACGTTAACACGAAATAAGTATAAAAAATCACCAACATGAGAGAGAAACAATAATAAAAAAGTATATTTCCTTAAAAAATTCAATTCAAATCAATAGTTTATTAAAAAATTATCATTTTACATTTTCAACTTAAGAATAATTACATTGTAAAGAGTCCAAGTTATTTCTTTTTCTACTTAATAATTGATTTTTTGATTGGGATATTTATATGTACTACAAGATTCCAGCGCTCGAAATTCGAGTGCAATTTATAGGAAGCTTTTTTTCAACTTAGCCAATTCACAAACCAACACTTTTGTGGGTTATTATTATTGTGAATGAAGATAACAAACTCATTAATAAACACATTAACAAATTTAATGAAACACACATAGCATATTTATAATGTTATGTATGTGTTAGTAGCAACTTTAAATGAAATTTACTGAAAATAAAGGAAAAAATTTAAAAATCTATAAATCTGCAAAATGGCTAAAAAGAAATACCATTCAAACAATATACGTTTGGTGAAAATCGGGATAAAACAGTAGAACAAAACATCGGTCACAAAAACTTGCCTAGCCTGTTAATATTATAGGTATATTAGTATTGTTTACGGAGATAACAATTTACAAAAACCTATTTGACTTTTCCTTAAAAAAAAACATAATTATTTATAAAAAAAAAATAAAATAACTTTTCATAGATTTTAATAAAAAATAAAAATTAATCAGATTTTTATAATTTTTGTAACACATCAGATTTAAGCATATATTTTAAGAACTCGAAATTTGAACTTATAGAGAAATACTCATATTACAAATTTTGCATTTGGATATATTTCCAATTTTCCTCGTTTAAAATTTCTTGTACGCAATTTATCACGTTCTGATGAATTCAAGATATTTGAATATAACTCCTATTAAATATGTTTATGTTGTCACAAGATTATAAAAAATGATTTCCCGTAGACTTGGACAAGAAAAATTCACTTACTTTAAAACAATATACACATATGTATGTATTTATTTTTTTAATTATTTTTATTTATTTTTTTGTATATTGGTATATGGAATTATTCCTTACTGAATATTTACAAAGAAAAACATTTTAAAATTAATTTTAGTAACATAGCTATTCACGAATTTAGAAAACATACTATTTTAGTTTTAATTACATCTACAATATTAATAGGCTAGGCGATCTCTTGTTACCGATGTTTTATTCTATCGTTTTATACCGATTTTGACCAAACGTATATTATTTGAATGGTATTTCTTTTTAGCCGTTTTGCAGATTTACAGATTTTTAAATTTTTTGCTTTATTTTGAGTAAATTGCATTTAAAGTTGCTAATAACACATATAGAAAATTATACAATGCTATGTGTGTGTTGATTACATTTGCTAATGTGTTTGTAATAAAAATGAGTTTATTTTTTGTGTTGATTTGTGAATTGGCTATAATTGATTAGCATACCTTTAGGTTCTTTATTTAATGAAAAAATAAATTTTCCTAGAATTTGCACTCGAATTTCGAGGGCTGGAATCTGCTGGTTTGTATTTAATGTGAAATCAATAAATTTATAAAGTTCATTAAATTGAGTACACATTCTCCTGTGAAGGTCTGCATTTGCATAACACAGTACAACATTTTTAAGCTTATTGATTCGGGACTCAATTTTGATAATTTTATGTGGAAGTAGCCTAAAAATTAAGAACTTCTGTATCATTCGTTTGGTCATGTTAGGTTGGTCATGTTACATCAACAAATAATTTTAATATTTTTTTGAAGTTAGTAAGTATCGTATAGGGGAATTTGTCACGTTTTAGGCTCTTTTGTTTGACATAACTCGAGAACCACTACTCGGATTTCGCTGAAACAATTTTTGAAAAATCAAGAATTACAATTACTTTCATCTGTTTATATAACGTTTCGCTACATAAGCAACAGTTTCGCAGTTATAAATAAATGTATGAAGAAAAAAAAAATATTTTTTGCCTAAAATTTTTTTTTTTTTTTTTGTAAACTTTATTTTGCATGAAAAAAACATTCCGATTCATATTACAGCTATTCTTACACAGAAAATATGTGATTTTTATATGTTATCTGTGCATGGAAACAAAATTTAGAACATTTTCAATTATTGTCACTATCCATCCTCGTTGAAGTTGACGCTTGTGGTTCTGATAACCTTGGTTTCTTCGTAGGTTGTTCATATTCGTGTTCTGAGTCTGCATCATCATCCGAGTTAGACATAATATTCAAGGGCTTGTTTTGTTCATTGTGTCCACCAATTTCAGTGTCATCTTCATCTTCGGTGCTTTCATCTTCAAACTGCATAATTTTAGAACTCCACCAACAAACCTCCGCAAGCAATGCATCCAATTTTTTGCCTTTGAATCGCTTTTCCATTGGCATGGTCACCTGGTGGAACCTCTCTCCTTGTTCGTCCGATTCCTGAGGTAATTGTGCCAAAAATGTATCAAGGTGGAAATGCATGAAATGTAATTTTAACGTCATGGATGCATTGATTTTCTCAAAATAAATCAGCAAGTTGTCCACTCGTGTCTGTATGTCATCTCGCTGTACACGGTTCTTTCCTAAAACGCCTTCGATGACTTGTTTCAATGCGTCCCATGCACATAGGTGGTTATAATGGTTCGAAAGCATATTTGTGAAAGATTCGCTTTTCATTAACTTTCGTATATCCGGTCCATTGAGAGTACCTGTTTGAAATAGAAAAAAAAAACATTTTCGAAAAAATTATTGGTAATGCGAATTTATCGAAGGGAACAAATTTAGATATAATATTTAAATACAGACAACGATACGTACCTTTTCTAATTTTAGCTTCACTGAGTTTTGGAAAGATGGATTTCAAACAGTCATAGGCGTCATAAATATCTTTGACTACCACTTCGACGAATTTCCCAGCTATTCCTAATTTCATGTGGAGCGATGGCAACAAAATATCAGCTAGATCCTTTATCAAAGGTTCATTACGTAATTTTAATTGTTTCTCCAGCTCGGGAGTTCTTGCTTCCCAATCTTTACATTGATATTGATTCTCTGCATATCGCGAATCCCAATTACAAAGGAAGCAGAAGTATTTTGGAAAACCGCCCTTTAATATAATGCCTTGTATTATGTTGACAACCTTTAGATCACACCAAATCTTCCATTTGTGTACATTGTATTTGATTTTCTCCAAAATTTCGCCCAATGTTTCATACGTTTCCTTCATAGTTGTGCTGAATCCCAATGGAATGGACGGTTTTTTGTTTGTTTTGTGCAACAGCACAGCCTTCAAACTTGAAACTGAACCATCGATGAATAAACGCCAGTCGGCAGCAATATAATCCATTCCCAATTTTTTCACTAGACCTGGGATATCATGGCAGTAAGTGAACGTATTTGCTTCGTCAAGGGAATAAAATTTCTGAAATTCAGCTTGGCGTTTTCGGTATGATGTTGCGCTGACATTTTGCTGTGTGAGTTTTCTGCTCTTCAAAAATGATGTCAACATTTGGGATTTTTGTTGTGATAGTCCCATCTTGGCAACAATGTAATCCATTTCGATTTGTGTTAGCGGTTGTGGTGCATTTTTTTCAATATCGGGTGTCCAATCTGCATCATTTACATTGGTCGGATTGGTGAAAACTCTTTCGGCTGGCAGGGACACAGTATCCAGACTCGGAGGTTTAGGTGTATCGATATCAGCAGCGCGTTTAACTGGAAGTGTGGCAGTAAAAGCAGCAATGTATACTTTTGTTTTCAATTGTTTTCTGTTTAATCCATGACGAGAATTTATGCATGCGTAGCACCTGGATTTATTATGTCCACCTAGGTCTTCCACCCAAATTACTGGCTTCATAAAAGAAAACTCTCCACCTTTTCCATGTATCCACATTATAAGGGTATTATAACAATATTTGCACACTGTGTTCGGCGTAAAATTTGCACCACTTAAATCTGCTTCATCAAAATAATGACAATACGCTGTTTTGAATTCCTCACTAAACAAGTTTTTTCGACCCTTTTGGTCTATTTTTAGGACGATATGACCACAAACGTAACAAAAATCATCCAATTTTGGGCAATTGTTATTTTCCATATTGAAATATATTATATGTTTTGTTGTTATTCACTTTTAAAAAACCGGAAAAAAAATAGCTTGTTATTTGTTCGTGTTCGTCGGCAATTGTTGAATGACAAAAACCGATCAATGAACACCTATAAATACTACGGATATTTCAATATTTTACTGACAGGTACTTATGAATGGGCGCAAATTTCCGTAATTTCCGTAAAAAAATTATTCAGGTAACTAACGGAAAACCCCAATTAATTTAAAAAGTGCACTTTCCTTTTTTCATTTTTGTCCACGCACATTTATTAGCGTTTATTACTTTGCTACCGCAATCATAAAAATCAAATAACCTTTTGTTTATTACATTTTTTTTAAATTCTGAGAATCATAAAAAAAGACATCAATGTTTTTTCCAAAGAATTTTGTGCATATCTCGAGCAATTTTTTGAAATTCATACCTTCACTTAATTGTGAATAAAAGCGAAACGCGTTCATCGATTTTCATGATTTATGTCTCATTTTGTTCATAGGTTATGTGACTTTACGCAAAAGTAATAGGACTTGGCACTTTTGACCGTTTTGGATTTTTTATGAATTAAAAAAAAATAAAAAATTTTTAGGCAAAAAATATTTTTTTTTTCTTCATACATTTATTTATAACTGCGAAACTGTTGCTTATGTAGCGAAACGTTATATAAACAGATGAAAGTAATTGTAATTCTTGATTTTTCAAAAATTGTTTCAGCGAAATCCGAGTAGTGGTTCTCGAGTTATGCCAAACAAAAGAGCCTAAAACGTGACAAATTCCCCTATACGATACTTACTAACTTCAAAAAAATATTAAAATTATTTGTTGATGTAACATGACCAAACGAATGATACAGAAGTTCCTATTTTTTAGGCTACTTTCACACAAAATTATCAAAATTGAGTCCCGAAATCATGCGTTGTACTGTATATAATTATAATTATAATTATCTCTATAGAACTGTACAGGTAATGGTGGAAAGTAACGTGTTTGCGTCGAAGCAAAAAATATTAAAAAAAAAATTTTTTTAAATAAATAAAATTTGGTTGTTAGGTGTAGAAAAATCTCTATTTATTTTCTAAAGATAAATGTTACCTTTCCAGTATACAAAGGGTATATGTTATAAGTTACAAAATATAAGGAAAAGCTGGTGACCAATATTCAAGCATCGCTAACGGTTTCACTAGTTAAAATATATGTAAACACTCCTTTCAACGATGTATAAAAAGGGAGTTTATTAGATTTTAACACAGGATTAGCCCAAAAATGGCTAATTGAATGAAAGGTGAAAAAGTACTTACTTAAACATATAGGGCCGTATGCAAAACAATTAAAGTATACTTCAAGTAGACTTTATCAACAATTTTTTATGAAAAACAAATAATAAAGTCTACTTGGAGTACACATTAATTTTTTGCATACGGCCCTACTTTAACTCTCATGTTATTATTAGTGAAACATGCGACTATTTCAAAGGACAACTTGTGAATCGGATTTTATGAACTGATTTTTTTTAATGACATCATGTAAATTTATACAAAGAGAAAATAAATTAATGTATATCAATGTGTCTACAAATATATATTAATCTCAGTTTGTGGAAACTAATTTTTTTTTTTAAAAATTTTGATGTTTTCCAAAACTATTAATATAGGGTATATATTTGAGTCCGCATAAACCGACTAAACTTTTTACATGTATTTATTGTATTTTTTCTATCTTACAATTAACATATTCAAAGCAAATTCAGATAAAAATCGTTAACATTTAGATTTTTTTTAGAGATTAATGTCTACCGTTTTACTGATATATAGCGAAACAAAAATTGTCAATATTTTTAGTCAAGACTAATTCGAAACCTTTTTTTTAAATATCGCATAGTTTTTAAGCACTCAAAGCGTTGCAAAGTTGATCTCTTACTTTGTTAAAAAAGGCTTTATATGTTTCTGTTCTAGAGTACGACTGTACGACCTTAGAATTGTGGCTATTGCCCTCAATTTTTGTAGATTTTTTTTGTTAGATTAATGGACTCATTTGAGGATTAAATTATTTTCTTTTAGACTTTTTATAACTCAATTCTATAATTTTGCTTCCAACTGTAAAATATACCATAGCATGTATAGACTATACTACATACGACATGCATGTAGTTAAAGCATTTTATGTGCATGTATTACTAATGGCAACGTGACAAAATGACATTTTATATTAATGCAAAGATATTTATGTTTTAGCAAATATGAAATTACAACATCAAATAAAAAAAAAAATAATCAAAGAAGAACTTAAAAAATGAACAATATCTATGTGTGTATATATTTACTAACACATGCATATAATTATCTCTCCAAAGGAAAACTATATTTCCATCAAGCAGCCATTGTTCTAAATAAAAATTAAATTTTTTAAGTTTTTATATAATTCTTTGAAAGGGTAAAATAATAAAAATAATTTTTTTCTCTGCTCTACCGTAATCCATTAAATTCTGAAATTGGTTTTAGTTATAGGACACTGTTATAGGACACTGTTATTTACTCATATTGAAAGACAGGGTTCTACAGATTCTATTCACTTCCTAATTGCTTTTTGGAAACAGGTTTTATCACCTGTTTGCATAAGACAGATTTGTGTTCGCGACCTGCTTCATTCACAGCACCTACATATTTGAAGAAGACAAAAAGTAAATTTATATTGTATTCTGCCATACTTGATCCAAAAACGTACTTGTATTGGATATAGCTTTCAGTCTGAATTTATGAATTACGAGTATACAAATAGAGGCTTATAACTTTATATTTTCATTATGAATATAAAGTTTAAAAATGCCTCATTAAGAAAAGGACCAAAATGGTCCCCCATAGTATTTGTATGGAAAATCAAAAACTTTTTTTTTTTTCTAAATACATATTTGACATCACAGCAGGTTTTGAAAATATTTCATAACGAATGAGTGTCACTACTGTAAGTTGTTTTTTATTGCAAGTGAATTGAAAAGTAGTATGTTCCATAAAAAAAAAAAAAAAAAAAAAAAATTAAAACAAGCAAAAAAATTTATAGTCGGGTTTTAAGTGCACCTAATTGGATATAGAAAATAAGCATAAACTAAATTTGAGTGCCATTGTTACTAATGTTTTTGTCTCAGATATAAAAAGTTTATATCGGATATTATTTTGTACGTAAATAAGTATGAATTGCTTTAATTGGTTTTCCATTTTAATATATACTAGCAGATTCCAGCACTCGAAATTCGAGTGCAAATTCTAGGAAATTCTATTTCTTCATTTAATAAAGACCCTAAAGGTATGCTTCACAATTCAACTCATTTTAAATGAAGAAAACAAACTCAACACATTAACCCAAACACATTAACAAATTTAATAAACACACACATAGCATTGTATAATTTTTAGTATGTGTTAGTAGCAACTTTTTACGATCATAACTCCAAAAAAATATTCCAGACGATGAAAATCTGTAAATCTGGGTAATAGCTGAAAGAAATTCCTTTCAAAAGGTAAATTTATTGTCAAAATCGGGGTAAAACTGTGAAACTTACATCGGTCACAAGAAATCGCCTTGCCTATTATAGCTATAATTTATTCCATTTGTTATATTTTCTTCACATTTATTAATTTCACATTTTCTTATAAATACTTTTTTTGCTATTAATTGTTGACGCTAAAAAATGTATTTAAAAAAATTAAATAAAAACTAAACTAGAAATATTTAAAAAAAAAATAATAATAACTGCTACACGAAGCGATGTCACCATAAACTAAAAACACGTTGCAGACACATAGACCATAAAACATTGAAAATTTATTGAGCTAATTTTGGTTCTAAAAACATTCTCAATTATTTCAAATTGTATTTCAATCTTCCTATGAGTTTTGAACTAGTTTGGATAAAACAAATTTTTTTAAATTCTTTTTGTTCCTAAAGTTTTATGAAGCAATGACAGATCTATCGTTAGGATTTTGTTCGGAGCGGAACAAAAAAAAAGCAAATAAGAGTATTTTATTCGACTGTGCTGAATCTTTGATACCGTCTACCTATATTTTAAACTCAATGTTATAACCTTCGCCTATTCCTAACTTTTAAATTCGATCACCATTTGAATTTAAAGTTAATTGCCTTGTTTTATTATAACTAGCAGAGCCCAGCCCCCGAAATTCGAGGGAAAATTCTAGGAAATTTTATTTTTTCATTTAATAAATAATTTTATAAAAGCCTAAAAGTATGCTAATCAATTTTAACCAATTCGCAATTCAAGATAGGGCTTTTGATATTTATAATAAACATACACACACAGTATGTGTTTTTTGTCTGTGTTAGTAGCAACTTTAAATGAGGATTACTCTAAAAAAAATATTCCAGACGGTGCAAGTCTCTAAATATGGTGGATAGATAAAAAGAAATACCTTTCAAATAAGGGTGTTTGGTCAAAATCGGTTTGTTACTAAAATTTTTATATCGGTCACAAGAAATCGCCTGGCCTATTTATATTATATATTTCCAATTTATTGTTTTTGCATATACAAATAATGATGTTTTTGTAAAAAGAATTAACTTCTACTTAAAAAATTGCATTATTTTTGTGTTATTAGTATTTGCGTGAGCGTTATAGGGGATCCACCGTATTTAACTGGTGTCGGACTAAAGTAGATGTTGATTTACAGAGTACGCTGTGGTTATTTAAGTATTTCCTTTTCAGTGACATTCTCTCTTAAATTTGTTCTAAATTCTGAATTTCTAACCGCGACATTGTATTCGTTTTTAATAGTTGTTTGACTTTTCAACTATAGATATTTTTTTTTTTTTTTTTGGTGTCCAATTATATTGAAATTTTGTTGTTGTTACATGCGTAATTCGCCACCGCATTAATAGAAAATAATTTTTTATAAAAACCCTAATTTTTGTGTTTTGTCCCCTTTTTTTACTATTTTTTGGTAGCCGCATAGCTTGATTTTTTGCTCCACAAATCTTAGAAAACTAGCCCCAAGATCCCTTCACAAGAGACCAAAGAGAATACTTTTTTTAACGTAGCCGGCGCGCCGCGTCGTTAGAATGTCAGTTCATATCCGACGTTGTTTTTATATGGGGACTAGGTCGAAAAATGGACCGATCCTGACTTATTTTTTGCAAAAATATACCAAATTTGAAAGAATCTTTGATAGATTTAAGTGAAGATTGAGAAGCAGCTTTATATGGGTTCAATGACTAAGTATTGTTATACAGGATTATTTTTGGACTATTGATTAATGGATGTAATAAACATACACAAATCAATTTTTAGCGGAATCTCTTTGACAAATTGGATCTTACGACATTAGTTGTGGGGCTAGGTCTGAACATATCGCACCTTAAATACAAAAGTGGCACAACTCAAAATTTTCAAATATTCAGGAGAGGCAAAAAACTGTTTATGTAAAAATTATTGAATTATTTAAAACCAAATCACATAGTGCTATAGGGTATAAAAATGTAGTTTTATTATGAAATACTGTTTTTTTCTTAAATATATATTGTGTTTGTGGAAATAAAATATAATTTTGAGTATTGACTCTCTGACTGAAAGTTTTTCATTTGACTAGTAATATTATCTCAAGTTGTGCCCCAGATATAAAAGCATTTTTCCTGTTAAAGAAGATGGTTATGAGAAATAAATTTTTGCAGTAGTTAGAAATATGTACTGTGAATTAATTTATGGAAAAAACTCAATTTTGGAAGATTTTGAGTTGTGTCACTTTTGTATTTAAGGTGCGATATACTGATTATCACCAATTTCAATAGCGTTTGTCCTGTGGTCGATAAAAGCTTATATACTCAATTCAATTAAAATATATAATATATTTGCGAACTGTGGTTTGTTTACAAGGTTTACATGGACACACGGATGGGCAGACATCGCTAGTCGACTCCAAAAGTGATCTTGAGTCGTTCGTTATAATAAAAGATAGTTTAGGTAGTAACAAAGTCAACACCCTGTCCACATAGTGGCATAGGGTATAAAAATATAACTAGCAAGTTCCAGCGCTCGAAATTCGAGTGCAATTTCACCAATACGTTTATGCTTTATTATTATTGTGAATGAAGATAAGAAAGTCATTTACAAACACATTAACAAATTTATTAAACACACACATAGCATTGTATAATTTTATTATGTGTTAGTAGCAACTTTAAGTACAGTTTACTTAAAATAAAGGAAAAAATTTTAAAATCTGTAAATCTACAAAACGGCGAAAAAGAAATACCTTTCAAATATACGTTCGGTCAAAATGGGAATAGAACGGTAGATCAAACATCGGTCACAAGATCTCGCCTAGCCTATTAATATTATAGATATAACAAAGCATATATTTACCGAATAGAAAATTTAGTGTCTTGAACCAACTAAAGCCGCAGCAGAATTAAAATGTGAATCTGAAGAGATCACGATTTCATTACTGCAAGCTATGAATTTCATACAGCGTTAAAGCAAATAATTAGAGGCAGTACACCCATTTACCCATAACTGTAATAGGAAGTATCTGATTCAATGATGGTCGCAAATGATATGCCACCACAAGTGGAAGTAGATCTATCGCTGGGTTGAAAGATGTTGACATTATCATATCGACAGTAGAATTAGTGCAATCATATTCCGAACTTTTAATGCCAAGAAGTATATGAAATCTATAATAATTCATACCAATGTGTATGGTATTGGTAAAAAAAAACTGCTTGGCAAAAAATTATTATTGATATATTTTCATATATTGGCTATAAATGGGCATTTTTGCAATTTTTAAGGCACTGGCTACACTTTTTTCGGGCTTTTTTTCTCCTATTCAATATCTACAACTTTGTCTCAGACATAAAAGATATATTCCATTTATTTAGCAAAGAGGTGAAAATGGGGGAAAAAAATGGGGGAAATGAGCATTTTTGCAATTTTTAAGGCACTGGATTCACTTTTTTCGAGTAGGTTCGTTCCGCGTTTTTTCTCCTATTCAATATCTACAACTTTGTTTCAGACACAAAAGAGTTATTCCGTACGATTACCGAGTTATAACCGTGTTAAAATATACGAAAAGTGATAAAAATCCACATTGAGCAACAAAATTCGTATGGCCATTAAATTATAATGGCAGCCAACTTGACAAAACTAATGATGCAGAAGTTCTTATTTTTCGGGCTACTTTCAGTTGCAATTCTCAGAATTGAGTCCCAAATCTATGAGCTGAAAAATGTTGTACTGTGTAATTTAAGAGCTTTGTTTAAATTACTGGTAAAAATTTAATTAAACAAACACGTGAAACAAAATTTGTTCAAATTACCTTGCTACGTCTCCGGATCAAGTTATTTAACGTGATCTTTAGAAGCGCTAATTTAAGCCAGAAAAGAAATCTTCTTAGTACTTTCTGTTTCTTTCAATTGAATATAGTCAAGTAAACAAAAGAACAGATTATACAAATCGATAGTTAATCCACTGTTGAGTGTACAGCGGAAGTAGGTGAAATATTTGCTTATATTCACGTATTCACGTTAATATCCTCTGTCTTAACTTATGACCTATCATTTTATGATTATGCTTTTTTATATTTTTATACCCTATACCACTATGTGGTTTGGGTATAATGACTTTGTGCTGCTGTTTGTAACAACCAATAATATTTGACCTACACCCATCTTTAATTATACCGATTAAACGATGTCCGTCCGTCCGTCTGTGTGTCCATGTAAAGCTTGTAATCAAACTGCAGGTCGCAAATATGAATATATTATGATGAAATTTGGTATTTGATCTTTTATCGGCCATGGGATGAACGCTATTGAAATTGGTTAGAATCGGTCCATGTTCAGACCTAGCCCCCATACAAATGACCCCTATGAAATCGACATAAATTGCCATAAGACATGGAAGGACTCTTTCATTATTCCGCTATTTAAATCCGGAAACAAGTCGGATGTTACAAATTATCGTGGTATTGCAAAATTAAGTACTATACCTAAATTCTTTGAAAAAATTATAACTGATCAACTATGTCACCAAGTCAACACATTAATTTCTCCATTCCAACATGGCTTTCAAAAACGGTGCTCAACCTCAACGAACCTTTTACATCTTACAACAATAGTCAATCGTGGCTTTCTTCAAAGAAAGCAAACTGACGCAATTTACACTGATTTCAGCAAGGCGTTTGATAAAGTCAACCATAAACTTCTTATAAAGAAATTACATCTAATGGGATTTTCTGATCTTAGTACAAAGTGGATATATTCATATTTGACAAACAGAAAGCAAAATGTACTTTTTAATAACATATCTTCGAAAAATATTAATGTTTTATCTGGAGTACCGCAAGGCAGCCATCTTGGACCGCTTTTATTTTCTTTATTTATAAATGATTTGCCACAGGTTATTCAGTTTTCAAATATCCTGATGTATGCTGACGATGTAAAAGTCTTTATGAGTTATAACCAATATTCCGACCACACTTATCTTCAAAATGATTTGGATTCGTTTCACTCATGGTGTATTTTAAATTTAATGGAGCTCAATCTTAAAAAGTGCAAATATATGCGTTTTGTTCGAAAAAGACCAATATCTGTAAATTACGTGTTGGGAGGCTTTCAATTGGAAAAAGTTGATAACTTCTTAGATCTTGGTGTCTTATTAGATTCAAAACTTAGTTTCGTTCTTCATATTACAATTACGGTAAACAAAGCCAGAGGAGTTCTTGGTTTTATAAAACGTTGGTCTAAAGAGTTCAACGATCCGTATGTAACAAAAACACTATACACGTCACTTGTGAGACCGATTTTGGAATATGCATCTATTATATGGGACCCTATCTATCAAACTCATATTGATAGCATTGAATCGGTGCAAAAACAATTCCTACTATTCTGTCTTCGCAGCTTAAATTTTAACCAATTAAATCTTCCGTCATATAACAGCAGACTCGCCCTTGTTAAGCTGCCAACCTTAAAAAGCCGCAGATCTATGCTAAACGTTTCGTTTCTTTTGAACATAATTAATGGCGATGTTTGTTCTGGTTTTCTGATCAACAATATTTCATTTAACATCCCCCAACGGCCAACACGTTTCTTCTCACCTTTAACTGTCCAGTTTTATAGATCAAATTATGCAAACGGTGATCCGCTTAGACGAATGTGTTCTGAATTTAATAAGCTTTATAGATTTATAGATTTTTTTTCTAATACAAATGTCATAAAAAGTAATATAATAATTTATTTGAACACATTAAATTAAATTTTTAATTTTTCATTCATGTTAAATGTTTTTTTAAATAGTCTGTAAGGATTAATTCCATAGATTAATAATAATAAATAAATAAATAAATAAAGATCCAAATTGTCATATAGATCTTACTCAAATTGGGTTTCTATGCGTTTATTACATCCATTAATGAGTAGTCTAAAAATGATCCCTGGGACAACTGTTAGTCATAGGCCCCACATAGAGCTGCTTCCCGATCTTCACTTAAATCTATCAAAAAACAAAAATATTGCACTGATTCTTCTCAAATTTTGTTTGTATATATTTTTGCAAAATACAAGAGACTTTACCAAACATGGTCAGGATCGGTCCATATTTAGGCCCAGTCCCCATATAGGTATAGCATCAGATATGAACTTTTTCATATCTGCAGCCGAAAAAATTAATAAAAATCTCACTCAAATTTGGTTTATGCTTATTTTCTATATCCACTTAGTTGGGCCTAAGAGATAGGGTCTCTAAACGCATGGTATAGGATATCATATAGTCGGTCTCGACCGACTATAATTTTCTTACTTGTTCTATTTTGCTGTAAAATCCAAAATCCAAAATATTTCTATAAATTTATTGATTCTAAAAGACGTGTAGCGGAAGTACGGTGATTTACAATCTTCAGATTATGACTCCATAAGTAATATTTTAGAAAATTTTTTTTCCATCAATAGATCGAAAGAATTTAATATCAAAATGAGCCGATGGCCTTAGCAGCTAGTGCTTACTTAATATAATTTTGTAATAATTTATTATTACATAGTTATTAAATAAATAAATAAATAAATTAATATCAAAAATCTGTATCCGTACATAATACCGGATTCTACAGTTGCTAATATACCATTCATTGAATACCCTTGACAAAAGTGTATTCGTAGTATGCTTATGGTACTGGCGGTGTTCCGATTGGTATTTTAAAACCTTGCTCAAATTTATTGTATAATCCTTTGACTTATATGTTTAACAAATCCCTAAAATTGGTTTACTTCCCTCCCATTTGAAAAAATTATTTATTATTCCATCGTTTAAGTCTGTATCTAAAGCTGGTATTTCGAATTATAGGGGTATTGCTAAATTTAGTGCTATTCCAAAACTATTATATACAACACACTGTCACACCATGTGTATCATCTATCATATCTCCAACTCAACATGGATTCCCCAAATCACGCTATACAATAACAAACCTATTAGAGATTACAACTTTGGTAGATGAAGGGTTTATCAATATGAAACAAACAGAAATTATAAATAATGATTTTAGGAAGGCATTTGACAAAGAAAATCATGATTTATTGTTGTTTAGGCTTGACTGTATGGGCTTTGGAATATCGCTCATAAAATGGACTGGATTATTCTTAAAAGATAGGTAACAATGTATTAAGTTTCATAACTCGTATTCCAACAAAATAAACTTATTATTAGGAATACTTTAACGTAGTCACTTAGGACATATCTCATATCCGCGTTCAAGAGTGTACTTGTCATGTATTTTACTTGAGTTTATCAAATTGTTGTTATTATTTACTTTGAACTTGTTGCATCTCTGGTAGAATGTTTTCGCTACTTCATAGATCTAGTATTATTAAAATTTAATTATTGGCAATGATAAACAGCTTTATTTTGATATAAAAAAATAGTTTTCTTTATGCAAGTAATAAAAATTTTTACTGTAGCAATAATTTTATTGTATTTAAGTATAAAATTTGTTTTATTATTTCGGTTTCAATTTATGACGTATAAATATGATATCAGTTAACTTGAATGTTGATCCAATTGTCAGTAATGGTGATGTTGCAAATATATATTTACGTGGTATAGAATCTGATTTAAAAGTGGGTCATTGTAATGTTCAAAGTGTTAAACCAGCACGATTTTCAGTAAAGTTTAATGAGTTTGAAAATCGGATTAAAGAATCATGTTTTGATATCGCTGCAGTAACTGAAACTTGGCTAAAACCGGAGATTCCAAGTGATGTTGTCAATATTCCTGATTATGTTTTTTCCAGAAATGATCACCCTCATGGACGAGCTGGAGGAGTTGGTATCTACGTTTCGAAAAGTATTCGGCTTAAGCATATTATGGGGAATGTGAGGTACTTTTTATTCAAATGTATATAAGTGGTAACGTCATTTTGGTAGGTGTTGCTTATGGAAAATGTTTGCTTTGTTGCCTTTGACTATATTTAAACTAAAACGGAGGTCGAAAAAATGGATAAAATTCATTGAAATAATTTATGCATGGTACCTTAGGGACATTGCTTACAAGGGATATATAAAAGATCCCACTACCTATAAATGGAGTGTGTTTTGGAAATATAGAAACAAAGCGAAGAGAACTATACACAGAATTAAAAAAAGTTATTTCGGAAAAATATTCGATGATGTCAATTCTAAGCATATGTGGAACCGATTAAAAGTTACTGGTACTGGAAATTCAATCCTTGACAATGTTGGTTTAAATGTTGATCAAGTAAATGACAATTTTTTTTTGATGATTTGAGCATTGGTTCAACTGATATTTTTAACTATACACATTTTGAAGGATTTGATTAAATATTTTCCTAATCATACATATATTATCTGAGTTGTTTATAGCTTTCAACAATATTAAGTCCAATGCTTGTGGAGTTTGTTGACGGAGTTCCATTAAAGTTTTTAAAGATAGTTTTTCCTATGTTAAGTAGTCACATTTTGCATTTAGTTAATTGCATAATAAAAATTTCAATCCTTCTTAGTAGGTGGAAAGTAATATCGATTCCTACGATATTACGTATTTTATCTATATTGTCAAAAGTATTTGAGCATTCTATAAGGACACAAATTTTAATTTGTTAAATGATTTAATTTGTTAAATGATCGGCAAACAGGTTATCGACGCTCAGTGGAGCCCTTATAACAAATGAGGTTGCAACAGTCAAAAATTTCATGTGGTAGAAAATAAAAAAACTAGATAACTAATCGTAATTTTTTTTATATCCATTGATTTATGTATTTATTCAGTATATATAGAGAAAAATTTACCGTGTGCTTTGTGATTCTCCAGGTAAAAATTTACCAACTGTCTATTTTTTTTCACTATATTTCAGCTTTGATGGAAAATTAAAAATTTTTGTTTTATTTTTATTTTTTCATAATAATTTTAATATATAAAACCTTGCGAAAACAACATAAAAAATATAATGCTGTTAAAAATCATGTTTTTTAGTTAACATAAATGATTTATTTCATGCCATTAACAAATTTCAACTTTGATAACCCATAAGTAATCATCTACAAAGAGTAGTAATGTGTTATTTTATAGGTTGGATAATTATCTATCATATGCCTTTTAACTTATTTGAATATCTCAATCGGTGCAAAAGTTATGATTTTTGCAACGAAAAAACTAAAATGTAATTCGGCTTACGCACTTATAGGAATTACGAAGTCTATGAAAGAAAATGAAAATTAGGGGAAAACAAGTGTTTTGGTGTTATTGGATCTGTCTAAGGCCGAAGCCACGCAATGAGAGGCAAAGCGGCGAGCGGCAGAGCGGCGAGTTTGAGCGGTAAGTGGCTTATTGCGTCATTTCTGAGCGGTTAGTTGTCAAAATGCCATTGTCAATGTTATTATTTATTATTTATGTAAAAAGTTTTTATAATAAAAGGAAAATATTTTCACTATTTTATGATTTCTATTTATGTATGACTACATTTCAACATTTATAACTTTTTATCGATTGAAAAACACAAAAATGGTTGTCTTTAAGAAGATAACAACAACAGCTGACTTTAAGAATAGCGAATATCGTTTAAAAGTTTTACTGAATACCAAAATCGATAATTTTGTTGTTTTCTTTTTTTACGATTCGATCATCGTTAAAAGAAGTTACTGAATCGCGCTACAGATTGACAAAGCAAAGAAAAGACATTTGTTTGCCATTTTTATTCTTTGCCGCTCAGAAAACAACTAAAAATTAGAACAAGTTCTATTCCTGAGCGACGCCGCTTAGACGGTCAGAAATGCCGCTCACATGCCGTTCATTGCGTGGCCACTTTAGTAGTATATCATATGTTTTAATTTTTTTCCGCTCGCCGCTTTGCCGCTCATTGCGTGGCCTCGGCCTGAGGCTTTTGATCGTGTGGATTATGAAAATATGTTCAAAAAGCTTTAGAATGATTTTAAATTTACTTTAACATCATGTTCATTATTGCACTCTTATTTTTCGGGTAGAGAACAGTTTGTAAGATTTGGCGTGGCACAAGAATCCGTTCTTGGCCCGTTATTGATTTCAATTTACTAGAATAATATGTTTGGTGTAGTAGAGTCTGAAATATGTTCAGTGTATGCATTTGCTGATGACATAAAAATCTTATTTCATTATAATCATTCAGTAGAAATATTTCAAATGTTGATAAATAACACCTTAACCAGAGTTGAAGCTTGTATGAGATCTAATTTTTTTTTTTTTATGTTGAATTTTTCAAAGACAAAGATTTTGAAATTTGTTTCATCAAACTTAGGGGATATAAGGATTCGAATGGGTCTGGGAGAACTGGAGTTTGTTGACAAAACAATAATCTTAGGTGTTATTATATACAATAGACGTAATTACATACGCTCTACTTGTTTACGGATGTGTTTTACTCTTCGCCGATTATAATGCCTTAACATGTACTTATCATATCATGTAAAGCTGCGTTCACACTACACCTTAAGGTGTAGAGTCGCCCATGCTCTTTTAATGTCTCAACTATCCTATTATATTGAAGTATTCCTTTGCTCGAGGGCTGGAAACTTTGACAGGATAAAGTTTTTAATACATAAAATTGTTGGATTTGTTTTCAACGTGAGATATTTGGCTACAACCATATATCTTCATATGTCAATAATTTTTTGAAATTTTCTTTTAAATATAGTTTAACTCTGAGGTATTCGATATCTTTTTATAAACTCATTGCGAGTTCTACACCTCGGTTTTTGCTTCAGCGTTTTAATTTTAAAAGTTCCACAAGAAATGTGAAAATATTTATACCAGGAATATACAATTCATTTTTTGGGAAATCTTTTTTAATTACTATTGCACGCTCAAGGAACAAGTTACCCAACGAGCTCCGAACATTTCAATTTTCTCATCGAGTGTACCGCAATAAATTAATTCGATATCTTAATAATCAATAACAATTTGTTTGCTGGTATTAGACATTGCTGACAGTGGACTTACATTTAAGTATTTACATAATTTTTTTTTTTTAATTATTATGGATTGAAGCTATTTATGTTTAAGAATTATTTTTTGGGTTACTTTGAATAAACGGATACTTTCAATTGTAATAGTTTGACTTTTCATTGAGCTTTTTATCTTACATAACAAAATCAATAATAAAAAAATCTAAACTTTTTTGTAATTAGTTTTTCTTTTAATTTTATTAGGTTCGAGATGATGTTTATAATTTATATTAATAGAAAATATACAGTATCGGACAAAAGTATTCATACATATAGCTGTGAAGCCGTATAGCTGTGAAGCAATATCTTCTAAGGACACAAATCAAGGGCTAAATATGTACTAATTACTGCGGCACTGAGAAATATCAATAACTCTTTGCAACAATGATTTTTCTAATAGGAATTAATTCTTTCTAACCCTCAATAAATAATAAATTATCGTAAATTCTATTCAAAACAAATAAAACCAATTAACGTCAAATTTAAATCGTATTAGAATTTAGAGATTAATTACACTGTGCAAAAGTCCGCAGATTCTTGGTTCTTAAGAAAAACACATTGAAAAAGTTATTTTGGTATAAATTAAAAGATTTTGAGTTATGATAAAATGTTCCCAAATGATTAATGTGGTAAAATCAAATATGCCGCTGTTATTTACTTAATCTATATCTGTAACTAAACTATGAGTTTAGTTTAGTTTAAATTTACGATTATAGTAGCTCTTAAGGATATTTATTTTAATATAATGACCAGTACCTTATTACTACTGAACCACTTCGTGTTTAGTTCTTTAATTCATTTTATTCCGTAAGATCTTTTTCTTCATTAGAATAGCCATACGAACTGGAAGTATTGTAATACTAAAAGATTTTTAATTGTTTTTTTTTTTTTTGCATATTCATAATGTTTAATTGGCAATAAATTGTTTAAATCGTTCATACGAGTTTGTTTGCTATTGCTGTTGATTATTTTGTGCAACATGTTGTATAAGTGATATTGATATTGCTCATTCGCAACTGTACTAAATTGCAACTTTATACTTTTTGTTATCCTAAAATAGTTGTTGATGGAACAACCCAAAGCTTAAATATAATAGATTGTTATATTTTTCAAACAAATTGTTTTTTTATGAATATATTTTATTGTGGAGTGAAATATTTTTGGGAAGTTATTTCTTTTTGAGTTGGTAGTTACTTTACTTTTATTGTTATTGATTTATTTTTAGAATATTCTTAGGAAAACAATTTTTGAATTAATTGGCAAAAATAATATTTTATAAGCATTAACTTGTCAGGCAGCGTACTTAGTAAAAACTTGTTAAATTGGCGCTTTTAATTTTTTTTATTTGAAGTTTGTGTTAAACAACATTGTAAATATTTGATCAGATTATCATATTTATACCCTTTATTAAGGTGAAATGAGTTGGAGCTGCTGTTTGCAACTACAAAAAAAATTGGACCTAAACTTTTATTATACTGATCGACGCAGGATGATTTTCTATTGCGGTTTAGCGATATCCGTCCTTCTGTCTGTCAGTCGGTCTGCCTTGTCCGTTTATATCTCGGTAAGTGTTTGTATCAAACTAATCAAACTACAGGTCGGAACTGTGACTACTCTTAAGCTTTCATCGACCGGTGGACAAACGCTTTGAAATTGGTGAAAATCGGTACATGTTCAGACCTAGCCCTCATACAAGTAACCCCTATAAGACCGGCTATCATATTTTGTGTATGTGTGTCCATTATACCCACTAATCTGTAGTCTAAAAATAAGCCGATTAGGACCATTTTTAGTCATAGTCCCCATATAAAGCTGATTTCCGATCTTCACGTAAATCTATCGAAAAAATAAGATATTGTATAGATTTTTTTTTCATATTGATTTTGTATGTGGTTTTGAGAAAATTAAAGACTTTTCTAAATATGGTTATGATCGTTCCATTTTTTGACCTAGTCCCCATATGAAAATAGTATCAGACTTTTTCATATCTGCATGTCACAACAGCACCAAAATATGGTTTATGCTTATTTTCTATATCCAGTTACTGACTCAGCAAATTTGGATTACAACACACTCTCTCGAAACGCATGATATAGGGTATCGCTTAGTTGGTCTAGACCGACTAACATTATCTTACTTCTTTTTTGCAAATTTTCATTTCGTGAGGGTTGGTGACTCGAGCCGAAACAGCTGTATAACCTGTCATGCAGGATATAGATCAATTTTTTTACACAAATGTGCCAATGTTTTTGGCCTGATTAAGTTCTAATTCAATCAGTAAAATGAAAATAAGATTTTTTATTTTTATATAAAATAATAAAATTAAAACTGTAGGCTGATATATTTATTTTTATTTCAAAAGAGAACCAACAACCATATTATTAAAGTGACAGTTTATTGTATCTTTGCCATCTTATAGCCCCAGATAAAATTTGTAGGAAACAAATACAATGATAATAATTGCAACTTTAAATGCATTTATTATACCATATACCACTGTGTGGCTTGGATATAATGACTTTGTGCTGCTGTTTGTAACTACCAAAAATATTTGACCCAGACCCATCTTTTATTATACCGATCGAATCAGAATCACTAAGTGATTCGATTTAACGATGTCCGTCCTTCCGTCTGTGTGTCCATGTAAACCTTGTAATCAAACTGCAGGTCGCAAATATGAATATATTTTGATGAAATTTGATATATAAGCTTTTAGCGGCCATAGGATGGACGCTATTAATTGGTTAGAATCGGTCCATGTTCAGACCTAGCCCCCATAAAAATGACCCCTATGAAATCGACATAAATAATAAGATCCAAATTGTCATATAGATATTACTCAAATTGGGTTTGTATACGTTTATTACATCCATTATTGAGTAGTCTAAAAATGATCCCTATGGGACAACTCTTAGTCATAGGCCCTACATAGATCTGCTTCCCGATCTTCACTTAAATCTATCAAAAAACAAAAATATTGCACTGATTCTTCTCAAATTTTGTTTGTATATATTTTTGCAAATATATATACCAAACATAGTCAGGATCGGTCCATTTTTGGGCCTAGTCGCTATATAGACATAGCAGAATTTCGTTCTGCTCGGAGGGATGCTAATAATCGAATTAGAATGGCAAAAACTGAGTATTACTCTAAGCGATTCGGTACCGCCCTTGAATCCAAACACACCTGGAAAACTATTAGGGACATTGGTATTGGAAATATGGATAAAAGCATGAACTGCTCCATTAATGTTGATGAACTCAACAACATATTTACTAATACTTCGCTTCTTGTAGCGACGGACAATATGGCACAAAGCGAAAATTCTCTTTATAATGACAATGATACGCTTGACCAGGACATTTGATGTTTTCTCTAGTTGTTCTCAAATAAAATCCAATGCAATAGGATATGATAATCTTGATCCTAAGTTCATTAGAATAATTCTGCCATCTATATTGCCGTATATTACTCATTTATTTAATACCATCATCACAACTAGCTGTTTTCCTTCGAAATGGAAGCATGCGAAGTTAATTCCAGTCCCTAAATCAAACAGTGAGTACCGGCCAATATCTATCTTAAGTTTTCTTTCAAAAGCTTTAGAAAAAATTTTACACCACCAGATAAGTGTTCACGTTTATGAAAATCACCTAATGTCTGACCGACAGTCAGGTTTCCGACCTAATCACAGCTGTGTAACTGCTTTAATTGACGTATCGGAGAGTATAAGGCGTGAACTAGATGATGGTAAGATTAACTTCTTGGTGCTACTCGATCACTCCAAGGCTTTTGACACAGTTAACCATCAAATATTATGTACTAAGCTATGGTCACATTTTAAATTTTCATCAACATCATCACAACTTATATCATCTTACCTCACTGACCGCATTCAGTCGGTATGTTTAAACGGCATTGAGTCCAATCCTCTTACACTAACAAGAGGCGTACCTCAGGGATCTGTTCTGGGGCCACTACTTTTTTCTATTTATGCTAATGATTTGCCACAACATTTATCTCACTGCAAGATTCACATGTATGCAGACGATGTACAATTGTATTTAAGTAGTCCAGTTCAATCTATCAGAAAAAACGTTAATAAACTCAATCATGATTTAAACAACATATCTTGTTGGGCATCAGCAAACGGCCTGTGTTTAAATCCAAGAAAATCCAAATGTATCGTAATTCACAAAAAAACGTTAAACCCAATCATTCAAGATGACATCATTATAAACAACGAGAAAATTGATATTGTACGAACGGCAAAAAATTTGGGAATAGTGTTTAACAATAACTTAACTTGGTCAAATCATATCAATACTCTGGTTGTGCAAATATATGTCAAATTAAGAACGTTGTGGTCTGTGCAGTACTTTACGCCGTTAAAAGTAAGAATGCTACTCGCGAAAGCTTATTTGATTCCTAGTCTTACTTACGGTTGTGAATTGTTTTCTTATTGTGACTCCATAAGTAAGAAAAAACTTCAAGTTTTATATAATAATATTATACGATATGTTTACGGACTTAAAAAGCGAGATCAAGTATCGTCCTATTCGAAGACTCTCTATGGAGTTTCGTTTGAAAACTTGTTAAAGATTAGAACTTTAATATTTTTTCGAAAAATTATATACTCTCAAAAACCGAAGTACCTTTTTCAAAATATACGCTTTGCTAGATCGTCAAGAGGCAAAAATGTCATAATTCCCAAATTCCGATGTCTCGTTTCTGAATGGCAGTTCCTTGTAAATGCTACTCGTCTTTGGAATGCTCTTCAACATAGCCAACAAATAAACAGCAACGCAATGAGTTTTAAAAAAAGTCTTTTTAATTATTTTAGTTAAATACTCCTGGTAGTTTTTCTTTTATAGTTATTTATATCATAATTATTTTTTTATGTCCTAATTTTAAATAACTTTAATTTATATAATTTTTATATCATTATTTATTCCTACTCCTGGTAAAATTTCATTTACATATATGTACATATTTCTTTTTTTTTGTAATTTTTAATTATTTTTAATTTAAAACTTTTTTTTTTTAAATATTCTATGTTATATTTTATTAATGTCACAATTTTGTAAATTCTTATGTTATTCATATTAATTTTTATATATTAGTTACAATTTTATTCAATTTAATTTGGCTAAACATGTTTGTACACTACTAAAATCCTGTACTGTAATTATAAGACTTAGTCTTGTTGTGCAGGAAATCATTAAAATAAATAAATAAATAAAAAATAAATAAATAAATAGCATCCGATATGAACTTTTTCACATCTGCAGCCAAAAAAATTAATAAAAATCCCACTCAAATTTGGTTTATGCTTATTTTCTATGTCCAGTTAGTTGGGCCTATGGGACAGGGTCTCTTCACGCATGGTATAGGGTATCATATAGTCGGTCTCGACCGATTATAATTTTCTTACTTGTTTTTATTTGTGTTACAAAACTAAGTGGCGATTTTTTTTCTACTAAATAATTCCTCATTTTGGCATATTTCTTTAAACACAAAACTGTTTAAGTCAGTACACTTATAAAGTAAATTTGATTAGGCCTTTACTAAATAAGCCTTTGTTTATTTAAATCAAATTTGAGGGTGTTACAAAGTTTTTGAACATAGATTTTTAATCTACCCAGCGAGATAACTATGTAATTGGATCAACATATTTCTATATAAACTTTAAAACTTCCCAGGTAAGGATTATCATGATTTTTAGAAAACCTAAATATAATATATATCCTTGTTACACTTAATTCTAATTAAATTTTAATTACAAGTTTTTCAAAATACAAAAAAAAAAACACCACATTTCTCTGGTGTAACAGAATGAGGTTGTAACACTTTATTGAAAACAAAAGTCATGTAAATCTATTTATTTCCTATGTACTAGTACGAGTCCTAAATTTAAAAATAATCATAATAAATAACAAAAGTACGTGCCTGAAAAGGAAATGTTTATGATGTATGAAAGTCAGTGTATCATACAATGATGCTTTTTCTTCATCACAACATCACTCAACGCCAGCTGTCATATAAACGTTGACCTACTTCAAAGGAATAAGTAAAATATGACAATTTCTAAAAAATGAAACAGAAAAATTTTTTTTTATCGACTAAAAACGATATTTAATATCATGTGTATATGTACGTACACCTATTCGTATGCAGACATGGATACAAAATAACCCGGATTAAATAAAGTGTGTTAGCGAAAAAAATTGTATATTTTTATTTATTTATAATGAAACTAACAAAAAAAAAACAAAATTCAGATTAATATCACAAATTATTATTGATTTTATATAAGCCCAAAATTTTTCCATTGGAGGAAGGGCAGGACAGTTTGGTGGAATGCACTCTTTTGTTTGACAAATTGTATATTATTATTTCTGGGTCTTTCTATATATTCTCTGGTATAATGAATTGTTGCCAAATCAGACCCAATTATGTATGAGGTAAAATATAGTTTCTTGAAGCATTCTTTTGTGTACGTTTGTGAATAGCCCACGGCTGCAAATTGCCTGCGGCACTAAGAACTTTTTTTTACAAATTTGTCTACTTTTTTGTATTTAAATATTTTCTTTACACCTTCTCCTCATAAATGCAGTATAGTATTGTGATCCAGGAATGTGCTTAAAATCCTTATTAATATATGTTTCGTGATCCATCAATATACAGCCTTTAAAATTGTTCAGAACTGTGTTGTTTTTTGTACTCACATCAAATACATCCCTTTGGCTTGGTACTGTTATTACTTTGTATGTTTGAAGAGACACCTTGAAGATTTCGCTAAATCTCGAACCGACATATTTGATTTAGTTACCAATGCAGTCCTCAATTTTATATCAATCTTTTGAGCAAGCCAATCAATTCGCCAAGATCCACCTCTTCTTTCAATGGACTGGGTCTTCCTAAACCGGTTTAGGACGTTTCTTGCAGTTGCTCGGGACGTACCAGTTTGCATTGCTGTAGCTACAAAAATTTAATTAGGATTAAACAAAAAAGTTTCCAAAACTTTTTTTTCTTTGTTTTTCTAATTTTGATGTTGATGCCATAATCGTTCACTTTAAAACTGAAGACGTGGTATTGATTTTGTTGTTTAGAAATCACAGAATTTAAAAATTAACCGCTCTTTTTTATTGCTTGTTTTCATCGCGATATACACATTTGAATTTGTAAAAAAAATCGTTCACATGTTTTTTATGTGACAGAAACAAGGGCCAAAAATTATTGTTATTTTATCTTTCGGAGCAAAATGTTATGCTAAAATTCGCTTTATCTGTTTTAGGTAACTTTTAACCATTATCGTACGATATTTTGTATTTTGGTTACCGTAATCAATATAAATGAGAAATATATTTCTGATTATGAATAACTATTATAACAACCAAAAAAAATTTTTGGTTACCAATAAAAAATTATCGAAAGTAATTTTATTATTTGATTATCGCTATCCGGAGCCATGTCGTATTTTTGATTTAATGGATGGTTAAAAATTATTCATAACCCAAAAAAATATTTCTTACCTACATATATTGGTTACGATGACCAAAATGTAATATATATTACGACAATGGTTAATTATATATAACCTTTATTTGAATTCATCAATTTTAATGGTTAAAAAAGAACTTTTCGTCATTTCTCTTATAACTGTTGCGTCCCTGGGTAAAAACAATTACAACAATTTTTTAAAAAATTAGAACTATATATATGCGAATCATATTTGAATCCATTTTTTTATTCCGTAATTGGAATGGTAGTCATAATTTTTATGCATTATGGCGCCTTGAAAAGTATGTGAAAAAATAGTGCATTTTCCGGTCTGAAAATAACTAACATTGATAAGTTTTATATAAACAAAGGCAATTCTTGACGATGGAAAATTTCTTCTCATGTTGTCTACAGCTTTCGCAGAGTTACCACTATCTGTAATGTAAGAGATGTTTCATATCGTTTGAAATCTTATTGAAAGCTTTGAAATCGAATAATCTGAAACTAATTTTATAATGACGAATCAGCGAGTCTCAAACTAAACTATATAAAATGCCAGACAATAATTTGGCACAGTTATTTAGATGGAAGAAAGTGCTTTATAACTCCAAAAATAATTACAAAAATAAGAATGTTTTTGACCGGTTGGGATAAATGGAAGCCCCATACATTATAAAATACAAAAAATGAGCATTGGAACCAAACAAAAACACGTGTTATAAAGCTATTAAATTTTTTTAGCCTGATTTAAACTGTACTAAACTTTTAGCACAATTAAATTATTTTTTAATAGTTACCTTTTTCATATCTTTTAATTCTTTTAAGCTGACCCATAGCAAAGTATTTCAAATTTTGAATTTATTTACTTTAGTTTAAATAAACTTGTTTAATTGTTTGCTTATTGAAAATGGCACAGAAACCTAAGGATATTATTATTGATGAAAGAAAAATCATTATGCATCTACATTCTCAAGGTAAATCGTTAGCGAAAATTGAATATACGTATAATGGGAAGAAGCGGTGTCACTATAAGAAGTATTGTAAAAGATTGGGAAGTAAAAAGAGAACGGGTCGCCCTAGAACTTTTAACAGATAGAGAATCATCATCTGTTATGCGGAACGTAAAAGCGAATCCAAAAAAACATCAACGGAGATTGCAGCAGAATATAAAAAAAAAGATTTTAAAATTTTCATTTTCCATTTTTCATTTTCAATTTTAATTTTTCAATTTTCATTTTTAATTTTTTTCATTTTTCATTTTCCATTTTTCATTTTCCATTTTTCAATTTTCATTTCCCATTTTCCATTTTTCATTTTCCATTTTCTATTTTGCGTTTTCCATTTTCCATTTTTCAATTTTCAATTTTCATTTTCCATTTCCCGTTCTTCATTTTTCCATTTTCCATTTTGCATTTTGCATTTTTTATTTTTCAATTTTCTTTTTTCATTTTACATTTTTCATTTTCTATTTTCCGATAAAAAAAATATGTGGCAATACTACTAACATGAGCTATGTTATTGTGTTCTTGGTATTGTTAATATATATGCATAATATTTTTGTGGCATTTTTTCATGTTGTTGTACAATTATTATGTTCAACCACTAAACTGTTACAACAAACACACTGGGTTTTATGTTTTTTTAGAGGTATCTACATATTTTTGCTCGTATCTAATCGCAATGATGCCCGATTTTGCCCATTTTCAACACCAACCTGCTGGGAATTATGGCAAATGATATTAATGTAACCCTATCCAGTTAGATGGCTTTTTTTGTGAATGAGCGTGATTTTAATAGACAGACGGACAGATGGACATCGCTATATCGACTCGAGCTGTGATAAGGATCAGGAATATATATACTTTATGGGCTCGGAAATTAGTTTTTCGATGCGTTACAAACGGAATGACAAACCTATATATACCCTCTGCCAGTGACGTGTATAACAAGCCAAGTCTTTTTTGGGACAATGTGGTGTTTTCGGACGAAAGAGACTTAAATATATTTCTATCCGATGGACGAATAAGTAGGTTTGGCGAAAACCTAATCAAGAAAAATCATTTCGTAGGCATAGTAAATCATGGTGTGGGATTGCATTCCCCTGTCGGTGTTGGAAATCTTCTCTTTGTTGGAGGCATAATGGACAAAAGTGTTTATATGAACATACTTTCAATAGAACAATGATCCTAAACATACGCTTAACGACGTAAAAATTTGAATTACTTACAATGTCCCCCACATTCTAGCTTCTCCTCCGCCATCACCAGACCTAAATCCCATTGAACTTATTTTGGAAGGAATTAAAAAGGAGAGTCCGAAAGCACCACATTTACAATAAATATCAACTCAAAGAAATTATTTCGATGCAATGGATAGATATAGGCCAAAAAAAAATGGTTCATTCAATTCCTGATAGACTTATGGGGGTGGTAACACAAAAAGGGTTACCAACACGGTTTTCTCAGAAGAATAACTAAATATGTGCCAATAGTTTTGTCAACAAATTTCAAATTCTTGCGTGAATTTTGGTTTTTATATGGCTTCTTTGGAATAAATGTGGAAAATATTTCAAAAGGAATAAAAAGAGGTTGTATTTAAAAACGATCGAGCTCACTAACAGGTATTGCTCGAACCGTGATTGTTTGGAAAGTTTATTCTTATAAGACCGCAATCACAAATTTTTCTAAGCACTCGAATGTACACAAAAATACCTCGCTTTTTGTACAGCACCCTTATGTACAAATATCTTTCTTGTAATGAAAGTGTTCTTTGAAATTATTTACAGGCATCTCTCTCGTTTGGTTCTTAGTGTCGAATGGTCAAATGAACAACAAAAATATGCATATTTTTGTCATTGTTTTACAAATGAGTTATAATTACCGGTACTTCTGAGCGTCTGTATTTTTGGTACTCTCTTGGCTCCCTTTCTCTATAGTTATTGTTTTATTTACTTCACTATTTCTTATAATTTAAGAACTTTTTTGATTTTCAGATTCCAGCCCTCGAAATTCGAGTGCAAATTCTAGGAAATTTTATTTTTTCATTAAATAAGGACTCTAATGGTATGCTAATCAATTATAGCCAATTCACAAATCAACACAAAAAACAAACTCATTTTTATTACAAAAACATTAACAAATTTAATAAACACACACATAGCATTTTATAATTTTATGTATGTGTAAGTAGCAACTTTAAATGCAAATGTTTGGTCAAAATAGGATTAAAACTAATGCCGTTTTCTTTTCTGACAAAAAATGTCGCCCCTTTTTTTGCCCTCTTTTGGAAAAGTGTGTTTTTTATATATTCTGAATTAAGAGCAACCTTGTATTATATATCAATCGAAAGGTCTCAAAGTGCTGTGTTCTTGAATACAAAAAAATTTGTTTATTATCCTCTTGGAAGTCATAGGGTGAAAATATTCAAAAAAGGGGAACAATGGGTAAATATTCTCCCACTATGACCTGAAAGAAGTCAATGGCTCGAATTTTTTGTGATTTATGAGGGCTCAACTTTGAGACCTTTCGATTGATATATAAGATAAGGTTGCTCTTAATTCAGAAAATATAAAAAAATACACTTTTCGAAAAAAGGGCAAAAAAGGGCGACATTTTTTGTCAGAAAAGAAAACGGCATAAGACAGTAGCATCGGTAACAAGAAATCGCCTCGCCTATTAATGTTAAAGATATGAATATTAATTGTTAATTTAAGTCGACATTAAATAGTTTTTCGTCAATGAAGCTTAATATTAATCTTTGTCCATATCTTTTTTTGCAGATTCACTTTGATATTATATAACAATTCATTTCAACGATTGTATTTAATAAATTACGGTGAGTTTTTTTTTATATTTTCATTATTTGTTTCGCAATATGACATATTGTAATACATCTTACATGAGAATAGCCCATAATGCAAAAGAGAAAATTCGAGAAAGTTCGCATATAAATAGAAAAATAGTCTCTCAATTCACAATACGAATAACTATATATTCATTTAAAAAAAATTAGTCTCAATCGGTTCCAAATCACATTTATAATTTCTGGTAATAATAAAGATAAATATTTATATATATATGGAGTAGCTACTTACGGATAAAGCGATTTATTCATCGTCATCTCTAAAATTTATTTCAATTTTTTTAATACCCATCAATTTTTAAAAAATATTGTAGGTCAAGAATCATTTGTAATAGTAAACATTATCTATCTCTTTCTCTGTCGTAGTGGACAAATTATACAACCAATGTGCACTCAGAAAAATACTCAATATTTATACAAACTTAAAATCAAATGTAAAATAAAACCCCTCAGAAAAACCTTTTTTTCATAAAAAAAAAATATTTAAAATACTCGTATTTTAAAGCTAATATTTTAACTTAAAATTTGGTATGGTTGGAATCAAATTCATAAATTTAATTCAGCACAAATCCGTAACTTTGTAACTTTTCAACCGGGCAAAATATTTTAGTAATTTAATTTCATCAAAATTGAATGACTACTTCTTAAGGAATTCTAGGTCAAAGTTGAACTTTTAAGTTCTTTAATTTTAGCGTGAAATATGGGGTTTTTGTATTCATTAAAAAATGTCATATTTGGATTTTAATAAGCATTTTTATAAGCGTTTTTTGTAATAATGGCATTTTTTAAATCTTTAGACTCAAACTGGCAATTTTGCTATTGCTACTGAAAAATTAAAAATTTTTGCTATCAAATTTGCAATTTTGTTTACGCTCAAAGAATTATAGTGTTCAAACAGATTAATTTTGAACTTTTAATTTTAGGTGCTACTTATTAAATAAAGCACACTTTGAATATTTGTTTTGTGTTCCAAATCAGTCACGATTTAGAACTGTTTTTATTTTCACAAAACAGTTGCTTATAAATACCCTATGAGAAGTTCTAGATTTCTGCTCTAAGAGTGACTTTCTAAAGTACACTCAATAACTTAAATTCTAAGAGTGACTTTCTAAAGTACACTCAATAACTCTAAATATTATCAATGCATTTTTGATTGGGTGGAGTCTCTCTCTATGTTAGTTTTTATTTATAGAGTTTTACTTTTAACTCTAATTTAATTGGATGTTGTGTAAAAAGAAACTGCAAGTGAGGCAATTTCTTCATTCAAAATAAAATCAAAACAAATGTTAATGGGTCACTAGTTTCAATTGCATTAGTCAATTGTGTTGGCGGTTTACCCCAAAAACTATATGATTATTACTCATGTTACTAAAGAAAAGAAACAGAGACTCAACCGTACCACAAAGCATTGTTGTATGCATGGCGTTATTATTTACATTAACTTACACGCTATACCATGCATACTAGGCTGCCAGTTATTTTTCAAAGTTAGAATTTGTTTCACGCCAAGCCCCAGATTGGTTCGAATTGCTAAAAAAATAGTCCCATGAAAATTTGAAGTCAATCGGATGAGGGGATAGGGTGCCCATGACCCTCCCAAAATTTGCAAAATACCTGATTTTTGACTTTGATTGTCAATAACTTCGTTAATATTTATTTTACAAAAAAAATTGTTAGTAAAAGTTATAGATCAAACTCAGAGGAACAACATTTGCTCACAAATTTTTTTTTGTATCTCTAATATCTACTGAACTAAAATAAAAAATAAACGAAAAACCATGGATTTATTCATATGTTTATATGGGTGATTTCATTTACTTAAGCATAGGCTTTACATGAGAAACAAAATTAATACGTTGATATTTTAATTTAATTTGTGGCTAGTATTTTTTTTTTGGCTTTAGTTTTTGTTTTAATTTGTATAGTTAAAAAAGAGTTTCTTTATTGCAATTTGGAAAACGCAAACGGTAATCCTTAACAATTTGTAAAACATATTGTTTTTGTTCTTCGCTTCTTGATAAAATATTATTATAATCCTGCATTAATTTGACTCCCCTCTCAGCAGTATCGTTCACTACTTTTAAACATGAAAGAGTTTTTTTAGCTTCGATAAACTTTTTGTTACTCGGCCACTTCGTGGGGGTTGTTTTTAAAAACTCTTCACACAAATCAAAACGCTTAAAAAATGTTTTAGTTTTTGTATTCACAAACTGCGAAATACCTTTTTTGATAACATCAGCTACGTTCAGAGTGTCTATTAAGGCCTTTTTGCTGTTTACATCAGATTCATTCTTCAAAGCTTTTACCATATTTTTTTTGGTTTCGATTGGTACATTTTCATCAAAAAATGCTAAAGCAACATTTTTTGTGCCTAAATACCACAGGTGACTGCAAAATTTTTCCAAAGCTACGGTAGCTATTTCAACACTTCGATATTGACTGAATACTGTAAGAAGCATAAAATCGTGATATGGAGCTTTTATAGGTGATGGAGCGCAAAACCAAGCTTCAACGTACACTTTGACAATAAAAATAGAAATATCGCAAAGAGCATTTAGTTCAACCTCTGTTAAATCAAACTCGTCTCTAAATAAAAATATTTTTAAGGTGTATATTGCCTTTGACATCCATCTTGCGTGATGCATAGCGCCTGGAGCTCGAAATTTTATACCTGATCGGGTTGGTGTTTTTCCGAGAAATATTAGAGCAAGTTCGATAAATTCCCTATAGTCATTTCGCGGTTGTTTTTCCTGAAGCACGTTATTAAGAAAATCTTTAATTCGGTCTACATCACATAAACTAATAGCATTTTTAACTTTCTCATTTTCGATACCGATCCTGAAATTATCAATGTTTAATGATGGCCAAAACTTCTGAAATCGTTGAAATGTTTGAACATTAGGACCGTTTGACTTGCAAAATTTAATATCAAAAACGCTTTTAAGAATGAGTTCAAAGATGTGATGCCTACAAGCAAAATACAACAGATCCCTCTCTAGTGTATTTTCAATTATGGAACAAGTTCCATTGAATCGTCCAGTATTAACTGCTGTCGTATCGAAAACCAAAGCTTTTACATAATCTTGTAGACCCCATTCAAAAAGCGATTTGCAAATAGCCAGTGCTTGTGCTCTTCCAGTACCACTCTTCAAAGCACGTACTTCCAGCAGCTGCTCAACGTTTCCGTTTGATATAAGAATTGGAAGACGGTCGACTTTTTCCTTTCCTTCTAAGGCAGGCAGTAATTTCCCGTCCCAATGGAGACAAACTGCATCTAAATCTTTGGCACTAAATTTATTTTTCAATTCAGCTACTCTTTTTGAACGTAGTTTTTGTCTAGCAGCACGTATGGATTCTTTGTTCAAAATAATATTTGCAATATCATGACCCAACGATTCAGCTGTTGCGGCAATGATATGAACTGCGTTTCGATCACTTATTTTCCAAGCATCCAGGGCAGCTGCAAGTTTTTCTGTTATTACTACCACTTTTCCTCTTGTTTTCTTTTGAGGAGCAGGAGACGTAACTGCTGCAAAATGTTCATAATTATTCTCCTGATCTGCAGAGAAAGATCTTTCACTATCTGACGTAAAACATAATGGCACACTTTCTAGTAAAAATAATGCAGAAATGTCAATTGGTTTCGAAAAAAGATAAAACTATTACTCCAATTGCTTACCCATTTGTTTTGCTTCACGCGTGCTGCGCTCCTTTCTTTGTAATTCTATTTCCTTTCGTTGTTCATTTCTACGTTCTTTTCGTGCTAATTCATAATCTATACCATACATACAGCCGGGTCTTCCTTCCTTTCGCTGATTTTCCAAAAATTTCTTATCTTCTTCAATGTTTATAATTTCTAGTGCATTCTCGTGTGCTATATCAAACAAAGCATCTAATCATTATTTTTTTTTAATTCAGTAGATATTAGAGATACAAAAAAAATTTGTGAGCAAAAGTTGTTCCTCTGTGTTTGATCTATAACTTTTACTAACAATTTTTTTTTGTAAAATAAATATTAACGAAGTTATTGATAATCAAAATCAAAAATCAGGTATTTTGCGAATTTTGGGAGGGTCGTGGGCACCCTATCCCCTCATCCGATTGAACTCAAATTTTCAAGGGACTATTTTTTTTAGCAATTCGAACCAATCTGGGGCTTGGCGTGAAACAAATCTCTTCAAAAAAATTTTCCCATATAGTTAATTAGCAGCCTAAAACGTTAGTAACATTATCTAAAAGTCTTGCTATTACTACAGAATAATTTATTATTTTTTGCTGTCAAATTTGTTAATTTTAGCAAAATAAATCTGTTGAACATTAGCTGAATGATCCTGATTTTGATATGAAAATAATTTTTTTTTAACTTATCTTTTTTTATTGAATCTTCACATAGGTTTGTGAACTAACAATAAGTTATTCAAATCTTAAAACTAAAACTTAAATATTAAATTCAGCCAGTGCCAGACAAAATTTCATTTATTCTATATATCAATCTATTTTTCATCCAATGAGATCAGCAGTCGTCTCCCTCCTTCTTAAGCGTTGGTGGATACGATTGTTGATTAAGTTACGTGCTAGAGGATTCGGGTGCGACTCTAGCTTTTCTCTAGCATCTATATAACTTTTCCAGGTAAGTCGGCGATCAAGATGTAGTCCGAGATATTTAACAGAGGAATGTTGAGGTATAGACTGGTTCCTAATTCGAATTTGAGGGCAAGTCTCCCTTCTTAGGGTAAAAGTTACGTGGATACACTTTTGTTCATTTACTTTAATCTTCCACATATCTAGCCAATCTTCTAGCTCTTTAATATGGCTCTGTAAAAGAAGAGATGCTGTAGAGGGGTTTTCGTGTACGCTTAAAATTGTAGTATCATCCGCAAAAGTCGACGTAAGTGTGTTTTCATTTGTTGACATGTCTGATGTGTAAAGGATGTACAGAAGCGGGCCCAAGTAACTACCTTCTTACACACAATTTTCTGAGGAAGGCTCACAAAGCGTTTCTCTCTTATAGAGAATTTTCTATTAATTATATAGCTCTCTATTAGCTTATGTGTGTTCGGGGGCAACAACTGTTTAACTTCATAGAGGAGTTTCTCGTGCCAAACTCGGTCGAAGGCTTGCGAGACATCTATAAAAAGTATTTTTTCTCTTCAAATGCTCTTCTTATGGCACTTACAATTCTGTGAACTTGCTCAGTGGTGTTGTGTTTTCGTCTGAAACCAAATTGATGTGCTGGAATGACATTATTTTGATCTACGGATATTGTAAGTTTGTTTACCAAAATTCTCTCGAATAATTTTGACAAGTTGGACAGTAAGCTTATTGGTTTATACGAATCGACCCCTCTGTGATCTTTACCTGGTTTAGGTATCATTGTAACGAGTGAAACTTTCCATTCTGGGGGAAAATGTTTAAGGCGTATTATAGCATTAAAAATAAACAGAATTATTCTCAATGCTATTCGGGGTAACTCCAAAAGCATTTTCTTACTGATCCCATCGATCCCCGATGCTTTTTTGGGGCTTAAATCAACAATAGCCTTTTCGACCTCTCGAATTTCAAAGCGAAAGGACACTGCTCTATGAACTAGGGGTTATATTTGGAGTAAAAACTTTTTAGATGTTCCACAAATAGATCTCCCTTCTCTTTGTCATTCCGAGGCCATGCTCCACTTTCCGTTCTTAGAGAAGGCTTACATACGACAGGTCTTTTAAGATTTTTTTTAGCACGCCACAAAGAGTAATCAGTTTTTTCTGTTGGGTCCAGTTTTTCAAGATAACTATTCAGTTTAGCGTTTCTTTGTGTTTCAAACACTTTCCGTAGGTTTTTCGTGCATCCCTTCAATTGTTGCTTAAGTTGAGGAGATCTGTGCAGTTGCCACTCTCTTCGAATTCTTATTTTTTCACCTAATAGCCTTCCAACATCTACAGAAGATGTTCTATATGGCCTGGTATGACGACGGGGTTTAGTACCACGTTGAGTAGCTAGTTTAAGATTTTGTTTGACGCTAACAATTGATTGGCCAATATCATCTGGTGTTCTTAGCGGAAAGCTTTCTGTGCAATGAGCACTAAGAAACTTATTGTATTTTAGCCACTCAATATTACTTAGAAGCGTTAAATCACCAGATGGAGACATCATTTTTTGGGTGTTCGAAATAGTAACAATAACGATTGTGTAGTCAGATGAGAGTTCCAATGAAGATTCTGCATGCATAAGTTCTTTTGCGATGTTCTTCGTTAATCCGAGATCGATCAAATCGCGTAATTTTGCCCATCTGTTGGCCAGTATGTTGGTGCTCCACTTGAGACCATAAAAATTTGGCATGAAGTTGATTTAGAGAAATGGACCTGTCATTTGGCCTCCTGGGGCTACGTTAAATCACTGATTTATACAGATAAACCAGCAATAATAGATGCCTGGGAAGCCAGTAATGCTCGAAAAAGTGGTCCAAAGTGCGTTTCGTCAAGAACAGCCGCGGTGGCCAGATCCCCGAAATATTTTTTAATTACTAACGCCATATATTAATCTGTCTTTTCGTTATAAAAATAAATTTTTTCATTAAAATTTTATTTTTTTTTATGTTATTTTTACAATGTAAAGTTCTATTGGGCTTAAAAAAAAACCCTTTAAATGCAATTTTATTCACACAATTTAGATGTTCAATACGTTTTTACGTTGCTATAACATTTCCGTAACAACTGATTAGAGTGCTTCTATAAATAATATAAATTATATGAAATAAATTTATGTTTTTACTTTTCGCAATTTCGAACGTAATTTGACAAATCTGAAAAACACAATAAACTAATAGATTTATCTCTAATTCGGTCACCTTTTCGTTTATATTTTAAATTTGTTAAAGCTAAATATTCGAACATTAGTGTGAAACAGCTTTAAAAATAATTGACATAAACACGATAATATTTATTATAAACATGCCCGTAAAATGTGATTACATTATATAGTAATCATTTTTAAACTTTTCCAACGAATTTCATGCTCAACAATCCAAATTAAATTAACCTACTTTTTAGTTAAAATCCTAATTCTAAAGTTGAATGAGAAATGTGTAAGAGATAATATGATAAAATATTTAAAAAGAAACACAGAAAACAAATCAACAGAACAGAAACAAGTTTTTAATAAAGTTTAGAATTGTTAAACTCACACACACACACACACACACACACACCTACAATATCTGGAAGAGCACCAACAATAACTGTCATTAAGCACACAACAACAATCACATTAATAAATTTTTAAAAAGTTTTTACACTTTACTGACATTACCTTTCTTTTCGTTATCAACACAAACAGACATTAAATTTGAGTTTCAAAAATTGTCTGTCTGTCCTCGTTATCCACCAACCTGCCATTAATAAAAGCCATAAACAGCATGTAAAAGCTCATTTGGAGTTTGTCTTTTGTTCACAAAAAAAAAAAAAAACACAGACACACGAATATTTGACAGAAGTAATTTCACGTCTGTTTTCATTATAATCAGTTGATAAATAAATAAATAAAGAATACAAAAAAACAGCACTTTTTGGTCGATAGAGAAGTGCAGACTTAAGATTAAGAATGTTTTGCTGTTTGCCATATTGAAGTTTTTTTATATTAAATATGAATAAAAGATAGACCGAGACGATGAATGGTAGATGTCAAAAGTAATCACAAATATTTCCAGTACATACTACTTGTATTTATATCTGATTTCTGTGAAGTTTATCGTAATTTTTCACTACTTAGACATCAACAAAGAGGAAAGAGAATCATCCATGTTTTAGCACAACTTGCGAAATTTAGTTATTTTGTTGTACTCTTATATCAGGAAAATCGTTTTTCGTGGTATGATTTAAATGAGTAATAAAAATTGATTCATTAAGTCAACTATTTTTGATTACAAACATCAATACAAACTCGTTATACTTGAGTAGAGTTGTAGAATAAGTACAGGTATTATTGAATACGCGGGGGTAATGTTTATTTGGAAAATCTGAAGTGCATTGGACCACATATTACTATTTTAGATTTTATGTGGGAACTTTCATCAGTTAATAGCAGAGTTCAGAAAAAAACACACACTGAATAAAAAACTCGTACATATATGTAAACAAACATAACTTAGACCAACACACACATATTTTTATTTTCATATCAATTATGTTTGTTTTTAAATTTTCTTCGGTACCCAACACAACCATGATTGTGTTCGTTTTAATATTTCGTTATTTTCACGAACATTTTTGTATCACGTACTTTTTTTATTCGTGTTTAAAATATAACTGAACTCGAACCTGTTTATTGTACATGTTCTGTTTTTTCTTACTACACGAGCCACAATACGACTTAAAATATAACTGAACTCGAACCTGTTTATTGTACATGTTCTGTTTTTTTTTTCCAGTACACGTACCAGAACATGAACTTCAAATAAAGCAACACTCAAAAATGTGTGCTTTATGTGTGATTGAAACAAAAAGTATGTGATACAAAAATGTTCGTGTAAATAACGATATATTAAAACGAACACAGTCATGGTTGTGTTGTGCACCATAGAAAATTTAGAAACGCACATAATTGATATGAAAATAAAGATATGTGTTGGCTGCTTTTGAACAGAACATTGTGTGTTTCATGTGTGTATTTTCTGAACCTTGGTTAATAGTTCAAATAAGGCGCTATCGGTCGTTTTTAATAAACTTTGCTTGCAAATCGTATAAAAAAATTCATATTTTTTCCAAAAGAAAGGGCTTATATAATTTCAAGGGAACTACTAATCAGATACAAACCAATTATACAGCATTAACTAACTTTAACTAAAATCTAAAAAATACCCTATTTTGTGTAAAAATTAACTAATTTTTATGTTAATTTTTATCATAATCCAGATATATGGCTTTGATTTGGAATAGAGCACGACATCTTAGAGTATGAGTTAAGTCTCAAATTAATTTTAAAACCACGCTCACTAAGAGAAAGAACTTCAGATCATTTATTTTGTATAACGATTTATTTCAAAGTGGCCGATAGCCAGCCCCATTTTGAATTATTGATTGATCGTGTGTCATATGTATACACTAGGATCAATCATAAAAAAGAAATTCGACTTTTTAGTGAGGCACCCTGAATATACTTATATTAAGAGCCAAGGATAAGTAACACATGAGGTTATGTTTAAATGCCGAAATACTTGTGTGAAGTTAAATTTGTTAGATTAATAATAATAATTAATAAAACTTAAATAAGTAAGAAAGTTAAAGTCGGTCTAGACCGATTATACGATACCCAATACCATGCGTTTAGAGAGGGGGTCTCAGGTCCACCCAATTGGATATAGTAAATAAGCATAAACCAAATTTGTTAATTTTTTTTTTTTTTTTTTTTTTGCCTGCAGATATGAAAAAGTTCATATCGGATGCTATATATACATGAGAACTAGGTTAAAAAATGGCTTGATCATTACAACAAAAACCAAATACTTATGAGAAAAATCTGTGCAATATTTTTTTTATAGATTTAAGTGAAGATCGGGAAGCAGCTTTACATGACTAAGAAATCTCCTATGGGGTTTATTTTTGTAGCACTGATTATGAGGTGTAATAAGCACAAACATACCAAATTTGACCGAGATCTATGTGGTAATTTGGGCCTTATTGCAATTTAAGTCGATCTCATAGGGATCATTTGTGTGGAGACTGTGTTTGCAACGATTTTCACCAATTTCAATAGCGTTCGTCCTATGGCCGATCAGAGCATAAATATCAAATTTCATCACTCAACTATTTTTGCTAGTTACAAACATCAGCCCAAACTCATTATACCCGGACCAATATAGTGGTATAGGGTATAAAAAGATATTTTTTGAATGTAAATATATCATGTAATGAACCCATAATACAACTTTCTCATTTTGTATACGATTTTTAACATCTAAATTTCCAATTCTTTAACCGTAACACAAAATATAATTTTGTTCCCTAACAAGTGACTACTTTAGATAGTTTCCAAAGAATCTGTTTCAAAAATTATTTCATAGACCTCAAATAATAACTGTGAATAACTGTTGCTTTTCGGCACATATTTCACTTTATTGAAGAATTGTATTATTTCTAAATCAGGGCTGAATATTGATCGAATTGTTTATTATTTAAAAAGCGTAATTAAAGTTTTTTGGAAGACAATTCTGATGTGCAATTTTTACTTGCTTACTGTGCGATTTGAACTTATAAATACCATATACGGTTTAGGGCCATTATTAGAACTTGCCAATAGCTAAAGTTAGGATGTTAGCAGCCAGATTATTAGTTTTTCGTTATTACAACTATACTTTAAGCTAAAAGTGACCGATAAGCTAAAGGGAAGATATGGTTGCCTTTAACTTTTAACGTGAGGTTTATGTATTTAATATTCCCACAGTTTCTGACATATGAAGACGAAATTCACATCAATTTAGTTTTGGAAATAAATTTATTTATAGATACTTAAATATATGCTTGTACATTTTTAAAAAGTTTTATTACACATTTACAACAATTATGCAACTTATAATAAAGGTTTTTTGTTTTTATTCTATTGTTTTTATTGTTTATTTGCGAACAACTAAAGGAACGTTGCCCCTATGTATTTTGATAAATCAATTCATTTGGTCAAAAGTAATCGGTGTTTCCTTTGGTGCTGCCACAATATCAAAAATATTAATTTTATTTTAATGGGAAGTTGTAATAACGAAAAGAAGTTAAAGGTAACTTTATTGTTCACTTTAGCTAAAGTTACCTTTAACTAACATTTACTTTAAAGGCAAGTTGTAATAATGGTCCTTAGTGTATCACATATTGCTCTCGAAACTAAAAACTGCTTCGATCTTTTTTATATTGGTATATTTTTACATCGCCTTATAAATATAGACCCATAAACATTACATAAGTATATTTCGTCATTTATTGAAATTAATTATTTTTGGTAGCGAACTTAATAACTTATTTTTATATTTTTACTTTTTATACCCTATACCACTATGTGGTTAGGGTATAATGACTTTGTGCTGCTGTTTTTAACTACCAAAAATATTTGACCTAGACCCATCTTTTATTACACCGATCGGCTCAGAATCACTTTCTGAGCCGTTTTAGCAATGTCCGTCCGTCCGTCTGTGTGCCCATGTAAACCTTGTAATCAAACTACAGGTCGCAAATATGAACGTATTTTGATGAAATTTGGTATATAAGCTTTTACCGGCCATAGGATGAACGCTGTTGAAATTGGTGAAAATCGGTCGGTTCAGACCTAGTCCCCATACAAATGACCCCTGTGAAATCGACATAAATTGCCATAAGATCCAAATTATCATATAGATCTTAGTAAAATTGTGTTTGTACGAGTTTATTGTATCCATTAATCAGTAGTCCAGAAATAATCTCTATTGGACAATTCTTAGTTATAGGCCCCACATAGAGCTGCTTTCCGATCTTCACTTAAATCTATCAAAAAAACAAAAATATTGCACAGATTTTTCTCAAATTTGGTTTGTGTATATTTTTTCAAAATATAAGTGACTTTACCAAATATGGTCAGGATCGGTCAATTTTTTGACCTAGTCCACATATAAATATAGCACCCGATATGAAGTTTTTCATATCTGCAGTCACAAAAATTAATAACAATGCCACTCAAATTTGGTTTTTGCTTATTTTCTATATCCAGTTATTTAGACCGAAGAGATAGGGTTTCTAAAATATGGTATAGGGTATCGTATGGTCGGTCTAGACCGACTATAATTTTCTTATTTGTTATATATAAAGTTATTAATTTTATTAACGTTTTTATACCCTATACCACTATGTGGTTTGGGTATAATGACTTTGTGCTGCTGTTTGTAACAACCAAAAATATTTGACCTAGACCCATCTTTTATTACACCGATCGGCTCAGAATCATTTTCTGAGTCGTTTTAGCAATGTCCGTCCGTCCGTCTGTGTGTCCATGTAAAGCTTGTAATCAAACTGCAGGTCGCAAATATGAATGTTTTTTGATGAAATTTGGTACATAAGCTTTTATCGGCCATGGGATGAACACTATTGAAATTGGTGAGAATCGGTCCATGTTCAGACCTAGCCCCCATACAAATTACCCATATGAAATCGACATAAATTGCCATAAGATCCAAATTGTCATATAGATCTTACTCAAATTGGGTTTGTATGCGTTCATTACATCCATTAATGGGTAGTCCAAAAATGATCCCTTTGACCCCATATAGAGCTGCTTCCCGATCTTCACTTAAATCTATTAAAAAACAAAAATATTGCACTGATTCTTCTCAAATTTTGTTTGTATATATTTTTGCAAAATACAAGAGACTTGACCAAACAGGGATCAGGATCGGTCCATTTTTGGACCAAGTCCCTATATAGATATAGCATCCGATATGAACTTTTTCATATCTGCAGCCAAAAAAATTAATAAAAATCCCACTCAAATTTGGTTTTTGCTTATTTTCTATGTCCAGTTAGTTGGGCCTAAGAGATAGGGTCTCTAAACGCATGGTATAGGGTATCGTATAGTCGGTCTAGACCGACTATAATTTTCTTACTTGTTGATTTTGGCTATTCTTGATTTTTTTGTTCCGGCCAGATCCACTGCTCGTATTTCTAGTAGTAGCCCCGGAGACCACAATTGTCTTTTTATAGTGACAAATGAAGTCATAGGGATATCATGAAAATACTGCAAAATTGTAATCCTCAATATTACTTTGACATTTATAAATAAACTAAATGGGTGTTTGATTTTTCATTCTTTAGATATCCACAGCACTATTATGTAGTGTTTACAGAGAAAAATATACTTTTCTAAGAAAAAGTCTACTTTTCATGAAAGGTACTTCGTTAAGAAAAGGTACTTTTTAGGAAAACTACTTATTATTAAGAAAATTCACTTTTTTGCTTCATTTAAAGTAAAACAATTCTTGAGCCTGATTTAATTTCTAACTCAATCATTTTAGGTAAATTTTTAAGAAAAAGTATTTTTAAGAAAAAGGTTATTTTTTCAGAAAATGTAGTTTTTTTTAAGAAAAGGTAATTTTTTAAGAAAATTTAATTTTTGAAGAAACTATTCTTTTGAAAGAATATGTACTTTCGTATGCATACGAATATATGCATATATGAAAAAGTTATTTTTTTTTTAAATTTACTTTGTTAAGAAAATGCACTTTTTTAAAAAAATTTATTTATTGAAAAAACTTATTTTAAAAAAATTTACTTATTTCAGAAAATCTACTTTTTTAAGAAAAAAAGTTACTTTTTAGGAAGAGCTTTTTACATATCAGTTATATTGTGACCAATAATTTCCCACAAACATTGAATCTGATGTTAGTCTTCTACAATCTCGTACGCCAAATAACTATATCACATTTTCAGAATGTGTCTGCTGAAAATAATTTTTAAAAATCGACTTATTAACAGTCACAGAAATTATATATATATTTGTAAATAACAATAATTCGAACAACGGTGTAAACTTATATTACTCAATAAATTCAATAAATTAAAACGAAAGAAAGTACTTAGAAAGTGGTGAAAATCTTCTCTTTTTTTTGTTTGCTGAATATTTTTTAATAAATAAAAAACTTTTGTTTGCTATTATTTAGTTTTCATTAGCCGGGGTACTCAATCGGCTCAGGTTATCATATTGGTTAGTTGAGAGATCCAAGTAGGTAGGTTACCCGGGAAAGGGTATATCCATAAGCACTACTAAAATAGCATGTTGTCAGTACAAAAAATGTCTTACAGTAGTACAGAGGAGTCTACATACATATTTGAAAATAATTGTATTATTGAATATACAGTTGCTAGAAAAACTTCCCGTACACTTTACGATGAAAATTCTAATGAAATGTTTTGAGCTATGAACTTTTTCCACTGACATGTTGGGAAACTTGCTTGTTTTTCATAAAACTTACGAGAACGGGAACTTAAATTTTTTTGTGAACAACGCACGTAACGCAGTACGACAACTATAAGTGCCAGAAGAAGAATTCTTACATAAGCGGAATCCCACAATCGATTTTATTTTATTGAAGATAAACTTGTTTATATAAAGTTGATCTGACTTAACTATATTTCTATCTTGAGTGCCAAATACAAAGAAATCGGTGTTGTGACGAGAGCAGAAGCCATTTCAGCGCAAAATCAAGTGGAAATTTTGCTATTTCTATTGAAAAATTAAAAATTTTTTGCTGGCAAATTTGCAAATTTGTTTACACTCAAAGAATATTTACATTAAAAAAACGTTAGTAATATTATCTAAAAGTCTTGCTATTGCTATAGAGAAAATTATAATTTTTTGCTGTCAAATTTGTTAATTTTAGCAAAATAATTCTGCTGAACATTAACGCAATGATTCCGATTTTGTTATGAAAATAAGGGTTTTTCTTTTTTAATCTTTCTTATTTATTAAAAGATTTCATACAAATGTGGGGAAAAACATCTTGAAAAAAACTGCAATAGATTTTAATAGCATTTGTAACAATGGGAGGTTCTGTTTATTATTGTTTTTTACTAATACTATATTTTTCGTACTTATAATTGCTATTCATGCAATTATAATTACTAGCAGATTCCAGCGCTCGAAATTCGAGTGCAATTTCTAAGCAATTTCCAACTTAGCCAATTCACAAACCAACACTCTTTTTGGTTTATTATTATTGTGAATAAAGATAACAAACCCAACACGGACAAACTTATTAGCACTAACAAATTTAATAAACACACACATAGCAAAGTATAATTTTATGTATGCGATAGTAGAAACTTTAAATGCAATTTACTCAAAATAAAGGAAAAAATTAAAAAATCTGTAAATCTGGGGAACAGCTAAAAAGAGGGATAAAACGGTAGAATAAAAAATCGGTAACAAAAAATCGCCTAGCCTATTAATATTATAGATTATTCATTTAATTAAAATATTGATTGTGTTGATTCTGTTTAGTAGTTTTTCGACTTCTTCATCTAAATCCCGATGTTCCAGTTTCCATTGATTTCGAATACTGGAGATGAACAGATCTGACGTTGCCAATAATATATTAAATAGATCTTCATTTGTAGAATTTCGTGAAATTTTTCTATTATTGTGCTCTCTATTTTTCCTAAGCCTCCTCTGATAGATCTCAAAGTGACACCAAATGATATTTAATTACATCTTCTGCTTGATAATGAATTTTATGAACTGTTGCAGACATATTTCTCCATGAGGACTTAGTTGTATATATTTTTGCAGTTTCCTTAGCATAATCTCCAAATTTGTTGAGTCAATTTCTTGATTGCACGCAAGTACTTCTAAATCTTAAAATAGGGTTTAAATCTACTCCTGTTATTTCAGATGCTGTTTCTGGATTTGAAAAGACTCTTCTTGCGGTATTGGGTGATCTATAATCAATCCAAATTTGCCATATTCATCTTGAACATGTTTTTTTTTTGAGCTTCTTAACTCCTTGTTGGTTCGCTGTTTCTTATTGATCCTGAAAAACCGAAATCCAAATAATAACTTATTTTTAGTCTGTGTTCCATAAGTCGTATTCTTGCGTGTAGTGGTGATAATCCAAAATCATATGTATCCGTATTATCTAGTGACTTTGTCGGGACTTGATTTAATTGGCTTGATGTTGCTTGGCATATGATGCAGCTGGATGCAGCCTTCGTGTTAGTCAATGCCTTACCTACTTTTCCATCTATCATTGTCAGCATTAATTGGTAGCGTACTTAAATTTTCTGCCCATCTAACTGTAATTGTAATGGCTGTAGTGTTGCAACATGGGCCCTGATATCAGTAACTCCTTTGTTAATGACATCATGAGTTTCTTTTTTGAATTCAAATTTGATTGGCCTGCAGTATTTCGTAGAAGATGGTGTCTCATTTTTCCAAATATCTTTTGTTTGTGTTGCGCTTGTCGCAGGCTCTGAATCTTCCAAAATCTTATCTGAGTCCGAAATATTTTCACATACTACTTGTTTGTATTGTTTTTGTCACGAAGAACCATCACATCTCCATTTACAAAAAAGAATTAACTTTGTGTTTCCATATTTCTTTAACTTATTTTTTTTTATTGATTGTAGCAAGCGTTCGGCTATGCGATCAAGTAGAGATGGCGTGATTGTGATAGTGTCCTTTGATGGCAAACAATCCATTTTAGCAGCGGTTATGTGATGATATGCTGGATACATATTTCAGCCTTTTTCAATCGCACGCAATCTGAGCTGAATATATTGCTGTTGTTTTAATTTCAAATCCAGAAATAATGCCAATGCCTCCTCATTTGTGAACTGTTTTGCATCGTTCGGAGTTGGTATACTTTTAAGGAACCCTTTTTTTCTCACTGGATTAGCTTTAACAACTTTTTCAATGATATCCACTTTTGTTAATTGGTTCTGTGATCGTAATTGATGTAGGAAAGATTACAACCAAAGAGTACAACCAATTTCATCGTTAACATCTTTAAGTTTCCGCCTCTTAGATCTATCGCTGCAGTTGTCCAATAATTTGCGTGGTCTTCAGCCTTATCTTGTTTTGCTGTTTCTGCAGCGACAGTATGCCTTCTAAACAGTTTTCACTTTTTATATAAAAATTTTGTTTACTGTAGCTAACTAGTTGTAGCGTTTTTTAGTGCTTTGACGAAATTAGATAATTGTTCTTGAATTTCGATGCTACACGAATTATTTTACTTTAACGTAACTAAGAACCTCTTCCTGGTTTTTGTTCCTAAAATACTCTTCGGCCAGTTCTTTATAACTGAAGCTCTCCATATTTTTCTGAAAATTTTTATTTGCTACTGTTATTGCTGAAATATATTACAGCAATTGAGTTTGTATTCAAATATCACTTTCTTATAACCCTTCTCATAAGCCATCATATTATGTTTATGGGTAAAATGAAAAGGTAACAAAATGGCATTGGTGCATTACTACCTAAAATAATATATAACAAACCCACTATACAAATGAATTACCTGTGTGTGTTTTCTTTACTACTTGCATAAATGCATCGCTAGGTAAAATAAAAAGGTATAAAAATGTATAATAATAAAACCAAGTAAGAAAATTATAGTCGGTCTAGCCCGACTATACGATACGCTATACCATGGTTTAGAGACCCTATCTCTTCGGTCCAACTAATTGGATATAGAAAATAAGCATAAACCAAATTCTAGTGGCAGTTTTAGTAATTTTTTTGGCTGCAGGTAGGTCAAAAAATGGAACAATCCTGACCATATTTGGTAAAGTCACTTATATTTTGAAAAAATATATACAAACCAAATTTGAGAAAAATCTGTGAAATATTTTTGCTTTTTGATAGATTGAAGTGAAGATAGGGCAGCAGCTTTATATGGGGGCTATAACTAAGAATTGTCCCATAGGGTTCATTTTTGGACTACTGATAAATGGATATAATAACACATACAAACCCAATTTGACTGAGATCTATAAGATAATTTGGATCTTATGGCAATTTGTGTCGATTTCATAGGGGTCATTTGTATGGAAAATAGAACTGAACATGGACCGAATTTCACCAATTTCAATAGCGTTCATCCTATGGCCGATAAAAGCTTATATAGCAAATTTCATCAAAATATATTCATATTTGCGACCTGCAGTTTGATTACAAGGTTAACATGGACACACAGACGGACGGGCGGACGGACGGACATCCTTAAATCGAATCAGATAGTGATTCTGATTCGATCGGTATAATAAAAGATGGGTCTAGGTCAAATATTTTTGGTAGTTACAAACAGCAGCACAAAGTCATTGTTCCCAAACCACATAGTGGTATAAGGTATAAAAATCCAGGTTACAAATGAATTACATCCTCTGTATATTGACATTCTTACTACCAAATATATCGAAATGGTGGTGTATTTTGTAAGCAGATATCATTACTGGTAATAGAACAAATAATGACTCCTATAAGCTATAAAATACCTAAAGCACAAATTTTACACACCATTGTATACTTATATGGCTGTTTAAATTACCGTAATTTGAAATTTTCGTGAATAATTAATATGAGAAAAGTGTTCTACCCGCGGACCGTCACGGGTGCAAAAGTATACATAGGGTTAAAGAGGACACTTTCACCTTTCTCTGGGTGGTATACGTTTCTTGTTCCCTAGAAGTTCTATTCCACTAAAGTTGGAATTTGACACAGATATAGTAGTTTAAAACATATTTCAGAGCACCCCTAATATTAAACGGTAGGGTTGTGGCCACTTACAGCAACTAAAGATTGCAATCCTAACCTTGTAAAGAAGACCGCAGGTCATTATCGATGATAGCTTGCGAGTAGTAACCATTTATTCTTGATAAAAAAAAACAAAAAAATCACCTTTTTCTGAAATTAAAAAAAACAGTTGAGTTTGACAAAATTTTTTGGCTACATTAATTTGGATATATAAGCTACAAAATGGCGTTAAACTTTTAAAAATCGGTGACAAAAAAATTGGACTTTTGGCCAATGAAATCAAAATTTCAGTCACAGTGCAACGTCAATAGCAAAACGTATGGACTTTGCAAATGAGTATGTAGACAAGGCTACAGAATTTTCGGAAGTTTTGGATTTGCGACATTAAAGGAAAGCAGTAAGTTTGGCGAAAAATGGTTAAACACAGTGTAGGTCGCATTATGGTTTGGTAATCGTGGGATTTACTAGAGTGTAGAATGCATCAGCATAAAATAACCTCAAACGAAATGTTTAAAAGCATCCTTTTGGATGAGTAAATTAAAATGAGTTAAGTTGATACTTTAAAGTTGGGTTAAATTGAGGCCAAATCGGCTCAGAAAGTTCCTAAATCGCAAAAGATATCCTACAAGATCCTTGCTTAAGCAATATTTACTGTAAATGAATTTTTTTTATGAATATTTCTGTGGTCACAAGCGATAGCCCCTTAAGTCGACGTAAGAACGATTTGAGTTATGTATTCTATCATATTCTACTAAAAACGCTTTATATTTACATGAAGTCCCCATTTCTCTATCACTGTTTAATAAAAAGTTATTAATGAAAACATTCTGACCTAATCACAATGAAGCCTCATTATATTTATATAAAATGTTATTTTTCTCAAAAGCATGATTTTCGACTTAGGCGGTTAATGCTTGTGACCACAGATTTTAAATGTACGAATACTTTTGCTTATGTTTTTTACTGCATAAAATTTGTTAAAGGCAATAAGCTTTATGTAAATTAAAAAAGCTAATAAATAGCTTAATAATTTATTTAAAAAAAATCAGTTGAGTTAATTTCTATTTTTTTTTGTAATATGGCATCTTTAATTTTAATTGAACGAATACCTTTTCTAGCAAGTGTATGTATATTGTAGGAGAAAGAGCTATGCATATGAAATTATTCTAAGAACAATAATGAGGAACTCTCAAAATATTGCAAATTGTTTAAGGTGCTATTACACGATGTGTTTTTTACATATGTACTGTCAAAAGTTGTACACATCGTGTGATACATATGAAACACTGTTTATGTACAATACATGAGGAAAGTCACATGTACATTTTTCAATTAGAACAGGTCCTATTTTGGCACGACAAACATATGAAAATACAACACTGCTTGTGGCGAAAGAAAAACAGAGTAAATTATAATGATTAATATTGAAAGAATAATAAATTGTTTAAAATATATAACTTTTTTTTTAATAATAAATTTTTGTAAATTCACAAATTAAATCAGCTGTTGTGTACAATTAGAGGTTATGTCATACGCAAATACATATGCACGTGTGATAGCAAAAATTATGAATCGTATGTAAAGGACAATTTTGACAGACATGCGGAATTTCAAATGGATAATAAAAGTGACAGTACATATGTAAAAAACACATCGTGTAATAGCACCTTTAATATTATCTTGCAGAATATCAGTATAGACAAAGCTATGCATGACTCTTACAAGTAGGAAAGTAAATTTGTTTTCAATGTACTACTTCTACTTTTGACGGTGGTACTTCTCCCACTGGGTTCAGTTTCTGTCGACTGTGTTTTTGTCGATAAAACCAATTATTATTAAGTTAATAAACCAACATAACGTCAGTTTGTATCAACGTTTTGTTTTGTTTTGTTTTTATTTTGTGTTTTTATAACATTTTCTTGTTATTTTGACTGTGACAGCAAAAAAGCAAGACATAAAAGGAAACAACCAACGAACGTTCATCCATAAACCTCATTTGGCTTTATAGAAAATGATTTAACATGTAGCTTTCAATGGATATTTTAGTCGATACGAATTTACAAAAGATGTATTCTTAAAAAAAGGGGACTGATTCCAAGAGATTTTTGTTTTTAAATAAAACCAAAAAAAACTAATCAGTCAAAATTAATCCTATGGATCCTGATATAAAAAAGCCTTGGTATGTATGTATGATGTCGCCTCACAGCAAATTTACTCGACCAATTGCAGTGATATTCAAATAATATGTTAGCTATACTGCACCAAGTAGGTGGCGCCACATTATATGAGTTATCCATGGTTTACACACGGAAATAGGACAGGACAAAATAATGTTCGACAGGATCAGCTTGTAACTATATAAAAAATCAACTTCGATCTTATGAAAAATTATCTTTTTTTTTTAAAGCATAAAATGCATTAAATATCTTACGTATCATCATTATCTTTTTTTTTTCTATTCGTGTCTTTCCAAATACTTTAATATTCTTAGTATTTTTGCTCTTTCATATAAATTTTTGATAAATTAAATTACTCCTGGTATCGTCTTAACCGCACTCAACATATCTATTTTACTCTCTTCATTTGTCTAAATTCCATTTGCAATGTAGTCTCTATTTCACCACTCATTCTCAGTTCTTCCTTTACACGTCTATTGAAACAGCCGAATTCACAACACAAGCATTTGTATGGTAAATGATTGTGTGGTAGGAACAAGCGTGTGTTTGCTTCAAGTGTTTCCTTTTAATTTGGCATTAAGTTAAGCGTAAACAAAATGTAAAATGAGTTCAAAACTTAAATAGACCATCTATCAAAAAAATGTTATTATACAATAATTGATGGGTTTGTTGCTTATTGAGGTCGTGTTCTTCATTTCTTATTTTAACTTTTGCCACAAATTAAAAAAAAAAAAAGGAAAACTGAAAGAAAGAATAAGGTGTGTTGAGTCATGTGTAAATATAAAGAATAGTATTTTATATTCCTACAGTTATGGTCGTAAAAGTAGTATTAGCTGTGAATTTTTCTTATTTTCATATTAAAACTCTAAAGAAAACCTATATAGGCATCACATTTTAAATGGGCCTGGCTATATTTGCCTTCTTTTGAACCAAATATTATACAGTAAACATGATGCATTATGAGAAAAATAAGAAAAACTTCCATTTACTGGACATATATTTTGTCCTTAATGGGTCAAAGAATATGGAATGAAATCACCGAAAACTTAAGACAGTGAGCACAAAGAACAATAAATATAACTAGAGGGCCCCTGCTGCTCCGCAGCATTATATTATGTTATATTAATTTTTATAATATAATACCAAAATTTGCCAAGAGAAGTTAACGTACAGTAATGCCAAAATTTGCCAAGAGAAGTTAACGTACAGTAATGCCAAAATATGCCAAGAGAAGTTAACGTACAGTAATGCCAAAATATGCCAAGAGAAGTTAACGTACAGTAATACCAAATTTTGTCAAGAGAAGTCAACGTACAGTAAAAGCAAAGTTGATTCTCCACTTTCCTCGAATTTAAGCTGTTAATAGACCAAAAGAAGGAGCTTGATCCACTGAGTGTTCTTAGATCTATGTCAACAGCCTACGTAAATTAGAACTATTGTTATAGAGGTTTGAGAGAAGAAAAATATTAAAAAAATCTTGAATGCAAAGTTTATTCATAAATTCTTTTAATATATAAGATTCTTTTAATATATAAGATATGCCAAGATAAGTTAACGTACAGTAAAAGTAAAGTTGATTCTCCACGCATAACTTTCCTCAAACCCAACGAATAGTTAATAGCTCAAAAGAAGGAGCTTGATCCACTGAGTGTTCTTAGACCTATGTCAACAGCCTACGTTAATTAGAACTATAGTTATAGAGTTTTGAGAGAAGAAAAAATATTAAAAAAATCTTGAATGCAAAGTTTATTTATAAATTCTTTTAATATATAAGATTACTTATATGTTTTCCAAATGATATTTAAAGTTGTTCTGATGAAGGCCTACATAGAAATACAAGCCATTGAAATGGGAGGACTGACTCAATATTTTAAATCTGTGATAAAAAATGTATTCATAGTTTTATTTAGACCAAGAAAAATATACATATATAGTATGTACACTACACTACGTTGCATAATTATAATTACATTGATATTTACTTTTCTTATACCCTCCACAGCACTGTACAAAGCATATGTACAAGTTTGTCACTCCGTTTGTAGCGAATCGAAATAAATTCTGGTGACCCCAGAACCATATATTTTCTTTACCCTTATAACAAAGGAATTTGAATTATATATGATTTTTGTTAAGCTAATTGGGCCTATTATATTAATGTAAATAAAAAACCTTTTATTACATATTTCTCCCAACGTTTCGTCAATTTCCTGTTGACATCTTCAGGGGTTTGTAATTTCAAATTAATTTTTCACATTAAATTATAAATTGGTTACATAAAACAAAAAACATAAAACATAAAACATTTAACATATACTAAAATTAAAATATCACACAACTTAAAATAATATCACAGTTTTTCCTTCCATTTTATTGCAACTCTGTAACTTGTCATTTGATTTACCGATGACCTTCTCTCCGTATATCTGTAGAAATCACGATCACACCCTCAATAACTAAGCTATATTCTTCGTTTTTTGCATAAAATCGTTTATTAACGCCCCGAAGGAGTGTCTAATTAAAATCATCAAAATCGCTACAAAGGCTCACGAGAAAATGTGAAAAAACTCTTGAAAAAAATTAAAAATGTGTTTGTTGTTTTTCTTAAGATAATGTTGTAGCTCATTTTATTGTTATTGTCATGGTAGGTATGACGTTTCCGTCGTGCGGATGTGTGTATGGTTTTACTGCATGTGTTACATTAGCGTAAGGAAGAATTCTCACATGTTTTTTATCGTTATCATGATAAAAAAGTACATTTCTTAAAAAAGTACCGTTCTAAATAAGTACATTTTCTTAAAAAAGTGTCTTTTTTCCTAAAAAGGTACCTCTAATTAAAAAAGTACTTTTTCTTGATAAAGTACCTTTTTGCCTTTCATTAAGAATGAAAATTAACTTGTTTTAAGTATGTTTATTAAAAAGCACCTTTTATTGGAAAAGTACCTTTTCTTTTGTAATTTTTGATTTTGAAAATAATCTAACACACGGGTGGTTTCCATTTTATATACATCACTGTTTTGATTTTGTTTTTATATTTATTTGTTAAAAATATTTCTGTTTTTTTATTGATAAAATAGTTGAGTTCAAAATTTGTTATATATATATATAACAAAGAAGAAAATTTTTGATAAAATATATTTAATAAATTTGTCTTAGTTTTTTTAACTATTAATAATACTTTACACAGGCATACCTCTTATACCGATCGCCTCTAAATTACTTTTCAGTCGATTTAACGACATTCGTTCAGCCGTCTGTCTAATCACGTAAACCTGGTACGCAAACTAAAGGTCGCAATTATACAAATCTCTACCACGCACCATTGAAACAAAATTAAAATTCGCATATTAATTACAGTATTAATTGCAATATGTCTGGAAAATGACTACAAATCTAATATACAAATATATGTATGTATATTTAGATGAAATTTGGTATATAAGCTTTTATCAGGTATATTTTTTAGACCGAATAGGGTGGCATTAATTAATTACATCTTTTTTTTTTTATTAAATGTGTCCTTAAATTAACATATTACTAGCTAATTCAGATAAAAATATTTAAAAATTTGATTTTTTATTATTTAATGTCGTGACATTTTTAGACAAGAATCATTTGAAATTTTTCTGAGATATCGTATGATTTCTAAGCTCTCAAAACATTCCCTGTTTTTGTCGAATATATTCGACATCAAAGCAGGCACTGATTAGAATGAAAAAGTTAACGGCATATTTAAATTTTGCATTGTTTTGCTTATTTCTATGATTAAAAATATATATAGGTATATATAAATTAAGAAAACGTTATATTTTTCTTTTAAAAAAATTATTGTTGTGTGTTTTGTTAGAACACACAACGTCTTTATTGTTTCACGATAAAATACAGAGTAAAGTTTAAACTTAAATTACCCTAATTAATAAGCGCAGGTTTTTGCTTACTTTCAAACTCACACCACCTTAATCGGCTTGCTCGTGTACGTCGCAGACGTTGTGTCAGCATGTGAACCAGCTGCGTTGCGGAATGTGTCTCAAATATCGCAGACGCGACGTCAGCTTTGTGAACGTGTGAATTTCTTTTTTATTTTGTTATTTTAAATGTTTCTCGTGTTAACTCCTCCCTCCTCAAATGCAATCGTCCCGATTGCCTAGAACGTGTGTAGGTCGTAAATGCTTGGTTTTTTTTTCTCGGGTTTCCTCTCTGTGTCTTGTACCTTTTCTATTTGTTCTAATGAAATTGTTTCTGTTTCTGACCTCTCTTTTTTCCGTTTTAATATCTTCTTCGTTGTTAACCAAATGGTGATGACTAGGGCTGAAATTATGGTAATTGTACTTGAAGTTATCAGCAGGTTATTCTTGGTTTCCAATAGTTCCAATCTCTCAAAATTTCCCATATTGATCTTATGGAGTCGTTGTAGGGATAGGACTTCTTCTGTTTTTGCGTTTGCTGCTTTTGGTTGTAGAGAGGCTGGGAGAGGTTTGCTGCCGCTTACTTCTTTGGAGAAATATTCACGATCATCGATTATTATTGTTGTATTGTAATATTTAAGTAGATAAGTTCCATTTAAAATTATTTCTTCATTGTTCACGCTGATTTTGCCGTTATATTGATTTAATAATAGAATATCACTTTCGATTTCCTCTACGGTGGGTATGTGTTCGTTGTTTACCTGGGTGCAGTTCCCTATCTTGTTCTTAAATAGATTTGTTATACAATAATCATCTCTTAATTTTATTAATTTATCTCTATTACATATGGTTAGATCATTATAATTTTTGCATTTATCTTTAATAGCAAATAAAACATTATTACAATTCAAAATTTTATCAAATTCAATTCTATCAATTAAATGACCAATTTTTACTGGTTTTGCTAAATACATTTTGCAGATATCATTTTGAGTGATTGGAATACTTAAAATGTACAGAATTTCTTTATTATTTGTAACGATTTTTACATTTCCGAATGATAATAACTCATCTACGTTAAATAATGGTATATTATAATTAGTCAGAACATCATTAAGTACTTCGATTTCAGTTTTTGATAAAATAAATGAATTTACAATATTAACTTTGGCCCATTGGATGGCATATTCGATGTTCTGTAATTCTTTTTCTATCAAAATCAATTTGTGTTCTAGTTTACTTGCTAACTCGTTATTCCAATCTTCTCTTTTAACTTTCAATATTTCGTTAGTAATATTCGATATTTCTTGTATTCTGTCAATAGTCAGTTCATTTATTACCATTTGTCTATTATTATTTTCTAGAAGATTTCCGATCTTTTGATTAAGGATTTCCCAATCATGACTGTCTGGAGTTCCGGCAATCCATTTCCATGCACTGCCTATAAAATCTATTGATCTCTTCTCTCTACCTGGACATAGGCGTTTAAGAAGACTTTTTATATCAATAATTTGTTGCGTTAAAAACGGACGGAGCGGATGTTTGAATGTAATGTTCGTATTTAAAATTGTTTCAAGTTCTTCTGATAAGGCTTGATATTGTTCGAGATTGATTGAGTGTATAACTTTAAATGTGCCATTCTGTCTCCTTGCAATACCATTCTGAATGGTTATCAATCTAGAGTTGGAGTAGTCTAGAATGTTGAAATCTGCTAACGCGCTGTTTATTAATAATCTGTAAAAAAAATAAAATAAAAGTAAAGAAATATTTCGTCAATTTCTAATATGACCTTTGTGGATAACACGGCCGCTTTCGGTAACTACGGTTGTCCCTCTATTTTCCCTAACAATCTCTTCTTTAAAGCGATTACTCAACTTTGTACCCAACCTTTTATTAGTTTTTACGTAAATCAACTGACCGGGCACATATTCCTTTGTAGGTTTTTTATTTTTGTTATGATAACTTAAGTCTTTTTCCTGTTTTCGTTTCAGTCTCTCAACGTTGGATAGTCTTGTCGTCTCATAGTCTTGGGGAGAAAAATCAATTGTTCGCCCAAAATACAAGTCAACTGGTTTCTTATTAGTCGTCGAATGGAACGTGTGATTATATTCATTCACCGATCTTTCCAGCAATTCTTCAAAATCTCTGGATGTTCCGTCATTTTTCAGGCATCTCATGATTTCCGCTAAAGTAGAGTGGAATCTTTCTATTTGACCATTTATTTCGCTCTTGTATGACGGGGTGGTAAATACATCAATTTTTAGATCATCTTTCATCATGAATTGTATGGATGCGGAGTTTAAGGAGGGTTCGTTGTCCATAACCACATACTTTGGCACTCCATATGAAAACAAAATTTCCCTAAGGGGTTTTCGGACATGTTCTATAGATCTTCCGTTTAATAATTTTACTTTTGCGTACTTAGAAAATTTATCAATTGATGTTAAAATGAGTTTTTTATCGGTCGAAAAAATGTCGATATGGACAATATGCCCTGGATATGTTGGTATGGGAGTTTCGCGTAATTCTGGATTATTTGGGTGTCTCTCATATTTTCCTTTTTTACATATGGAACATAATTTTATAATTCTTTTTATTTTACCTGACATGCCAGGGAAATAATATTTTTCCAACATTTGCTTTTTATTTTCTCTATCATTTCGATGAGCCCTATTGTGTGTTTCTATTATCAGATTTTCTTGATCGTTCTCAGATGTTATATCTTCAACGGTCGACTGTGTAAAGCGGCATTTGTAATTTGCGAAATGATTGGGATAAAATAATTGGATTTTTCCCATTATCCATTCTGGAGTTTTTATTCCGTTAATGACGGACGGATTCAGATATTTTCTTAGAATGTTCACTAGGATTTGTTCGTCGTATTGGGGTTCTTTAATAATGTGTCTGTGTACTCCGGGAAATACAATTTGAAATTGGTACGATGATGTGTTGTCCACATTTATAAATAACTGATTTTTGAAAACATTTATTGGAATTTCTACGCTATGTATTAAATGTTCTGACGAACTTTCTGCGCTGTGTTCGGTGGGGGTCAAAGAGTTTATTTGAGCATTTATAGGATTTAATCCTATAGGGACTCTGGATAGAGCATCAGCAACTACATTTGTTCGTCCAGGTTTATACTTCAACTCGTAGTTATACTCTTCCAAAATACATTTCCACCTTTTCATTTTTGAGTTATTATTATTATTACTGAGGGCGTATGTCAAGGGCTGGTGATCCGTGTAGATCACCACTTTTTTGGAACCATACAAATAATTTCTTAGAGAGTTCAGTGCCCATATTATGGCTAACATCTCTCTTTCATTAGTTGCATAGTTCTCCTCTGTTTTATTCAATGTTCTGGAAATAAATGCAATTGGTTTTTCTTCTTGACTTAACACTGCACCAATTGCAAAGTTGGAAGCGTCTGTAGTCAATTGAAAATCTTTTTCGAAATTGGGATATGATAACAAAACTTCACGTGAAGCCAATGCGTTTTTCAATTGATCAAATGCATTCTTGGATGAAGTATCCAATTCTATTTTCGTCTGACTTGATATAGATTTTGAAATTCGTCCGTCCGATCCTCTCAGAAGCGCCGTCAATGGTTTTGCAATATCTGCATAACCCCTAATAAACCTTCTATAGTACCCGGAGAGTCCGAGAAATGACCGAAGTTCTTTTAGTGTTTTTGGATAGCAAAATTTCAAAATTGAATCGACTTTTTTGGGATTTGTCATTATACCTTCCTTTGATACCACGAAGCCTAAAAATTCAACCTCATGTTTGAAAAATTCGCATTTGTCTAGTTGAACTTTCATATTAGCTAATTCTAGTGTCCTAAATATTGTTCCCAAGTGTTCCAGATGAGATTTCTCATCCTTACTGAAAATTATGATGTCGTCCACATATACGTAACATATCTTCCCAATAAATTCTCTCAAAATATCGTCGAGTGCTCTTTGAAATATTGATGGAGCATTTTTCAGCCCAAACGGTAACCTGGTATATTCATATTTTCCGTTGTTTACTGAAAAGGCTGTTTTTTCCCTATCCTCTTCTCTTAATGTTATCTGATGAAAGCCGCTCTTAAGATCTAACACTGTAAAGTATTGATTCCCACCTAAGTTGGATAGAACGTCATTAATTTCCGGAATGGGGTACCTATCGGCCACAGTTACTGCGTTTAATCGTCTAAAATCGACAACTAATCTGTATTTTTTCTGTCCTGAAAAATCTTCTTTTTTGGGTACGACCCATATGGGTGAATTATATGGAGACCGTGATGGTCTTATAATGCCATCGCAAAGGAGACGATCGATTTCTTTTTCTACAATATCTTTTAAGGCCATTGGGTAAGGGTAACTTCTAGCGTATATTGGTGAATTATTCACTGTGCGGATGTCACCAATTACTGTAGTGGTATATGTCAATTTCTCATCAGGGTCTGCAAAAAGGCAACGATGTTGTTTTATGAGATTTTCTAATGACACTTTTTGGTGACTGGGTAGGTGTTGTATTCTTAATTCGAGGTTATTTACGTTTTGTGACAAACGTTGTTTAATAGGTATCTTTTTACCTCCTCTAATTGTGAAATAGTTTTCGGCTGTATGAATAACTGCTGAAATTTCTTTCAAACTGTCGTTCCCTAAAATTCCATCAAACGAGATTAATCCAGGCAATAAGTAGAATTTGATTGGGGCGTTGTCATTTCCGAAAAGGTCTACTAATGTATGTTGAGTAATTTGTATGTCGCCACCTACTGATTTCGCACCGAATATTTCTTTATTGTGTCTGGGGTTTTTTACTAAATCTGGTTTAATGTAGTTCTTATTACTTCCTGTGTCTAATAAAAATGTCAATATTTGTCCGTCCCTCGTTCTTGTCTCAAAATAAGGTAACGAGGAACAATTTAATCTAAAAAATTTACAGCAAGTTGGATATCGCTTTGTTGATTCTCTTGGGTTTCATTTGTTATAAATTCTTCTGGCAATTGTTCGAAATATTCTTCGGTGTATCCGTACGCTTCCTCTGGTTCATCGATTTCAAGTCCTCCGTATGAATAATTATTAGCCTCTTCTAAATTATTGTTCGGCCAATATTCGGTATTTAAATGAAAATTTCTTTGTATCTTGTTCATGGGAGCTTGAATTGAGTTTTCTGCTGGTCTCTTAAATGGCAGATTACGTTGGGGCGTTACTTGCATAGAACGGTCTATGTCCATTGGTTCTGGTTTTTGTTGATTGTTGTAGTGGTTTTGCCGTTGTCCCTGATATTGATGACGTTCGAAACTTCTTTGTACATTCGATGGGATTTTCTGGTAATTATTTTGGTAATTTTGACCGTTGTAATATTGTCTATTTTGTAGATTCTGGTTGAATCCTGCCCCCTGATGAAACCTAAAATTTGGTAAGGTAGGTCTATTATTACCCACTCCACCAATGTGAGCTAATTCAGGGTAGAAGTTCGGTCTGTACTGAGGTAAAGTTTGTCTAAGGTTATCCTTGCGCGTTTCGCTTCTTGTTATGTGATTGTGCGCGTAGTCCCTTCTAAAAGACATATTATCTAGTTTTAGGCAAATGTGAAGAGCCTGTGGCAGGGACGTTGGTTCCCTTACGCTTAATAATCTAGGTAGATCGCCATTGAGTCCCCGTACAAAGGTATCCAATGCCTTTTCCCTATACGTATTTGTCATAGTTCGGAGACTTCCCTCGTTTAATTCTAAGCAAGAAACTTTGTCTAGGATTAAAGACAAGTGTTGGTACACACTTTGATAAAATTCAGATATTGATTTGCTTCCCTGACAAAGAGATGTCATTTGGTATTCTAGAGTGCCTATGTCACGTTTGTCTGAGTAGTGCATCATTAGGCACTTTCTTATCTTAATCCAATCTAATGGTGTTCGATAAGATTCTAAGGCAATATCGGCATCGCCGATGATTTTAGTACGAATTGTGTGCAATATTGCGTAATATCGCGCAGTTCCTTTCAAAGTTTGATAAAGTTCTAAGACCCTATCAACCGATTTTCTCCATGAATTGAATTCTCCTGGTTTCCCTGAGAATTCCCGCAAGGACCTAACAACATCCGGAACTTTATCTAATTCCTCTAATCTTGTAGTTATGGTACCTATTGGTTGATCTACTCCATCATCTGAAAAAATATCTTGAGAAGGGTTTATTGTTCCTCTTATTAACTCTCTAATCTGTTCCATTTGGACTTCATTCAATCCCGAAACAATATTAGCCGAAGGACTGGCCATGTTCAAGGACCGACTAAATTTTTCTGTCAATTCGTTCAAAGTATCGTCTGGCATTTTTCTTTCTTTTTGTTCTTATAGAGAAATTTGGAATATGAATTTTCTTTTACACTGAATATTTTTTAATGAGATTTACAAACGTTATTTTCTTTGATTCTGTCAACCACTACTGAAATATTAATGTCAAATATAAAATTTTAAAATAATTACTTATTTTACAAAAAAAATAAAATATTGTGTAATAAAAAAAAAAAGTTATAAATAAATGTCTTACATTATTAGCAGCATCGCAAGAATCAGGTAATTTACTGGAACTTGATGATGGGTGGACGTCTTGATAATTGAAGGGATGATGATTGTTGAAGACTCCTTTCGATGTAATTATATTATTAGATGTAATTTGTTTCTTTTTTAGCTTTAAAATTTGAATAGTTTACTTCTTTGTCTTTCCTGTATTGGTTTATTTTCGACTTGATCTTTGTATTAAATTTTAATTAGTTTTATTAAGTTCGAATTTTTTTTTTTCTTTTATTTTCGACTGTCTAAATTATATTATTATTTTCAAATTACTTAATTTTTTGCTATTTTTTAATTAAAATCTTTTTCACATAAGATTCTTACACTTTTTCTCTCGAATAGTTTCTTTAGTTTTACTAAGTTTTTTTTCTTGTATTGTTTCTTTAGTATTAATTTAAACTTTTATTCGCTTAGTTTTGCAAATGTCACTTTTGAGTCTAAAATATTAATTATTTTCAGGTTTAGATAACTTTATTCAGATTATTTACTGGTTTTTATTTTAGTTGAAACTTTTGTTCATTTGATTTTTGCAAAAGTCACTTTAAATCTTGATTATTTTATTATTTTTTTGTTCTTAAAATAAATTTTATTCGGCTACAATTATTTTTACTTTAGTTTCACAAACATTTGGTCATTTTAGATATTGATTATTTTATTAGTTTTAATTCTTAAAATAAATTTTATTCAGTTACACTTATTTTTCTTTAGTTTCACAAACATTTATTGATTTTGGCAAATGTCCTTTTAAATCTTGATTATTTTATTAATTTTTATTCAGCTACAATTATTTTTATTTTTATTCACTTAACTTTTCTAGTATTTATTTTCGCGAATGTCACTTTACGCGAGCTTATCAGGCTTTGGCATAACGCACAATCCGTTTTATCCTTTTTAGGATTACTGAGGGGCCTGACAAGGCTTGACTCGAATTTTACCGTGAGGACCTTTCAGGGTCCCTGCTCGGGCGCCAATTAAGAAAACGTTATATTTTTCTTTTAAAAAAATTATTGTTGTGTGTTTTGTTAGAACACACAACGTCTTTATTGTTTCACGATAAAATACAGAGTAAAGTTTAAACTTAAATTACCCTAATTAATAAGCGCAGGTTTTTGCTTACTTTCAAACTCACACCACCTTAATCGGCTTGCTCGTGTACGTCGCAGACGTTGTGTCAGCATGTGAACCAGCTGCGTTGCGGAATGTGTCTCAAATATCGCAGACGCGACGTCAGCTTTGTGAACGTGTGAATTTCTTTTTTATTTTGTTATTTTAAATGTTTCTCGTGTTAACTTATATAGTCTATCTGTTAGGTGAGAAGTTCCAGATAAAATTTATATTTTTTATTGCTTTATCGCCATAACAAGCTACAAATTTTCAGATTTTTAAAATTATTTCTAACACAGAGGGTTAAATAAAGAATATAATTGGTGTTCTATGAATGACTTAGGACACTTAGGGAACTTTATAACAAGAAATTATAATAGAAACTGACCGAAAAGAAAAGCAATTTACCTAAAATTTAATTGATATTCGTATTAAAAGTTGCAGTATCGGCAAGAGTTTTAAAGCTTCGTACCCAGCATTGGTTGTAATATTGAGTTTAAGATGCAGGTGGAGGGTATCAAAGATTCGGCACATCCGAAAATAACACTCTTACTTGTTTTTTTTTCCAATAATTTCAAACATTTCATAATTTAAGAGATTATTTAAACTGATTTAAGAGGAAAATTGCGTAATAATATTTTGTTAGTGTTTCATAACATGTAACGGCAAACAAAGAAGAATATCAAGTAATTGAAACTAAAGGAATTATTTTTGTTTATTAAGCAATTTTAATAAATTTGCTATAAAAAGCCGCGTGGTTCATGTCTAAGTGAATTTCAAAAAGGGCAACTTTTAGGCTATTTAAAACGTGGCTTAAGTTTTCGGGAAATTGCATGTAAAAATATATCGTTTACACGTGGTTGTCACAAATTTTGCAAATAATCCGAGAGCTTATGATAAAATGAAAACTGTGCCAGCAACATAATGAAGAGTCTCAATCAAATAATGTGCCCAAATGATTTGAAAAGATTACCAGAGAATTACTAGCCAAAAAGTGATGACCGCTATTACCATTGATCGACTTGAATTCGCTAAAAGGACGTTACAAACCCATTGACAGAAGGAAATTCAATAATCGCTGATGGCTGCTGGACTGTTCAAACTTAAATTTCTTTTACAGTTCAACCATGATGGTCTAGAGGGAACCACGTTATTGCTTAAAAAGAAATCTCGGAGCCGGTTCCTTAATGGTTTGGGGCGCTTTTTGTTTTGGCTGTGTGGTTGATTTGGCATATCCAAGCACAAGAATGAATTCTACTAAATGATAAATTACTGCCATTTATTGAAAATAGTAACGAAAGTACATAAGTCGTCAGACGATGGAATTGGCTATCTTCCAAAAATATAACAGTATTAGAATTGCCCGCATTTTCTCCGGATAAAAACCTCATTGAGAATATTTGGGGAATATTTACTCGTCGAGTTTATGCAAAAAAAACCCGTTTTTAAAAGCGTTTTCACCTTAAAGAAGTAGTTATTGATGCATGGAGATCTATAACGGAAGAACTACGAATAAATCTGGAAGACAGTAAGTTTGATCGAATTTTCGAATTGATTCCAAAGAAAGAACCTTACTTATTATTAAAACTGGTACTGTAAAGCTTTTTCCTAAACTTTTTTTTGTAAATTTTGATATTTTAGTATTGTTAAAGAAGATTCCTTATGGGCTAGTGCTGGTCAAATTTAGTATAAATAAAAATTAATTTATTTTCAATTTTCACCCACCCAATTTCCTCTGCTTTTTTCAGACTTCTTTAGGAGTGTATTTTTATTTAAAAATCTGGCGACAAAATAAAGTAAACATAAAGCAAAATTTTTTTAATTATTATTACAAAAGGAAATTAATGCTGATGATTGATCAACTATGTGGTCGGGGATAATGACTTTGTGCTGATGTATGTAACTACCAAAAATATTTGACCTAGACCCAACTTTTATACCGATCGACTCAGAATCACATTTTGATGAAATTTGGTACGTAAGCTTCTATCGGCCATAGCATGAACGCAGTTGAAATTGGTGAAAATCCGTGCATGTTCAGACATAGTCCCCATACAAATGACCCCAGTGAGATGGACTGAAATTGCCATAATTATCATATAGATCTCGGGTTTAGTGTATGTTTATTACATCCATTTATCAGCAGTCCAAAAATAAACCCTATAGGACAATTCTATCATAGCCCCCCTATGATGCTAATTCCCGATCTTCACTTAAATCTCTCAAAAAACAAATGTATTACACAGATTTTTCTCAAATTCGGTTTGTATATGTTTTTGAAAAAAATAAGTGACCTTACCAAATACGGTCAAGATCGGTGCATTTTTTGACCTAGGCCCCATATAAATATAGCATCCGATATGAACTTTTTCATATCCGAAGGCAGAAAAACTTGCAACTCAAACTTGGTTTATGTTTATTTCCTATATCTTAATAGTTGGACCAAAGAGATAGAGTCTTTAAACGCATGGTATAGGGTATTGTTAATTAAAATTATAATCACACAGAAAATATGCATAAATAAATTAAATAAATAAATGATAACAACATAGTACACATAGGTCACAATTTAATGTTAACGCTAGAGTCACAGAACTATTTTACTAAGTAATTGAAACCGAATATTGCAGCTTTGTGTTGTCTTTATCCTCTCTTGTGATCACGGCATATTCTAATCGTTGTTGTTTCTTTAATTATTCTCCTCTCCTTATCAAGTATTTTTATTTTGACAAAATTAACCATATAGTTGTTATCTTTCACATGTTGAGTGAGTGCTGTGGTTTGTTTCTGTTTGTTTTTAGTTAAGTGTATTTATAGTTATTAAACACTAACTAATCATTTTAGTAGTGAGACAAAAAATATATGCAGCTTTTTTTTAAACTCCATCGGTTTAAACTCTTCTACTGTCTTTTAATAACGAAATTTATTGAAATGAAATTGTATAACTTTTCCTCATACTGCAGATGTAAGACATTTTTACGGTTACGATCAATACACTAATGAAAAAGGAGGACTTTGGATTCACATACTTGAACAAAGATTTCATTTTGTGTGTTAGAAGCATTTTTGCTTGATTGCGGCATTTAATTCCTTCAGTAACGTCAGTTCCTTGAAGTAAACCTTATTGTTCGAGTTATGCATATCCACAAGAAAAAGTCAAGTACCATCAGGAACTGGGAGCGGGCAGGGTATCTAAATGAAAATGCTTATTTTTATACCCTATACCACTATGTGGTTTGGGTATAATGACTTTGTGCTGCTGTTTGTAACAATCAAAAATATTTGACATAGACCCATCTTTAATTATACCGATCGAATCAGAATCACTTTTTGAGTTGATTTAACAATGTCCGTCCGTCCGTCTGTGTGTCCATGTAAACCTTGTAATCAAACTGCAGGTCGCAAATATGAATATATTTTGATGAAATTTGGTATATGAGCTTTTATCGGCCATGGGATGAACGCTATTGAAATTGGTGAGAATCGGTCCATGTTCAGACCTAGCCCCCATACAAATTACCCCTAAGAATCGACATAAATTGCCATAAGATCCAAATTGTCATATAGATCTTACTCAAATTAGGTTTGTATGCGTTCATTACATCAATTAATGAGCAGTCCAAAAATGATACCTTTGGCCCCATATAGACTGCTTCCCGATCTTCACTTAAATATAACGGGTGATTTTTTTGAGGTTAGGATTTTCATGCATTAGTATTTGACAGATCACGTGGGATTTCAGACATGGTGTCAAAGAGAAAGATGCTCAGTATGCTTTGACATTTCATCATGAATAGACTTACTAACGAGCAACGCTTGCAAATCATTGAATTTTATTACCAAAATCAGTGTTCGGTTCGAAATGTGTTTCGCGCTTTACGTCCGATTTATGGTTTACATAATCGACCAAGTGAGCAAACAATTAATGCGATTGTGACCAAGTTTCGCACTCAGTTTACTTTATTGGACATTAAACCAACCACACGAATGCGTACAGTGCGTACAGAAGAGAATATTGCGTCTGTTTCTGAGAGTGTTACTGAAGACCGTGAAATGTCGATTCGTCGCCGTTCGCAGCAATTGGGTTTGTGTTATTCGACCACATGGAAGATTTTACGCAAAGATCTTGGTGTAAAACCGTATAAAATACAGCTCGTGCAAGAACTGAAGCCGAAATATCTGCCACAACGTCTAATTTTCAGTGAATGGGCCCTAGAAAAGTTGGCAGAAAATCCGCTTTTTTATCGACAAATTTTGTTCAGCGATGAGGCTCATTTCTGGTTGAATGGCTTCGTAAATAAGCAAAATTGCCGTATTTGGAGTGAAGAGCAACCAGAAGCCGTTCAAGAACTGCCCATGCATCCCGAAAAATGCACTGTTTGGTGTGGTTTGTACGCTGGTGGAATCATTGGACCGTATTTTTTCAAAGATGCTGTTGGACGCAACGTTACGGTGAATGGCGATCGCTATCGTTCGATGCTAACAAACTTTTTGTTGCCAAAAATGGAAGAACTGAACTTGGTTGACATGTGGTTTCAACAAGATGGCGCTACATGCCACACAGCTCGCGATTCTATGGCCATTTTGAGGGAAAACTTCGGAGAACAATTCATCTCAAGAAATGGACCGGTAAGTTGGCCACCAAGATCATGCGATTTGACGCCTTTAGACTATTTTTTGTGGGGCTACGTCAAGTCTAAAGTCTACAGAAATAAGCCAGCAACTATTCCAGCTTTGGAAGACAACATTTCCGAAGAAATTCGGGCTATTCCGGCCGAAATGCTCGAAAAAGTTGCCCAAAATTGGACTTTCCGAATGGACCACCTAAGACGCAGCCGCGGTCAACATTTAAATGAAATTATCTTCAAAAAGTAAATGTCATGGACCAATCTAACGTTTCAAATAAAGAACCGATGAGATTTTGCAAATTTTATGCGTTTTTTTTTAAAAAAAAGTTATCAAGCTCTCAAAAAAATCACCCGTTACTAAAAACAAAAATAATGCACTGATTCTTCTCAAATTTTGTTTGTATATATTTTTGCAAGAGACTTTACTAAACATGATCAGGATTGGTCCATTTTTGGCCCTAATGATACCAAAAATGATACCTTTGGCCCCATATAGACTGCTTCCCGATCTTCACTTAAATATACTAAAAACAAAAATAATGCACTGATTCTTCTCAAATTTTGTTTGTATATATTTTTGCAAGAGACTTTACTAAACATGATCAGGATTGGTCCATTTTTGGCCCTAGTCCCCATATAGATATAGCATCCGATATGAACTTTTTCATATCTGCAGCCAAAAAAATTAATAAAAATCCCACTCAAATTTGGTTTTTGCTTATTTTCTATGTCCAGTTAGTTGGGCCTAAGAGATAGGGTTTCTAAACGCATGGTATAGGGTATCATATAGTCGGTCTAGACCGACTATAATTTTCTTACTTGTTTTAATTGTTCTAGTTTAGAGCCGTGCTATTGTCAAATAATTACAGATGCTTGAAAAGAAAAATTCATAAGTGCTGCTATTTTCATGACCGCAACTGTACGTACATTCAATCATTTCATAAGGAGCAATGTTTTCTGCAATAAAAATACAATTTTGGGTTTGGTATATTCGATTTTTATACTCAATCGACCTTACCAAAAAAAAAAAAAGTTCTACATTAAATTCCAAAATTTTAATGCTGTGGGGGTGGTATGAATAAAGTTAAAAGGTTTTATTTATAGGAGCTTTTTGCAAGCAAATATTGTACAATTTTAATGAATATATGAAAAAAATAAACAAATATTTTTTTTTGCGAATCAAATTTTACTTTATGCCATCCTTCAAGCGAATTAATATATTCGAAGATAAAGGAACTCTCCGAAATATATATTTAGTGTACTTGTAAAAGTGTTAAATGCGCCGCTTGCATCTAAAACTCAATATTACAAACAACATTGGGTACGGCTACCACTTTAAAACTGTTGTCGGTACTGAAATTTTAATTTCGAATACCAATTAAATTTAAAGTTAATTGCTTTTCTTGTTGGCCAGTTTGTATTATAATTTCTTGTTATAAAAAACAATGATCGTGTCTTCTATAGAAAGAATTAAGTACTATTTGACATGTGGCATTATTTTTCTTTTACTAGAGTAGAAAACACCTAACGAAATTCATTATTCATCGCAGCCAGCGTTATAACACCCAAAGTTTGATCCCTATAAGAAAGTGTTGAGATAATTCACGATAATTCAAAAAAAAAAAAAATTCAACTGATTCTTGGCTAAAGATTTCCAAATATTAATATAAAAGCTAATATTAAAATATCTTTATCAGAATTAGCTATTAATTTTTAATTTTTATGTTGATAATCTAGATTTTTGTTGACCTGCTATGTTGTTGAAGGGTGAATATAGTTCGGCTTAAGGTCATCGGTTGTTATAACATTCTCTTTGTTATATTATCATTTTTGTTGAAAAATAAATAAAACACATGTTTTTTAATTTGTAAACAATATTTATAACAATATTTTCTCCAATATATTTCCATCAACTTTCCATCATCAGGGATTATCTGATAAATAACAACAAAAACACAAATAATTTTGAATTAATCATTAACGAAAAACATTAAAAACATTTAAAAATTATATTTACTTTAAAAAAAATTTTTAATATGTTTGAGTTACAACTTCTCTTCACACTGTGTAATTGTCAACTGACTTTTGTTTTAATCATTTGTGTTTCTTAACCGATGGTAGCATCATTAAAGCAATTCTGGGTATGTGGCTTGAGTTAAAAACTCATTTTAACGTTATTAACGAAAAATCATTTCAGACGAGGCTGGCTCAATTTTATCAGAAGTACAAATAGTGAATCTGGAATTCAAAGTCCAAAATGCGGACAAAATTTTTGATGACTTACGTCGGTTACTAAAAAGTTTAGCAAATAGAATAATTTCATTTACGCGTAAATTTGATTATTTGGAGGATGAGATCAATCACGTACTTCATGAAATTTGCTCTTTAAATTATCCTTCTGAAAAGGCCTGGTTTGACAGTAATATTGAAAAATCAGAAAAAGAATTAATAAACAAAAGTTAATTGAGTTCAGAAAACTCTTATATACGAGTTATGAGCTAAATTGCCGTCAAAATGTAAGATCAGCGTTGATAAAAAATATAAAAGATATATAAAATTTTTGACGAAGTACTTAACTTCAGAAACTCAGTCAATGAATTCCCATTTTTTGAAATTATCAATATTCATTGTAGATATATTGGCTTTTCCGTACTTAAACGCAGTATTCAGTGTAGTGTTTTTATACCGTATACCACTATGTGGTCAGGGTATAATGACTTTGTGCTGATGTTTGTAACTACCATATTTGACCTAGACCTTTGATCTTTTTTTATACCGAATCGACTTAGATTAGTCGATTTAGATAGTTCTATCCGTCCGTCCGTCTGTCCGTCTGTGTGTCCATGTAAACCTTGTGATCGAACTACAAGTCGCAAATATGAATATATTTTGATGATTATTATGAAAGCTTCCATCGGCCGTAACATGAACGCTATTGAAACTGGTGCGAATCGGTTCATGTTCAGACCTAATCCCAGACAAATTACTCCTATGAGATCGACTTAAATTGCCATAATATCCAAATTATCATATAGATCTCGGTCAAATTGGGTTTGTGCGTGTTTATTACATACATTTATCAGTAGTCCAAAAATATACCCCGTACGATAATTCTTAGTCAGGAGCCCCCATATGAAGCTGATTCTCGATCTTCACTAAAATGTATCGCACAGATTTTTCTGAAATTTGGTTTGTATATGTTTTTGCCAAAAATATGCGACCTTGCCAAATATGGCGAGGATCGGTCCATTTCTCGACCTAATATCCACATAAATATTGCATCCGATATGAACTTTTTCATATCTGAAAGCAAAAAAAAATAACAATGCCCCTCAAATTTGGTTTATGCTAAACCAAACGCATGGTATTTTGTAGAGACCGACTATAAATATGGACTGAAGATTAAAATTATGTCCCAAAGATAGACAAGAAAATGTACACGATTTTATTTGAACATGAAATGGTATAAGAAAGGTTTTTAATACATTTTATTTTTTAATTATTGCTATACACTTTAAGTGTTTCAATAAATGATCTCAAATGTACAAATAATATTCAAGTTTTTTGAAAACTAATAAAAATAGTTTTATTTTTTAACAAACAAATACTTAGCTCTTTTACTTTCATTAAATTTAGCTCTTTTTTGGGTACTAAATTGTTCTAAACTCCTAATCATTAGATAGATTTCGGTCAAATTTGGTTTATATGTTTTTATTACACCCATTAATAACACAGGTCAACACTTATTTTGATTCTTTGAATTTATCAACTGATTCTAGTTAACGTGGGTGCGCTGAATTCAAATCCGAAGTCCTTTTGTCTCTATCAGCTCTAGTTTTCATGATATTGCTTTTTTAATTAACTAAAAATTAAAACTGTTGCATACAAATTTAAGCGGAAAAAACAAAGAAGTAAAACTGTTTCATACAAATTTTTTAAGACAAAAAAATTTCTTACAAAGTATTAAAAAAATAATATAATTATAATTCTAGTTACAGGAAAGAAAGCTTCTTTTAAGAGATACTCTGGAATGATTAGAGTCTCGTTTCAAATTCCAACAGTAGTCTGCCGTCGTATGTGTATCCCACCTTCCCTGGTATCGATTCTCCATAATTTTGATATCTTTGTGAAACTTTTCTCCTTGTGCTTCGCTGATATCACTCAAATTTTCGGGAAATCGGTCCAAGTGACTGTGCAAATAATGGATTTTAATACTCATGTTGCAGCCAAGGTCTCTGAAATTATCAAGCATATTCTCTACATAATTTGGAGCTTTATTATTTCCAAAGAAATTTCTTATAACTTTCACGAATAATATCCACGCATTTCGTTCAATTTCGGTCATTGACTTATCAAAATCGTTGTCATTCATAAACTGCCTTATTTAGGGACCGTCAAAAACACCTGCTCTAATCTTATATTTACTTAGGTTAGCCATTTTCCTGCAAATATATGCAAAACCTTCCCCCTCGTGATTCAGAACCTTAACAAACTGCTTCATGAGTCCTAATTTGATGTGCAACGGTGGTAGGACGATATTTTCACGTGCAACTAAAGCTTTATTTACAATATTTTTATCGCCAACACTCATTTTCTCTCTCGTGGGCCAATATTTTTGCCGCCACTGCTGTTGCTTGCATCTGCTATCCCAGTGACACAAAAAGCAAGGGTACTTTGTATAACCACTCTGTTGTCCAAGTAGAAAATTTACCATTTTAAGGGCCATTATTACAACTTGCCGTTAGTTAAAGGCAGGATTTTGCCTGCCCGATAAATAGCTTTGTATTATTACAACTTTAATTTTTTATTGTTATTACTATTAATAATAATAATACTTAATGGATAAAAAATTAATAAATAAAGGTTTTATAATGTAAAGCCATTTATCGGTCCGACAAAATCCTGCCTTTAACTAACGGCAAGTTGTAATAATGGCCCTAAGATCAACACAAACGATTCATTGGTGGTCTTGTTATTTTATCTTTTTCATTACTAATCGAATGTTGTTATATTCTTCTTTCATTGTTGTGGAGTGCGCAATTGGTATTGATCCATACACTTTGCCATTGTGCAATAGGACGCACTTCAAAGTTCTCTTGGAGCTGTTAACGAAGAGGCGCCAATCGGTAGGTAGATACTTCGATAGCCCCATTTCCTGCATAAGCCCATCTACATTATTCTTATCATTTAACAAATTCTAATCATTTAACCTCGAAGCTAACACTTCCGATGCATGTTTTGATAAGGCCAAATCTCGAGTTATTCAACTCGCATTGATTAAAACGTTGAGGAATAGTTGTGTTTTCGAAGACACTGTCACAATCATTTGGATCATTAGCGGTATTATGTTCAGACTCAGATCTCAGCTCTAAAGAATCATATATTTTTGGAAAGGGAACATCTTCTGAATGAGGAAGTGGACGGGCGCTGACGGTAAATCGGGATACTGCCATTTGTTACGATTTTTCCTATTAATACCAGCAATACTCACAACACAGAAGTAGCAGTCGTCCAAATGATTTTTGGGCTCTCTCCAAACCATCGGCACACCAAATTTAAGCCTATTTCGTTTTCATTGAGTCCACTGTCGTAAATGTACTAAGAAAGTGTTACACACAATGTGTGAAGCCCAGCTTTTATCTTGGTCAAGATAAACTTAAAAGTAATCTAAATACGATTTTTTAACACATTTCGAAATAGGTCTTATGTTTCTTTAAAGGTGTACTCTCCACAAATATAACAAAATTTTGCAGCGCAATTATTACATCGTCTCCAATTGGAAGTCATTTCTATTTAGAACAAAACTTTTTTTTTATCAACTTTGCCAACTGCAATAAATCACTGTTTACACACCACTAACTCCCGATATGCTTAAATCAAATTCCCATTAATTAACTAGCAATTACACAAAAAAAATTTTCGGAGACTGTTTGTATGTACCCATACAGTGCAGTTATACGGTATATATTATATTCTGCTGCACAATTTATGGTGGTGAACCTCGAAAAGTAGAACTGGCAGCGAAAAACTGTTTACATATTTAAAATCAGCGCATCAAATACATTAAAAATCGGTTGACTTATTCATAGAATCAAACAACTTTTTTAATTTTGTTGGGCTGTGTAATCAGTCGAAAAATAAACCATGTAGGTCCATTTTTAGCCATAGTCCCCATATAAAGCTGCTTCCCGATCATCAATTAAATCTATCAAAAAACAAAAATATAACACAGATTTATGCTTAGATTCTCTAAACGCGTGATATAAGGTATTGTAGTTTTGATCTAGACTATTTCTATTTAGCGCTTTTTAAAAAATATACTAGATAATCTCAAATGCACAAATACTACATATTTTTTTTTTTTTTTTTTTTAATAATACAAATAATTATATCCTTTTACATATATATAACTAGCGCTTTTTAGCACTTGTCGTATATTAGCGACTTTAACTACAAATTTTGCAGGGGCACATGTTCATGGATTTTATCTTATTGAGATTTCATATATATTTTTTTAAAACTAAAATTAAATTCTTATTTTAATTACCACTATTAACTACACATTTTTAGCTAAACAATCAACAATGTATAACCTCCAATTTCAATAAATATACTTATGAGAAATGGCGAGAACTTTGCTCTATACCTAATTAAGTATACATCAAATATTCCAATATTTATTTAGTTATGCAAATAAATAAACGTGTTAATAATTCCTAAAAATGTAGAAAAAAAAGATTTAGTAAGAAAGTAGAAAAACATAAACAATTAAGTCACACAGCAGGCATTGCTTAATTTACAAAAACCAAAACGATAACGTAGGTACACATTAATTTCTTCATATGAAAATATGTGTGTGGTTCATCGTGTGGTAGAGCTTTAATAGAACGCACTTTGCTAAAAAAGTAAACAGAATTCTGCAAAACAATTATTATTTTATTATTTTTATTATTAAGTACGAACAACATTTATAGAGTACTAGCTGGACCCGGCAAACGTTGTTTTGCCCTCAATGAATTTTTATTTTAGTTAGAATCTGTATATACCTATATAAAATGTGTGACGAAGATCTCCAGATAATAAAATGAGAGCTTCACCAAAAAATCTTTCATTGCCTTTCAAATCTTTTATCAAATCAAATCACAATGTTTGTGAGCCATGGTACATTCATCCCAAATAAAAATACTGCATTTTTGCAGAACTTTTGCCATACCGGAATGTTTTTTGATATTACAGACGGCATTCTCATTTTTTTGTACGTTTAACGGTGATTTGAGTGCTGAATGAGCTGTGCGGCCACCATGCAATAATGTAGCGGCTTTTTCCTTCTTTTTCGTTAGAATATTTATATATAAAAACGTTTGTGAGTTTATTTATTAAAATTTATATAAATTTGACAACTCATTATTTTTCGAACGACAGCGCCATCTACCGGGTCCAATAAAAAAATGTTTCTAACATACATATATGTACATTCTTAGTTTCATTAATAAGAATATTCGAAATAACTTTACCCAGCGCCACCTATCGGGTCCATTTATACATACAAAAATTTCTTATGACGAAACATACGTTCATTCTGAATTGCAGTCAAATCGCGCTGAAAGTAAAAATTTTTGTTTTTAACTTGACCCCAACGCCAGCTAGAGGGTTAAAACTAAAAAAAAAACACAGAAGAGCTCGAACCGAACCAATGCTGGAAATCCTACCTCGACAGCTCTTATGGTTCCGGAGATCATTCGTTACAATCAAATGCATCAACGTTTTTATATATACGCCACGCCCCTTTGCCCACTAACAACTTTATATAGCTAAGGTCTTATTATTTCGCAAAAATATCCTTTTGTGAAAATTTCATGACAATCCTTCCAGTAGTTTAGAAGATATTACGATTTTTTATTTTTCTAAAAAGGGGCGTGGCCCCGCCCACTTTTCTTCTTGTATGTATTTCTATTCATGCTAATACCATATGTACCAAATATGACTGCTGTAGGTAAAAAAATTCCCGTGATATGACTTTTTCAAATTTTGGGTTATATGGGCGTGGCACCGCCCCTTTGTCCAATCAAAAATTTATATAGCATATTATTCCTTCCAGAGTCACAGTAACACGCTCTGAAAATTTCAGGAAGATCGGTTCTTTGGTTTGGCCTCCTATAAAGCACAAACAAACACACATTCATTTTTATATATATAGATAGATTGAAAGCAGATTAATTATGATTTAAGGTAAAATGGGGCGAAAAAGGGGGACTTGGTAATAAAAAAATGTATGGCTACCTTACCTGTAGATAAAAAGTGTATAAAACTTTAGATAAATACATATTACAAAAAAATTATTTTGTATAGCAAACATTGTTAGTGGTATAAGTAAAAAAAAGGGGGCGGTGAAATGGGCGTGGTTCATAGTTATATGGCGACGTTAACAGTATTAAGAGCAATATACTACCAAATAAAAAAATCCGTTGGAAGGAACAAATTTGTACAGAGAAAAAAAAGTTTAAAACTTTCAAACAAAATTTGGCGTGAAAAGGGGCGTGAAAGGGGGCGTGGCGTAAGAAATGTTTATTTCTACCTCGCCTGGAGTATAATGTGTATACAATTTGAAGTAAATCTGTTAAAAACTATATGGGAGCAATTACATAATTTTAAAAAAGTGGGCGTAAAAGTGGGCGTGGTCAAAAAAAAAGTACCCTATTAATCATGCCAGAGTCCCAGTTAAATGCTGTGAAAATTTCAGGAAGATCGGTCCAGAGGTTTGGTCTCCTATAAGGTACAAACAAACAAATAAACAAACACACATTCAATTTTATATACTTATATAGATTTAAAAAAACAGCGAAAAATGTATTAGATTCTAGAAATAATAGTAAGAAAATAAAAGTCGGTCTAACTTGACTACCTGATGGCATATACCATAAGTTTCGAGAAAGGGTGTTAGAGCCGATTTTTCTGAGGACATTATTGGATACACCAATAAGCATAAGCCAGATTTAAATGATATTTTTACAAAATTGTGCTCTGCTGATACAAAAAAGTTTATATCGCTAACTATTTTTATGTGGAGCTGGTCAAAAATGGATCGATCATAACCATAATTTCTAATGTTACTGAAAACATAAACAATCGAAATCTGAGGAAGCAGCTTTTTATTGAACTATAACTAAAAATGTTTTGGCAGTGTTTAACTTTGGAGTACTGATTATATTTGTGCGATAATCTGAATTTTACTGTAATTTAAGTCGATATCATAGGGGTTACTTTCGTGGTATATAAACCGATATCCACCACTTCCATGTTATGCCCGTTCATGCTTTAGCCGACATAAGATTACAAGATTTACATTGACACACAGACAGACAAACAGGCAGACGGATATACATCACTTAATGGACTAAGAAAGTGATTCTGTGTCGATCGGTGTAATAAAATATGGGTGTAGATCAAATATTTTTGGTAGTTACAAACATCAGCTAAAACATATTATACCATGACCTCAAATTGGTTTAGTGTATAAAAATTTTGAAGAAGACGAAGTAAAGCGCATATATGAAACATTTTACTTAGAATATTTGATAATTTCAATATTTCAGGTACACTTTGAGCATAGTGTATGTGTGACTTATTTTCTTTTAAACTAACAGACATATAAAGCAACCAGCGAATAGCTAAGATTACAAATGTCAAATATTTGGATTCTAACTTTTATCGGTTAAAAATTCAAAATTATTTTTATTGATCGACCAAGCGATCATGACTTAAAAAGGCATCGATTAATCAAACAAGCGAAATATAAAATTATTTCAGAAAAAAATGTATTTAAAAATTTTAAAAACAATATAGAAAAATAACATAAAAACCTAAAATAAATTGAGATTATATTTTAATTTATTTTTTTTTTTATGCATACAATTATAAAGAAAAATTTTTCAAATATTACAGTTAATTTTTTAATTTGAAAAACAAACAAAATAGAAATCACATCCAATATTTTTTTTTCATTTAAATACAATTCATATAATTATAAAATAAATTCAGAAGAGTTTTCAACTATTAACGATACAAATTAGTTTCATTTGAAAATAAGAAGTCATTTAAATTTTTGCTTGAGAACTATTTATGGGTTTTGATTTAGAGTAACACTTTTTAGATTTTTCGGAGTATACCAAGTCATCTGCTATATATTAAGTCAATATTATGTAATAAGTGTGACCATTTATTTTTTATTTTTTAATTTATATAAAATGATCATTTTTCAGAAAAAAAAATTATTCAGCTTATCCGATTACACGATATCAATAAACAAATTATTTGTTAGTCGAAAATCACCAGTTTTAAATTCTTCAATAATTTTTTTTGTTTTAATCGATTAATCGAATAATTCTTATCCTAATGACAACCCTACCTAAGATGTTTTATAATTAATCAGAAATAGGAATAAAAGTTTTTGTTGAAAAGAAAAGAAACACAGTAGATGAATACCTTTAAGAAATTCAGAAATTGCTTTCTGAGGCACAATAATTAATTTTTATACCCTATACCACTATGTGGTTTGGGTATAATGAATTTGTGCTGCTGTTTGTAACTACCAAAAATATTTGAATCAGAATCACTTTCTGAGTCGCTTTAGCGATGTCCGTCCGCCCGTCCATCCGTCCGTCTGTGTGTCCATGTAAACCTTGTAATCAAACTACAGGTCGCAAATATGAACATATTGTGATGAAATTTGGTATATAAGCTTTTATCGACCATAGAATGAACGCTATTGAAATTGCTGAAAATCGGTCGATGTTCAGACCTAGTCCGCATACAAATGACTCCTATGAAATCGACATAAATCGCCATAAGATCGAAATTATCATATAGATTTCAGTCAAATTGGTTTTATATGTGTGTTATATTCATTAATCAGTAGTCCAAAAATAATCCCTCTAGGACATTTCTTAGTCATAGGCACCATATAGAGCTGCTTCCCGATCCTCACTTAAATCTATCAAAAAACAAAAATATTGCACAGATTTTTCTAAAATTTGGTTTGTATATATTTTTTCAATATGTAAGTGACTTTACCAAATCGGTCCATTGATCGAGCTAGTCCCCATATAAATATAGGACCCGATATGAACTTTTTCATATCTGCAGCCAACAAAATTAATAGCAATGCCATTCAAATTTGGCTTATGCTTATTTTATATATCCAATTAGTTGGACCGAAGAGATAGGGTCTCTAAACCATGGTATAGGGTATCGTATATTTGATCTAGACCGACTATATTTTCTTACTTGTTTCGTATTCTACGAGTATTCCAACACATTTCACAATAATCTAATTTCGGATTGTTATAGCCCTAATACACTCATTAATGTATGAAGTCTTAAACTGTGACTTGAGACATTTGTACTAATAAATTTTGACAATTAATGTCACGTCGCATAACGATGTCTAACATAGTCTGACAATAATCATATTCTCCTCATCATGTGATGGTGGATACACATATATTTTAATTAATTCTTCACATAAGGAATAATCTTACATTTCCTTTTTCTATAAATTTTGTGCTTAATACTCATGTTGTTTTTTTATCATTTTGCTACATTTAATTAGCCCATTTACATTTAAGACATTCCATTTATTTTATTCACTAACAAGGGAAGACTCTTCGATATTTTTGTAAGCAGAGTTTTGAAGTCTTATTTTTTTTTTTACATATTGATAAAAAGAAAATTTGCCTTGGGTTAAGACATATTATTATATGAATTTGTGCTCATGTTTGAAACTATCAAAAATATTTAACCAAGTTATTCGTTTTAGCGTTTTCCGTCTGTCTGTATGTGTGTCCATGCAAACTTTGGTTTCCAATTACAAGTCGCAAATATAAATATATTTCTAAGATTTGGTACATAGGACGATCAGGATTTGAATTGGTGAAAATCGGTGCTTGTTCAGACCTAGTCCCATACAACTGATCCCTATCAGATCGACTTAAATTTCCTTGAGGTTCGAATTATCATATAGAATTAGGGCAAATATGAATTGTTTGTGTGTATTACACCCATTCATTTGTACTCGAAAAATAAATGTTCTAGAACCATTTCGCTTGATATTGGGTATCGTATAGTCGGTCTAGACTGATTATATTTTTATTATTTGTTTTTCTATACAACATTTAATATAAACGGGTGTATATGGGTCCAAATATGTTGAAGAAATATGAAAAAATCTACAATGTATTTTTAACAAACATATAATATTTTATACATCATCTGAAAGGTAATTCAAAGGCCTAATTAAAATATAAAATAAATTGTGTGAACTAAGAAAATTATTAAAACATGCTTGGAATAGAAAAAAATTTTTCAAAAAATATAAAACCCCGAGTTTTTCAACAGAGACTTTTTTTATAAAAGGAACGGTAAAAAAGCTACCTTTAAAAAAAAAAAGATATATTAAAAAATACTATTTTAAAAAAGGTACTTTTTAAAGAAAAGGCATTTTTTAAGAAAAGGTACATTTAAAAGAAAGGTACTTTTTGAATCAATTAAAAAACGTAACTTTTAAAAAAAGGTAAATATTAAACAAAGGTAATTATTTTCAATAAAGGTATTTTTTAAACAGGTACTTTTTTAAAAAAAGTCATTTTAAAAAAAGGTACTTTTTTACTGATTTTTTTTTTTTTTTTTTTTTTTTTGTAGCAACGAAAAATTATGCTTGGGACAGGTCTCGCATTACCGTAATACCGTAATCCCCACAGAGGGCTGCCGCGAAAAAAAATATTGTTGAATAGAAAGAAATGGTTAAAGTCGTAATGATATTTTAATTTTTTCTTTTGCATTTTCAGTTGCTTTTTATGGCAAAATATTTTGATGCTACTATTAGAGCAGCCATATCATAAACTATTTATAATTAATTTGTTTAGTTATTTTTTATGCTAAATCTTATGCTTAAAATGAACGAACAGGACTATTCCATTTATAGCAGTTTTGTGTTTTATTGATGTGTAAACTTGTAAGCGCTCAGGGGGCTAAAAATCTATTTCACAATACAATCACAAAAACAGCGTAAGGGAAAATCGGTGTGTGGTATATATAAGTGTATTGGTGCAAAGATTATGATTTAAATTTATTTAGCTGATTCAACAACCAACAGAAAGCACCATGAATGTATAGCAAACAACTGCAACCATCAAGTATAACAACCATAGCAGTTGTTTGCTATATATAGATAGCGCTTACTATTTGATTTTAATTGATGCGTAAATAGGTGTTTACACATCTCCCCTGTGATCGGACTCACATAGTTTTTTTTAATGGTATGTGCAATGTCCATCTGTTTTTAGAACCTTCAAAAGTTGTTAAAGAATAAAAAGATTAAAATTTAGCTTACCCAATTGACAGTTCGATTTTAAGTACTATTACGGATTATACGACTATGGAAGTACTTGTATATGTGAAATTAAAGCAAGTGCATTCAGTAATCAAAACACAATGACTGTTTTGTAAAGAGTTTGTAAAATAAAAACATGAGTAAAGCTTAACACCAACAACAACATACAAAAAGTAACATGTTCAGTAGACAGTAAATAACTAACAACACATATGAGGCAATCCATACTAGATGTTCAGCTTTTAAATGGCCTTTTATGAGACGTTTGTCTCATTATTTAAAAGTACCAAACACTTGGTGGGAAATTTCTCATACAATTATTTTGCAAATACAATGACTAATAACATTTCATGGAATACAATACATACATTTTACATACACAGAGTATAATTGCTTTAACTATGTGATAATTTGTGAGGTATAGAATAAATGTAACTTCTTCTGCTGCTCGAATATTAGGACTGCACTTAATCGAATGCACGATTTCCGTGTCATAACTAATTTTCTAATAAATAACTGCATGCGATTCGTAATATTAGAAGACTTGAATGTAGCATATTTTCATAAATTTTTTAATGTCATTTTATAAAAACTTTCTACAATGAATAAAAAAAAATGTATAAGGAAAACTAAAGTAGCGGTGAGTTATTTGCGAAAAGCAAAAACTTATCCATATGTAACACCCTACTACACTAGAACTGTAGATTTGCGGATATGTTCTCAGTGCTACTAAACATTATTTAAATAACAAACACACCCATATTGTATAGTGGGTGTTGAAAGTCATTAATCTTGCAACTATGTACTTTGCTTTCTTTATTTAAAAAAAAAAAAAAATTGCTCACAAACAACATATTACAGACAACATTGTTCGTAGCAACATGCATACGTGTATTCAAACATTCACATGGAAAGCTGCCAATTGTAATAACCATAGCATTAATCTTCGTTACATGAACAATTCTGTTTTAAAATGTAGCACAATTAAATAAAATTAGGATCTTCTTTCAAATTAGTTCAACAGAAATTAAATATTGTATATTATTTCTTTATTAATTTCCTGTACAACAAGATATGTCGTATAATTAAAGTACAGCATTTTCATCGTTAAAAAATTCGCCACAAAATTAAAATACAATAAAAAATTTATAACTCATTTAAAATAAAGTAAAATAAATACAAGAAATTATTAAAATTCATGAATTTAAAGAAATTAAAATTAAACATATTTAAACAAAGTAACTAAACAAAAATTTCTTAAAATGTATTGCGTTGCTAACTAATTGTTGGTTGTGTGGAATTGCATTCCAAAGACGTGTGGCGTTTATGAAAAATTGCCATTCTGACACAAGGCATCGACGCAAAGAGATAATAAGTTTTTTGGCCCTTCTGGATCTAGCAAACTGTATTTGATCATAAAGATATAGTGGTTTCTCGGTGTAAATAATTTTGTGCAAACACATTAAAACCCTTGTATTAATAAGGTTATCGAATGAGACTCCATAAAGATTTTTTAAGAAAGTCGAAACACTATCACGTTTCTTCAGTCCATAAACATATCTAACAATATTGTTGCACAAAATATTTAGTTTTTTCTTGCTGGCGTAGTTGCAGTTGCCAAAAAGTTCACAGCTATAAAGTAAACCAGGAATTAGGTATGCTTTGCAAGAAGATGTCTCACTCTTAACGGCGTAAAATACTGAGTTACCCAAAGCGATCTTAGATTTATATACGTTTCAACCACAAGTGTATCTACATGGCTTGACCAACTCAAGTTGTTATTGAACACTATGCCAAGAATTTTTACATTTTTTACAATCTCGATTTTCTGATGTTTTATTAGTATATCATGTTCAAGAACAGGCTGAAAAGTTTTTGTTATGAATAATCAAACATTTTGATTTATTCGGGTTGAGACAAAGTTCATTTGCAGTGGCTAAGGTCATAGTTTAGCTTTTAAATTTTTTTCTCTATGGAGCTTACTGCACTACTCAGATACAGCTGAACGTCGTCCACATACATGTGTATTTTGCAGTGAGATAGTTGTTGTGGCAAATCATTGACATAGACGGAAAAAATAAGTGGACCCAGAATCGATCCTTGAGGTACACCTCTCGTGAGTATTACAGGTCTTGAGGTCGAATTATTGAGTGCGATTTGTGAGGTATGAATGTAAAAGCTGCGTAGAAGTGGATGAAAAGTTTAAAAAGTGTTTTAGCTTCAAACGTAGTGTTTGATGGTTTACTGTATCCAACGCCTTTGAATGGTCGAGAAGTACCAACAAGTTTATATTACCACAGTCAAGTTCACGTCTTATGTTCTCGGTTATATTAACCAAAGCTGTAATACAACTGTGGTTAGAACGAAATCCGGACTGCTTGTCAGACATTAGTTGATTTTCGTTTATATAACTGCTCATTTGCAGATGTAGTAGTTTTTCCATTACTTTTGATAGAAAGCTTAATATACCTATTGGGCGATACTGCATTTTCGATTTTGGAATTGGTATTATTTTTGCATATTTCCATTTAGTAGGGAAAGAACTTGATGTAATAATGGTGTTAAATAGGTGTGTTATATAAGGCAAAATGATCTTGATAAACTTGGGATGTAAGTTATCGAAACCCACGGCGTTTGATTTTATTAATGAAAAACTGGATAATACATCAAACTGACTAACACAAGAAAACTCGAATGCAGTTTGTTCGAAAGAGCAACTATTTATTCATAATATTGTTGTTAGAATCTGTACTGTTCACTATTGTCGTCGGAAGATAAGTGAAAATACTATTAAGTTCGTTTGCATCAATTGGGCAGCTTTCATTTTTATTATTTTTGCCAATACCAATATCTCGAATGGTTTTCCATGTATCCTTGGAGTCAATGGCGGATGAAAATCGTTCGGAATAGAAGTTAGTTTTAGCCATTCCTATTTTAGAATTAGCCTCACTTCTCGCAGTGCGAAAGTCGAGTTTCAATTCATTCGTTTTGAAACGTTTCCACCGCGAATAGTCAAAATCTCTGCGTTGTATTGATTGCTAGATATCAGTTAAAAAACCATGGTTTACTCTTTGTGGTAACTTTTTTTCTTTTTTAACGTAACTGTCTCATCAAAGAGGCTTAAGATATTACATTCTAAAAACTCCAACTGGTCACCAACAGAAGTCATTTGGTATATCTGGTTCCAATTGAATAAGTTGAAATTTTCATACAACAAACTATAGTTAAGTTTCTTGTACAGGGGAGTTGTGCAAACATCTAGAAATTAAAGATTTTTTATGGCACTTTTTTAAAATCAAACAGAAAGCGTCATCTATCACTTGTAGCAATCAACTGCAGAGGCTCTACTAATATAAAAATATTTATTATTATTTCAACCGTTTTTCGTTTTTCATTTTTCATTTTTAATTTATAATTTTTTGTTTTTCATTTTTCATTCGATATTTTTAATTTTTTATTTTTCTTTTTTAATTTTTTCCTTTTTAATTTTTTATTTCTCATTTTTAATTTTTTATTTTTGATTTTTAATTTTTTAATTTCTTATTTTTCATTCTTTATTTTTCATTTTTTATTTTTCGTTTTTTATTTTTCATTTTTCGTTTTTCATTTTTCATTTTTTATTTTTAATTTTTCGTTTTTCATTTTTCATTTTTAATTTTTCATTTTCGATTATTAATTTTTTATTTTTTTGTTTTTAATTTTTTATTATTAATTTTTTGTTTTTCATTTTTAACTTTTTGTTTTTCATTTTTTATGTTTCATTTTTATACCCTATACCACTATGTGGTTTGGGTATAATGACTTTGTGCTGCTGTTTGTAACAACCAAAAATATTTGACCTAGACCCATCTTTAATTATACCGATCGAATCAGAATCACTTTCTGAGTTGATTTAACAATGTCCGTCCGTCCGTCCGTCCGTCTGTGTGTCCATGTAAAGCTTGTAATCAAACTGCAGGTCGCAAATATGAATATATTTTGATGAAATTTGGTATATAAGCTTTTGTCGGCCATGGGATGAACGCTATTGAAATTGGTGAGAATCGGTCCATGTTCAGACCTAGCCCCCATACAAATTACCCATATGAAATCGACATAAATTGCCATAAGATCCAAATTGTCATATAGATATTACTCAAATTGGGTTTGTATGCGTTCATTACATCCACTAATGAGTAGTCCAAAAATGATCCCTTTGACCCCAGATAGAGCTGCTTCCCGATCTTCACTTAAATCTATTAAAAAACAAAAATATTGAACTGATTCTTCTCAAATTTTGTTTGTACATATTTTTGCAAAATACAAGAGACTTTACCAAACATGATCAGGATCGGTCCATTTATGGACCTAGTCCCTTTATAGATATAGCATCCGATATGAATTTTTTCATATCTGCAGCCAAAAAAATTAATAAAAATCCCACTCAAATTTGGTTTTTGCTTATTTTCAATGTCCAGTTAGTTGGGCCTAAGAGATAGGGTTTCTAAACGCATGGTATAGGGTATCGTATAGTCGGTCTAGACCGACTATAATTTTCTTACTTGTTTATTTTAAATTTTTTATTTTTCAGTTTTCATTTTTCATTTTTATACCCTATACCACTATGTGGTTTGGGTATAATGACTTTGTGCTGCTGTTTGTAACAACCAAAAATATTTGACCTAGACCCATCTTTAATTATACCGATCGAATCAGAATCACTTTCTGAGTTGATTTAACAATGTCCGTCCGTCCGTCTGTGTGTCCATGTAAAGCTTGTAATCAAACTGCAGGTCGCAAATATAAATATATTTTGATGAAATTTGGTATATAAGCATTTATCGGCCATGGGATGAACGCTATTGAAATTGGTGAGAATCGGTCCATGTTCAGACCTAGCCCCCATACAAATTACCCATATGAAATCGACATAAATTGCCATAAGATCCAAATTGTCATATAGATCTTACTCAAATTGGGTTTGTATGCGTTCATTACATCCACTAATGAGTAGTCCAAAAATGATCCCTTTGACCCCATATAGAGCTGCTTCCCGATCTTCAGTTAAATCTATTAAAAAACAAAAATATTGCACTGATTCTTCTCAAATTTTGTTTGTACATATTTTTGCAAAATACAAGAGACTTTACCAAACATGATCAGGATCGGTCCATTTTTGGACCTAGCCCCTTTATAGATATAGCATCCGATATGAACTTTTTTATATCTGCAGCCAAAAAAATTAATAAAAATCCCACTCAAATTTGGTTTTTGCTTATTTTCTATGTCCAGTTAGTTGGGCCTAAGAGATAGGATTTCTAAACGCATGGTATAGGGTATCGTATAGTCGGTCTAGACCGACTATAATTTTCTTACTTGTTTATTTTTCAGTTTTCATTTTTATTTTTTTATTTTTCTTTTTTCATTTTTCATACTTAATTTTTAATTTTTTATTATTAATTTTCTATTTTTCATTTTTTATTTTTTATTTTTAATTTTTTATTTTTAATTTTTTATTTTTAATTTTTAATTTTTCGTTTTTCATTTTTCATATTTTAAGTTTCATTTTTTATCTTTCATTTTTTATTTTTTATTTCTCATCTTCTATTTTTAATTTTTTATTCTTCATTTTTTATTTTTAATTTTTTATTTTTAATTTGTTATTTTTAATTTTTAATTTTTCATTTTTAAATTTTTATTTTTTATTTTTCGTTATTAATTTTTTATGTTTCATTTTTTATTTTTAATTTTTTATTTTTCAGTTTTAATTTTTTATTTTTCATTTTTCGTTCTTCATTTTTCATTTTTATTTTTTATTTTTCATATTTTATTTTTAATTTTTTATTATTAATTTTCTATTTTTCATTTTTTATTTTTAATTTTTTACTTTTAATTTTTTATTTTTAATTTTTTATTTTTTATTTTTAATTTTTTATTTTTAATTTTTTATTTTTAATTTTTTATTTTTCTTTTTTCATTTTTCGTTTTTAATTTTTCATTTTTGATGTTTCATTTTTTATTTTTCATTTTTCATTTTTTATTTTTAATTTTTTATTTTTTATTTTTCATGTTTTATTTTTCATTTTTCATTTTTATTTTTCATTTGTTATTTTTAATTTTTCCTTTTTAATTTTTTATATTTCAATTTCAAACAGGTTCTTACATATAATAAGTCACCGATTTTATCTTACGTCTCACATGTTACGCTGTTTATGTGATTGTATTGTGAAATAGAAATTTACCCCCTGCGCGTATAGATGTTTACACATCAAAAAAAATTTGATCTTCTTGGTGAAGCTGGAAATCATAGGCTAGAAAAACCAGATCTGTATAGAAAAACTGGAATCTGAGATTTGATCATACAGCAGGACCTTCGATGGATTAGCGACAAATATTAGATCAATCAATGTACTGCTGGACGTTGTAAAATGTGTTGGTGTTGTAATATTCGTTGGTGTAAGTCCTAATGACTGCATACTATCTTTAAACGACGATTCTTTTAGTAGATTCGAATTGAAATCTTCCAAAATTGCTATATCATTGTAAGGCATGGTTAAGATTTCCATTTTGTTCATAAAATCGGCAAAAGGTACATCACGTTTGGGTCGGTAAGCACAACCAATCAGCATTTTTCTTCCAGATGATGAGATTTCAACAAAAATATACTCAATTCTGTCATTTTCTTCCGCCTTGCAACGAAAACTACAACGAAAACTACATTTCTATTAAACCGAAATACTTTATAACCATCTAAGCAAATGAGACTATCCGGAATAGATTCATCGAGCCATGTTTCAAAAACACAATATTTGATTTTTCGAAAACGAATCTGAACTCATCAATTTTGCACATTAAACTTTGGGGATGTTGGTGCATAATTTTCGTTGGTACATAATTGCTATAAATACATTTTGCATCCCTTCCAAATAATAATAGGATTTTCAAGATCCTTAAAATATGTATTTATTTGATTGATTATTTCATCGTTGGTGCTAAATTTCTTTAGAATTTTGCCTATTGACTACATACGGTCCCATTTTTTTTTAATCTTATTGAATTGGTCGAAAAAGTTCGATATAAAAAATTACGGCTTTAGAAAAATTAAACAAATTCCTGTTATTTTTACTTTATGTTCCAATACGGCAATCGCATTTGATGTGTTTTGTGTTGTTTGCATAACTAAAAAACTTTGATAAAAATTTCAAATAAACGATGACCTACATGGTTTACACACGCAAAACGAATTTGACCAAAATCTATATTATGATTTGGGTCTTATGGCAATTTAAATCGATCTTAGAAGGGTCATTTGTATGCGGATTTGGTCTGAACATGTGCCGAGTTACACTAATTTTAATAACTTGGGTCATGTGGCCGATAAAAGCTTATATACCAAATTTCATTAAACATTATTGATATTTTATATATCGACACAGATAGTGATTCTGAGTCTATTACTTTAATAAAATGATCTTTTACACTTAAACTTTCAGTTTAGCCGCAGTAATTATTTATGAAATCATGGTAAACATTATCAAGTATTGTCTTTTTTCTCTTCTTTTACACTAATATTTACACTAACTTTTTTTAATGTAATTTTCATATAGTTCGGCATGAAGGTTTTTTAAATTTCTGTCCAAGTTTCCAGAATGCTCAAAAATTTTTCCACTGCAATTTCCATTTCTACACACTATATCATTTGCGGATATAATTGCAAAAGGTCCACGCAAAACGTTACTTGGTGGTCGCGGCATGCTTGGAATCACTTTGACACGCTAAAAGAAACTGATCGCAAATAAAGAACGCTTAAGAAATTTTTCGTTGCTCTGCTCTTTTTTATGCTTCATTTTGTATCGTTATTTATAATGGATTTTCCCATTAAGCCTGTCACTTAAAAAGAGCTAGAAAAATGAATACATCTACAACCAAATAAAATAAAATCTCCCGATTACGACCTTATATCAGTTAAAGTTTTAAAAGAATTACCTGTACTCACATTAAAGTATATAAAACACATATTCAATTCTATTTTAAAATATGGATATTTCTCAGCCCAACTTAAAGAGGAGCACGCAGGCCTTTCATACAAGTTAATAATCTAACCCATAAAAACAAAGTTTTTATTAAACTCTTTCTTTCGTTATGCATATGAGTTTTGAATCTCTCCATGACTGTGCATGACTTTGCGGGACAACTTTAAAATTAATCTTTGATCACAAGTCTATGGACCAAGTATCAGATTGATTGGATGAGGGAAAATGGGGTTTAAATCACTCCATGACTGTGCGGGAATATGCGTGACTGTGCGTGAATAAGTCAAAGTTAATCTTTTACTCAAAGCCAATCTATGGACCAAGTTTCAGATCGATCGGATGAGGGGAAATGACATTTAGATCACTTCGTGACTGTGCGTGACTACCCCAAAACTAATCTATAGTCACAACAAGACTATCGGCCAAGTTTCAGATCATTGGATAAGGGGGAATGGGGTTGACCCACGACAGACAGACAGCAGAGAGTATGAGTTAAAAGAAAGAGTTTAAAAAAACAATTGCCATATCCTTATTTCGAAGTACTGAGGTCATATTTGGAATATAGATATTTTCTAGTCAAGTTCAATGACGAAACTACGCAGCTGCATAAAATACAATCCGGTTTTACCACAAGACAGTGTATTAGGACCCATTCTTTATACCTTATTTACTGCTGATCTACTCACCAACAACCAGTCCTGCAACGCAACTTTTGCTGATGACACAGTAATTCTGTCTTCCCATCAAAAGCATATAGCTGCATTAATAAACCTTCAAGTACATCTCACGAATGGTTCGAAACGTGGAGAATGAAAGCTAATCCTTTCTAAAACTTTCCATAGACAATAAGTTACTCATATATAAAACCATTACAAATTTGGGGATCTGCCGCAAGAACAAACATCAACATTTCACAACGTTTTCAGTCCAAAGCTTTACGCACAATTTCAAATGCGCCATCTTTTGTCACAAATAACACTTTACATAACGACTTCTTTATTCCAATAGTGCAAGAAGAGATCGATGTAAGTAGCTAATGGTATTCACATCGCCTATCACAGCATCTAAATACCTTAGCTGCAGATCTGTTGCATATACCCTAACAAGTTGAGTTTCGTACGCATGTGTTATTTTTATATATATCAACTTTGAGGTTATGTATTTTTCACAATACATGGCCGATCGCACAAAAAGTATACATTTTTTTTAGAGATAAATTAATTCTTTATTAACAACAAAAACTTAAGATTAATTTCACAATTTAATTTCCAGTTAGCAAAATAAAAACTTCAGGTACCTTATTTCCAGTATTTCAAATTCTGACCATTATAGTTTCGTACTATATAGAAATCTTAAACTAATATTGTGTTACATCGCCTTTGGCCTTAATAACAGCAGTGACTCTCCTGTTCATGGAATTAATTAAGTTTTGGCATTCTTCTGGAGTAATGGCATCCCATATTTCCTGAATTTTTCTTTTTAGGCCTGCAATTGTTGTTAAGGGATCATTTCTTAACCGTCGTTTTATTATTGCCCAAACCGACTCAATGGGGTTAAGATCTGGACTAGATGATGGCCAGTCCAGAACGTTGATATTGTTTTCTAGGAACCATTTTTTTTGTAATTTTAGCAGTATGAGCCGGAGCTCCGTCTTGCTGAAAGATGTATTCGTCGAAAGAGCTTAACTTTTCTGCTGATGGCACAAAATGTTCGTCTAAAATATTTAAATATCGGAATGCATTTACAGTTGATTCTATAAAACAAAGGTTAGCTAAGCCCTTTGCAGACATGCAGCCCCATATCATAACGCTGCCAGGAAACTTAACTGTACGTTTCGGGCAATCTCTATGATAAGCTTCACTTCTGGTTCTTATTACCTTACTGCGGGTATCCCCTACGGACAACTCATCGCTAAAAATTATTGAGTCCCTTTGTCTTTGGGTCCATGTTTGGCGCACTTTTGCCCATGAGACTCGTTTTTTCATTAGGTGGGGTTTCGCCTTTGCCTGTATCAAGGGACATTTTTCATCGTTAGAATACAATTATGAAATCAGTTTCTACTTACCTTATAAACTCATATTCCAGTTTTTTAGATGATATCTTGTGGTTTCTCTTCCAACACTTCTTCCAATAGCCGAAGACCACTCGATAGCCAAGCTTCGGACCGTGCTTCTTCTACTCTCCTTTATTATGACATTTAACGACCTATTCTATAATTGGTATCCAAGGAGTTGTTTTTCTTGTAGGATTTAATAATGCACTGTACAGTAGATTTTAGTAAATTTAATTCTGTACCAACGTCCTTATAAGATTTGCCATTATGTGTTCCCTTTTTGAACTATTAATTCACGGATTTCTCTCGAAATAGCGTTTCCACTTGGCATAATTAATATTTTAAATTTTTATTGTTTTTAGTTTTGTATTTTTACAATTCACTACTGTTTACCAAACTTGACTAAAAGCAAATTCCAAAAAGAATGCACTTTATACAGAAAAAACGGAACTTTCTTTACAGTGCAAAACTAAAGCGCTCAAATTAAGAAATCCCATTTCAAATGAAGTTTTAAAAAACAGGGTTGCTTTTTGGTAAATTATTAGTAGTGAAAATTTTTGTTTTGCATATTAAAGTAGTGTTCGGAATCTTTACAAAAATATAAAATATATACCAACATGTCGGTTATATTTTACACTACACGTTCTTAAAAGTACACAAATCCAATATATTTAAGCCGTACGAAACTCAACTTGTTAGGCTAGTATCTTCTACCCAAAGAAGACTAAGAAGATTTCTGCTAACACAGCTAATTGTTAGAAGATAATCTAAAATGACATAATACTTGAGGTGCAAAAATGGTTGCTTCCTCTGCGTGCTTTATTTTATTTTGTTTAATTTCTTATGTACCTATTTTAAAAGATTGCAAAATAAATTTGAGTTAAAAAAATATATAGAACTCAAGAAATGGACTGCGTCCATAAAAATTTTAATATAACTAAATCACAAAAACTCGTAAACGAAATAGCCGATTTTAATAAAAACTTCTACTAATTGGGGGGAATGTTATTTATATTATTATTTTTATTTTTTAATTAAAGCGCCTTTGTACTACTTCTTCTTCTAGCTATACACATACCATTTCTGAGCAAAATATATGGTATTGTTGGCGATTTGCTTTGTGATTTTCATCACTCTTCCATGGGCCCAATTTCTTTCTATGGGCTTTAGTTCTATACATTATTTTTTTTTTAACCATTTGAGAGCCGATTTACTGTAATGGCACGATGCAAGTTCAGGTCAGAAAAGATAGATATCTCATGCTGCTTTAGGAATGATATCTTTAAGAATAATCTCTTTTGCAATCATCATTTAATATATAAATTGGTATCAATCATACTCGTTGTCATATACGAACTTTTCATTTTTCCAAACCTGCGAAATGAAAAGAATTTTCGGAAATTTTATTTTCTTTTATATCTTAAATTAGCTACTCAGGCAGCTGTGAGAAGTCGCCAAGCACGTAATTATATTTGATCATCCGTAATGCAGCATTCATACTTGCCTAGATTTTTTTCTTTACTTTTTACTATTTGAGTCATGCCTTCTATTTCACTTCTCGCACGAAACTCTCCTAGCAAATGATTTTTCTCCCCTGAAACATTCAGATTTTCCTTAGAAAGTGCTAATATTATTCTAACCGCATAAGGGTCACCACTATAGCACCGATTTTTTAAGGTAAGGAATTTTGATGTAAATTTATTCTTCTTCCGTCCGCTTAACTCCCTGTGGAGCATAGGGCCTCATAGAGGTTTCTAAAATACTGTCTAAACATGAATTGCTCCGTCTCAGACACATGGCACTTGCCGCCGAAGCGGGAGCATTTAACAAACGTCTGTGACCTACTGGGAGACTTATCTTCTGTATTGGCGTTTTATTCATGTTATCTGCTTGACTGATTTGTCAGTATTCCTTTAATGCTTGTAAGGACAAAGAAGAGCTTAGTGGAGCCTGACACTCCTTATTTGCCTAAGCACAGGTGTAGGCTTCCTGGAAGTGTATGGGCGCTACCGTTGACCTTTGTAGGTTCATCCGCTACCATTCCTTTTGCAATATCCTGCCATAATAGCGCAGTAATCTGATTGCAAGTCAAGTTGGCTCAAACAGATGTAACGTTGCTCACACTAGCTAATATCATAACGGATGTTATAATATCATCGCCCGGTGTCCACCTGCCCCGAGGGGTCGGAGGTCGTGAGTCTTCTTAGTTGGTTACAAGGACAATGATTGGTTCTGGAATTTGCCAAGTTAAAGACGATCAGTTCCGTTATCTTGTATGTCCAACTCTGAACACCTTAATGTAAATTTATTATTGAATATTGTTCATAAGATGGAAAACATATTTAATAAAGGGTAATATGATTACAAAAATTTAATAATTTTAATTAAAAAAAAAGATGTTAACTAGCTTGTTTTTCTACTTCTCTATGCAGTAATTGCAATTTGTTTTGCTATTTTGTTGACCAAACCTGTAAAAACTTGCATGGTACGCATATAAAACGTGATCATCAATCAGTATTATATCAAGATAAATAAAATATTACAATTTTAAATTAATCATAAGGGAAGCTGTAAATGCAAATTTCTTTAATAATATCTCATTTTTCCGTAATATAGAAACTGTATAAAAAAATTTATGAGAAAACTTGAATTCAGGAAAAAAATACTCAACATTGTTTTCCATTTCGGAAGAAAATTACCAATATGACCTTTGAATAATGGACGAAAAATTAGTGTTAAAATGTATACTTTTTTAGTTACAGTCAACTTGTTTACCCCATAACAGTGGTATAATGTGTTTGTGAAGATGTATGCAACTATCAAAAATACTTAACTTACCTTTCGCTATACCGATCGACTCAGTATCTCTTTCTGAGCCGATTTAACGATTTCCTACATCTGTCTGTCTATCCCTCTATAAATACTTTGCAATACTTATGGATACTTATAGTTATAAATACTTATACTTATAAATACTTATGAATACTTTTCAACAATTTGTATTCAGCACAATAAACTGGAGGTTGTAAAATGAGAGTATAAGAAACTCTGCAAAATAACAAAATGATCCGCACCATTTTGTTATTTCAGTTTTATATTTACGAAAAACACGCAAAGATCTGATTGTGTTTCTACTCTGTCAATGTGTCCATGTAGACCTTATACGCAAACTACAGGTCGCAACTGCCAACATATTTTGATAAACTTATTGAAATTATGCATGTTTAGACCAAGCACCAATACAAATGTCCCCTATGAGATCGGCTTTAATTCCCCAGATCCAGATTATTATATATACTACCGTTCAAAAGTATTTTCCGCTCCTCCTCTTTAAATTTCTAATTTTCATATCCATTTTTCAATGAAAACTCTACTAGTTTAAATTTTATATTCTCTACTAGCTGAGTCCGGTCCGCGCTGCTGGCCCGAAGAAAACATCTGGATTTTATATTGCATCTAAATTTTAATACCGAGTGTCGGGCAAAAGTAAAGCACGAACTCCCTCGAAAATCCTTAAATACATTGCATTTAATAATATTATGAATATGACTGAAAAAAAATATACGTTTTCTTGAATATTTTAACACCAGCGCCACCTACAGGTGAAAAACTTTGTCAGCAACTTTAGTTTTATGTACATAATATATGTTGCGAATTTGAGCTAAATTGGACCGTAAATAAATTTTTTGGGAAAATCTCGACCCCAGCGCCACCTATCAGGTACAATAAAAGTTATGCAAATCGGAGAACCAAAGGAACATATGGTATGAATACGAAGTCGCTAGCATTAGTGGTTCAACAGTTATTAGAGTACCAACATACGCACCAAAGTTTTTATATATTAAGATTATTAACATAAATATTTTGAAACTACCCTCTATTCTTAAATTTTAGATTCATCAATGTGACCACCCCCATTTCGTATAATTTCGCGACATAGTCTAGGCATCCTTTGAATCAAAGTTCCTGGGGTGACCTGGTTCCATTTTTCTTGCAGTTTATTTCGCAGGTCTTCCTTAGATGTACGACAGGTAGTTCGAATCTTCCTGTCCTACAGTAACTTTATAGGATTGAGGTCAGCTGACTGTGAGGACCACTCCGTAACTTTACAGGTTCCAGATGGGTTTCTAAATCCTGCTTACAATTTTGTTCTGTTTGTTTTGGATCCTTATCTTGCTGAAATATGAATTTCCGACCAACAATTCTGAATCCAGTGACCATGGCACAATCTTTCAAGATAGTTTTTTACAGGCTTTTATTGAGCATTCCTTCGAGTCTGTGTAACTCGCCAACATTTTCGCCATCAAAGCAACCTCAAACCATTACGGGGTGACTGGTCGCACTAGGCATTTATCCGAGGCACATTTTCCGGCTGAGCGCCACACAAAAACTCGCCTGTTGGAGCCAAACACTTTCATATTTTCTACCCCACTCTAATCTTTTTCTTTTATTTTGTGGGCAAAGATGAGGTTTTTCATGGCGATTCTGCCATTTTAGCCAGCCGCTATGAAGAGTAGTTTTACTGCAGTCACACTTACTGCATTCGTTTGGCGGCTGTTTATGTGGGCGGCTATTTCTAGAGTTGTTAGGCGATGAATTCGTTTACTTGTCGTTATTATTACATGATCCGTACATTTTATTGTTACTCTGGGCAGACCGCTTCGATTTTTATGTGCAATTGTATTTGAATTTTTTCACAATATAGTCCACGGTTCGGCGCGATACTTTGAACTCCTTTGCAACTGCTTGATTGCTTTCCCCAATTTTGTGTAGGGTAATAATATGGTGACGAGTTTCAATTGAAATCTCCACACTTTTTGCCACACTTTCTTTTAATTTAATCACATGTTTTAAATTTTCACTTTCACGTGTTAGGTCTTAATTAAGATGCAATACCTCGTCCGCTTTTTGTTTAATATCTTGTCAATTTTAATTTTTTCAATTTAATTTTTTCCCCTTCTGGAAAAAATTTAAATACCTTCCACTAACTGTCGTTTTGTAAAAAGCCCACGTTAATCCTTTACCCAATAAGGATATTTCAAAAAAAACCTCTTCACCAAAGTCGCTATTTATTGTTACCTGATAACAAAAACCCCAATGCTATTATTGTGGATTATAAAGTAATTACCCAATAATGAATGAAAAATTCAATCTGTACTAATTAGTGAAAAACCACATATTTTTGGACGGTATATATGCATATCTTAATCAAATTTGGGTAATATCATCCATATATCATCATAGTACATATTTTAGTGATATTCCCCATATGAAGTATCCTCACGCTATTCGCTTAAATCTGTCTAAACGTGTAGAAATCTATATATATATAATTCATTTTCTGTTTGTTTGTTTGGCCGCTATACAAATTTTTATTTTTCAACGAATTTCTCTGAAATTTGGTACACATGATCTCTATGCTCCAGGAAAGGTCGCCATATGATTCTTACCGGCCACGCCAACTTTTACGCCCACTTTTTGTACACAATTCATTTTCTGTTTTTTGGTATAATTGTTTTTTGGTATTATTTATCAACGGATTTCTCTGAAATTTGGTACACATGTTCTCTGTACCCCAGGAAAGGTCGCCATTGGATTCCTACCGGTCACGCCTATTTTTGCGCCCACTTTTTGTGTACAATTCATTTTCCGTTTTCGTATATTTGTTCGCAATACAAATTTTTGTTTTTCAACGGATTTCTCTGAAATTTGGTACTCCAATCTCTGTACTCCAGGCAAGGTCGCCGTATGCTTCCTACTGGCCTCGCCTAATTTTGCGCCTACTTCTATGTATATAAAAATTATTTTATTTTCCATTTATTTGTTTCTTTGCTTGACTGCTATGCAAACTTTTATTTATTAACGGCTTTCCCTGGAATTTTGTACACGTGATCTTTGTACTCCAGCAAAGGTCGGATTATATATCTTTCTGGCCACGCCTACCTTTACGCCCACTTTTATATAAAACTAATTTTCTGTTTTTTTGGTACATTTGCTTGCTATACAAATTTGTATTTTTCAACGGATTTTGAAATTTGGTATACACGGGAATAACATCACGATGAATAAATTCCCCAAATTTAAAAAAAGGTCCCCATATGAAAGGAACAAATTCCCCATTTTTTAAAAAACGAAATAAAAATATGAACTTACTCCCCAAATTCGTTCTTAAATTTTTTTATATATTTTTATTTAATGAATTTTGTTAAATATTTATTTAAGTGAAAATTTGCATACTGCTCTCAATAGCTGCCCTGCAATAAACGCATTTAAAATCTGTATTCTTTTCAATAGCACCATTTCAGTGCGCGGAAGTGGCGCACTGACGCAGACGCGGAACACAGCTTAGCTAAAATAACGGAATGATCTGAAAAATATATTTTGGCAATTACAATAAGTTGACAACAACTGCGGGGCAGTACTGGTTTGACTGCCAAACGCGCTGAAGCTGCTCGCGGACGCGACGCGCTCGCGAACACAGCTCAGCTAAAATATCGGAATGATCCGAAATATATATTTTGATGATTAAAATAAGTTGGCGCTAACTGCGCGGCAGTACGGATGTAGCTGACAAACGCCCGGACGCGGACGTGACTCGCTCGCGGAACACAGCTCAGTAAAAAGTCTTATGATAAATTTTAGCTACGTATGTGCAATAATTACCTGTTGATCAAAATAGGCCAAACATATACTATAAGCAGTTGCTTAAAGGAACCTTGCGGCACAATTTTAAACGTTGCATTCATTTTCCATTTTTAAAACTTCTATAAATTTGACGACTCTGCTCAATGATGATCATTTATTGAATGAAGTAATTCAATTTTTAAAACTTCTGATTCCTTTAATTTGCAAACGATTCCGTTATATTTTATGTTTACAAAATAAATAAACTTCAAAAAAAAAAAAACTTCAAGCGATTTCGCAGCTTATTTTTGAAGCATTTTTGCTGTAGCGTCTTTTAAAAAAAATTCCAAATTGAAAAAACGTAAACATTGGGGAATTTTTTTCATCATGAACAAATTCCCCAATCACATACAAATTTTTGGGGAGAAAGTTTTTTTATTTAAGGAATTTTTTCATTGGGCACTAAGTACTCAGCGCCTGGGAAGCACAGTGAGTCATTTTTCAAGTCAAAGGCCTTTGGATCCCGGGCAAGACCGGGTAAAAACAGCTAGTATAACATATTTTACTAAAATTTGTTTTTTATTCGTTTTCGGAATACTTTGGTGATCCCACTTAATATAGTATTGGTCGGACCATTTTGAATAATAACATTCCGTTTGTATTTTTGTCAATTTCGCTTAAAATTGATTCGTGTTTGTTTATTTTTTATGGTCATTTATGGCCTAACCCAGCATGGTAGCACCTTTGACGTGTTTTCAAATCTCGTAGTAAGGGTATCGTATATACTCGTATATCATAAAACGACCAAAACTTTGTTACTGGGTTTTTTTATATAGTAACTCTAAATTTGGACTTATCTGGTACCTTTTGTAGACGAAATTATTGGCAGTAGGTAAAACACGAAATGAAAAATCGATTAAAAGAATTGTCGCTCAAAAAATATGTAAAACCAAAAAAAAAAATATATTAAAATACGAATTTGCGTGCAAAAAAAATATGAAAAATGCCACATAAAAAAATTTAACTAACCCAAAATACAAAAACGAATTCCGACACAAAAAATTTGAAAAAAAAATATTTGACAAGATGCATTATATCTTGAAAAACAATATTCGTTAAAACCATCGCCCCACTTTGTGATTGTATTTTTAGAACACATTCAACTGTAAAAATGTATAAACGAAATTTTACTCAAAATTATTGAGATATCACACCAAATATTTGGGGAATTTTTCATAGGAGTTTTTATGACATTTTATATTTTTATTCGTGATCGAAATTATTCTTAACGTTTTTCTGTTATCAAAAGTTGTACTTTAGAAATAAGAAATTTTTTAAACTCGGTACTTATATTAATTACATTAAATTATAAAAATTTTCCATAATTTATTACAGACTGGTTTCATATAATCGGACAACAATATGGCTTTCTACAAAATGTTACGCATTAATTTGCAATGTTTGTCGACGGCTTTCAAGATAAATAGCAACAATTTAAAATTACAATATATTGAAAGTATAAATGATGAGACCACCAACGCAGAAAAGTGCATTACCACAAAATGAGGCAAATCGTTTGCAACAGCATCAACAGCAACCACATAAGCATTTACAACAACAAAAACAATTGCAGCACCAACAACAACAACAACTACAGCAGCAGACAGTTATCATAGCAACAAATTTATGTGATTTGCAGCATCCAACAACACAAGAGACAACAACACGAATTTCGAAATTAGAACAACGTGAGCTTCTTGTTGAAAATCATTTAAATAACGCATGTTTTGCTCAAGTGCACACCCATCAACAACAACAGCAAACACGAGCACCATCAACAACTACATCAATTGCACGCAAATCTTTACCAGCTTATTATAACGATTGTTACCAACACCAACATCAACAGCAACAACAGCGTACAAATTCACGTCTAGTAAATAACCATAACGACAGAGATTTTGCAACTGTAAAATTACTGGACCTCAGTACGTTACCATCGGAAGCAGCAGCTACAGCAACAGTTTACGAATCATTGATTAAAACTCAAACACCAGCACAGCTGCTACAAAATCGCATTCCTAATAACACCGTCAACACCGCCAACCCCACTACCACAACCACCAGCAACAGTCAACGTTTTTCATTTACTAGTCAGTATTCATCACGTTCCTCGTCTAGTGACGATAGTAGCCTTAGCTTAAGTACTGCTTGTGGTAGCAGGACTGGCAGCGTAGGAGGATTTGTGGCTGGTAATTCAAGTGGTAATTACAATTCTTACAACAATACGTTTGATGATGGTGCAGAAAATTTCATCATAAATTTTCCAGCAGATACATCACCCTTACCACAACCGACGTTGTCCTCATCATCAACGCTGGCAACACAAAGTGACTATTGCCTGCCATTGTCCGAAACAGAGCCATTACTGACGAGCATTGAAGACATTGTTAATGATAAACAACGTTCGATTTATCTAAATAAAAACAGTGCTTCATTAATCTTCACTAGAAAGGATTTATCACCACAAACAATAGCACCCACAGTATCAACAACTACAACATCAACATATCAACAACAATTTAAGCTACAATCAAAAGCAAATAATAATTTGAACGGAATAACAGCAAATGGATATTCAACAACTACATCATCTGTTGCTGCCAATATAAAACGTCATCATCATACCACGTTGCGTTCATATTCCGAAGAGAATTACAAACATAAACCCACAAAGCATTTGCCAGCGACATATCATCAACAACATCGACGTAGCTTACAACTTAATTACAATAATAATCTTGTGACTACAACAACTTGTGGCACCATTGCCAATAATAATCATTGCTGCAGTGGCAGTAGTGCTATTGGCATTAGTGGTACATCGTCTAATACCAACTCTGCAATTTTACATAAACCCCATCATAACAATCGTAATTATCATCAACAACAGCAGCAGCAGCAGCAACAGCAACAACAACCACATCAGAATTTTAGCTTAAACTCAAATCACTGTACGTTAACAAACAACACGGCAGCTGCAACACGCAAACAGTACGCGTACTCTTGGTACGCTCCGGTATATAGTGCGCTTGAGGAGGAACTAGAACAGGATTCTAGGGTAAGTAAAGATCTGAGAAACTAACTGTCGCTACGATTAAAGAAAGAATTTATCAAAATGATTCAATAATAAGCAGTCATTTAAGATAAAAGTTTCGATTAAATATTTTATGATGGGATGTAAAAAATTAATAAACAAATTTTTAGTTCATCAACATTATTTTTAATACATCTCGACTGAAATTTTTCCAATCATTCGGAAGAATTACTTCCCCTGGCATTTTCCCTTTGTTGGTATCTATTACAATTTTCTACACCATTTCCAATTGAAATTGAGAAAATACCAATTGAATCTGAGATTTGAAATTTGTCCAATATCTTAGCCGTATTCGAAAGAATAGGTCGTTATTGACTGACTATAATCTTACTTGTTTTCCTTCGAAAGTATGTCTTAAATTTAAAATTTTATTATCACATAAAAATATAATTATTTTTACCCATCTGACCTGTGTTTTATGTACAGCTCTTCGGGAAAAATCGGCTAAAACACGAACTAATCGATACATCTAAATAAATCCGAGATACGTTTCCCCTAAAACCGAGGCACTAGTAATATATGTGAGTTTTAATTTAAAATTCATACATATGTACCCTCTAATTGAAAAATTAGTTAAAAAATGAGTTTAAATTCTCAAAAAGTAACCAGCAACAATCTTTTTGTGATCTATGACCTCATTTCTTTAAAAAATTTACGTTGTGGAAATTTTTGGAATACAAATGTTCTCTAGAATGAAATTAAAAAAAAATAAAGAAAGTAAAACATATAATTTACAACAAAGTCCCTATAATGTGGAGAAAAATTAACACGTTTTATCACTTATTGAAAGAAATAGTTGAAGGAGCTTAAATGACATTATTATTATTTAAATAGTCGTTATAACAACATATTTCATATCCAGCTGATGTAAATAAATACGAGTAAATTAATAATAGAACATTTCTTAGGCAATAGAAAAGCTGAAAACTACAAAGACATTGCCCGCGATCTCGTACAAAATTTCCGTAAAGTGTGTGTAAATATGTCACTGAAAATACACTTATATCCCCCATCATTTGAATAATGTCGAACATGGGGAATAGTTCCATAAGGACTTTGCGATTTTTGAGAATCGCTTGCTAAATAACGTTGATTTTGCTCCACATTATTCTTTATTATTGAAAATATTTTTTTTTTTAGCTCTTTTTATTTTTCTAACTTTATTCTAGAGAGCATCTGTATTCCAAATATTTCCACAACGTCAAGTTTTTGAGAAAACGTCACAAAAAAAATTATTGGTGGTTATTTTTTTTTTTTTTTTTGAGCATTTATATTAATTTTTCTAGCGAGATGGAAAAATTAAAGTAAGTAATTTTTTTTATAACAGAATTTTATTTTATTCTGAAAACATGATCTCAATTTAATATTTAAATTAGTTTTAATTTCTTTTTGTTTCACGCATCGTTCTTTTCTGCTTTTAATTAATGTAAAAATGAAATATTTTTCATTTTTCTGTCGATCGTTCTAAATCTGATCTTAAATTTATTAGAAGTTGACAAGAATATGAAAGGATTGAAATTTTAAATTACTTTTTTAAAATAAAAATAGTTTTCGTTTCCCGATCCATATTAACATATGGATGAAAATATTTAAATTATTTTTTAGAAATTTTTGTATCCCTAAAACTTTGAAGTTCTTTAAAATGGAGAAAAGATAAAAAAAAATGGAAAACTGAGTACACAGTTTTTCTACGATCTCTAGTTTCACGTGTATACGGACATGTCAAGTCTACTATTTTTCTAACGTTAATTACTTTATCGTTCAGCAATTTATTTTAAATATTAGACTAATAATATGATTTTTTGTTAAGGCTTAACTAATAAAGTTAAAATATATTAGAAATTCTCAAGGATATGAAAGTATAAAATTTTCAAAGGACTTTATTTACAATTTTATTTCTAGAAAATGTAATCTTTCATTTGATACCTATATTGGTATAAACTGATTAGTAGAAAGATTTAGATAAACTTTTAGAAATTTGTATATCCCTAAAACTTTGAAGTCCTTTAAAAAGGAGAAAAGATCACAAAATAAAAAACCGAGAGTGCCGCTTTACTATATAAGATATCTACTTTCATGTGTATATGGGTTAATCCGAAAAAATGTATACCAAGGGCAGAATTTTAGAGATGTCAAATGGAATAATGGATTATATAATAAATCTTCAAAATATAGTTAGCTATTTTGGTGAATCTTTTATGAATGCCAGGACTATACCTACACCTACCTCGTGTTTTTATTTATTTCTGTAATATATATGTTTATTAGATGTAAATAAGCGATATATATATATATATATGTTCCGTTCTATTATAAACTTAAAATCTATTTAATTGTATACAATTAAATGTAAAAAACGTCTTTGAAGGTCATTCAAAAGACACTTATATTGTTAAGTAGAGATGGACACACGTAACGTTCGCAACAAAAGTAAGGTTTTTTAAATTTAACCGCTTGGATTTATTTTTTTCCTTCAATCGAACTAGGTTCGTAAATAGAGCTAATAGCAGAGTTCAGACAAAAATACACACTGAATAAAAAACTCGTACAATATGTAAACAAACATAGCTCAGACCATAAAACGAACTAAAAATAAAGATACACTCGAATCTGTGCGGTTTATATGTGTTCGAAACAAAAAATACGTGATAGAAAATGTTCGTGTAGATAACGAAATATTAAAATTAAACACAGTCATGCTGTGTTCGGCACCGTACAAAATTTTGAAACACACATAATTGATATGGAAATAGAAATATGTGTTTGCTGCTTCAGAACAGAACATTGTGTGTTTCATGTGTGTGTTTTCTGACTTTGCCCAAAGCTGTGAAAAAAGTAGAGCTTGCGTTGCCCAACGGCATTGATAAGAAATGTGCAGTTTTGAAGGTGCTCTTATAAAATGTATCGGAAAAGAGAAGAATCATAGTGAGCCGGTTAAAAATATTGGTGATGATGATGGTGTCCATCTAACCAAAAAATTGTATAATCGCGACGGCATTTCGGTGCAATCTGCTGGCAGAAACCCAATATTATTATCTGAAGCAGATAAAATACCCATGGCTAAGAGGTTTATGATAGTCACCGTGAATCAGGCGTTTGAACTTTTTAAAATTGAATTTCCGGGTATAAATATTTCCCGAACGAATTTTATGAAGTTTTCGATTTAATTGAAAAGGTACCACATAATATATGCACATGCCAATACCAGGCTAACATAGCTTTCTTATTAGAAAACGTACATAAAAAAATTCTGTATTTCGTCCCATTTTGTCAAATTTTTAAAAAATTGGTATGTCAAAGACATCCAGGATGCGCTTATTCCATTGCTGAATATTAATCGGCTGGATCAAAAAGCTAAATGGAAACATTGGAGAATGGTTAATGGTCGGATGATGTTGAACAGCATACTTTTATAAAACGTTCGCAGCAAATTCTATCAAATGAACTAATTTTGCTGAAGACTATATAGTTATATATCAAAATGAGGTTCAATCAGCTCATTTTGATTATAAACAAGTAACTCTGTTTACTTTCGTAGCATGGTTCGATAACTGTATCAAGTCATTTTGTATCGAAAGTGATGGACTCTCTCATGATAAGTACTCTGTTTATTGTTTTATTAACGTAATGGTACATAAAATTAAAAAGCTGCATTCAATCAATTGAATAAAGGTATTTTCCGATGGCCGTGTAAGTCAATTTGAAAACAAATTTATTCTAAGGAGCATTCCACATTCCGTGTCGTGGACGGTGGAGCAGCTGTTGTAAAGCGAAAAGTTTGGCAACTGGTACGATAAAAAAATCTTATTTTTAAAAGTGCTCGGGACTTTCACATACTAGCAAAAGCGAATATAAGTAAATGGTATTTTCTTAATTTCTCTAAAAATTATATTAAAGGCACAACGCAAGAAGTATCCCAACACTGTAAGAAATATTCCTGATGTGAAATCAAATCATTATTTTTCTGTTCGATCTAATGGTCCCACCATTAAAATGGCACGTACGGCAGTGTCTATTAAATATGAAATACAAAATTAAATAATACTAGCAGATTCCAGGCCTCGAAATTCGAGCGCAAATTCTAGGAAATTTTATTTTTTCATTAAATAAAGACCCTAAAAGTATGCTAATCAATTATAGCCAATTCACAAATCAACACAAAAACAAACTCGTTTTTACTACAAACACATTAACAGATTTAATAAACACACATATAGCATTGTATAATTTCATGTATGTGTTAGTAGCAACTTTAAATGTAATTTACTCAAAAAAAGCAAAAAATTTAAAAATCTGTAAATCTGCAAATCGGCTAAAAAGAAATACCTTTCAAATAATATATGTTTGGTCGAAATCGGTATAAAACGGTAGAACAAAACATCAGTCACAAGAAATCGCCTAGCCTATTAATGTTAGAGATTTTGAAAAACATATTGAAGTAAAAGAATATTGTTGTTTTATTTACATAAATAAGATAGTAGGAAAAATTTTAATGTCGGCAACGTAACTCCGCAACAGACGATTTAAAATTTTTGGATGAACCTAGAAATTTATAAACCTCATTTTACTCTCCTCAAATATTCGCCTTTCTTTTACATATTTGGATTTTTTCTTTTTTTTGGTTATTATGTAAAATTTGCTAAAAATGATGCAAATGCACGTTTACCTCCAAACCGACCGTTTTTGTTAACGGCCGCAATGGCACTTTGAGCATGAATAGTTTTTTTTTTTTTTTTTTTTTTTTTTCTCAAAAACAATTACGCAAATAATTAAAGTTAATTTGAAAGTACTTCCAAAGAATGTTTTTGCTGAAGGTCGTAAGAAAATATCTCATTCAGAACGGGATTTGTTTTAGCAAAAAATATATGCGTATGAATGTAACGTCCGCAACACAAGATTTACCAATATGGTCTTGTTCAAGTCCAATAAAAAATGTGTCAAATTGTCGCACGGTGTAATTTAGGGATAAAACTCATAGTAAATGACTAATTAAATCCATGATATATCTGATTATTTCGGTCTCGTTCTTAAAGTTTTTTAAATCCAACCCAGCTACAAAAAAGATATACTATATTAGAATTTATATTAGGTATAGGTTTTTAGAACATAAAATTATATATATATATATATATTTATTCCTGTTTATTCCTGAGATCTATTTAATGCCAAATATTTAATTTCACTCCAGCCTATCCATTTCCATATGCGCTCTTTCATTAGATATTACATTCGGCCAGAATCTCCTCATGATTCTACGTAGGCACGTGTTCGTGAAGATTTGCAGTGCCTTTAGCTCAGTCAACGCTACGTTCTACGTTTCACAGCCATAAAGAATGACGGACTTGACGTTTGAGTTAAAAATCCGCAGTTTCGTCCCTCAGGAGATGAACCTAGACCGCCACACATTATCCAATGCTCCAAAAGCTCCACGTCCTTTCTTGATTCGGTGTAGTATACCCTATTTGGTTCCTCCTTTGTCATTTATGATGCTGCCAAATACATGAACGAGTTGACAGTCTCAACTACTTTTCCATCTGTAATGATGCTTGGGGGCGGCATTGTGTTGATGGACATCATCTTTGTCTTACCGACATTTATTTTTAATCCAGCTCTAGCTGCGTATGCATGAATAGCATGTAGATTTTCCGCCAAATGTGTATGTTTGTGAGTGAGTAGGCAAATGTCATGCGCATAATCGAGGTCAGCCAGGCTTCCTTGCATCCCCCATTTTATTCCGCAGGAACCTCTCATTGCGTTGTTCATTATTACGTCCAAAACGATGTTAAAAATCAGGGGGGAAAGCACACAGCCTTGTCTTACTCCTGCAAGAATGTTGATTTTGTCGCTCAGTTGACCTTCGTGTAAAACTCTGCACGAGGCATTATCATATAAGGCCTTAACAAGGTTAATCAACTTTCTCGGGATGCCTTTGCACTCCAGTGTGCACCAGATTGCGCCATGGTGTATGGTGTCGAATGCTCTTTCGAAGTCAATAAATCCTAGGTAAAATGCCGTTCTCCAATCAACCGACTGCTCAACAATCACGCACAGGCTGTTCACGTGATCAATGCATGATCTGTGTGGTCGGAAACCCGCTTGCTCTCTTCTTAGTAGTGGTTCCAATTTTTCGCCAATCCGCGTGGCTATAATATGCGATATTAGTTTCAACATGACATTCAAAAGGGATATGCCTCTCCAATTTCTGCAGTCCGCTAAGTTGCCCTTCTTAGGGCGCTTGATTATGATGCCTTCCTTCAATATACTGGGGAGGGACTCATTTTCCCAAAAGTGTTCTATAACTGGGATTATTATATGCGCGCTCGTTTTAGGGTAAGCTGTTAATAGTTCTGGAGGCAAATTATCTGGCCCAGGTGCTTTATTGTTTCGTATGCTCTTGATTGATTCTATAATTTCAATTGTATTGGGACATTGTATGTCCATCTCTTCCGTGACTGCATGGTTGCTATAGTCACATAGTTGTTGAGAAGAAGGTGGCATAACTGACAGCATTTTGCCAGATTTGAAGTTGCTTCTGTTTTGATGAGGTAAGCACGCCGTTTCCGTCTTGGATAGTTCTCTAGCATGTTTATAAAGGTCTCTACTGCGATTCGTGGCAGCGGCTGCTTGTGCGTCTGATGCTTTTTTATTTATCCACGCGCGCTTGTCCTTCCTTTCGCTTTTCTTGACCGTGCGTTTTCCCTCGTTGTACTTATTTTGCCACTCCTGTTTGGCAGCTCTTGTTTTCGCGTTGTTAAGTTTATTTTTGAGGCTTTTCCTCTCGTTTATATCTTTCTAAGCGGCGTCTGAAATCCAGTTTTTCTGAGCGTGGTCTCGGTAGCCTATATTTTGTTCTGCTGCTTCCATGTATGCTTTGCTTATTTCTGTCCAGTCCGCGCAGTTGGCAGGATCTCTGTTTCGGGAAACGCTCTGCAGTGCCTCTATATAACTGGCTTTGGTAGTGGGGTTCTGGGCTTATCCACATCAATATGCCTCATTCTACTGGATGGGATTTTTTCGGTAATAGCTGCAATTTTTAGGCAGATCGTTACTATAACCAGGTAGTGATCGCTTGCAAGGAACCATGCCATTTGCGGCTGATGGCAATTTGATTCTCAGTGCGGTGGTCCGGCGCCGTCCAAGTGACCTTGTGTACTCGTTTGTAGGGGAAGATGTTTCCACCTATGCATATGTTGTTTTTAGAACGCATCTCTGTAAATAAGTCTCCATTTTCAGTGATTGTTGACCCCCAAACCATGTCGACCCATTATGTTCTCCATGCCTCTGTTGTCTGAGCTTAGTTGCGCATTAAAGTCACCCATAACAATAAGAATGTCACCCCTGTTGATGCTGTCGATGGCTCGCGATGCTATTCCTCCTTCACAGCATGTTCTGAGACTTCTGTGGGTGCATAGCATTATAAAATGGTCACATTTCGGGCTCTTGTTTGAAATGTAATAGATATAATTCTCTCTGAAGGGCATTTCCAATCCAATAGTGCAGCATAAGCGGATTTTGACAGTGGGAAGCCCAACCCACCTTCCCGCCTACCACCTGTGGTTTTACCAGAGAAAATAAATCTGCAACCATCTGGAGCAACGATTTCCCCAGAGGTTGTATCTATTAAACTCCCTGCAAAGCTGTGTCAGTTTAGAGGGTTCTAGAACAGTCCAGACATTCCATGTTCCTATTCGTGATCCGTATTTCATGCTAAAGGTCGTAATATTTTGGTCCAATCGTTCTTTTTCATTTTCTGTTGTGGTTTCTGTAATCATTTAGATTTAGGGTGAGCAGATGATTGGTCTGCCGCACCCGATCCTGATGCTAAGGATGCTACCTGAGTATCAAGACTTACATAAATACATAAAATTATGGTGGCAACATATGTATTTGGACCTGATCCAAATCACATCCGTTATTGAGTGAATTTTAATAGTTGAAGGATGTTACCTAACTTCTTCGAGAAATTATTTCCTGTGAATATTTTAAGCGAAACATCTATAACATTTTAAATTGATCCAAATAAACAAAATTTAAAATTGCTTTGTCTAAAATAAGATCACGGCTAGCTGATAGCTGCTAGTTCGTTAATATGGAGTAGTAATACGATACATATTCACTATAAAGTGATTACCTAAGCGATGTTATGCCATATTTAACGTAAATTCAAATTTTCGTTCAACCGTTTTACGGCCTTCATTCAACTGTTTAACTAGTTTGGAAATACTTATTCAAGCGTAATTGGTACCATTCTAGATACAAATTAAAAAAAATGCTTAGAGGAAAAGGGCCAGCTATTAGGAGTACAACAGGCGAATGTTATTCAGTTTTTACATATTTAAGAATAAAAGAATAATGCTTTTAAATTCGTTAATTTAATCATCGTGGAAAAAGAAAAATAAAAATCCTTAAATTATAAATGCCCGATTAAGCGGGTTCACATTAATATCGTTTACAAAAACAAGAATTTCATATAATCTGGCAACAATATTTGATAAAAGAAAATAAAAAAGTTTCATAAATATTTATTTATTTATTTATTTTTTTGTTGACAATTTATAAACGAAATTTTCAATTGCTCTGTTCTAGGATTCCTCGCCGATACACAATCTGGCCAATACAAAGAAACAACACATCAATCAATACCGTCAAGCGCACGATCTCAATTCTCCACTGACGATAACGACCGAAAACGAATCAGAAGCACTATTGGAATCTCGCAACAATATCAATATTCAAGCACACTTCAAGCGTGAAGCGATCAGCAAACAACTACATCCGACAAAGTTAGCTCTACAACATTCTCGAAATTCCTCCGGAAAGGGGAACCATCAACCGTCGAAAGGTTTAAACCATAACGGTTTGGGAGATATTGCAGCAGTTGAAGGATATCAAAATTATGATGTGGAGGGCCCTCATGCAGGCTCATTGGGGCTTGCAGGGGGCCCACAGCCAAGACGTATACGTTTTGGTAATTTTCTTAAATCGTTGGTCGGCCTACGACCGTCTATACCAAATCGTAATGGGGGAGAAAATAGTGCGACTTCAGCGGAAAGTGGAACGGAGGAAGATGGTGAAGGGGCACAATCAATACAAGTACCCTCATCACCTGAAATTACAATTACGCGTACACCTTCCGAACAAAATATGGTCATTATGCGAGATCCCTCAGGATACCGGGAATATAACTCATCAAACAGTAGTCGAGAAAAGTTAGCAAATAAAAACACTGGCGAAAGAGTTGTACACGCTGGTGGCAGTACATCGTCATTGAATGTAATGCAACAGAAATTGTTGAACATAATGCGAAGAGAGGGAAGTGCGCTAAGTCTGCATCAGGAGAAATCACAGTCTATTGTCCACTATACGGGTTTAAGGAAATGTGAAACTGTTTTAGCTTTAACCCGCCAAACGTCTTCTCCTTGTTCACCCACAATGGGTGCCGGAGAAACGGGCTCTAGTTCACGCAACCGTTTAAGCGATGGCCAAACACGTCTCTCACACACGGGTAGCGGCATCTTTAGTGCTGGTGGTGTAGAACAAATACGTCCATTAAATCGACTGAGGAATAGTATTTCCAGCATGAACAACACTTGCTCAAGATGTTCCAGTCTGCTATCGTTGGCTGCCTCAAGTTCAAGGTTTTCATTGAACAATGCAACACACGCAATGGCTCACTCTTCCCATCAGCACCTACGCAATCCTAGTAATGTAAGCAGTAGTAATATAAGTAGTACATTTAGTCGTAGTCGAGATGGATCTCTCGAGGCCGGACTCCATTTTGCGGTAAAGCGCAGTAGTCGAACGTCGGCCTTAGGTTCACAACGAAATTCAACCTCCGGTGCCACAAGCACAACAAGCAGTAGAACACCATCAATGACTTCACCCACAACAACCACCGCAACTGCTGCATCCACAATAAAGCTTATCACACCACCCACCGAAAATAAATTGTCCGTACCTATCCATTCACTTCCTCTCCCTCCTCAACCTACATTATTAACGCCAGCATCACCGGAATCAAGAGAAATTATATACCGTCCTACAGCTCCTATAACGGTCAGTTCACTGCTGAAAGTTCTTACATACAACGAATCGGCAAATTTAGAGAATGCCAATGACAATGGAACTCATGAATATGATATCATTGATGGTGTCTGTAATAATAAAATCTCCTCCTCCACCTCCTCCTCTTCCTCGGTCACCACACCCTTCTCCGCTACTGTAACCACAACTACTACACTTTTACCGATTGCCCTAACGAACGTGACTCCATCAACATCGACGAATGCTAAAGCATTAGCTACCACCACAGGAGCAGCTGCTGTATCAGCAACAACATCTGAATCCATAATAGCAACAATATTGCAACATTGCAATACTGCCTCTACAAACATCACCACTCCTCCAACACGTCCATTTGAAACGTTCACATGTAAACTGTGTCTTATCGATGTTGAGCGTGCCAGCGATTCGACTACATTACAGCAATGTGGCTGTCAGTTTTGCACTGAGGTAAGTTTTCCGCCACAAATATTTTATGTGTTTTATTCTTTTTATTGTTCTCTTTTATTTCGTATCCATCGTTCTTACTTCGTCGTGCTTCATTGTGTTAGTCGAACAAACCCTATGGACTCTAAAACTAGATTTATATCTACACAATATGTGTTGTGTGTTTGTTGGGTTGTTTGGGTGTATGTGTGTGTTATTTCAAATATAACATAAATTTAATTTTGGTTGGAAAACTATTTGAAAACAAAGATTTTACCAAAATCAAATTGATTTCATTCGATAAGTTTTAAGTTTTCGGTTAAATAAATACGTACATTGTTGTAAAACATTAAGTTACGGATGAGCATTTACTCGACAACTGAGAGTACGGTAAATGGTTTTTGTAAATGTTTAATGCGAAATGTTGTAGTAACTTCTGTAGTAAAACCTCAAATGGTGATTTAAGATTATATTTTATTTAGCGAAACTTATACGATAAAATATACTGATTTTATTATTGCATTGCGTCCATAAATTAACCGTTACTTGTGCATGAGATCAATCGTAAATTACTGATTTTAATTTGATGAAATTTATTATGGAAATATTTAATTCCGCTAAAATCATAAATATTGCAAATATGGCATTAGTTGTTTATTTTTTTGTTTTTTTTTTTATCCTACATTAAAAAGTACCTCAATTTATGGCAATGGATCTCCTTGGCTTTGAGAACCAAATTATAAATTCATTGTTGATGGAACTAGTACTAGTTCAGAGTTGTGGTTATTTCACTGATGTTTTTTTTTTTTTTGTCTGGGAAATAATAGACACTCTAATCTTAACTAATTTACATATTAAAAATTTATCTATCTTTCTTACTGTGTTTCCATATATATTTGACGAAAGATAAAGTGTCCTAATGGGTTCAACTAAAGTGAATAAGAGATATATTTTTTTTTCAATTACCATCGTAAATTATTTGAAAATAAATACTCGTACAAAAAATTGCACTTTCTACACATAACATTGTGTCTTTTCACTCTAGTTTTCCCTTGTCGTTCATGTCATTCTTTTGGTTATTGTTTCTGTTTATTTGGCACTACGTTCTCATATTTATTAATGTTTTGATTTTTTGTTTGTTTGTATACCCTACACTATGTTTAATACACTTAAAGTAACCCATTTGCCAGGAAATCAGGGAATCCAAAATTAATGGTGTATCTCGGCGGTGCCAACTTTTTCCGAGCAAAAAACGCAAAAAAGGCACCTCAAAAAGCGCTAGAAGGCGCTAAATTATAATGAAACGAAAAGCGCTAGTATTTTATGTTTATTTGTAAGTGGATATCAAAAAGTGTTTAAGTTTCTCCCTCATGGTTTTTTTTTTATATATTTGAAATGTAATAATTAATTTCACTTTTTTATTCTATATTGAATATGTATTAAAGAATTAACAGAAATATGTATTACAAAATTTTAAGAACTTCTTTACACTTGACACTCGACTTCAGCTAAACTTTTTTTTTCAATGCCTGGCTTTTGAAGTTGCATAATTCAATCCAAAATAATTGTTAACACAATTTTAATTTTAACACAATTTGATAAATGAAAAAATCCGTGTGAACAAAAAAAAGAAAAAGTGGCATCATCGAATTTCGAAGCAAGATGTTGTTGTTATTAACAATTAATTTTCAATTTCTTTCGTGTGTGCAAACGCAAATAAATTTATTTTAAAGATAAATTAAATAAAAATCATGCGAGCACTTGTGGAGGAAATTGGTGTTGTAGAATAACAACAACAAAATAACCAAAGAATTGATAGAAGACAATTGCGGGCTGCATCTATGGAAACCGCAATCAATGCGTGAATTGGGTTTCATTAAAGTTAACAAAAGTTAAAGTTGGGCTTTATTTGTGGTCTTCGAACTACAAGAACAATAAAATATTTATTTTTTTTTTATTTAAATTTTGTTTTATCAAGATCTACTTACATTTACTTGTAAACTCCCGTCTGTTTTGCAAGGGAAATTTTTTGAGCGAAAAAACCAAATTTAAGTGCATTGAGAATAACTACTTTTTTCCCATCGAATTTTTATCCGAAGGAATTTTTATTCATAATAGGGGAAAAGGGAGAAGTGAGAAATTTCATGTGGAATTTTTGTTTAGAATTGGGCTGTATATGAATACAGTTCAAATATGTAAAATTTTGTTTAACACGAAATTTGTTTGAAAAGCGCTAAAAGCGCCTAAAAAGTAAAACGGAAAGCTCCAACTCAACGCTTTTTTATAAAAGGCTGTAAATTGGAAAAATTCGCTTGTAGGGTCGTCAAAATGCTGGTATTTCTTGTTCGATGAATTGAGAAATATTTAAGATAATTATCCGTATCAAAATAATCAAAGACTTTTGGCTCTTTCGAGAGTATTTCAGAATAGAATCCTATTTTCAGAGCATATTTTGCTCGTTAAAGAATATTTTGTAATTAAAGCATATTTAAGCATATTTTCTTTTATTTTGCGCATTCACTTTTCAGTTTTCATACGCTTCACACCAGTGTGCAGGAGGTATATAAAAAAAATGTCATTCAATTTTTAATAATTAGAACAAAATATCTGCATCCTATTAAATATATACATATATATTTGATCCTTATAACAAGCAGATTTGATATGGGTATGTTCCTCTGGCCGTCATTGAAAATTACTAACACGCCCTCAACAGATCAGCTCTGTTGTTATTTTTTAGTGAAAATGATTGAAAATAAAAAAAACTCTTGAAAATTATGGTTTTTCTATGTTGCTTAGAGTAGCATAGCAACCAAACTAGAATAGTGTTTACCCAAGTTTGAGCAAAACATCAATATATTAGCTCAGAAGTATTTTTTAATTGCATCTACTCTTGCAAAATTCATTATTTTATGATTTTATATATTTTTTTTTGTTTTAAAGTAACCACGTTATTTTTAAACAAAAAAATAACAATAAAACGTCGGCTTAAACCCGCCGCCGATAATTGGTTAGCCCCTGATGCCTTGGACCTCATATTAGTTTAGGTATTGCCACACTTTTTTGTAAACTTTATGCTGAAATAAATACAAAAAATCGCCAATATGAAAGAAATAATAATTTTTATTATTGCTTCAAAAATGTATTATTTCCTTGATTCTGTTACTTAGATATATTTGTACTGATACTTAGACCAACTTCGTAATTTTGAACACATATAAACAAATCTCTCTGCAGATTAAAGAACATCAATTAACTCTGAATTGAAGTAGAATGCCTTGAAGCAATTCCGCTAATTTTTGAAACAAAAGAAAGGAATATATAATTTACACAGGCCGATACGTTGTAGACCCTAGGACCAGAGTATACTATTCTAAAAGTCTATGTCGCGCTGAATCCTGTAACAGAATTTCTGCATTATATCAGGATTTCGCGAAATCCTATCCTAAAATCCAAAATGGGCTATTTTTGTTACAGCTTTTTTTTACACAGAACTCGTTAAGACATCTGAAAGTAGTACTCTTCCCCTTCAATTTCCACTTTGAAATTTTTTATGATATCTTTGTATAACTTTTACAAAATAAAAAAATTAATAAAGCTTGAGGCATTAAAACCAAAGTAAACCCTTCTAAAGTTTTTATGGCGCTGAATCCGCGTTTTACCTTTGAATTGTTCGATCGCATTACTTCTACCCATAAACTTTGCCTTTTTTGGTTATAATTGCTGAAATAATTGTCGATGTTAATTAAATTCTGGGGTCAGATACTGATTTAGCGACCCAAATACCTTTAGTAAAGTATACTTTGCTCTCAGGGAGCAATTAGTATTTTTTTCTTTATTTTGTTTTTAATATGGAAACAAAGAATGTCATTCTAAGTAATTTCAACGGATGATTGATATTTTGTCCGAGAATATAAAAGATATCAGAAAAAAAAATCAGAAAAGTGTAATGACAGACAATACTTGGTAGAACTTTCAGATTCCTTAGTTTCGTAAAAAATAAATTTTCACGATGTCCGATATATAACCAATATTTTGTTCTTTGCGAATACTTATGTCATGGAGAAATTGTGAGTTCATATTCGAAATCGTCAGCGCCAAAAAACCTTAGACAAAGTGTGCTCTGGTCTTAGGGTCTGGACTTCGTAGTTTTATCATACTTTGTGGACATGTGTTCTGATTGATCATTTCTCAGAAACAATTTATAATTTTTCAAAAAAAAAAAAAATAATTAAAGTCTTTTCGAATATAACAGTTTTTCTGTTGCCCTGCTGTTCGCAATTATCTAATTCGCACTTTATCTTATTATAATAAACAGAATGACACAGCTTTTTTGGATTCGATTTAAAACTTATTCCCAATTATCAAATTATATATATATTTTTAATCGAACTTATTATTAAATAAGATAACTATTTTTTATTTATTTATTTTTAATTTCGGTGCAGAAAAAAATGTATTAATGTAAAAGGGTATCGCATGATCGTTTCAAACCGAACTTAAACTATATATATGTACTATATATATATATATATATATATATGTATATATATTTCTTTTTTGTTGGTACAAATCCACTGATATGAACGTGTCTAGTTTGCTAAAATAACAACAATCATTTTGTGAATTGTCAGCATTTATCATTGTGTTTTGTCGTTTTTCAAAGGGTCCTTCGTAAATTTACCCTTCAATAGCAACAATAACAACAACATCAGCTTCAGCATGTTGATGAAGTTTATTTATAAAGCCCTCGTAAATTGACATATCTTTCCAAATCATCTCCGTCAACAAAAGCCATATTAATTGTTCGTGAGTGTTGTAAGTGTGAGTGTTATTTTATGTGCATGTGAATAAATCAATGTTTTATGTGTATGTATATCCTTTGCTAGAATTTTATGTCTTGCACAAATTATGTTGCAAAATTTTGTTTTTGTATATTTTTTGTTGTTTAAATAATTTATTTTAAAACCTTAAAAAGTACTCAAGCAATTGTTGGCATAACTTTGTTTTTAATTTATTTTAAAACTTTATAACCAAAATCTTCTTAGCATAATCTTCTTAAAAATATGATCCATAATGGTTTGTTGTTCCATCACATTTAAGATGAGAGTTTTATGATGATTTTCACCATAGAAACGGTTATCTTCTCTTATGGATATTAAAACAAATTAAATAAAAAAAATTTATAATAACTTTGATTTAATAAATCTTTGTTTTAAATTTGAAACAGATGTCGCACCAGAAATAGTTAAATAAAAATATTTTATTTGGATTTAGTACATCCACATTTATTTCGTATTTAAAAAAAAAAATTTAAATTACGAACTCAGAACTTATAATAGAAAAAAATTTATTGCTTTTGTGTCGGCCTACACAATTAATTTTATATACCTACAACAACACTCTGCAGAGAATACATATAAGTTTGGCATTCCTTATAACAACTCGAGTTGATATAGCGATGTCCGTATGTCAGTCTGTCTGTTGAAATCACGCTCATTCCCAAATATGCTATTTATTTACCTGGGTAATATTAGGATAATATTGTTTATTATTAGTTCTAGCAGGTTGGCATTTAAAATGGAGTGAAGTGGGCTTCAGTGCACCCTCTGTAAAAAAAAATATCAAATAGTTAGTGTGTTTCTTGTAATATTTAGTTGAGTTAAACATAATTATTGTACAACAATATAGATACATCATTACAAACAAGTAAGAAAATTATAGTCGGTCCAGACCGACTATACGATACCCTATACCATGCGTTTAGAAACCCTATCTCTTAGGCCCAACTAACTGGACATTGAAAATAAGCAAAAACCAAATTTGAGTGGGATTTTTATTAATTTTTTTTGGCTGCAGATATGAAAAAGTTCATATCGGATGCTATATCTACAAAAGGACTAGGTCCAAAAATGGACCGATCCTGATCATGTTTGGTAAAGTCTCTTGTATTTTGCAAAAATATGTACAAACAAAATTTGAGAAGAATCAGTGCAATATTTTTGTTTTTTAATAGATTTAAGTGAAGATCGGGAAGCAGCTCTATATGGGGTCAAAGGGATCATTTTTGGACTACACATTAGTGGATGTAATGAACGCATACAAACCCAATTTGAGTAAGATCTATATGACAATTTGGATCTTATGGCAATTTATGTCGATTTCAATTTCAATAGCGTTCATCCCATGACCGATAAAAGTTTATATACCAAATTTCATCAAAATATATTCATATTTGCGACCTGCAGTTTGATTACAAGCTTTACATGGACACACAGACGGACGGACGGACGGACGGACATTGTTAAATCAACTCAGAAAGTGATTCTGATTCGATCGGTATAATTAAAGATGGGTCTAGGTCAAATATTTTTGGTTGTTACAAACAGCAGCACAAAGTCATTATACCCAAACCACATAGTGGTATAGGGTATAAAAATAAAAATAAAATGGTGAAAATATATTAACTGTACAACCAAGTACAACTACCATCAGTTATGTTAGTGGACGGACACAACCTTAAGTAACAATGTGGTTCGGTGATGTGTGAGCTTTATTGATAAATGGTAGATCATGGGTTCGTCGTCCGTGTGAGAAATCATATTTTTTAATTATTGTTTTTTTTTGTTATATCCTACACACCACTGTGCAGAGGGTATATATCAGTTTATCATTCCGTTTGTAACGCATATATTCCTTATAACAACTCAATATAGCGATGTCCGTCTGTCAGTTGAAATGACTTTCGTTCATTTCATTATTTCGAGACAGTTGGTATTGAATTTGGAGCCTCTAGTCCCAATACCCGAAGATAAAATTAGTGTTGACAACCTTGGTTATAATTTTGTATTTAGAACACCAATGGAGGACATAGAACGTTTGGCATAGCCGAAATTCACATTCTTATTTATTTAATACCACAAGTTATATACAGTAGGTGTCCTAAGTCTACGCTCTTTCTCATTAAAAACTTTTATTGCAAACAAATTTATTAAATTTATACAAAATGACATAATGTTTAATGTTAACTATTTCTTGAAGAAGAGTCCACTTCGAAGATGCAATTTTCACCTATGTATAATATATAAAATATATCGGAACCTTTTGTCAAAAAATATGTATTAATTATCAAAAGTCTACGCTCCAAAATTAAATCTCTTTGTACTTTAGAAGTGTGCGATCATTAATAATCATTTGAGTCTAGTTTGGGCAGAATACATATTGATAAAATGGTTAAAACTCATGTTGTTGAAATTAGTACAGCTTCTTCCAAGTTTCAAGTGAGGGATCAAAAAAGAGAAAAATAATAAATGTGGCTGAACGAAAACTTATTGTAAAACTTTGGGAAGATGGTCAAAATTATCGACAAATGGTAAAAACTGTTGGAGGAGCGTGGACATCTGTAAGAACAGTAGTTCAAAACTTAACTGATAGAGAATCTCGATGTTTTGTGTCCCCTTAATGAAAACTAGAGATTCCAGCGCTCGAAATTCGAGTGCAATTTCTAGGCAGCTTTAATTTTCAACTTATCCAATTCCCAAACCAACACTTTTATGGTTTATTATTATTGTGAATGAAGACAACCAACTCATTAAAAAACACATTAACAAACTAAATAAAACACACATAGCATATGTATAATTTTATGTATGTGTTAGTAGCAACTTTAAATGCAATTTACTCAAAATAAGGGAAAAAATTAAAAAATCTTTAAATCTGCAAAACGGCTACGATTTTACGATTTACGATGATGTCGAGTTGAGTGTTATTCCCTCCTGCACTGCGACCAAGTAGATCTATTGTGCACCCTCTTTCAGATTCTTTTTCTCTCCTGTTTTATTAGTTCATTACAGCATTTAGGAACTTGATGATATCCTTCACAGCCAATGTTTTGTATGCCTCCTCCCTTAGATATGCAAACGCTGGACATTTTGCCAGTATATGTTCCATGGTTTCATCATCCTCCAGGCAGTATCTGCACGTTTCATTTTCAGCCAAATGCATTTTCTGTGAGTGCCCCACAGAGAAGTCTTAGATTAGATCTGTTCAATATTAGGGCATCCCTGCCCCTTTTTTCGATTCGATGCAAAACGGCTTAAAATAAACACCTTTCAAATAATATACGTTTGGTCAAAATCGGGATAAAACGGTACAACAAAACATCGGTCACAAGAAATAGCCTAGCCTATTAATATTATAGATTTCTAAAACAACTGCACTCCGAATAGTGGCAGATATAAAACAAAATTGTAACAATACCATTAGTGTATCAACAGCAAGAAGAATTTTAACAAAAGCTGGTTACCGTGGCCGTATAGCCCGCAAAAACCCGTTCATCTGGTTGGTCAACCGAAAAAACGTATTGCAAATAAATACGTAAATATGCCTCCAGAGCTTTCGAAAAAATAACTTTTTTAGAAGAAAACAAATTTTGCATTTTCGGTATCAAGGGAAGACAAATTGTATGAAGAAAGCCAAGTACCGCCCTTATTAGAGAAAATTTGTTGCCAACTGTAAAGCATGGTGAAGGAGGAGTGCTGATATGGGGAGTTATGGCAGCTGGAGGAGTGGGTAATTTTGAATTTATCAATTCAACGATGGACAAATATGCCTACTTATATATACTGAAAAGGAATCTAAAGCACAGTGCTGAAAAACTGGGGGTTTCTAGCGAGTATTAATGCCAACAAGACAACAACCCAAAGCATACAGTAGAAGTTTGTTTGTTGTTTCGTTCCGCTGTTCGATTTTTTTCAAAAAATAATTAATGTATGAAAAAGGTAGAATTTCACGTCAGTTTTGATACAAATGTTAAGTCTCATCTATCACCAATTAAAAGAAAGTATTACCCCATGACCACCCCCTCTTTCTGCAACCCTTATTTTTACATACTTTTTGCATTAATTTTTAAGAATAATAAAAATAATTAAAAGAATAATCATGAGGAATTATTGCCAATATAGGTGGATATGTAACTATTTTATACAAAATTTTACACATGTGTTACATATACATGCATGACCTCACATATGAGTAAAATGTTCCAAATTTCGAATGCTGGCGCTTATCCTAAAGTTACTAATTGGCGAGTAAACTTGACTGACGTTTCTCATTTTTTTTATTATATTTGACACGCGGTATATGTATGTGAAAATACGCTTCTTCATTATCTTTTTTTATCTTACGCTTTTTTTTCAAATAATAACAGTATCTATGTATATAATATAATTTTTTACTAACTTTTATAATTAGCACTTGATTCGAAAGTAATGAAATAAATTAATTAAATAGCAAATAAACCAAGTGTTTCATTTATAGGATAAGCGCCAATGTTAGAAATTCCGAACAGGCTTTTCCGGAAAATCGGAAAATCTTTTGGACCAGATTTTTGAATTCAGCGGTTCCTAATCACCCTAAAAATTGAATGTCGCAACGAAATGGGTTAAACTTTGGCTCCAATATAATGTGCCAAGGATGTAACTTACTCCTCCACAATCAACTGATATAAATCCAATAGAGCACTTATGGGCATTACTGGAAAGAATAATCCATCAGCACAATATAACAAGTAAGACAATGCTGAAGGGCGTAATACAGCAAGGGTGAGAGATTTCGGCTGAAGAGACTACGAACCTGGTTAACTTCATGCGAAACAGGCTCAGAGAGATTCTTAAGTTTCGTAACTATCCCACCCGATTCTAAGTTATAGTTTATTTTTTAATTTTAATTACTTTATTATATTTTATTTCTTATGAGCGTAGACTTTTCGCGTTAAAATTTTTAAAGTTATTTTCTTTGTTTTTATAAAAATTATTAATAATTGCGTATTAAATGATCTCTAATTATAAAGTCCCTGAAGTACAATATTTTGTAAATAAAACAAGTATATAAATTTTGTACAAATTTTTTATTCCAATTTGCAGATTGGTTTAAGCATTTTAAGTTTGTATAGCAAAGTGTGTTCATTCAATAGAATCGAACTTAATTTATATTCTAAAAATGCTTAGATACGAATTCTATATAAAATGGAAAGTATAGCAACGGACAGAACATCTTTCGCTAGATTTATAAGTTCGACACCAAAAGGCTTGACTGTTACAGTGGATGGTATAGCAGCTCGACTGCAAACATCTAGCATATGGTACTGTAATTACTACATACACTGTACAAACAGTGCAAACAGTGTTGATCGCTTTATTATTTTGTGTTTAATGCGATCTTTTCATATTTAAATAACCAAAATTGTTATTGTGGGTAATAACGAATATGATTCATGCTACAATTCAATTCAATAAAAATTTATTTTTTTTACACGAGTGAGCGTAGACTTATGTCACCTAGTGTATATATTTTTTCATATTTGCACGCCACAAGTTAATAACAAAAGCACTAAATTTTGGTTTATGTTTATTTTCTATATGCAGTTATTGCCTCAGATAAGTTGGATCCAAGACCATCTCTCAATACGCATTGTTTAGAGAATTGTATATTGTATGTGCTTAAGAATATGTAATGAAAAATAATAGTTTCAGTTTGAAAAAACAAACGTTTATTAATTTCATAATTTGGGGACTCAAGAATAACGAAAAATATTAAGATTCAAGATGTAGGATGATTTAGGCTATTAAAGTTGTTTTAAAGTTGCAGCTAATGAACCTCGTATGTAGTAATGGTGATTAGGCGAGTATGTTGACGCAGAGGCACTGTTCATTGTTATAAAATTTAAAAATACTTAAATTATACTCCCACTCGCGGTTATAACATAATCTAAATTTATGTAAAATTTCAATTAATAACGAACCAAATTCATTCATTTTCGACTGAGGTACGGAAATCTCTATATTTAGACAGAACAAAATACATAATGAAATACCTATAGATGGGCAGAATGTGTTGAACACGGGAAAGTTGTTCCTTTGTATTACATCGATTCGTACGACAAAGAAGTCAAATATCGGCTTCAAAGGCCATACAAAAGGGCAAACGAACTTATTTTAGGAAGAAACCTGATTCGAGAATAACTACTAGACAGAAACTCGTGCGGGAGGACTTTTAAAATAAATGACCTTGTGTACATCGACAATTCGACAGGCCACGAATTAGACAATCTGTACAAGGGACCTTTCAAGATTATAGATATAGACAAGACTAACAACTGTACGGTATAAATAACCGATAGCAAAGCCATCAAAATCCATAAGGACAGTATTAGAATTTGAATGGCACCTAGGTACTGACGACCCCATAAGTTACCATGACCATACAAACAAAAATATACATTTTTTTAATTTAAATTAAATAAATAAAAACAATATTTTAATATTAATAGGCTGGGCGATTCCTTGTGAGCGATGTTTTGTTCTAGTAAGTTCATTATCGAGATTAGCTCTAAGTATGTACATAAAATGCTACGACAAAAGGAGAACTATTCAAATGAATCACGACAGGAGTACCTGTCATAATCGCATATGCAATTGATAGTGTCATGAACAACTCTGTTGAAAACTTATCCTTCACGGAACCAGAAACTTCAACGATTTACAAAGCGAATTGTTGGAATACGGGAAGATAAAGACTTCAAAGAGGACTCAATTTTCATGAAGTGTACTACAAAAACAATCTTCTTCTTCACTCAGTCAAAGAAAAATTAAACGTGACACTTGCGGCAAAGGAGGTCATGGCTCTTGGAATTGCCCTAACGTGAATAAAGGGCGAAAATATTTAAAATGCTATCAATTTAACCATACTTCTGCTGCATGAAAAAATGCCTCCGTTAAGAGCAAGAATGTAGTAAATATGAATTCAATTGACTCATTAGTGATTATTCAAATTCGCGAAGACAATTACGAGGCTTTGGTGCATACAGGAAGCTGCATCAATCTGATAATAAAGGACATTTATGGATAAGGGTCTAAAAGGACGACTGCAAATATTTGGTGCATCACGAACCCACAGTTGTAGGTAACAAGGTGGTGCTGCAAAATCTGGCTTAAATATCAATTGGCAGAAATTCCACTTTTTAAAGAAAACGGTCACATAATCTCTAACTCAAAAATGTTCCTCTCTGCAAAACAGGTGAATGCTGTTAAGAAATTTCCTGAATCAAAGATGAATAAAGATTTGCAAAATTTTGGAAAGGAATATTCTAGCAAATTTAAAAAAAAAATGGCCCCTGGAAGTAAACTTCAGCGGGATAATGATCCTAAGTACAAGTGCTAGTTTTGGAATGGCCTCCGCAATTCCCCGATGTCCCCCACAGAAAACCTATGAGAGCTTGTAGATCAGGTAGTTAAGAAAAAAAACTATGTGAGTCCGATCACAGGGGAGATGTGTAAACATCTATTTACACATCAATTAAAATCAAACAGTAAGCGCCATCTATGTATAGCAACCAACTGCTATGGTTGGATTTGTTTGCTATACATTCATGGTGCTTTCTGTTGGTTGTTGAATAAGCTAAATAAATTTAAATCATAGTCTTTTCACCAGTACACTTACATATACTCACACCAATTTTCCCTTATGCTGTTTTTGTGATTGTATTGTGAAATAGATTTTTACCTAGCAGAAATTGTAAAATTAGTATGGTAAACTGCCCTAATCAGGAAATGTCCCTAAACGCTTCCATGCCATCTAGATTAAATGTGGTAATACCAAAAAAATGGACAAATAATAATAGTTTTAGGACAAATTTAAGAATAAGTATTAATTTAATTTTAAAAACATTTTTTAATTCCAAATAATTACATATCACATTTAAAAGTTTCGAGTGCAATGCATGTACAATGTTTAAACCTTTTGTAAGACCATTCAGTTATATTAATTAGAAGATTTTTTTCTTACGCTGTGAATGCACGAGTAACACTAGAATAAAATTGTTAATTTTATTATTTTGTATTAAATGCAAAGCAATGTAGTAAAAGTTTTTCCTATTTCACATTATTTTTATATCTTCGCTTAAGATAATGTTAATGCACTTGTTCGTTCTTTCTGTACTACGGTACAGTATGGTAAAGTACGTCGTACATGCACACATCTGTATATCTGCGCATTACACATTACAATTCAGGTCAGTAAGTCATTACAAAAGTTTCATACATTACATTTTCGTTGTATTTATAAGGATGATAATGTACCAAATGTTTATACTCGTACGTTTACGTGCATCTACTTGGTACAAGAATCGTTGAAGTGTAAGAATTTATGGTTAAAGTTATTTTTTTATATTCTTTGTTTTTATTAAATCATATTTTGAGTTTATCCTAAGAATATGATGTATGGAACAGAATAATCTTCATCATTCTGCTTACAACACACAAAAAAAATGCAAAAGTTTTTTGTTCTTTGCTCATTTTTTGGATAGATTAAGGGTAAAATATAATTTAAAAAAAAAAAACTGGACAATAGAGATATATTGTTTAACTCAAAAATGGCCTAAAACAGTGCTCTGACTTGCTGTTCTGTAACTCTTAAAATAATACTTAACATTGAATTTACCGAACCCGTCAATTTGACGGATTCAAAATTTCATTCTTTGAAATAAAGAAAAATTACAATAAAGTGTTTTTTTTATTTTTGTAAATTATTGATTTATTGTTTTAAACGTATATTCCATTTCATTTTCCGTTTGACAACCTATGTTCCAAAATTCGTACAGTGGGTGTCAGTTTATTTAATGCAGGTCAAAAATTCAACTTTATCGATACCGAAAAAATAAAAACGCCATTTAAAAGAGCGTACTTTTTTATTCAAAAATGATATTTCTTATATATCACAGTTTGTTTTGTTGATTTTATATAAAAACTATATTTCTGCATTGAGCAACTTCTTTGGTGCAGTCAACTTTTAACGATGTTGATACCGTTGGCCGAGCTATAGTAGGTTTCTTTATTGAATTTATAAATCCTAGCAGATACCAGCCCTCGAAATTTGAGTGCAAATTCTACGAAATTTTATTTTTTTTATTAAATAAAGACCCTAAATTTACTCAAAATTAAAGAAAAAGTTTAAAAATCTGCAAATCTGCAAAACGGCTAAAAAGAAATACCTTTTAAATAATATACGTTTGGTCAAAATCGGGATAAAATGGTAGAACAGAACATCGGTCACAAGAAATCGCCTAGCCTATTAATATTATAGATGTCATTTCGCGAAAAAATAAATATTCTTAAATAAACATTCGAAAACGAACTCACTTATACGAGTGTATGTGAGATAGACGCAGGTTCAAACCTCACGGCTAAGTAGAAAAATTTTATATAGCAACAATCTATTCAAATATAACAATTATCACAATGTTCAATAAAATCACAGATGAATACAGTGGGTTATGAATTTTAGAAATATATGCTTTCTTCTTCTCTACCACGCATCCTTGGAACGCACTTTTCGTTTTATTTCTAAAACTTTAAATATGGGCCGACGAACAACTATTAAGCAACGGGAGTTGGTAATCCACCACTGTAAAGAATTGAAGTCAGCGTGAAATTGCTGAACAAGTGAGAGAAATAGAGTGAAAGACAAGGTTAGAAAGGGACCAAATAAAATTATTACTACGAACGACGAGAGGTGGATCATAAAGACATTTTATGAAAACCCCAAGTTATCGGCAAAAAAAATTCACTTCTCCTAGCAAGGCTTGTAGTGGCACTAAACAAGTCCTAAATAAAACAAAAAAAAATAAAATATGCCGGTTAAATTTCGAAAAAAATACTTTTTAAACGATTCCAAATTTTGGACCATTCTCATATTTTCCTATGAATCGAAATTTAACATATTTGTCTCGGACGGAAGGACGATGGTGTGGAGGAAGCTCAATACATAGCTTGAGTTAAAAAATTTGAGTGCGACTGTAAAACACGGCGATGGCAATGTCAGGATTTGGGCTTGCAAGAAGCATCAGGAGTTCGAAAATTAGTTTCCTTCGAAAGGAACATGGATAAAATTATATACCTAAGTATTCTAAAATAAAACTTGTTACGGAATGCTGCTAAACTGGGTGTGCGCCGCAACTTTCGTTTCTACCAGGACAATGACCACAAATATAAATCGGAAGTGGTGCAGACATGGCTTTTATGGAACCACCGGCGCAGTCTCCTGACTTGAACTTATAGCGGAAAAAGGCGCATTTTCATAATTTTTTTACTTATTTCATATACACGTTATAGTATAACATTTGAAGAATCTTTGAAAACATTTTCAATTAAAACAAGTAAGAAAATTATAGTCGGTCTAGACTGCGTTTAGGGACCCTATCTCTTAGACCCAACTAACTGGATATAGAAAATAAGCATAAACCAAATTTGAGTGGGATTTTTATTATTTTTTTGGCTGCAGATATGAAAAAGTTCATATCGGATGCTATATCTATATGGGGACTAGGCCCAAAAATGGACCGATCCTAGCCATGTTTGGTAAAGTCTCTTGTATTTTGCAAAAATATATACAAACAAAATTTGAGAAGAATCAGTGCAATATTTTTGTTTTTTGATAGACTTAAGTGAAGATCGGGAATCAGCTCTATATGGTCCCTATAGGGATCATTTTTAGAATACTCATTAATGCATATAAACCCAATTTGACTAAGATCTATATGACAATTTCGATCTTATGGCAATTTATGTCAATTTCATTGGGGTCATTTGTATGGGGGCTAGGTCTGAACATGGACCGATTCTCACCAATTTCAATAGCGTTCATCTTATGGCCGGTGGAAGCTTATGTACCAATTTTCATCAAAATATGGTCATATTTGCGACCTGCAGTTTGATTTCAAGGTTTACATGGACACACAGATGGACGGACGGACATTGTTAAATCGAATCAGATAGTGATTCTGATTCGATCGGTATAATAAAAGATGGGTCTAGGTCAAATATTTTTGGTAGTTACAAACAGCAGCACAAAGTCATTATACCCAAACCACATAGTGGTATAGGGTATAAATAGGGTATAAATAGTGAAAAACACTATTTTTACTACAAAATTTCGGTGAATTTGTTGTTAAAAAGTGGGGAAGAAAATGGAAATTAAAAAAAACTCTTCGTGGTTATGTGATTTTTGTGTGTATAATTTCAAAAGAATCGGTCAAGTATATTTTGAATTGTGATGTTCACGGACTTCAAACATGTTATTTCCGATAAAATCGATTTAAAGTTTTTTAAAAACTGATTTAATTACGATATACCGCATGAGGACGGTCGCTTGAAACGCTGTAACTTCTTTAGTTTTGATCCGATTTACTTGACACATCACTCTCGACATGTTATACATTCATTATACAGACGTCAACAAAAGTTGATGTACCCAAAGTATGCCCAACAAACTTGGTAAATTAGGATTCAGGTTTTATTTGATAGAAGATGTCAACAGTAAATATTTTATAAATGGCTTTCCGTTCCTATGTAAAGATGATACCCGTCAAGGATCCTTATCTCTCAGCGAGCTTATAGTAGTGAAACTGACAGAACCATATTTAGGCAGGGACATGAGTTGCAAAAAAGAACTACGAACACTAACAGAAAGGAAATGCCAAAATCAAATCTGCATCTTACATTCTTTTTTTTATAAAAGCAAACCCCAAACAAAGTTTTTCTATTGCGTTTCAAATTTAAATCTGTTAAAACTGCAAAAAATATATAAAACGTCTGTCAGAAACTGTGAAATTTTATAATAGAACCAAATCTGATTTCGATGTTGTCGATTAATTGGCAAGAAAAGTCAGTGTCAAAACAGGGTCTCGCAGATGGCCTCTCCAAGCGTTTTACAACATCTCGGGGGTGATATTCAAGAAAATTGAAGGGGCAAATATCGAGAAACAAGTAAGAAAATTGTAGACGGTCCAGACTAAGTGCCTTAGGTCCAACTAATTGGATATAGAAAATAAGCATAAACTAAAGTGAGTGGCATTTTTATTAATTTTTTTTCCTTTCAATATGAAAAAGTTCATATCGGATGCTATATTTATATGAAGACTAGATCGAAAGATTAACCGACCCTGACCTATTTTTTTTTTTGCAAAAATTTATACAAACGAAATTTGATAAACATATGTTCAATATTTTTGTTTTTTGATAGATTTAAGTGAAGACCGGGATTCACCTTCATATGGGGTCTATGACTAAGAATTGTCCTATAGGGTTTATTTTTGGACTACTGATAAATGGAAGTAATAAACAACAACCCCAATTTTATCCTGATCTATATGATAACTTGGATATTATGGCAACGTAAATTGATCTCATATGGATCATTTATATAGGGACTAGGTCTGAACATGCGTCTGAAAATTGATATTTTTTTCACTACTTTTAATAGTATTAGCTAAAAACTAACGAAACATTATCGGAACATAGCCTCCCTGAATTGGTCCAAGAAAACATGCTACTCTAACCCACTGTGCTTAGCAGTAAATGACAACAATCTTTTACCCCAACAAACAATAACGCGCTTATCAACGCAGCGCAAACAACAAATTTAAATAAATTGACGTAAAAATTGTCTAACCAGTTTAACATATAATAGTTAAACAAATTACCCGCTTTGGAAAGCCATAAAAAAGCAGACCACTTATTTACAAGTCCCCCATCTTAAACGATAATGCTACTTAAGCAAAAACGCAATTCTGAAAAAGTCAATAGCACATCTATGTATACAGGTATAGCCCAGCACTCGAAATTCGAGTGCAAATTCTAGGAAATATTTTTTCATTAAATTTTTTTCTTCCAATGTTTTTTTAATCTACATATATAAAAAATGTATGAATATTTAAATGAGCCTAAAGGTTGTTAATCGATTTTAGCAATTCACAATTCAACACAGAGCGTCTGATATATAATTTAAATCAGTCGCATTAACAGGGTGTAACGAATTATTATAAATATTTTATTTTATTTAATTTAATATATTTTTAAGACAGACTAAACACAAATTTTATCATTCTCAGCTTCTCCTCCATATGAACTATAACTATGCCAATTTTCACACTCCTCCATGCCCGCATATTGCTTAAAAAGGGAACTAAAAATTTACCTTCACTTATTAATATATAGATTATTAGGAAATAAATGCATGATCTTTAGTAACTCTGATGAATATAACCCATATTTCAACAACATAATCAGTGAATCTAGCACAAGCACTGGGGATGACAGCATTGATAAGGTAGTGTTGATGTAATTAATGAAATAATTAATTCTTAAAGTTAAACAATCTACTGCTATGATCTTGTTAGTGCTCAACTGCTTAAAAATTTGCCTTAAATTTGCATTAAAAATCCAATATGTGTCCAGTTGTTGGAAGGTAGCTAAAGTTATAATGACACCAACTATGGAAAAACTGTTGAACAAAATGATGGTCATGGTCTTAAGGGCGAATAATTCTTATACCGAACGTGTGTATTAGGTTATTATAGTAAAACCCCCAAATCGTTTTGTCCTGTGCGGGCGCAATAAAATTTTATGGCCGTTTCAAGTTTTAGTTTCTTCGTCAACACTGTATTGAATTATATTTTAACCCTATATCTGCAATTTCTGCATGGTAGGACTGGCATAGGTTTCTATGATGAAGACCGTTCCAATGGCATATACCTACGCATTCCGGACCACAACTCTGTCTTTCAGGCCGAAGTGGTCGCGATAGCGGAATGCATAAGATCTATTGACGCGCGGGCAATCCCAAGCCCCGGAGACGTGAAAATATTTTCGGACAGTCTAACAGCTATCATGGCGATATACTCAGACAAAAATAGATCAAGGACTGTCCTCAGATGTAAGGAGGAAATTACAAACTTCACTACAAGGGGTAGACTTGAAATCGTTTGGATCCCAGGACATAGGGGTATAATGGGAAACGAGATTGCAGACGAACTGGCCGGGACGGTTCTTTCCTGGAGGGAGTCAATTTGGAAAACCCAATACCTTTCCAGTCTCTCAAATTGAATCTCACGGAATGGGCAACCAGTTCACATTGGAAGGAAACTGGCGTGGGTAAGGCTACGAAGATACTATGGGGCTCTCCAAACACTTCGAAGACTAAGGACATCCTTAGTCTAAATAGAAGGGAACTGAGTACGATTATTGGCATCCTCACTAGGCACTCTGAACTGAGGGCTCATCTATACCGTATAGGACGGACGGAATCGGCCACATGCAGAGCTTGTGGAGAGGATGACGAGACCCTAGAACACTATCTTTGTTACTGTCCTGCATTTGCGGGAACAAGGGTCAGACATTTATCCAACGATATCATACCAGGCCTAGCGGCTATTAGGGGTATACTCTGGAAAACACTCAGTAAATATGCTGTCGAGACCGAATTCCTAAGTTAAATAAGAGGTAGATAACAGGATGAGCACGAGGATGTAGAGCGCACAACAAGCCGACTTTCTGGCTTAGGTGTAGATCCGGGTAAAACGGATATGAGCTATGTGTATGCATGGCTCCTCTTTTTCAACCTAACCTATCCTAACCTATATCTGCAATTTTCGTCTGCCATTTAAGTCCCTTCTTCAATAAATACAAAAAACAAAATATCCTGAAGCGTGAGTTAAATGGGTTAAAATATTCTGTGAATATGTTCTGCGGAAGATCTTACTAGGAGGTGTCGACGACAAGAACGTCATCAGGTTATGAAAATCAGAATTTTCATTTATCACGTCCAGACCAGTCCCTTAACAATGTTAGGTAATTTTTTCTAAATTTATGTTTTTGCGCCTAATATAATATTTTAAATTTTATAATTTTTTATTTAATATTTTAACGTATTTTTCCTGGTAATTATCATTTTCTTTTTTAAATGTTTTTAATTTAGAGATTTATTTTTATTAGCAGATTCCATCCCTCGAAATTCGAGCGCAAATTCTAGGAAATCTTATTTTTTTCATTAAATATATACCCTAAAAGTATGCTAATCAATTATAGCCAATTCACAAATCAATACAAAAAATAAACTCATTTTTATTACAAACACATTAACAAATTTAATAACCACACACATGGAATATGTATAATTTTATGTATGTGTTAGTAGCAACTTTAAATGGATTTTACTCAAAAAACATTTAAAAATCTGTAAATCTGCAAAACGGCTGGAAAGAAATACCTTTCAAATAATATATGTTTGGTCAAAATCGGGATAAAATGGTAGATCAAAACATCAAACACAAGAAATCGCCTAGCCTATTAATATTATAGATATACGAGTAGCTTTCGAATTTCGATTGTTTTCAATAACGATTAAATTATTCATTTATTTTATTCATCACTATCATCAGTAACTGAATCACAAACAATATCTAACTGGGATCCTTCGTCTTCTTCATTATCTTTTTCCTGTAATATGTGCTTACTCCACCAGCATATTTCTCCAAGTATGGTCCTGGCAAATTTGTTCCTTTATATTAGTAAGTTTTTGCTATTTAAGTGAAAAAATTGTCATATTACCTCATTTCAAAGGGCTATCGACTTGTTGGTAAGGGTCGCCTTGCTCATCCGATTAATATTTAAACCAATTATGGAAAATGCTGTTAACATATTTTTGACTAGAATTTTGTACATTGGGGAACTGTTTTGCCATCATCATTAGTTAAACCATTAGAAAAAGTCCTGAAACAAAAAACAAAAAACTATTACTATCGATTTAGTTTTATTACTATGGTACCAAGGGGTTCCGAGGCATGTTGGCCGTCTTAAAATTACTTGTTTCCCTTTTCTTCCAATCGTGATATGAATATTTGTCCCCAGTATACCGTGTATATCAATCACAAATAAAACGCATACGCTTGATTTATCCACTTTGAAGACCGGAAAGAAAGCGGTCACCTTTAGGTCGCAGCATATGCGCCACTTGTGCTTATTGTAATCAACCATATTAAGTATGGTTTCCAATGGTTTCATCGAGTCCTAAACATCACTACCGTCAAGCCAGAAATACAAACTACGTCAATTGCACTCGAATGATGAAATACTGTGTACTTCTGGTCTGACCAATAGACTGAACCGCACTTAACCTCACGATCAGCTGGGCCTTAGATAAGCAGATGTGCCTCAGAATAATGAATCATTAATCCCAACGCAAGCTTTAAAAAACTACAGGTTAATCACTGAAGGGTAATTCCATGCAAAGGTCAATCTTAAGTCCAATTTTATAATATTAATTTAAATAATTTTTATTGATACCATTTCAAAAAAAAGGGTATGAAAATATGCCAATAGTTTGTTAGACGTATTTTTCAATATTTTTATAGCCCCTATTTTTCCAGTAAGGAAGGAAGAGTGTAATTAAGTAATTTTAAAAATGAAGGCATTGTCATGTCTGTCATAATTCATGTTTTTTTTAAACTTTATTAATAAACTAGCTCTTATATTAACTATAAATAACTGTTTCTTATTTCTCATACAAAAAATTTCTGAGCTTTTCTGTCTTTTACAAACATCCTCTAAAATGATGTCTGTTTGTTGTCATGTATGCCACGACTGCTTTTTGCCCCCAATTAGTAATGAAAATAACACTTTCTCACTTTTTCTAAATATATTGATCAGGTCCGTCTGCATAATTTTGTATATTTATGAACAATGTAAAACTTTTAATGTATAATATCGGATTAGAAAGATCAACTCATATCTGTCACAATAGAATTAGCATGTAGAGACTAGTTTGAGTATTATTTAGAAAAGAAAACCTACATTCAAAAAATCCAATATTAATATCTATGATGTGTATAAAATAAGACAAATGTAACAAAATAACACACTCTTATGTTAAAAAGCAGCATCAAACAAAAAAGGTTAAATATTTAGCGACAACAAGTAAAAAAACTACATTTAAAAAAAAAACTATGGGAGACCGATCACAGAGTAGATGTGTAAACATCTATTTATACTTAAATTAAAATCAAACAGTAAGCACCATCTATGTATAGCAAGCAAGTGCTATGGTTGTTATACTTGATAGTTGCAGTTGTTTGCTATACATTCATGGCGCTTTCTGTTGGTTGTTGAATCAGCTAAATAAATTTAAATCATAATCTTTACACCAATACACTTACATATACCTCACACCGATTTTCTCTTACGCTGTTTTTGTGATTGTATTGTGAAATAGATTATTACCCCCCTGAGCGCATAGATGTTTAAACATCAAAAATTATGCAACATTCGGTAGCTCAGAGCAATTTTTTATTTATCAATATTTAGTTGCATAACCATATAACTGCGTCACATCAAAGAAATCGTTTCTTCGACTGGAATGAAAATTTGTCGATTAGACAAAGAAGTCATAATTTTTTATAGTCTGTTGTAAATCAGTATTCCCACTGTCGATATTTACATCTATCGATGACTGTCAACATATTTTTCGTATTCTGTAAGAAAATTTGATAACGACATTGAATTTTTTTAGTGATTTTTTTTTCAAAATAAAATAAAAATGGAAGATCAGAAAATAAAGATAACACACTTAAGCCAATTTAAAGAACTGGTGGAAGAATTGAAATAAATCTCCCACTTGCAGAAGGAATTCGCAGGGGCAATGCTCCAAATAATTTTAAGGAACAGTGGGGAAGTGTTTCCAAAGTGTTAAATACTCTTGGCCCACCGAAAAGATCTGGTGATGTGTGGCAGACAGTACAGTAAATTTATCGTGTTTTACAAAAATATGTTGTTGCATGGCAGCTCTTTGAGGAATAATTATTTAACAGACCTCGCTTTTAAAATGAGATGCCGCTTTGTTAAGCATAAGATAGCTTTCAAACCTTTCAAAGAAATAACAAAATACATTTCTCGCTAATTGAGAACTTTGATTTTAATTTATATATCTTAAATTTCTGCCTGAGAAATCTTCTTCGCACTGTTTTTATTTTCTTCATTATTCGATTCAGATATATAATCGAGAAAGAAACATTTTTATACCCTATACCACTATGTGGTTTGGGTATAATGACTTTGTGCTGCTGTTTGTAACAACCAAAAATATTTGACCTAGACCCATCTTTAATTATACCGATCGAATCAGAATCACTTTCTGAGTTGATTTAACAATGTCCGTCCGTCCGTCCGTCTGTGTGTCCGTGTAAACCTTGTAATCAAACTGCAGGTCGCAAATATGAATATATTTTGATGAAATTTGGTATATAAGCTTTTCTCTGCCATGCGATGAACGCTATTGAAATTGGTGAGAATCGGTCCATGTTCAGACCTAGCCCCCATACAAATTACCCAAATGAAATCGACATAAATTGCCATAAGATCCAAATTGTCATATAGATCTTACTCAAATTGGGTTTGTATGCATTCATTACATCCACTAATGAGTAGTCCAAAAATTATGCCATTGACCCCATATAGAGCTGCTTCCCGATCTTCACTTAAATCTATTAAAATACAAAAATATTGCACTGATTCTTCTCAAATTTTGTTTGTATTTATTTTTGCAAAATACAAGAGACTTTACCAAACATGATCAGGATCGCTCCATTTTTGGACCTCGTCCCTATATAGATATAGCATCCGATATGAACTTTTTCATATCTGCAGCCAAAAAATTAATAAAAATCCCACTCAAATTTGGTTTTTGCTCATTTTCTATGTCCAGTTAGTTGGGCCTAAGAGGGTTTCTAAACGCATGGTATAGGGTATCGTATAGTCGGTCTAGACCGACTATAATTTTCTTACTTGTTTTTAATATATTAGGGTGGCAGCGGTTTGTATGAAAAAAATTTTTTGGTCGAATTTTTAGGTGTGCGGGTCGGTTTATTGTGACACTGGATTTAAAACTTTAGTGCGCAAAATTTGAGCCAAATCGGAGAATGGTTTGTGGACGCGCATTGGGCTCAAAGTTCAAATATGCATTTATATGTAAAAATTATCAAAAAAAATCATTTTTCACAAAAATTTTAATATTAATAATTGTGTTTTAATTAATTAATGAACCATAATCTTTAGTAAATTATCTTTCTAATAAAACAACAAAATCTATTATCGGTTAAAAAACATCCAAGTAATATCAAGTTCCCCAGGCAATAAATGCGCCGCGGACCACTTGATTAAGAAAATCGAGCTCACATTTTCAAAGACAGTGACATAATCTACAACAACAACATTTTTGCATTCTCCTAATCCCAAAATGATATTATGTAAAGTATTTTGCATCTCGTGTATTGTTACGTCGTTCTAATATAATATCAAATCGGTACGTATTTTTTAGCACAATTCCAAATCTCCAATTTTACTTTTTCAAAAATTTTGTTCAAAAAATTTACCAAATCAACGATTGGGCTTTAAAATCTTATTAACAAAATATATGTGATTAAAAATTCCAAATATTGTAGGTATCTTGTTCTTAATTTGGCGAGGGCAGCGTTTTTATTTCAGCGGATTTGAAGAAAAATTTGATTTTTCATACTTTTTCAACTTTTAGGCTACATCTTTTTGGTGTTTTCATATTTTTAATATCTTTTATCAAAATATTACTACTTGATATAAGTTCTTAGTCTTGTAAATTAAGGTTAAATTGAAACACTATAAACTGTCCCTCTTTAAGGTCAAAGGTCAAATTTAAGGAGATTTAGATTTTTATAAAACAAAATATCAAAACAATATATATTTGTGGAAGGATTTCGGTAAGACTTGTTGCAAATATTTAAATAACTCTAAGAAATAATATTCTGGACTTATTTTCTGAAATTAACCCATGGGGTTCTCGTTTTTTTTTTTTTTTTTATATTAAGCCTTAAGTACTTATAGGTCAATATCAGAGTGTTATAAAAAACTAAAAATCTGAACTTAAATAAAAGGGTATTAAAATGTTAGTTCTAAATAATATTATGCTAAACTTGTATTTTTGTGCCATTTGTTAATTTTTTTATTTTTTTTTTTTTTTCATTTAACAGGTGGTACAAAATTATAGGCAACAGTATTTGAAAAATGCAAATTTACAATCTCTACAAAAAGATAACGGTTTATAAGATTATAATTTTTTTTTAAATTAATTATTTTATTTCTGGAATAAAAAAGTTTTAAAATTTTTCATATACAATTCGCGGGTCACAAAATGTGTCCTAGTTTTAATTTTTTTTTTCAGAATTATTGTATTCATATAAAGATATATCGAGAGCTTATATTCAAAAAGTGCTATTTACATTTGACAGCAATATTAATTTTTGCTTTCAAACTGTTATCTGATGTAACTGTCAAATATAATATTAATTTTGATATTATTCATGATTAGTACGACTATTTCTTAATAAATATTGTAGCAAATCAATCTAAAATAACTTTCAGATCTTATTAATAAATTAGTTTTACACGCTCTCTTTAAAATAATTATTGATGCAGATAGCACTTTTTGTATATAAGCCCTCGATATACAAATTTGTTTGTACTGTATTATATATAAAAACTAATTAATCTACATATTTTAATAAAATAACGAATAATATTTGTTTTATTTTAAAAAAGCAATTTGACATCAAGGGTTAATCTCAGATAATAAATCCAGCATATTATTTTTTTTGAATAATTAAAATATTAACAATTTTTATTGAAATCCTTCTACAAATATACATTATTTCGATATAGAGAGACAGTTTATGGTGCTTCAATTGAACCTTAATTTACAAGATGGAGTACCTATGTCAAGTAGTATAATATTTTGACAAAAGATATTTGAAATATGAAAACACCAAAAAGATGTAGCCCTAAAGTTGAAAAGGTATGAAAAATCACATTTTTCTTACCATTCGCTGAAATAAAAACGCTGCCCTCGCCAAATTAAGAATAGGGTGCCTACAATATTTAGCATTTTTAATCACATATATTTTATTAATAAGACCCTGAAGTTCAATCGTTGATTTCTAAAAGCCTCTTAACAAAATTTTTGAAAAAGTAAAATTGGAGATTTTGAAGTAATGCTAAAAAATACGTACCGTTTTGACATTAATTTAGAACGGTATAACAATATGCAAGATGCAAATTACCTTACATATGATTATTTAGGGCTCAGGAGAATGCAAAAATGATGTTGTTGTAAATTATTTCAATAACTTTTCAGTTTTTAAACCGATAATAGATTTTGTTGTTTTATTAGAAAGATAATTTACTCTAAATTACGGTTTGCTAATTAATTTAATTCAAACGCAATTATTAATATCAAAATTTTGGTGAAAAATGATTTTTTTTTTTTTGATAATTTTTACACGTCCAGAAAGCATTGTCCGATTCGGCTCAAATTTTGCGCACTTATGTTTTAGATCCATTGTCACAATAATCCGACCCGCACGTCTTGAAATTCCAAAAAAAAAATATATAATTTTATATATAATTTTTTTTTTTGTTTCTTTCAAACAAAATTGTTTCAACGAAAATTGTAAACAAAATAAATCAGCTGACGTACGAGTATTAGATAGGCGTGTTATATTTTATTAAAATTAAAATTTTATTAACAGTCAACAGCGTCTTAGGGAACACCAAATTGGAGTTGACGTTGAGTTAAAGTGATTTTGACTCATAACTGACGACGCCAAATAGAATAAAGGCGAATATAATTATTTATACAACGATAACAATCCTAATCTGACCATTTTTGTAGATGTAACTACACTGTTAAATTTCAGGATATACGACGCTTACTTTTCGATTATATTAAAATCCCAGATCCCAAAACTAATACATAGATCCATGAGTCATAGTTAATCATACGTATGGGTATAATGTTATACATTCATCGCATCAGCAACTCAATGATAAACGCAACAAATGTATTAAAATATGCTTAATTTCATTTGCCTACGACAACTGTTTAAATTTTCGAAAACACATTATTTGAACTCACAGCACTGTACGCGCCAAAAAGACCTTTTGAAGAAATAATTTATTACTATTTATTTTTATTTATTAAAAGTAAATAAATTTAAAAGTTATTAATATTCATTAGGAAACTGGCTGCAGAGGCCTTCGCCCTTACTTAGTTAAATACAGACATTTATTTAAAGTTATATAACATATATATAATTATAAATTTTTTTAAATTTCAAACGGTAGATGTTTCTTAATATTTTCAAATTGAAATTCTTTTATTGATTCCAGGAGGCTATTTAGGAGTGCTGTGTTATTATAGCAGGAGCTGGATTTTGCATTTCGGGCATAAAAGTGGAGTTTTCTTTTTAGGGTGTAACTGACGAGTTAGTTTACTATGTGCAATTCTCAGACGGGTTAAAACTTTCTGTTGAGATCTAGGCATTCTTGTTTTATATATTATTTGTTGGCATGTAGGATTAATTAATTTGTAATATCTGTTTGGGGACTGGATTGTTGATTGTTGGTTTTTTTTAATTCCTTTGTTTATATAACTATATATATATATTTTTTATACATTTTTCTCCATATATTGACTTAACACAACATCTTTTCAGAAACCAAAACAATATTTATTGTGCGCAACAATGTATCCGGCTGTCTAATTCCACATTGAAAGTAGTCGTGGACTATTTACTAAAAATTAGTACTTATTTTTTATAAAAAAAAATGAAGCATGCTTTTAGACACTTGAAGAAAAATCACATCATTGCATGCTTTTACGGGTATTAAGGAAATCTCAACATTTTTTTTTAGAAAATGTCTTTGGTAATCTACATACTTCTTTCGAAACTCTCTTCCACGTTTTCTCTCTACTGAAATAAAAAACCAAGTGACTTTAAAGTAAAAGCTATTTGCATTTTGAAGTGTCATAATGTATAAAATGATGTTTACATACAACACCAAGTACTCCAATGGAAAACATAAAGACAAACAAAAGCATCTACATCTGCTGCTACTGAATTTATTCTTTAATTTTTTTTTTCTGTTTTTTGTTTTTATACCCCAAAGAGTAATTTATGGAACATGAACTGAACGATTGTCACTACTACGACTACAACTACTAAACTAACTTACCAACAACAAAAACACAACCACGCTCCTCCAACAAATCTAAAAGCAAAACAGACACAAAAAATTTCATAAACATTTAAGTGTGGAAATGGGAGCTACTCAAGTATAACGCAGTCAAAATTAAATGGAATATTAAAAAAAAATTGGAGGATTTAAAAGCTTAAGTTTTTCTCTCAACTTATTTAAAAATATCTCCAAAAAAAATATATTAAAAAAAATAAGCATTTACTCGACAACACACGCTAAGGACTCATAAAACTTACGGCATCGCAATATAAATAATTTTTTAATGCTTTAAAAAAATTTTAATTATTTAACAAAATATTGTGCCTGACACCTTTGGTAATTTATGTAATTTGTTGTTGTTCACCATTGGGGCAATATTTAGATTTATTTATCGCAGCATTTCCCATTCGTATAGTGCAGTGTGACAAAGAAACGCATAGAGTGGAAAATTAACTTTTTGTTAACATTGCAAATATATTTTACATATTCAATAACAAGGACAAATAACAAATAAGTTGTGACAAAGAAATATAAAAAAAATGCAAAACCATATTTAACACGTGACTTGCATTTATAATCGTTAAACGATATTTTATGCATTCTGTTTGTATATTTCGTTTCGATAGCGCAATAAAAACAAACACGTTTTTTATTTAAAATATTGACTTTTATTCATATGTTTGCTGGTACTTCAAGAAAATCGCTTAAAATTGAACTTTTATGATTTGATCAAAAGAATTTTGGAAATCTCATTTCATTAAGAAAAATATTCATATCTGAGTTCTATATCATTAACTTAAATGCAAAATCACTTAACTAATACCAGGCAATTCCACGTTAACAGACGTATCAATTGGTACACAAAATACCCTACAATGACTCCAAATTGTTATTTTCTTATTTCCTTGCAAAGACTTTATGAAAAACATGGACTCTACTTCTATATGATGCAATTAGATTTTGGAAATTTCCTCAAACAATATTTATTATTACTTTTTTTTCAGTAACGGACGAATCTCTTCAAAATGGAATTAGCCTACCGTTTTTCTTTTCTGAGAAAAAAATGCGCATTTTATTTAAAATTTTTTTAGGTATTTTTGTGCTTTTTAATTGAAAGCAATTATTAAATACAATGAACAAAAATATAAATACACATTTTTGTTCACATATAGAAAAACAAAACAACAAAATCAACAAGCAAACATAAATGTGTATGTATCGCTGATACATACAAAAAACTCAAAATGACACTATTTCAGTTGGAAAAAACAAAAGCAACATTTATTATTATTCAATGTTCAGTGAAGAATTCGTTGTTTTTTATAACTTCGCGGCATCTACGTGGCATGGATTCAATAAGGAATGACTGGAATGATTTTCTACTTAGTTTCCAGCGCTTCTTTTAAAGGTTGTTTAGAAGTGAAAGCCCGATCAGCTACTTGCTGCTTTAAAAAGCCAAATAAGTTCTCAATAGGGTTCAAATCCGGTGATTGGGTCGGTCAATCAAGTGTTTGAACTCGATTTTCAGCGAGCCACTCTTTTACCTGCTTCGAACAATGTTTCGGATCGTGTTCATGAAATATCCAACGAAGCGGCATATCCCACTTAGAGTGTGGCATTATAACATTAGCGAGCATGTCTCTATATTTAAATCTGTCGATTTCGTGGAAGGGTCCAATATCAAAACCAGAGAAGCATGCCCAAATCATCCGCCGCCATGTTTGGCTTGCAGTAGAATGGATTTAAACGATCTCTTTTCTTGCGGCGAACAGTGCACAGTCCATCAGAGTTAAACAAATTAAATTTTGACTCGTCGCTAAATAAAAGAGTTTTTCATTTGTCAGGCGTCCAGTTTTGATATTTTTACGCAAAATTAAGCCTACAAATATTGATTGGCTAAGCATTTTAGCGACATGGAATTGAAATAAATAAGTTCTACCTTTTTGGCAAATGTTTTTTAGTGAGCAGTGGTTTTTTGCTGGTCTGAAGCTACGGAAACGTGCTTCTAATGTTCGGCGACGAACAGTCCTTGAATCTATATTTAAATTTTACTCATTTAAAATAGTTTTTGATGATTTAAATCAGTGGTGGCCACCGAGAGAATTAAGTTAGTAATAGTGTTTATGAGCATGTGTTAGTTGTACTACACCGATCGAAATCCATGGACGTAACGCAATGCCGATATTAAATGGGTTTGTGTAGATTTTATATGAAAGTTTATATGAGTGCATAAAAAGGAAAATAGTTGAGTTCACGAAGAATATGGTAAAATTTTAAATATATTTTGTTGTTTTAAAATTTTAAATCTTATATTCTGAAAATGTAAAACAAAATGTGAAGAACATTTAATCTCTTTTATCCATAAGTTTGAAGTTTATTAAATCAAATAAGTAATAATAAGTAATTCATTTCTTTAAAAAACAAAAAAAAACACAAAATAGCAAAACTTAAAAAGATAAGAAATTTCAAAGGTTAATAAGTGGTATGTTACCAAAAACTAAAAACTTACCAGCCTGCAGTAGCTGGATATTTTTTAATATTAAAAAAAAAATGCATAAAAGACAGCTATAATGTTGTCAAATGGAGGCGACGTATGTAATTTGTAGAAAATGTTTAATTTATAGCAGATTCAACTGCTTTGCGTAATTTAGTTTATCAAGTCTTCGAAATTTTCTCAACATTTTTGGTTTCTTTTAAACAAATATTCTCTGTCTACCTATTAAAAAAATATATATATATGAATTTCAAAAGGCAATGCGACATAGACCTGCTTTGTTCAAAAGCTTTCATAAGACTGAATGAAATTGTTGTTTACTTTTACTCTTTGGTGAGTATTTTTGTTTTCGTTCGGCTGTATACATATAAGAAGCCGAGCACAAGTGTGTTTGACACGGCCTTCACTGATTTAAATGGATATTTTTGCACAATTTGTACAATATCCCTTCATCTATCTTCGGTGGTTCTCCTCCCAAATGTAATGTTTTTACAGATTTTGTTGTTTTATATTTTTTTGTAAGCCGAGATATTATAGATTTATTAGTATTATGCTTTTTAGCTAGTTCTATTTGACTCTTTCCATTAAAAATTTCTATTTCTGTTGTTGTTGATAAACTGTTATATACCCTCTGCACAGTGTTGTGGAAGGTATAAAACTATGCCTATTGAAAAATGTGAGAAAACGGTTTACCATTTATATTTATTTACATGACAAACTAGTTAACGTTTTGAAATAAATCGATTATGTTTTCTTGGTTGATTGATTAATAACAATTTTGTTTATTGTTTTACTATTACTTTTATATTAAATAATTTGTTAATTAAGCAGTCTGATAAAATTATAAAAATATGCGATAAATTAATTCTTAATAATTAACCTGTATTAAAATAAAAATGTGCTAATGGAACAATTGTCTGTTGCACTAATTTATGTATTGCTGTTGGTGGGGTTAATGACTGTTGGTAACGTAGTGTTGTTGATACTGCTGTTGCTGACTATTATGTAGTTGTTGTTGTTGGAAATTATTATTGTATTTCGCAGGGTTGATGATCAATGGTAACTCGCTCGTATTACCAACAAAATGCATCATAACGCCCTCTGACAAATACAAAAGTTTTCGATATGCATAAAAGTAGAGACGAAATGATGTAAAACTGAGCTTAAAGTTCTTTTCATTTCTAAAAAAATATATATAGTTAGTTTTACATATCCTACGATACCAGTGTAAAGTGAAAGACTATAATTTTGGCAAATTTATGTGATACTATTAGTTTTATTATGAGCGATGTATTTAGTATTTGTTTGGTGAATAAAACCTAAACTTTTTATTAAAACTTAACTAATAAAGCTAGAAAGATGAAATTTTAAAATGTGCCACAACATATTAAAGTTATCAATATTTTTTTTTTAATTTTTATTATTGGAAATGATATTTATGGATATTAAAGTATAAAAAGTCTTTTTTTTTTTTTTCTTCAATCAGTTACTTTATTTAATTGATAAGACAAATCACAAATACATACACACAAATAAGGTTACAATACAAATAAATATATAAAACATAGTCGATTAGAGGTTAACATCACAGATGCTCCAAATAAATAATTATTTTTTAGTTTAAATTCAGCTTAAAAGAATCTTAAAAAAAATTACGTCATTGCCACGCTTGGCCAATTATTTTGTTTGGGACGCCATTTTGAGAGTAAGCAGTTTGGGATCGGCTCCTGCAAAACTGGACACACGTTTTTGATTTTTAATGAACACAAATGTTGGCATACTTTTGACTTTGTAAATGTTACATATTTCATCGAACTTGTCGACGTTGATTTTTATGCAAATGGCCCGATCCTTGTATTGTTTTAACAATTGACGTACGTGTGGATCCATCTTTGCAGGGTCCACACCAGGTGGCATAAAAATCGAGTGTTACTAATTTATCTCTAGCGTTGACCAATTTTTTCTGAAACTCACTAACACTTTTAATTGTAGAAACCATGTTGTACTCTCTTTGTATATATAACTGGACAATAGGGGGAAATTTAATTTTAACAAAAAAAAAAAAAATAGTTTGATATGGTAAAGGAATTAAAGTTTAACGTATGCCAGAAAAAAGGTGATTTCTAAAAGTATGTAGGTATATAACACAGACTGCTGAAAGTGCACTTTTAAGTTTCCAGCTAGCCTTATGGTGTGAGGATGCATCTGCTCAAAGGATTTTGGTCAGATTCACTTCATTAATGGAACCGTAAATGCAGATACCGAACTAAGTTCCGGAGACGCAAAAACCATATATTTTGTTGATCCTTATAACAAGCGAAATCACATGACACCCTCAATAACTAAGCTAGTCTCTTCGTTTTCGCATAAAATCGTTTACTAACATCCCGAAGGAGTTGCTATTTAAAATCATCGAAATCGGTCCAATGTGAGAAAAGTCTTGTAATATTAAAAAAGTTCAATGTGTTTGGTGTTTTTCTTCAGATATGTATATCTTGTAATTTTTCTTATTGTTGTAGCCTTTGTAGTTGTAGTTTTCGTTTCAAGAGGGTATGCATTTGTCACATCAACTTTAGCAAGTATTGCCACATATTTTTTTATCGATATCCCGATATAATGAAGAAAATTACCAATATGAAAAAAAAAAATATAATGCGTAAAAATTATTTTTTTTTTAAATTTACCTTACCTTAACAAATACCTTTTCTTCAAAAGTATATTTTTTTAAACATACTTTCTCTTAAAAAAAATTTATGTTTTCCTAAAAAAACTGCTTTTTTTTTTTAAAGGTACCGTTTTTTGGGTACCGTTTGGGCAATGTATAAGGTAAATTTTTTTTAAATAACTTTTATTTTATGTACATTTTTTTCTTAAATACGTTTTTCACCTTTCTTAAAAAAGTACGTTTTCCGAGATATTACCTTTTCTTAGAAAAATACCTTTTTTTAAAAAAGTACCTTTTTTTAACTAAGTACCTTTTTTTAACTAGGTACTTTTTTTAAGAAATGTTTGAAATTTTTTTTAAATACATTTTCTTTCAATTTGTTGATTTTGAATATATTTTCTTTTGTTTTGTCATGTCTTTGTTACAAATTTATCATAATTTTTTTATAAAATAGCAAATGTTGTAAATATATATACATCTTAGCATATTTTTTAGATTAGATTAGACCAGTTTGATCTTTTGTACAGCCTATAGTTGTCATTAAGATTAAGGCTTCTTATAAAGCCAATTACCCAATGTGGCTTTAGATATCCCGGGGAATACAGTGTATCCTCCGAGTGCACGGATTCTCTTGCCACTTAGTTTTGGGCATTCACAGAGAATGTGTTCTATTGTTTCCATCTCCTGCTCGCAGAACCTACATGTGTCTATAGCAGATTGTCCTTTTTTTTGTAGATGATATCTAAGATTGCAGTGTCCTGTAAAGAATCCCGGCAAGGTCCTTAAGTCCTTCTTTCCGATTGAACACTGGATGGAGTTATAAATCTTTTAGCCTGCCGTCGCACAGTGGTCAATTTCGCGAGATAGCGGTCAAAACTCTATAACTTTTGACCGGATTGGTATTTTTTTACGCAATTTGTTTTGTTCAATAGGAGGGACTTTAAGCTTCAATTTGCGTGTTCCTATCGACTGATAGGAACGTAAGTAATTTGGAGTTAAAAATGCATTTTAATTTTTTGTTGAGTCCATGTAAAAGTTGAATATTTTGACATTTTAAATAGGTATTTTTTTTTATAATTTCTTATTTTCTTCAATCGTATTTTACAACCAATACTTATTTATTATTCCTAAACTTAATTTTGGTCAGAAAATGCCAACATTTGGCCCCTGACATTTATTTAGTCTCAATATTCACAGGGACCAAAGGTTGGTTTTTTTGGAAGAAAGCTAATTCTTGTGAGGATTAAACTGAAAAATAACACTGAAATTCCCAACAATATCAATACCATTTGGATATATTATATACAGAACACAACATCGATAAAATTTTAAGTAAACTTTTACTATTGATTTAAAGTGCACATATATTTTATTTAAATGTATTAATAAAAATTTATACTAAAATTAGAAACAAATTATAATCTTTAAACTAGTATTAATTAAAAAATATTAGTAAAAATTTCTTCCAAATAGCTTTGATTTTCATTTTGCAGTAGTTGTTTAGCTTCTTCATCTAACTCTAATGAGGTTGATTTCCATTTTTGTCGAATACTGGACATATATGGGTCTGATGTGCACAACAAAATATTAATAAGATCTTCATTAGTACAATATCTGGAAATTTTTCTTGTATTGTGCTCGCGAAAGAATCTGTAGTCTTTGTTCCTTTTTTCTTGGGCTTCTTCTGAGAGATATCCAATTGGAAGCATATTGTGCTGAATTATTTGTTCCCCATGGAACAAAATTTTGTGAACTGTGGTTGGCATATGTCTCCAAGAATATTTTTGGTTATAAAGGGTTGCTGTCTCATTAGCATACTGACCAAATTTTTTTGCATCTATCTTTTTGCTACATAATCATAATCTACTCCAGTTATAGAAGCTGCAGTTTCTGGATCGGAAAAAAATCTCCTTGCTGTGTTTCCATCATTAGAATTTCCTTCTCCTTGCTTTGGCTGGTCAATTATAAGGCCTATCTCACGGTATTTTTCTTGAATATCTTTTTTTTTGCTTTCTTTTTTCCAAATTTTCTTTGTTGTTTCTCACTGTTTCACCTAACGGGCCAAATTCCAAATCGTATCTCAATTTAAGAATATGCTCCATAAAACGAATTCTAGCATGAAGGGGTGACATTCCAAATTCATATGCTTCATTAAAACTATCGTCATGTGTTGGTGGTTGGCTCAATTGACTTGATGTTTTTTGGCATATGGTGCAGCTTGACGATGACTTTGTTTTGGTTAAAGCTTGTGCAACTTTTCCATCAATCATTGTGAGACACATTTTAAAATTTACTTCAATGTCTTGGTCATCAAATTTAAATGTTACTGGTTGAAGTTCTTAAATTTGATCATTTATTTTTCGAACTTCTTCATCTATGACATCTTGAGTCTCCTTTTTTGTAAGCAAACTTTATTGGTCTACAAAATTTTGTTGACGAGGGAATTTCATTCTTCCATACATCTATCTCTGCAGCTCTACTAGTTGACGGCTCTGAACCAATATAAGTTTTTGTTAAACGTAATGGAACGAAAGAAATCATGAAAAAATTGGCATCTGATGAATTTTCCGCATTACATTGTTTGTATTGTTTCTGGCCAGAGGACCCATCACATCCCCATTTAGAAATTAAAGTCATGCTGCAATTTTTAAACTTCTTTAAATAGTCAGCATCAAATGTCTTTAACAATCGTTCTGCAGTGTGTTCAAGAAGATCCTGCAATTTTATTTCTGCTGAACTTGAAGTTACACTAATAGCAGTTGGTGAAGGTAAGCAATCTTTTTTGGCAGAAACAATATCTCGATATGATGGAACAATTCCACAATTTTTTTCACTGGTTCGCTTCCGCAATTCTGTATATTGGTTTTTAGTCATTTTCAAATCCAAAAATAGTGCAAATGCTTCTTCTGGAGTAAATTTATTTTCTTCAGTTGGTGTCGGCATACTTTCTAAAATCCTTTTTGTGCGTCTGGGGCTTGCTTCCACTATTTTTTCAATGATAGCAATTTTAGTTTTCGATGGTTGAATTTGATGCAGAAATGAATCCTTTATGATGCTACAAGAAATTCTTCATTTATATGTTTAAGCTTGCGTCTTCGTGATCTTTCACTACAATTATCAATTGGCTTTGCTGGTCGACCACCTTTTCCAGTTTCCGTGGTAGTTACTGATGGCTTTTTAAAAATAAGTTTATTTCTTAGCCATTCTTGGTTGCGTGAGTAAAACAATTTCTTGTTTCTGGAACATTGATTGTACCGTTTTCTTAAAGTATTTAAAAAGTTTTTTATTTTTAAGTTATGAATTTTAATTTCTTGTTTGTCGCATATTTTGAAGAATGGATTATTCATTATATGTAAAATAATGTCGTTTTCATCTTTCCGTTCAAAATATATATCAGATAGAACACTATAACTGAATTTAGCCATTGTTTAAACAATAATGAAGAAAAAAAAATGAATGCATGGATTAACATACTATTGCTCGAAGTTTCAACATGATCTTTTTTACCTCTTTGAAACATAATATATCAGGTAGTTGGTTTTACCAGTTATTTTCATTGGTTTTAAATTTATTTGCAATTTTCACGTATTTAAGTTGTGTAATATTAGATGGCAATAAAATCTTTTTTACCTTTTCCAAATGAATTGCTAGATACCACATAATTTGAGAGTTAACAGGTACTGGCAATAATATAAAAGATACTTGGTTTTACCAGTTATTTCCATTGGTTTTAAATTTATTTGCAATTTTCACGTATTTAAGTTGTGTAATATTAGATGGCAATAAAATCTTTTTTACCTTTTCCAAATGAATTGCCAGATACCACATAATTTGAGAGTTCTATTGTCATTTTTGTCAAAATTTTGATACACCCTTCTATGTGGACTAGGTCCAAATATGGGCCAACTTCTCCTAATTTCAACAGAATTATTTTTTGGGTCAATAAGAACTCTTGTACAAAATTTCATCAAAATATATGCATAATAGCCACTTTCACATACAAATAACTTCTCAAAAAATATGACGTGCATTTGTACCGAATATCTTACCTTGGGTCAGAAAAATTGCTGTAGCTCAAAAAGTGCAGTCCCGATGCATGGACATGTATATATAGGAATGTAGGGGAGAGTTAGGACTACAAAATAGTAAATTTGTGTTTTGACTCAGCTTGACTCACAGGAGTTGTGCTCTATGAAGTAGGAAATTTCCGAGAAATTTGACCTTTTTTAAAAAAAAAATTTAAATTGTTCTGAAAACAGTAGTGGGAAATAAGTTAAGTTACAACACAAAATTTATTTCGTCTAAAAATCTTGAAAAACAAAAAAGTTATGATCATTTAAACTTTAAAAATTAACTAAAAATATCATAAATTTACTAAATTCTGAAAAAGCCCATTTTGGACCTCCCTGTTCTCAGTGAAATAGTTGAAATAGAGTTCTAATTTTTTGGCTCCCGAGGTTTACTACTGTCTACTTTCATATGAGTCTAATAACTTTAAAATCGGAGAACAAAAACCAAAAGGAGTTTTGGCCGCTATCGCAAAATATTGACCACAGTGCGTCGACTTGGACTTTTCTCCCAGTGTTCGGCAATTAACGATTTTTACCAGTCCCTCATTTTTTCTTTTATGTGTCCCTTTGGAACACTACAGAAAGGTTCCGGACCGATGAAAGGACGACGGGCCCCTCGATTAGCTAGGTAATCGGACCTTTCGTTCCCCACGTGTCCTTCGTGTCCCGGAATCCAGCATAGAGTTAGTTTGTTGCATCTGCCTAATTCATTTAGCCCTTCGATGCACTCCAAGACCAGTTTAGACGTCACGCTGTAGGCCATTATTTCCTTTAGTGCAGCCTGACTGTCGGATAGTATATAAATGAGTGTCCTTTTTGTCTTTCTTCTGAGACATTCAGTCACGCATATATAGGTAGCGAAGACCTCCGCTTGGAAAATGGATGGGAATTTACCCATGGTTACGGCACGTTGAAAATAACCGTGAACCACACATGAGACCCCTGCTCCGGTTCCCAGGTCCCACTGGTCCATGCGCTCCATTCCAATATCATGGTTTCAAATTCCCTGATGAATATCTTTTTTGGTAGCATTTTGTCCGTGACTCTCGCCACCGGGTCGTGGATGAAGAGCCTTGCAATTCTCATGTGACCCTTTAGGTCACCGTCCTTCATGCTACCAAAATCCTGAAGTCGTACGGTACTCATGCACGCTTCTTCGATGATCGAAATATGCAATGGTGTAATGTTGAGCATGATACCGATGGCATCGGTTGGACACGTTCTGTTTGCCCCTGTGATACCAATACAGGCTATGCGGTACACCTTGTTCAGGACTGCTTTCGCATTAGCTTGCTCAACCTTTGGCCACCATGCAAGAGCAGAATAGCTAACCAATGGTTTCACAATAGTTTCAAATGACCAGTGACCCCAAGATACTTGACCTCGTCCGAGAACCCTATTGTCAAGCCGTTAAGACTTGGTTCAACAAGTTTGAGTTTCCTTCGTTTAGTGGAGGGTATCAGTATGGTTTTTGATGGGTTCACATAACCCTTTTCTCTGACACCAATTGAGGGTATAATTCAGAGCCTGTTGCATACGCTCCGATATTGTGCTCTCGTCGAAGCCGGAGACAGAGATAACAAGATCGTCTGCGTAGCCTAATGTTTTGAATCCTTAGTCATTAAGTTCCCCCAGCAGCTTATCTATGACCAAGGTCCAAAGCAGTGGCGATAGAACGCCTCCCTGAGGACATCCCCTAGTGGCACTTTTGGTCCTAAATATACTGCCTATATTCAGTGTGATGACCCTAGAGTTCAGCATCACTAGCGTCCATTTAATTATGATTGGAGAAATATCCTTTCTCAACATGGCCTCTTCAGTTCCCTATATGACGTATTATCGAAGGCGCCTTGTATATCAATGAAGGCACAGAGAGATATTTGTTTGGCATCAAGTGCCTTTTCTATCATTGTGACAACATTACGGACAGCTGATCCCGTGGATTTACCCTGTTGGTACGCAAACTGTAGTTCATGAATATGCTTGCGTGCCAGGTAAGTGTCCCTGATATGATGGTCCATGACTTTTTCCATTGTCTTTAGGAAAAAAGAACTTAGACTAATCGGTCTATACGATTTAGGTAGCTGTTCAGATTTTCTGCCTACCTTGGGTACTTCTCTCCATGCCGATGGCACAAAGCCATGTAGAAGACAAGATTTAAAAAGTCTAGTCAGTTGTGGGATGATGATATCGATCCCCTCCTGTAGTAGACATAGATTTATACCGTCCGGCCCAGGCGATTTTAATGGAGAGAAACCATTTAACGCCCATCTGAACCGATTCTTCTGAAAAATGTTGTCCGCTAAACGTATGTTCCTTTTAGTCAGGGAGGGTATCTCGATGAGTGGTGGGACCTGTTAATGGGGACACATCCTGGAAAGTGTGTTTCCAATAGAAGTTCACAGGTTTCTTCAGTGTATGAACCATTTGGTCTCTTTAAGGTACATAGACCATTTGTGTGATCCTGAGAGAGGGCCTTTTGAAGTCGTACAGCTTCTGGAAGGTCGTTGATCTTCTCACAATAGCTCTGTCACGTGGTCCTTTTGGATTTACGTAGTTCCTTGTTGTATTCAGTTAGGGCTATTTTATAGGCGTTCCAGTCACCATTAGTCTTAGCCTAATTGAATAATCTTCGAGCATTACCGTTGAGCCCTTCTAGTCCATCATTCCACCATGGAACATCCCTTCTTCCTAGTCTTTAATGGACAGCTCTCTGTATATGCTGATGATATGTTTGATTGTAGTTCAGATGCTTCAAAATCAATTACCCTAGTGATTTCTATTAACCCTTCCAAATGATTGGCATTGTTACCCAAATGGTATCGAAATTTATCCCAGTTAGTCTTTTTGGGATTTCGATAGTGTTGAGCAGTGTTTATTGAACTGACCATGTCAAAAACTATATGTTGATGGTCTGACATAGGGAGTTCACCAGAAACATGCCAGTTTGAGATGGCGAAAGATAGATTGGAACTAGTCAAAGTAAGATCTATGTTTTTACTTTCAATAATACTTTGCACAGGCACACGTCTTATACCGAACAACTCTCAATCACTTTCTTAGTCGATTTAATGATATTCGCCCGTCATTGTGTCAGTCAGTACAGTATTTAGGTGGAATTTGGTATATTTGGTATAGATGTATCTTTAAATTAAAATATTACTAGCTAATTCAGTTAAAATATTTTAAAATTTTCTTTTATTTAATATTAATATCTGGACATTTTTAGCGAAGAATCATTTGATTTTTTGTTTTGGAATTATCGTCTCAGGTCCCGCTTGTGATGTTATCGATATTATTTCGTGAAATGTGAGGCCTACAATGTTTTATTGTCAGAAAAATTGCTTGGGGGTACGAATTAATAGTAGTTATGGCTCTTATTATCCGGTTCGTGTATAATATGCACTGTATGACAATTTTGAACTTTTTATACCCCTTGTGTAAGCCATCGAAATAAATTGCGGAGACCCCATTAACTATATATTATTGATCCTTATAAAAGGAGAAGTCGATTTGGTGAAGTCTGTCTACCTGGTCGCACTAGTTATACTTAAAATATTCATCGTAATCTGCAGCAGTTTGCTAGTTTCTCAGATAAAATTTCTTACAGAAAACAAAAAATAGTGCAAAATGTTTATACGCAACATACACAATTTTGTTTGCTTGTTGTTATTTTACAAAAAAAAAAAATACAACAAGGAAAAAATGTGTATGCATCGTCAATGAACAAACAGACAAAAATGTTATTGTATGTGTTTACATTTATACTCAGTGCATTTAAAAGTGCAAAAATTGTTGTTAATTATCTTATTAATTGTTAACATCATTGTAAAAGATTTAGCCATTATAATTTGGAAATATAGCCTTTTTTGTCTCTTAGTGTTGATAAACTTGGTTTTAGTATTGTGTTTAGAACACGCGTGGAGAGTATCAAAGATTCGGCAGTGCCGAAGTTAATACTCTTGTTCTTCTTTTCGGGGTTTTTATATCTATGACAATCCATTTCCATTTAGACCAAATCTTAATTTTTGGGAAGCGAATAATAAGAAAAGCTAGAAATTGTTCTAAGATAAGCGATATAGAAAACTATGCTAAAATGTTTTAGCGAAACTGTGACTTCCATATTTAAGTACGATCGAATTACAAATGAAGGCATAATTTATTCAGACTTTTTTAAAAAACCCAGCCAACGTTAAAATTTTTTTATAAATTTTGAAACTCTTGGAAATTTAACTTTCTTTGGAGCCTTAAGATCAGCATTAAACTCTCCACCTGCTGGTTGCAGAACCATTATTAACAATGGAAATACTGAAAACTAGATCAAAACCTAAGCCGAATCAAATTATGTCGAGATATAACCTCTAAAAAGAAAAGCAAATTTACCGGAGAATGGTTTTATACCATATACCATTCTATGGTCATGTTATAAGTTTGAGCTGATGATTGTAACTACCAAAAATATTTGATTGTACCGAGCGACTCAGAATCAGGTCGATTTATCGATGTCCGCCCGTCCATCTGTATGTCTGTCTATGTGTCCAAATAAAACTTGTAATCTAACTACTGCTCGAAAATATGAAAATATGTTGATGATTTTTTGTATATGAGCTTTTGTCGGCCATATAACGGTCGCTGTTGAAATTGGTGAAAATCAGTAGATATTCAGAACTAGAGATCGATGAGTTCCACGCTATCCGACTCCAAAAATAAACTCTTACCGATCATTATAAGTCATAGTACCCATTTTAAATATGGGAAAGTAAAAGATCCTCGATTTGTGCTATAATTTCGTCAATTTTCCCCAAAAAGGTGAAAAAAATGCATGAAAACGCCCCTGGCGGCTGTTAAAAATAAAAATAAATTTGAAAAATGGATTTTCCGACCCAAAAACCCCCCGGTATATACATTTTCAATAATTTTTTTACATTTGAATGAGTATTATGCAAAATATCATCGAAATTTTGGCAGTCTCAAAAATTGGAGGTATGGTTCCTTGGTCAAATATACTTTGACCAGAATCGCGAAGAATCCATGGAGATTTTTTCGGCCCCCAACAAATTGACCCACCCTAGTATATTTATATTAGATAATCTAGTGCTTATGGTAATTAAAATCAAATTTTTGTGCGATATTTTTGTGGGATTAGGTCTGAACAGGTAACGATTTTCTTCAATATCATTCGATTCTATGTTGATTGATGCTCATGTACCATTCATATATTTTTTCATTTGCAACCTGTTATTTGATTTCAATGACTACATGAACACATAGTCTATAATATACCTTAACCACAGTTTGATGTACGACTAGTACAACAACATTGTAAAATGTAACGAATTATAATTTACCACATAACACATGATTATTTATTCGATAACTTTCAACAGAACATATATCTACTTAAGTCATTTTTGAATGATTGAAATTTATATATCAATTCTGCTTTTTGCTAATCCAATTTAAATTAAATTTTACATTTAAGATCGAACCTTTTTTCATTCGAATGCAGTCTATTCATTCATTTCCACATTTAAACACAAAGCTCTTCAGAACAAAGACAAAGGAAACAAAAACAGAAAGAAAATCCTCCATGTTTTACTTCACCAATCATTCATCAACACTTTTTTCAATTACAATGCTCGATTAAATAAATTTCCGTTTATTTTTTTCTTACAATTTTCACTCCTCTGTTGTGTGTGGATAATATTTCCCCGACAAACGGATACACAAATTTTGTAGGTAAAATGGAAATGCTAAAATAACACAAGTATGACGAGAAGTGGTGAAATAAATATTAGCTACGTGTTTCAATTTGTACCCGATGGTTCTCAAAATATAATAGAAACAGAAAATCTTGCCACATTTATTAATAAGGTAAAATAGCAAGAACTCCAAAAAATATTCAGGTGTAAAAAAGTTTTTAAATACTTTAATCTTGGACAAAACAAGTTCAATATTAGAATTCGTGAATAAAATTTGTATACAAGGTTTGGGAAAATAAATTTTCTAACAAACGTTTTCACTTGTATAATTAAGATAATAAAATTTTTTTTATTCATGTTAGCCTTACACAATATTGCGAAATACGTTTTCCGTATATTAACAATATTTAATATTTATTTTGCTTCCAAATGGATTGGAAAAAATTGACGAAAATATTATTAGAGTTTAAAATAAAAATCCCAAATGGGCTTTTAGCACAATCGGTTATGAGCAAAAGGCTCTCGAGGGGTTAAGAAAAATCGACATGTTTCAAGGAGTAAAGGAAATTTAAAAAAAAAAAACAAATACTCGAAGTCGTTCCTAATAAAGAAACTTCAAGAAGCGAGTCCACCCATAGAAAGATTTTGCACTGTTGAAAAAAGAGTAATGAAGAGTACAAAGCAAATCGCCAACATATTGCTCGGAGATAGTCTGTGTCTTACAAAGGATGGTATTCCTGAATAACTTGAAACTTTCATAAAAAACAATAAGTTTTGCAAAATAATATAAACTCGTAATACCTTAATTTAAATAATATTCCCATCAATTAGTTGTATGTTTTACTAAATTAATCATGAGATAGAAATAACTTGTAATAAAGCAAAAACCTTAGCGCACTTGTTTCAATAATTTAAAAATATTTTGCAGGACAGGTTATACAGCTGTTTCGGGTCGAGTTGTTTAATATTTAATTTTCTTATATTGGCAAAAGCTTAAATAGTATAAGTTGTTGCTTGCATTCTCATTAGATTGGTTTCAGCAAAGGTATATGAATTTAACTTTTTCCCAAACAAACTATCAATTGCTTTTCGTTACTGATGAGGTTTGGTAACTCGATCCGAAACAGCTGTCTAACCTGTCTTGAATATTGTTTTATTAAAAGTAAAATCATTTCAAGATGAGCTTGTTTAATTTCTAAATCCGTATTAAAATGATAAAGATCGAAAATATATTTGAAAAAAGTCATGAACGAATATATTTGTTTTTGAATTACTGAAAAGACCCATCAATTAGTAAAGGAATATATAACCAAAACGAAATATCCCTAAATTAGTTATTGTGATTTAGTTATATTATCACTATATGGTCAGACTATAAAGAGTTTGTGATGATGTTTATAACTACCAAAAATATTTGACCTATTTTATTGTATTATACGGATCGATTCAGAATCACTATCTGAGTCCGTCAGTCCATGTAGACCTTGTAATGAATTACATATCACAAATATGAATATATTTTGATGAAATGTGGTTTCCATCGGCTATAGGACGGATTCTATTGAAATTGGTGAACATCGGTGCATGTTCAAACCTAGTCCCAATACAAATGACCCCTATAGGACCTATTTAAAGTGCCATAAGATCAAAATTATCATATAGATCTAGGTCAAATTGGGTATATTTTTGATTATTATATCCCTTAATCAGTAGTCCAAAAATAAAACCTATAGGACACTTCTTAGTCATAACCATCATATAAACCTGCTTCCCGATGTTCACTTAAACATATAAAAACAAGTAAGAAAATTATAGTTGGTCTAGACCGACTATACGATACCCTATACCATGCGTTTAGAGACCCTATCTCTCAGGCCCAACTAACTGGATATAGAAAATAAGCGTAAACCAAATTTGAGTGGGATTTTTATTAATTTTTTTGGCTGCAGACATGAAAAAGTTCATATCGGATGCTATATCTATATGTGAACTAGGTCCAATAATGGACCAATCCTAATCATGTTTGGTAAAGTCTCTTGTATTTTGCAAAAATATATACAAACAAAATTTGAGAAGAATCAGTGCAATATTTTTGTTTTTTGATAGATATAAGTGAAGATCGGGAAGCAGCTCTATATGGGGCCTATGAATTGGAGTTGTCCCATAGGGATAATTTTTGGACTGCTCATTAATGGATGTAATAAACGCATACAAACCCAATTTGAGTAAGATCTGTATGACAATTTGGCAGTTTATGTCGAAATCATAGGGGTCATTTGTATGGGGCTAGGTCTGAACATTGACCGATTCTCACCAATTTCAACAGCGTTCATCCTATGGCCGATAAAAGCTTAAATACCAAATTTCATCAAAATATATTCATATTTACGATCTGCAGTTTGATTACACGGTTTACATGGACACACAGACGGACGGACGGACGGACATCGTTAAATCGAATCAGATAGTGATACTGATTCGATTCTGGTTGTTACAAACAGCAGCACAAAGTCATTATACCCAAACCACATAGTGGTATAGGGTATAAATACTTTTATTCCATTACTCTGTAAATATGATATCGGTGATATGAGCATCATGGCTGGCTTGAATAAAACACAATTGGTAAGTTAAAATTTCTACCACTTTGGAATATCCGCATAGAAAATAATACTAAAGGTGTTAAATGTACGATCTTGGAAGATAGTTCGCATGCCCATTACGCAATTTTACGCTCATCGACTTTTAACCACAGTAAATTCATTGTGGTCTGAGCTCTGGGGCATGTTGCACTATGTGTTGAAACGCGAACTATTCCACATTAACGCCATTCAATTGGCAGATATTTTAATAAAACCTTTTTTAATAAAAAAGAAAATTGTTGAAATAATGAACAGCGTTAATTTATTTGATTTTTATTCTTTTTCACGTTATTTTATTTATTGGATCTTTACTCATTTGTATGTGAACTAACAATAATTATTCAAATCTTAAAACTAATTCTGATTATAAAGTCCAGCTAGTTCCAGACAAAAATTTAATTGCTCCTTGATGTATATAAAGACATATATTTTCAAGGTCATCCTTCAGTCGCCTCTGCGTATCAGATCGGCAGTGTCCAACATTCTAAGACGTAAGTGGCCACGGTTGTTGAGTAGATTTCGGGCAAGCATGTTAGGGTGAGTTTAAAGTTTATGCAAATAGTTGACACTGTGTCTCATAACTTCATCTTTGACCATGGGAACATTTAAGTCCTTATGGGAAACGTGTGTCTGCACAAATATAGATGATATTGATGGATTCTCATGTACACTTAAAATCTCCGCACCATTAGCAAAAGTCGATGTGTGGGTGTTAACATTTGTTGGTAAATCAGATGTGTAGAGTAAATATAATAGTGGACCCGGAATACTCTCCTGTGGCACTCCAGCTTGTATATCTTGTTGTTCTCTTTAACTGTGAACTTACGACCTGATATATAGCTTTCTAGAAACTTGTGCGTGTTGGGTGATAACATGTGTTTAATTTTATAGATCAAGCCCTCATGCCAGACTTTGTCGAATGCTTGTGAGACATCAATAAAAAGAGCGGATCAATATTTTCCCTCAAAGGCCTATGGACGTGCTCAGTGCGTCTGTGTTTCTTCCTAAAGGCAAACTGATGATCTGATAATGATATTCTGATTTATATTTAGGGTTAGTTTATTAATTAGCAGTCTTTCGAAAAGTTTTGACATATTTGATAAGAGATTGATATATGACTCGACTTTCGTGTTATCTATGCTTTACTTGGGTATCATTTTTACGAGTGAAACTTTCCATTCTTAAAGCTATACTGGGTAGTTCTATAAGCATCTTATTACTGATTTTTTATTTGGATTAAAATCAATTATTGCCTTTTTTTACCTCTCGCATCTCAAACCTGAGTGGTGCATTTGCTCCTTGCTGTGGTATATTGAAGGCAACTCCACTATAGAACTTGATATGTTTGGTTTGAAAACATTTCTCAAGTGTTTTGCGAACAGTTCTACTTTTTCAGAGTCAGTTCTTGCCCAGTCTCTATTTGAGTTTCGCAATGGAGACTTGATCGTGATCATGACATTTTGTAGCACGCCATAATGAGTATGAGTTATCTAGTTCTCTAAGGAAATTATTCAATGTTGTCAATCTCTGATTTCCCAATATGTTTCGTACTTTTCTAATACATTCTTAGCCACACGTAACCGTAACCAATCGTGTCAGCTGTTTTTTCTGTTATATGAAAAGTATTTAGAGCAGTTACCGAACTGTCATGTAACCGGAATGTCCCAATCTGTTGAAAATAGATTTTTGCTACGTTTGTACGTGACATTTGTGAACAGCTTATAAAGTTTGGTTAATTTTACACAGCAACATGCTGGTTCGTTTTTTACGTTCTATAATTGCACTAAATGCCAACGTTACATTTATGGTACAGATACATTTTAACAACGTGTGGCTAACTAGGCCTTTAAGTTGTGGGGATCTGTGCTGTTGCCACTCTCTTCTTGCTCTTCTTTTTTCATTCAAAAGTTATTCAACATTTACTGAATAAATATTTTAATGTTTTTTTGTGTCGTGGGGGCTTAGTAGCAACTTGAGCAGCGAGTTTGAGATGTTCTTAGCGGTATGTTCTCTGTACAATGGGTACTGATAAACTTTCTATATTTCAACTAATTTGTCGGTTTACTTGTTAGCGCCAAATCATCAGTCGGTTGTACAATTTTTTTAAGGCTTAAAAGAGTAACAATCGTGGGTGTGTGATCAGAGGAGAGTTCCAATAACGGTTCGATCTATACCAAGTGTTTCGTTATAGACTTTGTAACTCCGAAATCTATTAGGTCAGGTATTTTCTGCCTGTCTGAAGGCCAGTAAGTGGGTTCTCCACTTGAGATCACATCCATACTCATTTTGGAAATTGTATTAAACAATATACGGCCCTTAGGCCGTAGGCGTGAACCCCAGAATGTATGCTTGGCATTATAGTCGCCAGGTGCTAGAAATCGAGCCCAAATGAGTGAGCCCAAAGATTTAAAGAATTGTGTGTATTTTTTCTCTATTACTGTGAATCTCGGAGGTGAGTAAATTGATGAGATCCCTAAGAGCGAATCAAATTCTTCGAGGGAAACAGTCGTTTCCTGAAGGTAATTTTCTCACATATCAGGCATTAAAAAGTGTTTAATTTGCATTTGATGAGGATAGCTGAGCCTCCACATGCTCTGTCGCTGGGGTCTTTAGTATCATACAATGTGTATCCTCGTATTGAGAAAAAACTACGAGTTGTTAGATGAGTCTCAGAAACAGGCATTAGATCAATATTCTTGTTTCTGAGGAAGCATTCTAGTTCGTTTTTATGGTGGCGTATGCCGTTTGCGTTCCAGAAACAGCATGCAGGGGATTCGTCTACAAATTTAGTGCATTGTGTTGATCTCAGGCAAGTAAGTTATGGGAAGGAGGATGGAGGAGGAGTAGTTTCTATGGATATTTGACTTTATTACATTGTAAGTTTCACGAAAGACTTTTGTGGGGAGTTTATGCTACATACGGCCAGTTCGATTGATAAATGAATTTTCCCTGTAATACGGTGACAACTAGACAATTGACTACTAATGGATGTGATCTTCTAAAAAAGCGGGTAAGATGAACTGAAACTCGGGCACATTTCTCAATGTAGTATCTACAGAACAGTGTTACACAACCCACATTCCGGCGATGTTGTAACGTGTCAATAGAGGGATCACTATTGTCACACCCTTCTTCGTACTTGGTCCAGTAGCTCCAAAATTGACTTTAAAACTCCTGCCCATATTTGGGACTTATATTCCATTTTCGATCGGATATAGATCGGATAGATTTCAAAGAGATCATATATTTTATAATATGTGTGTGCTTATGCTTGATGCTTATATGATTGAGACGCCTGTATTAATTTTGCACTGAACTTTTGTCTACTAGTATTAAGCTAAGCGCTTTGAAAGTACTTTAAAAACCTTGAGTATTTACAGATTACTTCATGAAAATATCGCAATAACAAAGAAAGTACAAATCAACAGGGGATCACTTCGCACGTTGTTTCGAAAATAGTTTTTTGTGTGCGTTCAAATTATTCTGTTTACATAAAGAAAAATTTTGCTGGTATGACGTTAGTAATGGTCGCCGTATTGATGATCTTAGAATTTTATTTTCTCTTCCCTAGAAGAGCTCCAACCGAATCTTAGCTCGATAACTCTTATAATTACCGATATCATTCATTACAAACAAAACCACTAACGCACTGTGGCTCAAATTTTGATTTCATTGGCCAAAAGTCAAATTTTTTTTTGTCATCGATTTTTAAAATTTTTACTCCTTTTTGTAGCTTATATATCCAGATTAAGGTAGCCAAAAAATTAGGTTAAACTATTGATAATTGTGGGCGTGGCATGCTGTCAAACTCAACTGTTTTTTTTAATTCAGCAAAAGGTGTTTTTTTTTTGTTTTTTATCAAAAATAAATGGTTACTACTCGCAAGCTATCATCGATATTGGCCTGCGGTCTTTTTTATAATGTTAGTAGGATTATAGTCTTTAGTTTTTGTAAGTAGTCACAGTTCTAACGTTTGATATTAGGGGCGTTATGAAATATTTATGAAACCACTATATTTTTCTCAAATTTAAACTTTAGTGGAATAGAACTTCTAAAGGAAGTAAGGGAACAAGAAACGTATACCACCCGGAGAAAGGCGAATGTATCCTGTTTAACCCTATATATACTTTTGCACCCCCCACGAGCCCCCGGTAGAACACTTTTTTCATTTTAATGAAATTACTCTAAAAAAAATTACTCTAAAAAAAATTTCGTTTTTTTACTTTAGACTACGTAAAAGTAAAATAATTAAATAAAATACCTGCGAAAGGGTTTATTGGCTTTGTTTTGATCAGCAAAAAAATAAGTCATAAAATGATCACAATAGGTTCTACAGTAAACAAATGATCTCTTTCTTAATTTACCTGTTGTCAAATTTAAGGGTCAACCAAAGTCATAAACAATTTTATAAGTTTGTCAATAATCGCGGCACTAAACCACTAAAGATAAAAAACCACCCCATATTGGCGAGAAACTAATTAGTTTTACCTGATATTGAAGTCTGGATAACAAGTGCAGTTTTGTTCAATTTAAGTACTACCTGCTATGAAATTAAAGATCAATGTGTGAATAACATGTACCTAAAAATGTATAAAATGACGGATTCTATAAGGGATTACTCAATAATAAGTTAATACTTCAAGTGTACGGACGTATATTCGCAAGTGATAAAAAGTGATAAAAAAGTGATAACAGACGCAAATAAAAATATTGAGAAAAATATGGAGAACTTTAGTTATAAAGAACTGGCCGAAGAGTATTTTCGAAACAAAAACCAGGAAGATGTTCTTAGTTACGTTAAAATAAAATTAAACTTAAATTCGTCTAGTACCGAAATACAAGAGCAATTATCTAATTTCGTCAAAGTACTAAAAAAACGATTGAAAGAAGTTAACTACTGTAAACAAAAGTTTTATAATAAAAGTGCAAACTGGTTAGAAGGCCAACTTAATGTTGGTGGAGAAACAGCAAAGCTAGATAAGGCTGGAAGACCACGCAAATCATTGGACAACTGCAGCGATAGATCTAAGAGGCGGAAACTTAAAAATTTTAACGAGGAAATTGGTTCTACAAATATAAAAGAATCTTTTCTACATCAATTACGAGCACAAAACCAATTAACAAAAGTGGATATCATTGAAAAAACTTGTAATGCTAGTCCAGTGAGAACAAAGCGAATTCTTAAAAGTATACCAACTCCGAGCGATGCAAAACAGTTCACAAATGAGGAGGCATTAGCATTATTTCTGGATTTGAAATTAACAAAACACCAATATATTCAGCTCAGATTGCGTGCGATTGAAAAAGGCTCAAATATGTATCCAGCATATCATCACATAACAGCTGCTAAAATAGACTGTTTGCCATCAAAGGACACTATTACAATCACACCAATTTCGGCAGAAGTACAACTACAATCTTTACTTGATCACACAGCCAAACGCTTGCTACAATCAATAACAGGAACTGAGTTAAAGAAATATGGAAACACAAAGTTAATTCTATTTTGTAAATGGGGATGTGATGGTTCTTCGGGACAAAAACAATACAAACAAGTTGTATGTGAAAATATTTCGGACTCAGATATGTTCATGGTATCATTTGTACCATTGCGATTGAAAAAGATTTTGGAAGATTCGGAGCCTTCGAGTAGTACAACGCAAACAATGGATATTTGGAAAAATGAGACACCATCTTCTACGAAATACTGCAGGCCAATCAAATTTGAATTCAAAAAAGAAAGTCATGATGCCATTAACAAAGAAGTTAGTGATATCAAGGCCCAAATAGCAACACTACAGCCATTACAATTACAGTTAGATGGGCAGCAAATTGAAGTAAGCTACCAATTAGTGCTGACAATGATAGATGGAAAAGTAGGTCAGGCTTTGACTAACACGAAGGCTGCATCCAGCTGCATTATATGCCAAGCAACATCAAGCTAATTAAACCAAGTCCCGACAAAATCATTCGATAATACCGATGCCTTCGAATTTGGATTATCACCACTACATGCAAGAATACGACTTATGGAACACATACTAAAAATCAGTTATGATTTGGATTTCGGGCCTTCAGGATCAATAAGAAACAACGAAACCAACAAAGAGTTAAGAAGTTCAAAAAAGAAACATGTTCAAGATGAATATCGCAAATTTGGATTGATTATAGATCAGCCAAAACAAGGGTCAGGCAATACAAATGATGGCAATACCGCAAGAAGATTCTTTTCAGATCCAGAAACAGCATCTGAAATAACAGGAGTGGATTTAAACCTTATTTTCAGATTTAAAATAATCCTAGTAGTACTTGCGTGCAATGAAGAAATTGACTCTAGAAAATTTGGAGATTATGCTAAGGAAACTGCAAAAATATACACAACCAACTACCCATGGAGAAATATGTCTGCAACAGTCCACAAAATCCTTTATCATGGAGAAGATGTCATTAAATATCATTTGGTGCCACTTGGAGATCTATCAGAGGAGGCTCAGGAAAAAAGGAACAAGGATTACAGATTTTATAGACAGCACAATACTAGAAAAATGTCACGAAATTCCACAAATGAAGATCTATTTAATATATTATTGGCAACGTCAGATCCGTTCATCTCCAGTATTCGAAATCAATGGAAAGTGGAACATCGGGATTTAGATGAAGAAGCCAAAAAACTACTAAAGAACAGAAATAGCACAGAACAAAATATGGAATATTTGCAATCAATATTTGAGTCTAATGAATAATAATTATAATTGCCTTTCATTGTTATTTAAGTACGAAAAACATAGTATTAGTAAAAAATAATAATAAACAGAACCTACCATTGTTACAAATGCTATTTAAATCTATTGCAGTTTTTATTCTTAAAAGGTTTCCCACATATGAATGCAATGTTTTAATAGATAAGAAAGATTCAAAAAATAAGAACCCATATTTTCATATCAAAATTAAAAAAAAAATTAGAATCATTGCGCTAATGTTTAGCAGATTTATTTAGCTAGTGTAACAAATTAGGCAGCAAACACTAATAAATTTTTCTGTAGTAATAATAATATTCCTTGAGTGTCAGCAAATTGCAAATTTGATAGCAAACATTTTTAATTTTTTAGTAATACTAGTTAAATTTCTAGTGAATTTTACTATTTTGTTGCGTGTAAAAATTTTTTTGAGTGTAAAAATTTTTTTGAGTGTAAGCATTAAAAAAATTTCATTATTACAAAAAATGTTTATAATAATTATTTAACTCCAAATATGACACTTTCTAATAAATAAAAATAAATAAAAAAAAACATATATCACGCTAAAAGTTAAAAAAAATCAAAAGTTAAACTTTGACCTAGAATTCCTTAAAAAGTACTCAATCAATTTAAATGAAATTCACACTGAGTCAAGATCAACTATCTATCTATCTATTAAAAAAAACAGTACTAAAATATTTTGATCGGTTCAAAAGTTACAGAATTTTGGCCAATGAAAAATGATTTTCAGCCACTGTGTAACGATTTTAAGTATGAAGGTAAAGACTGTATGTTCCATTTTATTTTACCACAATTTCATGTAAGATTTTTCAACTTTAGATACATATTTCTGATTAATGATGTGCAGTCATTTGTACACAATTTTTAACATATTAATTAAATTAGTTATTGAAACTATTCGTATTTACTAATTTATGTTTATTTTTCTTCTTTTCAGGTAAGTTAAGATTCAAAAAACACTACATTTCACTTTGTAAGTACTTGACTTATAGTTTTACGATAAAAAAATATTATAAATATTTTATTCTCGAGAATTTAAAATATTCCGTTTATGATCTATGGGCATAAGTTTTGGCTACTTATGAATATAATCATACAGCCATTATGTCCTGACTCCGGCTAAGGATGTTAAAATCTGCACTACCATGCATTACTGAAAACAATATTAATTATTAATTATAGTATTAATTACAAAATGTCTGAAATGTGAAGGTAACCAAAATTAACCAACTATAAAACATTGTTCATACTACAAGACTTGTAGTTGATATGGCTATGGCTAATGTAGAAAAAGTAAAATTGGAAAAAACTCAGCGTGTTCATACTAATTCTCGTGTATGAAAATTTGCATATTCTTTTCTTTCTAATTGAGTTAAATAGTTGATTAAGCATGAGTTGGAGGAATAGGCAGAAGTATACTAACGATGAACAGGTCATGTTGTTCGAAAGTAGGTACTCCATTTGGCGCTGTCTTCAATTGTTTTTCCTTATTTCTCTTACATATATTACATAAAATTATATTTACTAATATTATAACTTATATAAATGATCTCGAACCGAACAAAACCCTAATTATTTGCAAAACATAAAGGGTCAACAACACCTAACCCGAACTTAATATGTAAAGTGTGCAATGTGTAAAACGAAACTGAGAATAGTAGCAATTAAAAGTAACGAATGTCATGTTTGTTAGTGTTGTATTTTCTGAGATTAATACAAAGTAATAGCTGTACGGTATAAAAACCTATTCTTAGCCACACTGCTCATAGGACTGAATTTAGGTGAGTGATATAGACGCATGTTCAAACCTGACAGCCGCCAAAAGTAGAAAAATTTAATGGAGTGAATTCGAAAAAATTGTAATATAAATAGATTGTATTAACATGGAAATCATTGAACCTTGTAGTGTATCTACTTATTTATCTACTTATCTACTCATTTATCCAAATACTTATTTGCTTATTTATCCAATTACTCATTTACATATTTACCAAATTACTTATTTATATATTTACACTTTAAATTTATATACTATATTTATATTATAAATTTTCAAATAATTTGAACCAAAATATGTTTTTTTTTTGTGATTTTCATTTTTAAAAATTTTAGAAAAATATATTTCATTAAGTTTTCAGTTTTTTCAATCGGTGTGTTCTTTCAATGTTCTTAATATGTTCTTAGTATGTGTGTTTTTCAGTGAAAATATAAATGTAATCTTCATCCTTTATAGAAGCAAAAAATTTATTTAATATAAACACCTGGTTAAAACAACAACGATTTTAAAAGATCAGATGACCGAAGAAGACCAAGCAGTATTTTTTGAGAGCGAAAATATTTTGTACAATAATTTGATAGAAACAGCGAACACAAAACACAATAAAGGCCTAGTTAGCTACACGTAACCTTAACCAAACGTGTCAGCTGTTTTTTTCTGTTACTTGGAAAAGCATTTAAAGCAGTTATCGATCTCAACTGTCACGTAACCGGAACGTCCCAATCTGTTGAGAATAGATTTTTGCTACGTTTGTACGTGACAGTTGTGAACAGCTGATAAAGTTTGGTCCATAATTGCACCAAATGCTAACATTACATTTACGGTACAGATACATTTTAACAAAGTGTGGATAACTAGGCCTTCACAGCTTTACAACAAAAACAATATGAAGACCATAATATAGTATGTGAACCTGGCTGGTTCGTAAGTCCGAATTCACACAAGGCAACTTTTGTTGCGGAATTCTTGAGTTTGTAGGAGAGAGGGGAAAGAAGAGTGGTATTTGGTACGGAGTTGCTTGTACTCGGCAACTCGTTTTGTTGTGCAATTCGTAATTATAAACACGAAGTTAGCTGCAGCTTATTATTTGACATTTCTTTTTATTATTTACTTCGCTGTGAAAAATTATTATTATTATATCATTTATTTTATTATTTTTTCTATTATTACATTTTTTCTTTGACTTCCATTTTTTCACACAAATAGATTTTTCAATTTGGATCAATAATAACCTCTTTTTACACAAGCTAATAAAGTGAACTGTCAAAATTGTAAGAATTTGAAAGTAAAAGAAAACGAAAAGTTGCGGCAATAAATTTCTCTGTGTGAACATGAAGGCAACTTTAAAAGAGAATTGAAAAAAAGTTGTGCAACAAAAATTGCCTTGTGTGAATCCAGACTAAACAAATCGAACACAACCATACCAAACGACATTCAATGGCTACTCTCACTTGGTCCGAAGTTCGAATTAACAACAAAAAAGGAAAACTTTCCATTATTTGAAACATTGCTGAAGGAGAAGAAATTATTCAAACAATAAGTGATAAACAAGAGCAAGAAATAGCAAGAGCTAAGCTAGTACGCTGAATTGAACGACACAAAAAAACTGTAAAACTACGTGAAAAAGAGAAGATCATTTCAAGTACAGTGGAGCAAACCCAAAAATTCTTAGGACAAAATAAAAATGTATTGATTTTAAATTCGGATAAGTGATATATTCTGCATTCCTTACGAAGAAGGAATGCAGAATATATTAAACGATCTAACAAGATACAACGTACTACGAAGAGATCAAACGTCAACTTTACAACAACGAAACAACGAATATATTGAAAAATTATTCCAAAAAGGTTACATAAACTCCTTGGAAAGAGCAAAGCTCACTGTAAGAACGGCTATAACCCCCAGGAGTTATGGTCTACCAAAAATCCACAGAGAAAACACCACGCTAAGACCGATATGCTCATCGATAAACTCACCGTCGTACAACTTATGTATGTAAGTACATGGTCGGAATACTTAGGAATATGATTAGCGATTCAGTTTTCAAGATAAAAAACTCTCAAGAGTTTAAAGAAAATGTACACCGGACACACATTTGTGTAAGCATGAAAATGTTTTATAATTTTATTTTAATATTTTTTGTTTGATTTTTAAAAAAAGTTAAGTTGTCAATTAGTTTTTAATTTCAAATTCAAAGTAGAATATTACAGCTTTTCAACCGACTGCTTCAACTGACTTCTGTATACTGCCGCCCTCCTTGTTGGAATATATTTTGAAAAATCTTTTTTGGCAACTTGATGTCTGACATCTTCTACGCCTGATACTAGCTTTAAATTTATGACAATGAAATAATGGTATCATTTGACGTAGTTGCACTTTTTCCAAGCGTACCTATGAAAAGGCACTAAAAATAGTAGAAGATAATTGGAAGACTGTTGAAAAACACACAAAAATTGAGGAAAAATTGTTCATGGAAGGCTTACGTTTCCGTATCAAAGAAAACAGATATTTTAAATACGGCGACAAAATATACAACCAAAGAAAGGGACACCCATGGGATTACCGGCTTTACCAATTATAGCGGATATGTTTATGGAGAATTTATTGAATGAAGCGGTAGATAAGCTGACAGTAAAACCGAGAGTCTTGGTAAAATATGTGGATGATTTATTTGCCATTGTAAAGAAAGACGAAATTGATAACACACTAAAAGCTTTAAACAACATCAACAAAAACTTAAAGTTTACAATGGAAATTGGAAAAGATCAGCACAACAACGAAATTCGAACAAATTGGTTCCAAAAACCAATAGCGTCTGCAAGAATTATCAACTTTAATTCTTAACATCCACATATAATGAAAGTTAATACAGTAAATAACTTCATATCGAGAGTAATTGATGTCAGTGATACAATTTTTCACAATGAAAACAAAAAACGTATTCTGGACGTACTTATTAAAATGATTACCCGCGGAAAATGGTTCGAAAACTGATACATGAATACACAAAGAAGGACCACGGAGAAACGCCCAAATAAAAACCAACGACAATATATAAAACATTCACCAATTCAGCAGGATTAAGCGATACCATAAAAAGATCTAATCTGTATAATAAAGAAAAAGTGGAGCTGGCCACTAAAAGTAACAGAAATGTGGGTCAACTCTTCGGAAAAGTAAAATTAACGACGAAGAAAAAACGGATTTAGTATATGAAATTAAATGCAAAGGTAACGAGTCCAACGTATGCAATATGATATATATTGGGACTACAAAAACAAAACTAAAAACTAGAATTTCATTACACAAATCAGACCAGAGACAAGACAACGATACACATTAAAAAAAACAGCTTTAGCCGAACACTGTGTTAAAACTCACCACTGTGCAGATTTTGAGAAAGTAAAAATATTAGAACAAGAACATTATTCACGGAGATTAATGCTTGAAATGCTCCACATCATTGACGTGCCCAGCGAAAGAAGAATTTATTACAAAGCAGATGTTGATAACCGCGCAAACGCATACAGACATCTTATCAAAAATAATTAGTCGAAGATTCACTGCCGAATAAGGAACAATACGCACTCTACGCTTTTTTGCTTAACATAACAATAATAACTAGCAGATTCCAGCGCACGATTCGAGTGCAATTTCTAGGCAATTTTATTCTCAACTTAGCCAATTCACAAGCCAACATTTTTTTGGTTTATTATTATTGTGAATGAAGATAACAAACTCATGAACAAACACATTAACTAATTTAATAAACACACACATAGCATTCGCATAATCTTATGTATGTGTTAGTAGCAACTTTGAATGCAATTAACCCAAACTAAAGAAAAAAAATTAAAAAATCTGTACATCTGGTGAACAGCTAAAGAGAAATACCTTGCAAATAATATATGCATGTTTGGTCCAAATTGGGATAAAACGGTAGAACAAACATCGGTAACAAGAAATCACCTAGCCTATTAATATTATAGATAACAATAATAAAAACTTGTTTTATTTAGAAATTGTTGTTCGTTTTTTTTTTTTTTTTTGTTATTTTTTATGTTTTGTGATAATCTATTGGAAAATTGTGTAACAGCTTTTACCCCTGATGATGATTGCCGACGGTTTTCGAAAATTCGCGAAAAAATAAATAAAAACATTAAAAAACGACCTGAAGCCTTTCTTTATTTAAAAAAAAAAATGTAATTAACATTTGAGGTCGCTGGAAATCTAAAACCAATTTTCAAAATAATATAAATATACATATTTATTAATTTTTTATTTGTTTGTGTTTTAACAATGAAAGATTTGAATGAACTGAACTAATATTTTTCTACATTTTTAAAAATGAAAATCACAAAAAACAAAACATACTTTGGTTAAAATTATTTTTAAATTTATAATAAATATATTTGAAGTGTAAATATATAAAGAAGTAATTGGATAAATAAGTAATTAAGTATGTGGATAGATAAGTAGATAAGTAATTAGATACACTACAAACCTAGAGTTTTGATTATTTTTATTTAATTGAAATTATATTTCAACTTGCAAAAAAGATAATTTTTGTTACTACGGTAAAAAAGCTCTATTTTGTGCCAAGGGAGGAAAATCTTCCAAACTGTCTGGAGCTTAGGCTAGTGGAGAGATATTCACTACTTATGAACTTATGAAATTTTTCCGAAATTTTTCCTTTTAAAAGTTTATAGTGGTTTCTGTTAATTTTTTGAAACAGGTAGTTCATGTCCTTTCAAAATCTTCCACATTTTGGGATACCATTTTTGTGCTCTGCAACTCCGTTCTCACCCAATATCTCTCCACTATCCTAAGCTCCAGACAGTTTGGAAAATTTTCCTGCCTTAGAGCTTTTTTACCGTAGTAACAGAATGCCAAATCAGGCCAAAAATATGTGAACACAATGTGATGGCTTTTGAAGGAAGAAGTCTACTTTGTAAACACTCCTTATTATATATTTCGGTATTTATGGAGTCCGATGTAACAAATGACTTGCTGCTTTTATCGCAACTAGATATTGCTTCCCACACCAGGGATTGTTTTTGGAAATATCGTCTGCTTTTGGATCCTAAACTTGTCTTATATATTTCCTCGAAAACATAAAAATTATGAACCGAAAGCTGCGTAAAATCTGCCAGTACACACGTTACTTTGTCCATTATGTAGCATGAATTTTTTTATGAAACATGATTTTAATTTCCCGCTCTGATTTTCGTCTCCAATATTTTTCAGTGTTCCTGTTTGGAACCTTTTGGACTTTGTAAGACTTTGTAACCTGTATTAGCTTCAACTTTTCGCAGCAAACAGTCCTAGCACTGAGCTAAACAGGCTACTTTTTTTATCGAATGTGTTGGGAGCTTTTTCCAGTATGCTTTCTTGACATTAAAAACATCATGCGGACCTTTCTGTCTTCCCGATCCGTGTTTCCTATCAATGGTTAAATTTTCTTGATAATTTCTAATAACATTTGAAACAGTTTGACGGCAGACCTTGAATTCTTTGACTAACTTTTTGTAGACCAAGTTGGGATTTTTGAAAATATATAATATTTTTATCACTCATTTTAATTAAACTAATTAGAAATGAATAGAGTTGTCATTATATTAATAGCTGACATATGTTTAAGAAGAAAACCGTGTGTTATGATAATTCCGATCTCACTCCTTAGAAATAATTTAATCAATTATTTATAACATTATTTCAATTTTTTATTTAGTGAGGGCTTCATGCTATATATCGGTCTGATTAAGAACATTTACAGAGTAGTTATGATTGTTAAAAAAGTATGCTTTATTCTTCTCTATCACTCACTATTGTAAACAATATCATTATTAGCAAACTTTCTGAAAAATGAGGTTAATCAAAAACTTTACAAATCTTGAATTCAATTTGTACAAGATTATTATTACTAATATTATCCTGTCATTAAAAATTAATACAAAGTTCTTTATTTATATTTGTCAGTTTTTAAAAATATTATTCTTATAACTTATATAATAACTTACTACTTTGCAAGCTAAACTAAACTATACCTCTTTAGTTATTTTTCTCGAATTTTCAATTCAATTTCTCAACTTATATAATATTATTATGTACATACAATATTGTTCAGCATTTCTTAAAGAGTTTAGAATGTTATCCTTTTTTACTTAGATATAGAGCAACAATAATTTTATAATACGTTTTGATTTAAATAATACTAGCAGATTCCAGCCAACGAAGTTCGAGTGCAAATTCTGGGAAATTTTATTTTTTCATTTAATAAATTATTGACCCTAAAAGTATGCTAATCAATTTTAGACAATTAACAATTCAACACTTTTTATTATTGTGAATGAAGAAAACAAACTCATTTTTTTTTTGCAAACACATTAAAAAATTTATTAAACACACATAGCTTTGTATAATTTCGTGTATGTGTTAGTTGCAACTTTAAATGAGCATAACTCCAAAAAAAATTTAAAAATTTATAAGTCTGGTGGACAGCTAAAAAGAAATGCCTCTCAAATAAGATACTTTTCGTCAAAATCGGGAGAATACTGTTTAACAAATCATCGGTCACAAAAAATCGCCTTACCTATTAATATTATAGATTAATACTTTAAGTCGAAAATTTTCAAAAATCCTTTATGAACACTTATTAAAAATCAATTACTAAAATTTCTGGGATTTATTTTAAATTCGGCACCAGTTACATTATCATATTTGACCGATTTAATTGGGAATTTTTATTGCTGGAAAATGTCGTTGAACGGGATTTGAAACAAATTTCTCTTACACTGTAATTTTCGGCAGTTTATATTATTGAATCGTATTCATCATTATCTTATTTGCACTGTGCGGCTAATCAAAGTCTTAATGTCTTCTGGCTTATAATTAATTTTTACATTTTGAAGTTTGAATACTTAAATTTAATTAGATAATTAAGAAAATCTTTATATTAAATAATGTTTTCGTGTTTCATTTTATTACAAAATGTTTATCCTTTTAATTCTTTTTCTATTGTGCACAAATAAATTAAAAAAAACCAATACACGGTACAATGCATTCTTATCGAAACTTAAAATAAAATGTTTACATAAATAAAATGATAAAACTACATTGCATATTTTTGGGATCAAAATAAAACCCAATAAGTATTGCATATTTTTGGTAAATTGAACAAAATCTTGACTATTGGTGCTCATAATGCCAAAAAAAAAATCATTACTAACTACTATTGTGCCTTTAGAATACACCATTGAATATTAGCTTAAGAGATTCAATGGACTTAAATGAAAGAAAAAAATTAATAATACAATCATTCACTTTTATGAATTAAGCATAAATTTCATAGAAAATTTTATCTTCTATTGTATACCAATAGGAGTTCACAAACAATTTTTGGGAAAATAATATGGCTAAATGCCAAACTCGTTTCATTAAACAAGTACTTACTCGAAAAATACACAGAACATGCAAATGGTAGGACAGACTTCATGTGGTGTGTGCACTTGAACATACATCAAGTGGTCATTTCCGTTTTATATTTAACTATTATGGAGAAATTTCTATGAAAAAGAACAAAAGTACTAATACAACTTACGAAAGTTTGCCAATGTGTCGTGCATGGATGTGTGTGTGTGAAGCAGCATCTATCCTAAATGCTTAGAAATTTGAATAAGTTGGGTGTGACATTTTCACTCCCAAATGAGGATAAAGATAACACTACGTATATTGTCATTAAAACTGTCGAAAGACTCTTTAAGTAATGGTGACGCTAATGTTGCCTAAGTTAAACTGAAAATTTTCATATTTATGACTCTATCCACTCCTACATTTTCATTTATGAGTTTCATAATTGGAATTATTACACATACCGACAAATTTAAACTTTTTGTGAACTGCAGAAGAAAGTCCAATATATTCTGAAAGCAGGGCAAAAGTAAAAATACCCCATTTTCCAGTTTAAATTATTTATGAAATAAAAGTTTCATGAGTAATTTTAAATTACATTAAACACAATTGTGTAAGGAACCTTCAGTTCATCCGGGTTTGATGATGGGTTAACTCAGATGTCCCAGGGACATTGTACTAAATTTATATTCAAATGAAAACTTGCAATTGGTTGTTGTTCTCGTGGGTACTGTTGAATTGCTGGTATCGCGGGTATTGTTTTCCCTAGCCTAGCTACTCTATGCTCCTATTTAGGTTGGTTGTAATCCAACCATTGCCCGAATGTAATCCAGCCCTAGTCTGAATGTAAATCAAATCAAAAATAACATTTACTAGAAATAAATATGTTACTTACTTTTATGTTTATACTTTTATCATTAAATTTTTATAGAAACGTTAAGCGAAGAGTAAAGTATGAATGATGGTAATAACATTAACAGTAGAAGCCTTATGCCCTGCTGATGGTAATCTACGTTGCGGGTGCAATATTAATCTTTGTATTAAAAAATTTTTTGTTAATACGAAAACATTGGTGTTCGATATTTGCATAATGATATAGATACGTGGACGGTTTGATAAATCAGTGAATTTTTCAATTAAACAAAAAAGCGTCTTATTTATTATCATAGTCTCGTTTTAGCTCGATACATTTAGTCCAACGCGTTTTCAATTTTTTTGTTCCTTCAAAATAATAGAGTTTCTCAAGGTCCTCAAAGTGAGGGTTTGTTTCAGTGATGTTTTCTTATTCGACGCAAATGTTTTACCGCGAAGCCATTTCTTCAGGTTTGTAAACAGGGGGTGTCTAAATCAGGGTAGCAGTTCGAATCCCAATATATAGGTTATGTGCATCGGTGAGCATCATCTGAGCAAAAGCTCTGGATAATATTCGACGGTGACCGTTTTACCCTTTCTAAAGTAATCGATGGAACGGCACCGCATGCACCCCAAAACAATGTAGACAGACTTCCTTTGGTAACGTTCACCCAGAGAAGTCCACTGTTCCTGGTCTCTGGTGCGCTGTATTGAGTCCCAATTTCGTCAACGGTTACGAAACGGTGAAAAAGTGTCTTCAGATTGCGGTTGAACATTGCCAAACACTCCGAATGTGACCAATCGCGACACCCATCGTGCGGACTGCTTTTTCATGTCTACAGTCCCAGTCATATAGATTGTCTGCTTTCGATGACTGTTAAACACAAACTGAAGGATACAACTTGCATTACATTTATCTATGGTAGTTGACAGGAGCAGTGTTAATTTTTAATTAACTACGAGGGCATTTCAAAATCTTACAGAGTTATCAAACTGTCCTCATACATGTTGACTTAATAATTGATTGGCAATTAAAAACGCTTACAAAGAGAGGCAGCCAGTGATCTAAAAAATCAAGCTATAAAATACAATTTTTTTTCTGTGGTTCTTTATTTTCACAAAACCACATACACTTGCTAGAAAAAGTATCCGTACACCTAAAATTAAAACTTTATTACTACGAAAAGAAATACGAACAAAGTACCTAATCTAAAGAAAAAGTCTTTGAAATATTAACTTTACATCAAATATTATTTAACTTAGTAACTTGTAAGATATCCTTTGGGATTTATTACATCGGTTTGGTATCGATTTAAGGTTATTTTATGCTGACGGATTCTACGCACCAGTAAATGGCACATATGATCTATGGGATTAAGTTCGGGTAATTGGGGTGGTGACTGAAATTGATTTTTAGTATTGAAAGGTAAACATAGCTGGACAAAATGCCCGTATGTTTTAGATCATTATCTTGTTGTGCCCTTTGTTAGATTTAACGTCATTTTTTCAGACATATTGCAATTAATAGTACAATTAATATGCAAATTTTCAGTTGGTTTTTTATGGTGCGTGGTAGAGATGAAGAAAGCATGTATTTCTAAAATTTATTACTACTCTGTATTCTTAATCAGACCGGTTTATGGCATTTCAGAATTCATCAGTGTTTGTTTGTATTAAACATTGTAATAATTGTTATGTTTTAATATATTAGATTGTTTCTATATGAAATTCTTCTATATAGGTTTGAACCTGTGTCTATCACACATACTTTCGTACTTCCCCTTTGTTTTAAATTTTGTTTAAAAATGTTTATGTATTCCATTCGATCCAGTTTACCAACCCCATTGCCTGCCATTCAAGTCTAAACCATAATGCTAACTCCATCGTGTTTAACCTTTGGCAAAGGATCTTCAATATTTAATGTAGTTCCATTTTTTCGCAAAACCAACTTTTTATACCCTATACCACTATGTGGTTTGGGTATAATGACTTTGTGCTGCTGTTTGTAACAACCAAAAATATTTGACCTAGACCCATCTTTAATTATACCGATCGAATCAGAATCACTTTCTGAGTTGATTTAACAATGTCCGTCCGTCCGTCCGTCTGTGTGTCCATGTAAACCTTGTAATCAAACTGCAGGTCGCAAATATGAATATATTTTGATGAAATTTGGTATATAAGCTTTCATCGACCATGGGATGAATGCTATTGAAATTGGTGAGAATCGGTCCATGTTCAGACGTAGCCCCCATACAAATTACCCCTATGAAATCGACATAAATTGCCATAAGATCCAAATTGTCATATAGATCTTACTCAAGTTGGGTTTGTATGCGTTTATTACATCCATTAATGAGTAGTCCAGAAATGATCCACTTGGCCCCATATAGAGCTGCTTCCCGATCTTCACTTAAATCTATTAAAAAACAAAAATATTGCACTGATTCTTCTCAAATTTTGTTTGTATATATTTTTGCAAAATACAAGAGACTTTACCAAACATGATCAGGATCGGTCCATTTTTGGACCTAGTCCCCACATAGATATAGCATCCGATATGAACTTTTTCATATCTGCAGCCGAAAAAATTAATAAAAATCCCACTCAAATTTGGTTTTTGCTTATTTTCTATGTCCAGTTAGTTGGGCCTAAGAGATACGGTTTCTAAACGCATGGTATAGGGTATCGTATAGTCGGTCTAGACCGACTGTAATTTTCTTACTTGTTCCTTTTAATGTTGAAAATGCAAAACTTGCTTTCATCTGAAAATAAAGCAGTTCTCATTTGCAAAGCCCATACGTTTTTTCCATTGACGTCGGAAATGAATGGCTTTCTAATATTTTGCGGACGATGTTTTCATGGGTGTCTTTGCCGAAGGATTCTTTGATTTTAGAACTAATTTAGAAAGTAGTAATTCTAAGATTCTTACTGTGTGGCCTCTGATCTATGATCCGAACTAGTTCACGAAAAGATTTGCCTTCATGGCTTAGTTTTAGGATAATGTTTCTCTTGCTAGCACCGATTTCTTAAATTTTGGGACTCATCTCAAAATATAGTTTACAAAAGAAATATAATAATGTCAAATCAGCTTTATATAAACAAGATCATCTTCTACTAAAATAAAATCGATGTAACCAACCTATAAGTCGCGACGTACAACGCGTCGTTGTAAAATTATTAAATGTACGAAGACTTTCCGGCGCTTATAATGTCCATACTGTGTTTTTTGCGTTGTAAACAAAAAAAAAGTAAGAAGAAACGTTCCCGTATTTTTTTTTTTTTTTTTTTGAAAAACAAGTAAAATTACCAATATGTCGGTGGTAAAAGTTTGTAATTTAACATATTTTATTAACATTTTAATTAATATTTAGAGTTTTCATCTTAAAGTGTAAGGATACTTTTTCTACCCAGTGTATATCATCACTTCCGAAGAGTGCCAACCTGCTAATAAAAATTATTCACACGAAAAATTATTAGTTTAAGGGACACATTGATGATCTTAAAAGTAAAACATAATTGTTTCCCAAATGCGAACATCAGTTACTCAAGAAATTTACAATATTTGGCCTAAAATGCTTCGATATATGATTTTGTTTTAGTTTTTTCTTTATATTTTTTAATATTTAATCCATAGTAGCAAGAGACAGATTGGTTTCAAATTAAAAGTATTTTGAGCCATATTTCTCGAGTAATTGTAGCTTCAACTTGAGAAATACTAAATTTTGACGTTTAATGTCATCAAACTAATGAATTTTACGGCATATAATTTTTATATCGTCCACACTAGTGTGCAGAGGGTATATATAAGATTGTCATTTCGTTTTTAATAATTACAAAAAAATGGTGCCCATCAAATATATACATTTGTGATCCTTATAACAAACAGAGTTAATGTAGCGCTGTCCGTCTGTCCGTGGGTGATATACATTTGCCAGAAAGAGATGTGATTAAAAATAATGAACCAGAGAAAAAAACGTATGTTTCATAACCTCATTTTTTGTATAAAATCGATTTCAGCGATTTGGATAAAATCGGTTTCTTTTGGGCCATAAAAATTCGTATTCCACTTTAAGAGTTGCAAAAATACAAAAAAAACGTTTTTGGTAAAATTTTTTATATAATATAATAATGTTTACTTTATTAATTCCTCTATGACAGTTACAGTATTAAAACCGGAATTCCTTAACTCAGTTTTTTTTAGTACTGGATTTCCTACTGGGTACAGTTTTGTGGCCATTTAAAGTTTTAATATTTATTTGGCTAAAGAGCTGTATGCAGCTTGCTAAGGAATCAAAAACTTCATATAAAAAAACGCCACAGAAATGCTTAAGGAATTTTTCTGTCTAAAAATTTCTGTTGTAAGTCTGCAGCTTTTTAAAAAAGTAGTATTGTTTTTACTATTTTTGTTTTTACTACTTTTTTCGATGTAAATTAAGTTAGGCAACCCAGGCTTCGAGCAGGAATGTCAAATTTTTCGTTCTTTCTGAACGGAATTTTGATAGGAGAGGTAAGCATAAACAAAATGTAATAAGCTTAAAAAATTATAAGTTCTTTTTCAGTTGCAAACATGGTTGTTTTCAATTTCAATTTCACAATTCTTAATAATTGACAGAAACCAGCTGATTGCTACTGTTGCACTGAAAGGTACTTTTATGTTTTTTTTTTTTTCTTTAAGAAATATATGAAAATTTTCTGCTAAGATTCCTAAACAAGCTGCATACAGCTCTTAAGACTGTATGAAATAAGTTGAAGATACTCATGTTCGTTTCTCTATGAAATTTCAAGAGTATATTTTATCTTTCAAAAACATTTAAACCCTCCATCTGTCATTTGCACAGATCATTTTATCAGTAAAGACAGAAACTAAAAGTCCGTTTCTAGGGTGAATATGTTCCGTGAATTTGTTGAGCTGGCAATTTCATTAAGACTAAAAGTGTATGCGGAAGATGTAAATCTCCAAAAAAGCCAACATTTAATTTGTTTGGCTGTCAATTTCATGAAGACTAAAGGTTTTGCGGAAGATGTAAAACTGCAAAAAAGCCAACATTTAAAATTACACAAAAAATTCTTTAAAGTTTCATACAGTGTTACCAACAACCCCCTCAAAAAAAAAAAAAATTAAATGGCGATAAAAGGAGATTGTACTTACACAGCGCCAAATCCATTAAATAGATATAGAACAAGTATAAACGTGTTCTGTGCAGGAATTCATCATGTATGTCAATTATAATACAAATCAATTAATAAAAATTTTAAAAAATGTGATTTCTTTTAAACAATAAAAAAAATCTAAATCTATATAATATTTATAGAACTTAAGAAATTTTCTACAGAAAACCAACATAATATAATTTTTTATTAATTTTTTTATTAATTTTTAAGGAAAGTAACGTCACTGTGTTGTTATTATTTATCAAAAATTAAAAATATCTTTTTTATACAATTCAAAATAATAGAATTTTTTAAATATTGTAAGAAAAACAATTATTTTTTAAATATTAAATTTAATTAATTTTTTTAGGTGCTAATCTATATATATAAAATTCATTTTCTGTTTGTTTGTTTGTTTGTTTGTTTGTTTGTTTGACCGCTATACAAATTTTTATTTCTCAACGGATTTTCCTGAAATTTTGTACACACGATCTCTATACCCCAGGAAAGGTCGCCATATACTTTTTACCGGCCACGCCTACTTTTACGCCCACTTTTTATGTAAAATTCATTTTCTATTTTATTCATATTTGTTCACTATACAAATTTTTATTTGTTAACAGATTTCTCTGAAATTCGGTACACACGATCCCTGTACTCCAGCTAAGGTCACCATATACTTTCTATCGACCACGCCTACTTTTACGCCCACTTTTTATATACAATTCATTTTCTGCTTTTTGGTATATTTGTTCGCTATACAAATTATTATTTTTCAACGGATTTCTCTGAAATTTGGTACACACGATCTCCGTACTCCAGGAAAGGTCGCCGTATGATTCTTACCGGCCACGCCTACTTCTGCACCCACTTTTTGTATACAATTCGTTTTCTGTTTTTTGGTATATTTGTTCGCTATATAAATTTTTATTTTTCAACCGATTTCTCTGAAATTTGGTACACACGATCTCTCTGCTCCAGGGAAGGTCGCCATATTCTTCGCACCGGTCACGCCTACTGTTACGCCCACTTTTTTGTACAATTCATATTCTGTTTTTTGGTACATTTGTTCGCTACAAAATTTCTTTTTATCGGATTTCTCTGAAATTTGCTACACACGATCTCTGTACTCCAGAGAGGTCGCCATATGATTCTTGCCGGCCACGCCTACTTCTACGCCCACTTTTTATACAAAATTAATTTTCTGTTTTTTGGTATATATGTTCACTATAGAAATTTTTATTTTTCAAGGGATGTCTAAAATTTGGTCACACGATCTCTATACAACAGGGAAGGTCACCATCTATATATATAAAATTCATTTTCTGTTTGTTTGTTTGTTTGTTTGTTTGTTTGTTTGACCGCTATACAAATTTTTATTTCTCAACGGATTTTCCTGAAATTTTGTACACACGATCTCTATACCCCAGGAAAGGTCGCCATATACTTTTTACCGGCCACGCCTACTTTTACGCCCACTTTTTATGTAAAATTCATTTTCTATTTTATTCATATTTGTTCACTATACAAATTTTTATTTGTTAACAGATTTCTCTGAAATTCGGTACACACGATCCCTGTACTCCAGCTAAGGTCACCATATACTTTCTATCGACCACGCCTACTTTTACGCCCACTTTTTATATACAATTCATTTTCTGCTTTTTGGTATATTTGTTCGCTATACAAATTATTATTTTTCAACGGATTTCTCTGAAATTTGGTACACACGATCTCCGTACTCCAGGAAAGGTCGCCGTATGATTCTTACCGGCCACGCCTACTTCTGCACCCACTTTTTGTATACAATTCGTTTTCTGTTTTTTGGTATATTTGTTCGCTATATAAATTTTTATTTTTCAACCGATTTCTCTGAAATTTGGTACACACGATCTCTCTGCTCCAGGGAAGGTCGCCATATTCTTCGCACCGGTCACGCCTACTGTTACGCCCACTTTTTTTGTACAATTCATATTCTGTTTTTTGGTACATTTGTTCGCTACAAAATTTCTTTTTATCGGATTTCTCTGAAATTTGCTACACACGATCTCTGTACTCCAGAGAGGTCGCCATATGATTCTTGCCGGCCACGCCTACTTCTACGCCCACTTTTTATACAAAATTAATTTTCTGTTTTTTGGTATATATGTTCACTATAGAAATTTTTATTTTTCAAGGGATGTCTAAAATTTGGTCACACGATCTCTATACTACAGGGAAGGTCACCATATGTATATAAAACTTATTTTTTTCCTTTGGTTGTTATACAAGCTTTTATTTTTCAATGGCTTTCTCCGAAATTGAGTAAATATTCCAGGTAAGGTCGCCATATGATTTTTACCGACCACGCCTACTTTTACGCCAAATTTTCTTATAAAATTCATATTTTGTTATGTGGTATATTTCTTCCCTATACAAATTTGTACTTTTCAACGGATTTCTCTGAAATTTGGTTTACACGGAAATAACTTCACTGTGAACAAATTCCCCAAACTTAAAAAAAGGTACCCAAAAGAAATGAACAAATTCCCCACTTTTTTTTTAATCGAAAGAAAAAATGAACTTACTCCCCAAATTCATTCTTAAATTGTTGCATATCTTTATTTAATGAATTTTGTTAAATATTTATTTTAGTAAACATTTCCATACTACTCTCAATATATGTCCTACAATAAATGCATTTAAAATGAGTATTCTTTTCAATAGCATCATTTCGTTGCGCGGAAGCTAAGCGCAAATATATACATATTTTGACAATTAAAATAAGTTGGCAACAGCTGCGCGGCAGCACAGGTGTGGCTGCCAAACACGCGGAAGCGGCGCGAGAACGCGGACGCGGACGCGACGGATGCGGACGCGATGCGCTCGCGGAACACAGCTCAGCTAAAATATCGCAATGATCTGAAAAATATATTTCGGCGATTAAAATAAGTTGACAACAACTACGCAGCAGCACGGGTGTGGCTGCCAAACGCGCGGAAGCGGCGCGCGACCGCGGACTCGGACGCGACGGATGCGGACGCGACGCGGTCTCCGAACACAGCTCAGCTAAAATATCGCAATGCTATAAAAAATATGTTTTAGGAATTAAAATAAGTTAACGAGAACTAAGCGGCAGCACGGGTAGTAGTTGGGAGGAAGTGGCGCGAGGCGTTCGGACGCGGACGCGACGGATGCGGACGCGATGCGCTCGCGGAACACAGCTCAGCTAAAATATCGCAATGATCTGAAAAATAGATTTCGGCGATTAAAATAAGTTGACAACAACTGCGCGGCAGCACGGGTGTGGCTGCCAAACGCGCGACGGATGCGGACGCGACGCGCTCTCGGAACATAGATCAGCTAAAATATCGCAATGCTCTGAAAAATATGTTTTAGGGATTAAAATAAGGTAACGAGAACTAAGCGGCAACACGTGTAGTAGCTGTGAGGAAGCGGCGCGCGGGCGCGGACGCGACGGATGCGGACGCGACGGATGCGGACGCGACGCGCTCGCGGAACACAGCTCAGCTAAAATATCGCAATGATCTGAAAAATATATTTTGGCGATTAAAATAAGTTGACAACAACTGCGCGGCAGCACGGGTGTGCTGCCAAACGCGAGGAAGCGGACGCGACTCACTCGCGGAACACAGCTTAGTGAAATGTCGTACGATAAATTTTATCTACGTATGTGAAACAATTACCTGTTGATCAAAATAGGCCACACATGTACTATAAGCAGTTGCTTAAAGAAACCTTGCGACACAATATTAAACGTCGCATTAGTATTTCATTTCTGAAACTTGAATTTACGTCTCTGCTCAATGATGATCACTTATTGAATGAAGTAATTCAATTTTTAAATGTTCCGATTCCTTTAATATGCAGACGATTCCGTTACATTTGATATTTATAAATAAAATTAAAAAATACTTAAAGCGGTTTCGCAACTTATTTTTGAAGCATTTTTGCTGCAGCATCTTAAAAACTTCTAAATTAAAAAATAAAAAAATTTTGAATTGAAATAAAAAATTAATTTACTGCCCATACAAATTTTTAAGTACTCAGTGCCTGGTAAGCATAGTGAACTATTTTTCAAGTCAAAGGCCTTTTTATCCCGGGCAAGACCGGGTAAAAACAGCTAGTATAAAATATAATTTTAATAGCCGGAATGTCCACCTTTATTATCTAGAACAGCTTGGATTCTCTTTGGCATGGACTCCCAACTACTCTTTGCTGCTTCACAAAGTTGATTTTTATTTGCGAAAACATTTTCTTTTAAGCTTCGTTTCAGTTCCATCCACAAATTTTCAATTGGGTTGAGATCGGGAGAAACATCGTGTTCACTCAACCAAGATTTAATTATTTAATTAGTTTTGACGAGTTTTTCGGATCAGCCTGTTGGAAGCAATGGAACCTTTCGGGCGACTCATCCGGGCAAATTATTTGCTAACAATCTGCGACATACTGTTACTGTACTGACTTCGTTATTTATTTCTGCAGAAATAGCCTTTGAGGACAGAAAGGGATTCTTTTTGGCTAATATTAGAATTGGATAATCAGTGGTTGTGGTGATTTTTCTTGGTCTACCCCGAGTTTCAGTAGATGGCTTCCATTTTAATGCATTTCTTATAAATGTTTCGGATTTTTTTTTAAGTGATCTGGCAATGGAATTTTTTGTTTTTCCTTGACTCCGGAACCGCTTAACAACTCGACGTTCCTCGGCAGTGCCATGTATATTTCTGCTCATCTTTAACAAAAAAAAAATAAAATCAAAGTGTATGGTATTTTCAATGTATTATCTCTCTTAATAATTCAGAACAAAATTTATGAAAAAAATACAAAAGAAATTCCAATTTTTACAAATTCATTTTAAGAAGAATTTTTTTCTATAACTTACAAATGCCTGATGATAAGTTACAGACAAAAACAACAACTAAAATAACGGCACCACTAAATCTTAATAGATTCTCTTTAAAAGAGTAAAATATAAACACAAACATTTTCTCTAAATTACAGTTTATGATTTTGAACAGCTGTGTATATCTAAACATTCTTTAAGTAAATCTTCATTATTTGATGTGTTCGTTTTTATTTAAAAGTAGTAAATTCTGTATAAGTGGCCAATTAGTCACTGAGCAGATGTCTGACTGAGTCAAAAAAATTTTAAATGTAAATTTTATTATAAATTTTTTTTTATCAAAAACTGTCGTCTTTCGCAGACCAAATGTTAACTGGGTTATAAACTTGTTACAAAATTCTAAAAGAGACATTGGAAAATAATGTAGTTTTCGTCACAGACATAGCACGCCAATTTAATTTAAATACGTACGAAAGTCAGCCAATTAAAATCTTCGACAATGATTAGCGTGTTTTAAAATCCCATTCCATTTTGGTGCACTTATGAACGACCATTCACTTTTAACAATTTGATTATTTTGGCATGAATAGTTTGTTAAATACGGAGATCTTCATCATGTTTTTACCTTTTATTTTTAGCTGTTGGAATGTTTTGTTCATCCTCACGTGCCATGTATTCATTTCTATGGCACTTGTGCTTCTCTTATGTTTGCATGCATAAATATTAGTAAAGTCAAGCTCATTGGAGTCCTTTTTTATGATGTTTTTTTTTTTTTTGTTTTATTTGCTTGTAACACGTTTTCATGAAGTGGTGATTTGTAAATTTGGTTAATCGCTTTAATAACCTGGCAAAATACGAGTACCGTGATAATGTCGGAGTGTCATAGAGTATCATGTTTTAATTTTTGTTTTTTTTAGCTAACGTCAGTTTTTTATATTTGAACATGATGACAAATTTAAAGTTTTGATTTAATTAGAATTTAAGTTCTTTGTTCATACACCATGAAAATAGCTTAAATGCCAATTCAAAATTTTATGCTTGAAAGTTTTTTTTTTTCAATTATCTTTGTTTATCTTTACATACAAAGAATGTGACGTTAATCTTAACGGTACTTTGTATGCCTATGAATTTTGAATATATTTTCTGTTCCACAAAATGTGGCTAAATCAAACTGCAAAATAAAAAAATAAATGAAAATTTTAAAATTTTATAGAGAAACTAACTGTTTTTACCCGGTCTTGCCCGGTATCCAAAGACTTTTGACTTGAAAAATGGTGTACCATGCTTACCATTACAACTAACTATTGGGCAATTCACAATGGGTATTGTATCGTTGTATCTGTTGTATCGTTGTATCTGTTGTATTGTGTATAACTTTACAATAGTATAAAATTGTTATTGGTAATTTCATTGACACATCTGATACCACGATACAACTTCGTTTGCTATATTTAGTAAATGTTGTATATTGGTATCATAACATATCAATCCCAAGTTTTTGTGAAAAAGAAAAAACAAATACATGCAATTTTATCAGCATAAATAATTATAAAATAAAAAATGGCAAATAGCGCAAATACATCCGTAAGTTTATTTATGTAAAAATTAATGCTTATATTTTTAGTATGTATTTTCTCTTTTAGTATCAACTAAAACATTTTACATTTTTTTTGTATTCTAAATTAAAATGGGGTCTATCTTATGACCAGGGTATATCTTATGACCAAAAAGCAGACACCAACTCGTGCTTTCTCTTATACGAAATAACAGAAGCGACGAAGCGACCTTTCCTCGTTGGATCGGTAATTACTAATGAAAACATTTTACATTATGAAAATACAACTGACTGTTCACAACAAATGATTGTATTGTGTTAATACCTGCTACCGTAAGAGATTGTCCTCTTATATACGTTATGTTAGGAAAAACTTTTACAAAACCAACCAAGTTACAAAAGTTTTCTGGTAGGGATATTAGAGTCGTTTCAGGAGTTTCACATGCCTTTGGGCTTCAAAACTTTGTTGGGTTTACTCATTTATTTCAGCATTTCTCGACTCAGATTATCTAACTCGTTGAGACTCGATTCGGGTCTGATCTCTAGAGTTCTGTTTAGCCTAAGCCTTTTTGCATTTGAGATGATACGGTCTATATAACTACGGTTTTTAGGAGGCATGGGTCAATTAAAATAACTAACTTTGTCCAAAATGTTTCGTGGATGTTAGCGCTGTATGCTTTCATGTGCAAGTTACAATTGCAAATACATAGTTCTTTTTCCACCTTTACAACAAATTTATATACATAGTGAAAAAGACGAAATGGAAATATTTGTAATAGGTTACTTTCCTATGTACATAGCAAAAAGGCAAGATGGAAATAAATGTAATATTTTGTTTTCCAATGTAGTTAAAATATTTGTAACCTCATCGGAGTAATTATACAGCGGTAGTTAACCTGCATCTACTCGTTTTCACCCATGAAATAAATCGGCAATCATTTTGGGGTGTTACAACTCATATAGTAAAAAAGGCAAGACGGGAATATTTGTAATAGGTCGATTTACAATATTTTTTTCATAACGGTATAAACTCAAGAGTAGTAAGTAAAGAGATTTATACACAAAGTTTTAGTGAAGTTCATTGAAAAATTAAAATATGTATAATAAACACTAAAAACGTATATAGAAAATTTAAAAAAGTGGGCGTGGCCGATAAAAATATATGACAACGTTGCCTGGGATATGAGAATAATGTTCAGTAAAATCGAACGAAACCCGTTAAAAAATTTTAAAAATGCGGGTGCAAAAGTAAAAAATAAGAATTTGTATTGCGAACAAATATACAAAAAAAAAACAGAAAATGAGTTTTATGAAAAAGTGGGCGTATGAGTAGGCGTGGCCGGTAAGAAGCATATGGCGACCTTCCCTGGCGAACAAAGAAACAAACAAACTGAAAATGAATTTTATATATATAGATTAACAACAACAAAAATAGCTAAATTTTATTTATGAAAATTTAAATGAAAACAAAATAGTGAATTATTAAAGCATTTTTATTATCAAAAAAAAAAATAAGGAACATATTTAAAATATGGTACCATTTCATGACAGGGAGCATCTGCAATATTTGCTGAAGCATCTTGTACGATCGTTTTCATCTTCTGGTTTTGGACAATCTCTCTCGCAACAGAACTATGTGGCTGAGGTGTTCGCTGTTGCCTCTCATCACACAAAAGATCAAATCCCAATTGCTCTAAGAAAAGGCATAGTCCCATAATACCCAAATTTGTATACCATACTTTTCGGGTCTCGAAAGAATTCTTTTAATGGACATTTTCCGCGAGAAGGCATTAACTACTCATCTAGTGGCACACAAGCATTTGTATTGTACATTAGCTGCATGATATGGGACCAGTTGTCCCACAAAACCCGAATATGGGCTAGCCCGTCTCCAGCACGTTATTCTGCCCTATCAGATTTATCATAGAAGCGCAATATTCGCAAGACATAGTTGCTTTCAAAATGGGTCTTCCTTACACATCGTCCCATAAACATTAACGCTTCACCACATGAGCGATATACGCCCGCTAATAACAACAATACAACAACAATAAGTGATGTATAATTAATTTCCTTACAAACTTGTTCAAATACTTTAGTTCGTGAAAAAATATAAAAAAATATTCTTATAGATATAACGTTTTGAATGTCTCTGTCACAAATAATTCGAATGAGGACTCGATGTCAGTTACGCGATTTACCATATGAAAACTTGCCTACTGTTACCCACCTATGAGCGGTGGAATTTTTCGTGCCAGGTAATTTTTCCGTCTTTCGAAATAAACCAGAAGATTGCTCTTCCTGTTCCGACAATTTCTCCTGACCACTTACTATACACTAACTTACTGTTCTTAACATCATTTGCTCTTATTACACCTTGCGACAGTTAAAAATTTTTTTTTATTGGACTTGAACAAGACCTTATACACATGATAGTAGAGATCATATATATAGTAAAACTGCGTTCTCAGTTTTTCATTTTCTGATCTTTTCTCCTTTTTTAAGAACATCAAAATTTTAAGGATATAAAAATTTCCAAAAATTTAATTAAATATTTCCGAAACAGTTTAAGTCAATATGGGTATCAAATGAAAGAGGACAATTTCTAGAAATATAATTTTTCTGAATGAAAAAGTGTAATTAATGTTCTTTGAAAATTTTATCCCTTCATATCCATGAGAATTTTCAACATATTTTTCACAAAAAATAATTGATCATGTTAATTTTTCTCCACATTACACTTTATTATCAATTATATTTTTTACTTCCTTTGTTTTTCTAATGTTATGATGTTCTCTAACATCTGTGTTCATTTTTTAGGTCAAAGATTACAAAAAGATTGTTGATGGTTTGGGAATTTAAACTTATTTTTCACTAAAATCTGACGATATGAGAAATATTTATATAAATTTGTAGAAATTTTTATATCTTTAAAGCTTTCAAGTTCAAAAGGAGAAAAGTTCAGAAAATGATAAACTTATAACGCAGTTTTACTATATACGATCTCTACTTTTATGTGCATATGGTCTTATTCAAGTCAAAAAGTACGAGTGAAATTTCTAGAAAATATTATTTTTTCATTCAATTTAAATATTTATGAATATTTAAATGAGCCTAAAGGTATGCTAATCATTTTAAGCAATTCACAATTCAACACAGGGCGTGTCATATACAATTTAAATCATTCTAATTAACAGGGGTAACGAATTATTAGAAATATTTTATTTTATTTAATTTAATATATTTTTAAGACAGATTAAACATAAATTATATCATTCTCAGCTTCTCCTCCATATGAACTATAACTATGCCAATTTTCACACTCCTTCGTGGCCGCATATTGCTTAAAAAGGGAACTAAATAATTTACCTTCACATATTAATATATTGATTTCCACGCGTCACAAAACAAATGAAACAAACCGCATGTATACAAAAACCAAAGCAAAATAATTATTTGAAACCTACTTCTTTAAGCTCATGGTATTACGAGTATTATCTTTACACATTACAGTGTATATTTTATGTTTTTAGAGAAAAATTATTGTAAATTGTTAAAAAAAAATCAGATTAAAATTTGCCCAAAAGACAGAATTTGCTACTTTTATGTAGAGCCTTCCCTAATGAACTACGAACAATTTTTCTTATACCGTGTGACCTTATGCTGATGTTTGACCTAGACCCATCTTTTATTATACCGATCACTTTCTGAGTCGATTTAGCTATGTCCGTCCGTCCGTCTGTGTGTCCATGTAAACCTTGCAAAGAAACTTCAAGTCGCAACTATGAATATATTTTGGTGAAATTTGGTATATAAGCTTCCATCTGCCATAGGACGAACCATATTGAGATTGGTGAAAATCTGTGTATGTTCAGACCTACTCCCCGTACAAATGACTCCTATGAGATCGACTGTTATTGTCATAAGATCCAAATTATCATATAGATTATCTGCACATATAATTAAGATCGGGAGATTGGGAAGGTGAGTTTAATTGATTAATATTGTAGAGCAACCACAGCTTAAACCGCACAGTGGTACAATTTCAGAGAAGGCGGTAAAAAATCCATAACTTTTGAGGGAGTTTATGTATTTCAATCGATATCTTAGATCTGGTAGCAAAAAAATTATATATTAAGGTTTCAACTATATAACACCAGTTTTTGCAAAGTTTTAGTGCAACATCTATGGGCTGGCTGCAACATCTACCGTTCCTACATATATGTTTTTTATTCATACGCTCAAAAAAAGGAAGTAAAAAATGTTTAAAATCATTTTTTCTTTAGTTCCTTTTTAAATAATAAAACACAAAAATGTTCCATTAAAAAGGTTTTTCTTCGTTCCATTGGTGCGTAAAATCAATTCTGATTTAAACTGCTTTGTTGAGACAATGCATCTGGCATAAATTTTAAAGTAATATCACCACTAAATTTTTTCGATTCATCACAATTTTATTTCCCAACCCATAGTAAGGGTTTCATCTAGTTTACTAGAACAATTTTTTTTAATATGCCAAAACTCAAACTTTGGCCTCGGCAAGGAGTGGGTTTACGTTGTTCAATTTATTCCATATTTTTAGCATTGAAGTCTTGCGGACTTGGTTATTATATTTCAAGCATCACATCTAAAAATTCAACAGCACTTACAAAATATTTCAATTTTTGAATAAATTGTCTTTTATTTGCTTGGGGTCATATGTGACCCTAAGTCCAAAAGGGATAATTTGGTCATATTAATTTTTCCGGAACCCAAGGCTACTAAGATAAAATGTTACATTTAAAAGTAGAAAACTGATAAATTTTTGACGCAAATGATTTAGAAAGACTACATTTACTGAATATTTCACAAAAAACTAATTTTTCTCGAAATCCGCAAAAAGTAATTCCTTGTAAAAAAAAATTCTGGCAGAGGAATTTACTTAGAAATTCACACAGTTAATCTCTAACATATATTTAACAAAACTTCAAAGTGATAGATCCATTCTTTAAAATTTTGTTACAGAAAATTTTTTAATGACTTCATGACTTACAATTTCCAACTTGTTATACAAGTTGAGAGGATTACTTTTCGAGACTTTAAAAACATCAATTTTAGACTCCTTGAGGAAGAATTTTTTAATATTGATTGGAATGCTTTGTATTGTTTAAATTCTGTGGATGACCAACTCTCTTTTCTGGAGCAAAACATAAATTATCTGTTCGATCTAACTGTACCAATAAAATCGAAGATTATTAGTAATAAACAAAAACCCTGGTTTTCTTCTGAAATTAAAGATTGTATCAATCAAAGAGATTTTGTCTATGCACGTTGGAAAAGATTTAAAACAACAACATTACATGATGATTATCTGACTGCTAAGAGAAACACAAATAAAATGATTAAAAAGGCCAAATCCAATTTTTATGCTGAAAAATTTTCTTCTGCCATTGGCTCCAAAAGAACATGGCAAACGATACGCGAAGTTGGTATCGGTAAATCTACGCATCGAGAACCATGTTCGGTTGATGCAGATACAATTAATACAAAGTTTTTAAGTGTTCCTATGGTTCAAGCAGATAAAGATTACTATATCAATAGTCACTCGAATAACGATGCTGAATCTTTTTTTTCTTTTGCTGCAGTAGACCAATGCGACGTTTTATCTAGTTTATTGTCTATAAAATCGAACTCTATAGGAGTGGACGGGATTAATCCTAAGTTTCTCAAGATTCTTTTACCTCAGCTACTTCCAATTATAACTTTTTTCTTTAACAAAATATTAACTACAAGCCACTTCCCATCGAATTGGAAAATAGCTAAAATCATTCCTATACCCAAAGCTGGTTCCGATTATAGACCAATAGCTATTCTTCCATTTCTCTCTAAAGTATTCGAGCGTATTATGCACAAACAAATGACTAGTTTCTTGGATGACAATAACTTGCTAACAGATCGTCAATCTGGGTTCCGGAGGAAACACAGCTGCCTAACAGCCTTAGTTGATGTTACAGAGGAGATTAGGGAGAAACTTGATGATGGCAAGACTACATTTTTAATACTTTTAGATCATTCAAAAGCGTTTGATACCGTGGATCATAACATTCTTTGTTACAAACTTAAAAACTTTTTTAATTTTTCTTCGACCGCTACTCAGTTATTGTCAACATACTTACGTGGCAGGTATCAGTATGTTGAAACTAGAATCCAAAATTCAATGACACTGCCTGTAGCAAGGGGCGTACCTCAGGGGTCCATTGTTGGGCCACTATTATTCTCATTGTACTCAAATGACCTCCCAGGCATTTTAACAAATTGTAATGTAAGAATGTATGCGGATGACGTTCAGCTTTATACCAGCTGTAGTAATGCCCTAATCGACCAGTGTATTATCTCTATTAATCAGCAACTCCATCGTATTTATACATGGGCAACGGCGAATGGATTAGAGATAAATCCGAAAAAATCAAAATGCATTGTAATTCAAAAGCGACTTTCCAAACTAAATATTACACCTAATATAATTATAAATAATCAGAAAATTGAAATCGTTAAATCTGCTAAGAATCTAGGTATTTTTTTTAATGACACTCTTACGTGGTCGAACCATATTAACTATGCCTGTGGTCGTACTTTCTCTATGACTAGAACTCTGTGGCAAACCCAGCATTGTACACCTATGAAAATAAGAATCCTACTTGCCAAAACTTATCTGATGCCTGTTTTACTGTATGGTTGTGAGCTATTTGCGAAATGTGATACAATTAGTAAAAGGAAATTGAACGTTGCATTTAACAACATAATCAGATATGTGTATGGACTTAATAGACGTTCTAGTGTATCTTTGTTTTCATCGCAACTATATGGCGTTTCTTTAGATAATCTTTTAAATATAAGAGTTTTAGTTTTTTTACATAAAATAGTGTATACCCACAAACCGGAACATCTGTACGACAAACTTTATATTTCAGATATAAGCAGGGGAAAAAGAATTAGATCAATTAGATATAAAAGTTTAATATCGGAGTGGCATTTCTACATATTCGCAGTATCTCTCTGGAATTCTATACCCCATAGCTCTCAACTTTTAAGTAACGCACGAAAATTTAAAGAAAATATTTTTAAACTGTTTTCAGCATAACAATTTAAAACATTAAATATTATTTGATATTATAATACATTTGATTAAATTAAATTTCAAATATTTCAACTTTATTCTTTAATTTTAATCTTATTGTTCTTTGCATTTTATATAAAGAAAATTTGTAATTAGTTATTAATTTATTAACGATTTTATAATTTTAAATACAATCAGTTCCATACTGCAAAATAAGACTTTTAGTCTTGTGTATGGAGCAGTTCCAATAAATAAATAAATAAATAAATAAATAAATAAAATAAACTTAAAAAAGGAGTTTTCAAAATTTTATCAAAAAAATTTTCCATCTTTGGTCTCATTGCGCAATAGGTTAAAAACGTGGTAATAAAACAATACTTCATATCTGAGTTCTCATATGTATAGAGACTAAAAATAAATGATGGTTTTAATTAATTTCTTAAATTTGAGAAAATTTCCGTCAAATTTAACGACCTAGTTTAATGGTCTGGGGCATTTCTTATTTCTAGGCGAATTTGTGTTCGATTTTGAAGGTATATAGCTTTTTGAAGAGATAATTTAGTACTGTAATCGATTCATATAACAACCTGTTGAAAAAACTAAACTATAGAACGAAATTTTCGTAAAATCTGAAAAAAAATCATATATTCCCCATATAAACGCACTTGATATTTTCAGTCGCGTTGAGGCACCTCTAATTTTTTTTTTGATTAACCCAAAACTTTTTATTTCTCAGTTTTTTTTTTTTTTGCTATTCGCATATTTCTAGGGGGTGAGACCGAGAGTTTAAACACTTTTCTTATTAAGGGCATACATCTGCATACATCAGAACTTTAGAATACAAAATAATTGAAGGGAGATCATTTATAAATAATTTTGATATAACATCTCTGAACTTTACTTGTCGTATTCTATTAGATGGATAGGAACTCAGCCACTTTAGGGCTGTAAAACTAAATTCCATTGGCGATAATTTGTAAAGTAAAATATCATGGTTAATTTGTCCAATGCTTTACTAAAATCCGTGTAAATTAAATCTGTTTGCATGTTATTTAAAAAGCCATTACTTACCATATTGTTAAGTTCCAGGTTGTTAGTTGTTGCGGAATGAGATTTGCGGAAACCATGCTGAGATGTAGATAACAGAAGTTTGATTTGATAAGCTATCAGCTAAAATCTTTTCTGGAAGTTTAGGAATAACATTCAGCTTAGCAATTCCTGTTCAGTTTGATACTTCAAGTGTGCTTCCACTTTTAAACAAAGAAATTATATTAACTACTCGAGCGGTAACGAACATAATTTAATAGAATCATTGAAGATTGTTGTAAGTATGGACCGCACAAAGATTCAGCTCAATTTTTGAGAAGGCGACTAGTTATTCCATCAGGACCAGAATTGAAACAAAATTTTAATGATTTTAAGTTCAATAAAATGGTTTTATTGCTTATTAATGAAAAATTAATACCCGATGAATGCGATTGATTAAATATACGTATATATTTTTGGAATACGTTGTAGCAAAGAAACCGGGAACATATTGCAATTCATTGTGTCATCGTCGGTAATAGAGGATCCAAATTTGGATAATCAGAAGTTCGACGTTTAGAATTGATAAATTTATAAAACGATTTAGGGTTACATTTTATTTTTGATACCATACGGGCTTAGTATTTATCATATGCCAAGTTATCAATGATATTGTATGCGAAGCATGCGATAAAGTAATTTGTAAAATCAGCTGAGGAGTCACATATCTTATTTATTTATACTCTCCACTCCAGTGTGCAGAGGGTATATATAAGTTTATCATTCCGTTTGTAATAATTAGAAAAAAAATTCTGGACCCCATAAAATATATATATTTGTGATCCTTATAACAAGCGAAGTTGATATAGCGATGTCCGTCTGTCCGGCTGTCCGTCTGTCCGTCTGTGGAAATCACGATGACGGCTTCAATCGGATAGCTAGGGTGCTCGTTGGTATAAAAAATGATTCACTAACATCCTGAGAAGTTTGCTATTTAAAATCGTCCAAATCGGTTGATCTGGTCCCGAGAATTGAGCGAAGAATTAAAAAAAGTCATGAGAAAATATGATTTGAATATGTGTTCTTGTGATAACGCCCTCAATAGGGCAGATAGGGCGCTTGTTTTTAGTGAGAATGATTCACTAACATCATGAGAAGGTTCCTGTTTTTAAATCATGACAATAGGTTTCATAGGTGCCGAGAAATCACTGAAAAGGTAAAAAAAAATATGACGTTTTCCTATATTGTTTTCCTAAATTTTGAATTTTGTCATAGCTGTGCATGTTGTTTTTGTGGTCGTTGTGTTAATAATATAAAAATTCATCAATATCAATATTTTTTGGTGTAATATTTAAGTTAATTAATTAATAAAAGAAACTATATAAAATCAATATCAATATTCTGCGATTTTTATAACCTCACAAAATGTTACAAATCGATACATACTACTGTTGCCAATATCAAAATACTATAAATAATATTCATATATTCTGTATATGTATATCCATAATAAGCGCATATTAAAATAAATCGGTATTTTATTTTATTTTTTACAAAATTCTGAAGTTTTTAGAATTGAAAAAATAGTATGGCTTTAAGAGTTGTATTTTTAGTACATGTATAAACCCTGCATACTTCCATTCAAAAGTAGTAGGTAGTAAACCATAAAATATTTATTTACCCTGTAAAAAAATTGGTGTTTAGAAAAATACTATTTTTTGTCAGATGTTAATTACAATAAATTTTTAAAATTTGTTATTTAATGTCGGGACGGGGGCAAACGCCATTCCCAAATTTTTGTTTCAACAGTTATCCACATTAAGAATAACCGCGGAGCTCAGCTCAACCAATGTGCAATGATTAAGCTTCGCCCTGGGAAACATATATTCATGCTTTTCTTAGCACAAACCGAACTTCTTATGGCACATTAAAAATAAACTAATTGAGAAGTACAATTCATCATTACGCTGTATTATAATACTATTTTCTTATTTTACTAGTAGCTGGTAAACAAAGTGATCGTATCATTGTGAACGAAATAGAATTGAAATTATATGCAGATTTGTTTTACTTAAAAAACCTGTTTCTACAGATAGTGAATAAAATCCCAGTAAGCATTTTATGCAATAAATGATCATGTAGAGTCTTTTTGACTCATATGTGCTATTAAAACAGTTATAAATGCGCCCTTTTGCTGATCACAAAATATTCTTTTGTTGGGATTAAATATTACCTTACCCGCGAATCTTCTTGAGAGTCCTTTTTATCCGCTTTTCTGATCAGTTTCGACTCATTTTTGAGTCTTATTTAATGCAATTTTTCTATAAATCTCTTTTTAAGAGAAAGCAAAAATCATTATCTAGTCTTTTTCTAATAGCGCATGTGATTAATCAATTTTTAATCATCAAAAGTGCTCGAAGAAGACACAGTAAGGTAATTTTTGTTAAAACAATCTTCGAAATGATGACTGGGATATCGTATATTTTTGTTAACACACAAACATATGCATAGCAGCACGAGTAAACCGAACTCTAATTGGCTTCTTATATGTATACAGCCGAACAAAAATGAAAATACTCACCAAAGAGTAAAGTAATCAACAATTTCATTTGTCTTATGGAAGCTTTTGAACAAAGCAGGTCTACGTCGCGTTGTCTTGTGAATTTTTACATTGTGTTTTAATAGGAAATCTCTACGCTTATGAAAAAAATTCCCTTTTTTCCCTACACTACTTTTTTTTAAATTTATTTTTAATTTGTACATTTTCAATTTCAATTATGTAAAAATAACATAAAAACAAAGAAAAAAAATATAAAAAATAAGATAAAAATATCATGAGAATTACATAAGAATAATATAAAAAACATACAGATATTATAAAAAAAATATTTTTGCAATTCTGTATAATTCATCTTTTTGATATGGTTAGGTGTGCATTTAAAATTTACACAATTAAAGGTGTGTTTACACTATGTATATTTTCCATATGTAAATTCAGTTTTACGATCCATACGTAATTCGGCGTGTGTGTCAAAATTGGCGTTTTACATACAATTCATCATTTTTGCGATCAAACGTACATATGTATTTCCGTATGACATAACCTCTAAATGTAAACAACAGCTGATTTAATTTGTGAATTTACAAAAATAAAGTAATATATTTTATATATTTTTTAATTGTTAATTAATATTAAACAATTTATTTTTCTTTCAATATATATCTTTATAATTTACTCTGTTTTTCTTTCGCCACAAGCAGTATTGTATTTTCATATGGTTTTCATGCCAAAATAGAACCTGCTCTAATTGAGAAATTTACATATGTCTTGCCAAATGTGTTGTACATAAACAATTTTTGAAAGGGTTCACACTATGTGTACAAATTGCACGTGCTAAAACAATAAGAAAAACACAAGCAAAACACATAGTGTGAACGCAGCTTAATTAAAATGGCTTGCAAATGAGATGTTACAACTCAAACGGAATATTTGTTCTTGGTTTTCAGTGTTGCCGTTTTAGCTTTTTAGTTGCTAGATTTAGCAACTTTTTTTTGTCGTTTAGCATGCAAAATTTATCAAAAGATGCTAGATGCTAACTTAGAATCTTTTATTAATAAAAAGTTGCTTTTAGCATCTTTTTTTGATATATTTTTTTTTTTTTTTCATTATTTTTGAAAATATAATTTTAATGGTATTGAAATGTTTTTATTTCTCAAAGTGTAGTACAGTAATTTTGTGTACTACTCCATTTACCACTCTGCTCGTTTCTTTCAACAAATATAACAAAACATTTTGAAATAGAAGAATGTAAACAACAACAACAGTTTTTAATGAATTAGAAAGTCGATTGCCAAAAAATATTATTGTATTAAAAAAACGCCAAAATTTTCAATACAAAACACATTAAATCGGGTAAAAGAACAGATAACCAATATATTAGAAGAGTTTAAATTTATATCATCTGAAACAGAAAAAATTCAAATCCAATGGAGTTATATCACAGAACAAAACTGGGATACAACACTGAATACAACCTCTTTATGGATTGAAAAATTCTATTGGCGAAAATCCATTTTAGGAGTTATCAATATTTGTATTGTCTATATTACTTTTGTCTTTCTCAAAAGCCGAAGTTGAACGTTTGTTTAGTTTAATGGCTTTAGTTAAAAGCAAACTTCGAACAGAATAAAATCCGAGTTGTTATGTTCTGTAATACGTATAAAAGAAGGATTGAAATTGAAAAATCGGTGCTGTCACACTTACAATATACCGAGCGATGTCGTTGATAAGAGTCGATCGTCAGAAAAATATCAGAGCAAAGAAGAACTTGAAGATGAAGACATCACAGAAATGTTAGATTCCATAAACCAATTATTCTAATATAATCGTATCTTTTGATAATGTAATTTCTGTTATATTTTAAATAAAAAAAAATCCCTCTAAAATTAAAAAAATATTTAATTTAAGTTTAAAATAAACTCAATTTGATGTTAATAAAAATTTCAGATGCAATCCAAAATAATTTTAATTAAAATTTAAAAAATATAAATCTAAACATATGTTTTATATTAATTTTTCGATTTAAAAACCAAAGAATTTATTAATAAGTATATAATTTTTCAATATAAAGGTAATGAAATTTGAAAAAAAAAATTTAGCATCTTTTTTTTAGACTCCAGTACGTTTAAGCATTTTTAGCATCTTTAGAATTTCAAATTATGGCAATACTGTTGGTTTTAAAAGATTTTTTATAACAGTCGTTATAAGCATGTATACTTAGATCTGATTTATCGCATTTTAATATATTTTCAAAAGCCTTGCATCCGCATTTATAGTGTCACCTTTGACCTGCTCCAGCCATCCATTAGCTTCTCGTCTCTCAACTAACTGAAGCAAAATCTTTATGTTCTGTATTTCTTTGATGTGTTTTCAGCATCATCGAAAAACGAATCGGACATTTTTTAAAATTAATTATGCTTCTAAAATTAATTATGTTCAAATTTATAATGTTTTAATGTCATGCACAAAAAAGTGTTTTATACTTGTCATTGTTATTAAAGAATCCACATATTTACTCCCTTCATATTATAGAGTTATTACCAGATTTAAAAAGACTTTAAAGTTTAAAATTGAAAAAAATTATGCGATATTTAACAAATACATTCAAAATAGTTTTGACTGAAATTTTTGGCAGTTTTAGTTTTGCCTTGTATCAGTAAAATATTCAGATATTAACTAAAAAAAAACAATTTGTTGTTTTCATCTTAATTATCTTAATTAATTTAAAGACACAAAGATAGATTTAATACAATAAAAAGAAGAAAGAGTTGAAAGTTGATCTATGCGGACTCACAAATGTGCCCTATACTAATAGGTCTGGAAAATTGAAAAGGATTGTAAAAAATAAAATGCACCTTTATATTAAAAAATTTAAATTAAAAAGAAAATTACAAAATAAACCATTTACCTGGTTAAACTTAATATTGTTTGTAAGTATCTGGATCAGGTTAGTATTTAAAATGGGATAAGTCGGGTGTCATTGTGCCAATTTATGACCTAAAATATGTAGACACCTCTATAAAATGCTGAAAATTCAGAGCATTTGTTGTAATAATTCAGTAATAGGTTTATCAAAGTGTTTACATATTCAAATATTTTATATACATTTGTTACGAATAGTGCAAGAAGTCCAGATATTAATGTAAACGTAAAACCCAGGTGGAGGGTATCAAAGATTCGGCATAGCCGAATTTAACATTCTTACTTGTTTTTTTAAATTTGTTTTTTCTATTTTTAGTATTGGTTAATAATTAAATTTTGAGAGAGTATCCTGCAAAAATCCTCAAAAATCTATAAAATAGATACTCGTATATCTGTACATATGGCATCACTGGTTATTTATCGAAATAACGATATCATTTATATCTATAAGATTTATCGATAATTTACAAATTATATTTTTTGTCCGATTTATCGGTTTTTCGATTTTCGATAATTAATTTTCATACCGTTAATAATATGTCATAAATTAAATCTAACCATGCTCCATGATCGATTAGAATTGTTTCAATTCAAACAAATTTTTATACGAAATATTTGCTTTGATCCAAAACACCCTTATTATATATTAAACATGTTAATCCCCATATACTCCATGGAAAATAAAAACATATTTTCATTAGTGCTTTTTTAAGTATGTTGCCACACTTGTAAACAAACACATCATTTATTTTATTTACCCCAAATTTTATGATGGTTTCAAAAGGGTGGAACAGTAACACAACCTTTTAAAATATTATTAAAATTCCTTAATTTTCCAACACTTTTACAGAAAAAAAGGCGGAAAAACATTTACACCCATGCATGTGAGAAAAGAGGAGAAGAAAAACGAAAAATTACAATAATTTGTTACATTTCAAATAAAATTCAACAAATACTTAAGAATATTACCAGTTTTTTCTTTTTGTAGCTTTTTTCTAAAGATATAACATAATGACATCTCATACCAACATATTCTTGAGAAGATCAACAAACAACCAGAAACTATTTTCAAGTCTTATTGTGGTTCGTCGTACATATGAGAATGTGTTTGTGTGTAATCTTCAACTCAAAATGAATTTTCACATAAAGTCACAGACAAAGAATTCTTTTATTTATCTTATTACTTTTCAAAATCTAGTAAAGAATTCAACATAGGAAAAGAATTAAATCGTTAATTGACAGGAACAAATTATTTTAAAAAAATATTTTTGCTTTAGACATATAAAGTGAACACAGTGTCATTATAAATCTTCACAAATCACCTTCTTAAAAAGACCAACAGACCAATAAAATATATCTATTGTTTTTGTTATAGATGCATAATTCTGGAATGACTGTAAATCAGTGATATATTTGCTTGAGTGTTATTTAAAACAGAGCCTAAATAATAACTCTTTAAATATTTAGTTTTAATCTAAGATTCAACGAAAGAATTTCCTGTTAATACTTTATTAAATCGAATTAATCTAATATTCACGAGTTCATTATCTCCTCAAATAATTCATAATATTTTTTTAAGCAAACAAATTATAAATTGGTTCAACAATAAATAAAATAATTCAAATATTTCATATATCAAAAATTTGAAATAATTCTTTAGTGATTTTAAGTCTTCGCGAAAAGAAAGTGGAAATGATTTTAGTAATTATTAAAAGCAATTATAAAAAAAATCAATGTGTGTGATCGGATCACAGGGGAGATGTGTAAACATCTACAGCTTTTCCAATTGTATTTCAGAAAGTATCAATTGATTTTCAGAAAGTATCAATTGTATTTCAGAAAACATCAATTGATTTTCAGAAATTATCAGAAATTTCAGAAAGTATCTATTGAAATTCAGAATTAAAAAGTAGTTTACCCTACAATACCGAAAAGTTATTATTGTTTCTATTAATGATTTGAATTCGCAGAAAATGTTTAGAAATATTTAGACTTATTTGTTATGCACTGGAAAATAAACTATCAAGGGCGGCCTTTTAATCGAAAGAAGATGAGGACTTCATTTGTTAATCAGCTACAATATAAACGCCACGATAGAATTTTGATCGATTTTGAAGTCATCATTTTGAAAAAAACACGTTTATATCGTCACCTAAAATGCAAAAGGTCGTAACTAACAAAAAGTTCAAAATTGACTTTTTGTATTGTAGTTACTTACGGCCTTTTACTTAAAAACTACTATTTTACCATAAATTTGTTTTCATAAATAAAAATCCATCTATATTTTTCAGCTTGATTCTAAAATTTGGGTATTATGTTTAAAGTAGTTTTTGTTTTATGATGTTTTTTGCTTCTCCTGTAAAAAAAATAAAAATATTAGTTACGGCCTTTTGCATTTTAGGTGACGATATGTAGTTTTCAAGAAATATTACACACCCAGTGTAATACTTAAAAATATATGTTTTGATATTTTCTGAAATTCAATTCATATTTTCTGAAGTAAATTTAATAATTTCTGAAATACATTTGATATTTTCTGAAATACATTTGATAATTGCTGAAATACATTTGCTTATTTCTGATACTTTCTGAAAATCAATTGCTGCTCTCTGAAATACAATTGATTATTTCTGAAAATCAATTGATATTTTCTGCAAAACAGTTGATACTTTCTGAAACACAGTTAATACTTCTGAATTAAAAAAAACACCTAAGTTTATTTTTGACTTCTTCAAAGTTTTTTGGAAAGACAAAAAGTTTACGAGAATGGTTTATTTTTCTTTTTTCTTTAAGAAATTTAACCGCTTTTCATAAGATTATAAAGAAAATATGAAATTAAGAAGTTTTTGCATGTTTAAGTGCAGATAATAGAGGGAAACACAAGTCAGAAATGAAAAAATATCATAATCGGTGTACCAATACACTCACACCTCACACCGTTTTTGTCTTACTCTATTTCTCTGATTGTATTGTGAAATAGATTTTTACCCCCTTGAGCGTTAAGTTAAGCTTTTGGATTATTAATAAAAATTTAAATGTTCTTAAACTAGTTCTGTCAATAGCAAATATATACTTGAAAATTAAAAAAAAAAAAAACAACTCTGTAAGTTTGTGAACATGTTAAACTTGTGAACATGTTATACACTTGAATATTTAAAATTAACGAAAAAGATTTGTGATTTTGCTAAACAGACAGCGAACTCGGCGGTTCAGCTTACTAAATATACTAACACACTTACATATACCTCACACCGTTTTTCCCTAACGCTGTTTTTGTGATTGAGCGCATACATGTTTACACATCAAAAAAAAAAAAAATATGCTGAAGAGGTTTCTTCCATGATACCTCGATGAATTATCAGTAGGATGAGAAACAAACTTGAGAACCTAAGAACCGCTTCCGAAACTTATGATATATGTTATCGCATAATGGACCAAGTTCGATTATAATCTTCTTCCTTGTTTTTCAATACCTAAAGATGAAAAAAGTTTGGATATCGTGATTATTACGTACCAAAAAACTCTTGATTTTAAGCATATTTTAAATTTTACTTTCTAGAGTGCGAGTCTATTTTTCTTTCAGTTTATATTAAAATTTAAATTTTAGTACAATTTTCTAAGCGTTCATTTATTTTTAAAGGTTTTTGAAAGTCTTTGACCAAAATCTAGTTTAATGTCGTACTAAATTATGGCTATTTTAGTTGATTAGTTAATCAAATCTGAACTCAATTATTTCTTTCAAACAACTGCAATGCATATATAACATCTACATTTGTATGAGTATGAAATATGTTACATATTCACATGATAAACATGCAAGCACCAAAATGTACGAGTGTGTAAGTATGACTGTGTGCCATTGTTCAGTGGGTGTGGCAATCAAAATAAACATTCTTCACTTTTAGTTGTACTCGTATTTATCAACACAAGTACAAATACGCACTCTCACACTAACAGTCAATGATAAAGAATGAGTAGCAGGAATTACAGAAACATACATCCTTCGTAAGGATTATTTTTATGTACACTGTGATACAAAAGTATTGCAGATTGGCTTCAAGCATTCATTTCGCTAACCTTCACCATAAATCATTCGAAATTGCTTATGTGAAAAATTATAACCGGATTTTTTAGGGGAAATAAAAGTTTTTACTTGCATTTCACTGAAAAAATGTCTCATCCAATATGGTCCGAATTACGTTTAACGAGTAAGCAATCGTGCTCAAATGCGGTCATGCCCAATATAGTTTAAAAAAAATACTAAAATTGTCTAAATTGGAGCAAAATTTTAAAATTTTATTTTATTTATTAATTTATTTATTAATATCCTATACAACAAGACAAGTCTTATAGTTAAAGTACAGGATTTTCATCATTCTAAAATTTGCCACAAAATTAAAATACAATATAAAATTTATAACTTATTTAAAATAAAGTAAAATAAATACAAGAAATTATTAAAATACATGCATTTTTAAAGAAATGAAAATTAAAAATATTTAAAAAAAAGTAACCAAACAAAAATTTTTGTTTGGTTGTGTGGAATTGCATTCCAAAGACGTGTGGCGTTTATGAAAAATTTTGGGCAAAAACATTAAAACCCTTATATTAAGAAGATTATCGATTGAGACTTCATAAAGACTTTTTGAGAAAGTCGAAACACTATCACGTTTCTTCAGTCCGTAAACATATCTAACAATATTGTTGTACAAAGTATTTAGTTTTTCTTGCTGGCGTAGTCGCAGTTGCCAAAAAGTTCACAGCTATAAAGTAGACCAGGAATTAGGTATGCCTTTGCAAGAAGTTGTCTCACTCTTAACGGCGCACTGTGGACCATATTTTGAGAAGGCGGCCAAAAATCATTTTTTTTATTGTTACCGATTTTAAAGTTTTTATTTGTTATGCATTTGAAAGTAAGTACCACTGAACCTCAGGAGCCAAAAAATTGCGACTCTTTTTCAACTATATCACAGCGAACAGGGTTTTCTAAAATGGACTTTCTCAGTGTTTCGTTAAGATTAAATATTTCTTTGTAAATTTTAATGTTTAACTGACTGTAATTTTTTTGTTTTAAAAGATTTTAAAGTAAAATATATTTTGTATAATTTTGTAACTTCTAAGCTATTTATGTTAGAAAGATAAATTCACTGAGTCGTTTAGAAATTTAAAAATAAAAAAAATTTAAAAAGGTCTAAATTTCCCGAAAATCTCCTACTTAATAGAGCATAACTCCTGCCCATCAAAAGCCATACAAAAATCTTGTACTCATCTGTAGTCCGAACCCTCCCCTACACTCCTATAGCCCATTATATATCTGCCAGTTTCCGCCCATGTGTACCAAAACACATTTTCTGACCCAAAGTCAGATATTTTCTGCAAAATTTATGAATACAAAAGTTTTCCACTATGTGTTTAGGGTATAATGAGTTTGCCCTGTTATTTGTAACTACCAAAAATATTGGACCTATACCCATCTTTTATTATACGGATCGACTCAAAAGCACTTTCTGAGTCGATTTAACGATGTCCGTCCCTCCATCTGTGTGTTATGAATACAAAAGTTGGTCCTACCGGTGTATTTTTTTTTTTTCGTGAGTTTATTTGTTTTTTATACTGACAGAAAAAGGAGACGGTAGAGTTGACACGAGTTGTTATATTCTTCTTCAACAATAAAATTTAAAATTTAAACAATAAAATGTGTACAAATGATTGATGGAAAAGTTGCACAAGCTTTAAATGAAACAAACTCATCATCAAGCTGCATTATATGCCAAAAGACATCAAATCAATTAAGCCAACCCCCACGTTTTATGATTTCGAATTTGGAATTGGGAAAAAAACAAAGAAAATTAAGAAAAAAGAAAGCAAAAAAAAATTCAAATTCAAGAAAAATATCTACAGCTAGGCCTCATAATCGACCAACCAACACAAGGAGAAGGAAACTCAAATGATGGAAATACTGCAAGATTTATTTCCTATCAAGGTGTAGATAATGAATTAATACTCGTAAGACGATTCAAAATTATATTACAAGCAGAAAGATAAATGCAAAAAAATTTGGAGAGTACGCCAATAAAACAGCTATACTTTATAATGAAAAATACTCTTGGAGATATATGCCATCCACAGTTCATAAAATTTTGTACCATGGGGAACAAATAATTCAAAACAATATACTACCAATAGGAGATCTATCTTATTAAGCGCAAGAAAAAAGGAACAAAGACTGCAGATTCTTTCGCGAGCACAAATGTCCAGATGTTGCACTAATGAAGAACTTATCACTATTTTATTGTGCATTTCAGATCCATATATGTCCAACATTCGACAAAAATGGAAAACTACCTCTATTTAATTAGACGAACAAGCTAAACAACTTCTAGAAGATGAAAATCAAGGCTCTTTAGAAGAAATATTTACTAAAATTGTTTGATTTAAAGTAGTTTTTCAGTACACGAACAATAAGTTATACTCTTTTTTATATAGCTAACAATTTTTCTTGATTTAAAAATTATGTATTTTATAAAATTTGCAATAAAAATTGATATAGAAATAATTAAAAAGACAATAAAAAAAATTGTTAACTAAAGTAAAAACATACGACTTTTTCATTGCATCTTCTCTATCTTGAACCAATATCAGGTAATTTTTATGTTCGCTGCTTAATAAATCATATTTTAGCTCGGGCTCTTTAAAAAAGCCAACCTTTGGCCCTTATAAACATTAGGACATTAGTTTACGGGGGCCAAAGTTTGGCATTTTCTGACTAAATTTAACTTACAAAATTTTTAGGAAGTATTAGTTGTAAAATTAACTGAAAAAATAAGACTATATTTGTACTTTTGTACTAAAATTCAACTAAAATTAAAATGCATTTTAAACCCTCCATAACTTTTTTTATTATCGGTCGATATTTACGTTTTATAGCAAAAACATATCAAAATTCCAATCCAATCAAAAGTTATGTAGTTTTGACCGCCATCTCGTGATGGTCCACTGTGCGCCGTATTTGAGGTCTATCATATAATATATGTCCCAAGTGATACAGATTCTTTGAAAAACCTTCAAAGTATTCACTATTGATAAAAATTTAATATCATAGGTGTGCAAAAGCCGTTCCATAGATCGCCTTTAGAAGTTTAAATTAATCTTTCATATTTTAAGATTATTAAATTAACTTTTCATTATGTGATATGAATTTAAAAACATCTTTTTAGTTTTAAAGTTACTAATAAAATAAAATCTAACCATTTTTTTTCTAAGTATTATTTATCTTCATCTGTTAGCACCGAGTTGAATTTAATTTTAATGGATGCATGTATGAGTGTTTATGTTATTAAAGAGCAACATAATTATGTTCATCTCGTAGTGTGTGCAACCAACTACACATGCGTTTATTAAACGCATTTGACACATTAACGAAAGAATTAAAAACCACAAGCAAAGCACCAAGCAGTGCAATGGAAAAGAAAATGAAGAAAATTATAGTCACCCTCGAACGATTATACGATACCCTATACCATGACTTCAGAGAAATGGTCTTAGGTCCAACTAATTGGACATAGAAAATAAACATATACCAAATTTAAGTGGCATAAAGAATTTGTTGCCTCCGGGTGGGACAAGTTAAAAAAAATAGGCCGATCAGTACCATATTTAATAAAGGCACTACTAGAAAAATCTTTGATAGATTTAGGTCAAGGTCTGGAAGAAGATTCATTTGGAGACTATGAATAAGAATGGTAGTATGGGGTTTAATCTTAATCTTAATTTCACATTTGCGATCTGTAGTTTGATTACAAGGTTTACATAGACACACAGACAGACTGACAGACGGACAGACATCTCCAAATCTACTCCGAAACTGATTCTGAGTTCATCGGTCTAGGCCACATATTTTTGGTAGTTACAAACATTAGTATAAACTCATTATACTCTGATCACAGAGTGATATAGTGTAAAAAAAATGTACATTCATGCATTCACTTCATTCAAATTGAATGAATAAAACTCATGGCTATAATTTAAACTTTTAAACATGCATATGAAAGCCTGATTTATATGTATGTATGTATGTAGTACGAGTATCCTCAAATACCCATACTAAAGACGAAAGAACGAAAGAACAGACGCTCCCATATGTATGTAAATTTGAACTCATACAGTCATCAGTCAGTGTAGAAACATGGTGTTGGTAAAATGAAAAAATAATGTTAAATTATCACTTTAATGTTTGCTATAGAATCTTGGATACTTAAACATGACTTGGAAATATTCACAAAAAGGTTGGATGGAACAAAAATCTCAAATATAATCATGCCTACATTGTATGTAAAAACGTAAATATGCGTTTAAAGAACATGCGGTGTATGTTGGTCAAAAAGTATTCGAACGTTTCATGATTTTAAAAAATCTTCTACCATTTAATATTAACAAAAAACTTCAAAAAGTAAAAATTAAAATTTACACTCTGGCAACGTCCCGAAAATATGTATATATGTACTATGTGTGCAAAAAAACAACTCAAATATACCATTTACATCAGTGTATAGTCCTCCAATACACAAAATCAAATGCCAACAATATAAACAGCTTACAATTCAAGTTCATAATGAGATGTGATTCGAATTCAAAAAATAGATACTCAAATATCTTACCCATCAATCTTTAGATATCTCATATTAAAGAAAAGAAAAGTACGTAAGAAGTGGCATCAAATTCGTTCACCTCAAGACAAAACAGTATTAAACAATATAGCACAAACCCTTAGAAGAGAAATAGGAAAATTTAAAAACTCAAAACCTGGCAGAAGCAAGAAGCCGATCAAAAAGACCTGACTCCCAAGTTTGTGCTATCAAAAAACAGATGGTATCTGGGCTAAATCAAATTGAAAGGAAAAGCTCGTGCCCTTTCAGAGTATCTCTTACCAATTTTTAACTTTGAACAAAATGACACACGAGAATTTGCAGAAGTAAACAATCATGACGAAGAACACATCCCCCATTCACACATGCCTCACCAAGCATCTGTTAAACTTACATCTGTTTTTAATGCTTGTATCAGAGTTCAGAAAAAAACACACACTGAATAAAAAAACTCGTACATATATGTAAACAAACATAAATTGGACCAACACACACATATTTTTATTTTCATACCAATTATGTTTGTTTTTAAATTTTCTTCGGTGCCCAACACAACCATGACGTGTTCGTTTTAATATTTCGTTATTTACACGAACATTTTTGTATCACATACTTTTTGTTTCAATCACACATAAAGCACACATTTTTGAGTGTTGCTTTATTTGAAGTTCATGTTCTGGTACGTGTACTGAAAAAAACACAGAACATGTACAATAAACAGGTTCGAGTTATATTTTAAGTCGTGTTTAAAATATAACTGAACTCGAACCTGTTTATTGTACATGTTCTGTTTTTTCTTACTACACCAGCCACAACACGACTTAAAATATAACTGAACTCGAACCTGTTTATTGTACATGTTCTGTGTTTTTTTTTCAGTACACGTACCAGAACATGAACTTCAAATAAAGCAACACTCAAAAATGTGTGCTTTATGTGTGATTGAAACAAAAAGTATGTGATACAAAAATGTTCGTGTAAATAACGAAATATTAAAACGAACACAGTCATGGTTGTGTTGGGCACCGTAGAAAATTTAGAAACGCACATAATTGATATGAAAATAAAGATATGTGTTGGCTGCTTTTGAACAGAACATTGTGTGTTTCATGTGTGTATTTTCTGAACCTTGGCTTGTATGCGGCTTAAACATGGAAAGTTGCAGAAATTATAATGATTCCAAAGCCAGGAAAGACTCCGTTGAAAGTTAGTTAATCTCACTGCTTCCAGTTATTGGTAATTTGCTCGAAAAGCTCTTCAGTAAAAGATTAAAAATCGTTATAGAAAGTAGAAACATAATTTGAATTTCAAGAAAAACATTCAACAATTGAACAGATACATCTTATTACGCATTCTTTAGAACTATCTTTAGAGAAAAAAACAGATATGTTCAGCTCTATTGGATGTGTTTAAAACTTTTCATGACGTGTGGCACAAAGGTTTACTGCATAAGTTGGATTTACTTCTCGTACTTAACAGAAAGATTCTTCAGAATCAAACAGGGTAATGAATACTCCATTCAATATCGCTTAAGCTCAGGTGTTCCCCAGGGAAGTATACTGTGACCCATTTTATACTTATTATATACATATGACTTACCAGTAACTGAGAACTGATGATACTGTTATTATGTCTATTGAAAATAACATTGAAACATCAAATACAAATCTCTAATCAGCACTAGTGGAAGTAGAACAGTGGAAGCTTTACAAACAAAAACAATACTCATGCACCGATTTATATAGACCAACAAATAGTTCCTTTTACTATTATTGCAAAGTGTCCTGGAATGACTCTCGACGCAAAATTACATTGGAAGGAACATTTAAAAAAGAAAATTGATGAACTCGATATAAAATATAGAAAATATAGATGGCTAATTAGTGGAACATCTACTCTTGCGACACATAATAAGATTATGATCTGTAAACAAATATTCAAACCAGTCTCGTCCTATGGTATTCAAATCTGGGGATGTGCAAAAAAAATGTAATTGAAATCATCGAAAGATTTCAAAACAAAGTACTACTAAACATTGTTTTACAACAATCCATGCTAGATCAGAAATAATGAGATTTATCGAGATTTGAAAATAAACACTGTAGCTACTCCATCACAATAACATTGAAATTCCGGCCTTATTAAATACTTCAGAATTCCCTATAAACCCCACGACCTAAAATATCGCTTCAATCAGTAAGAGGTTTTAATTTTAAGCTTCGATTGCTGTTATTTACTTAATATAAATTTATATTCACCACTAAATCTAAACTGCTAGTTAGTCAATATTGGCTAGTTGTGGATAACAATTAAATTGAGTTATTATTTTGTATACAAGTTATGTTTCATCTCCATTTCTAGCCAATTTTAACATTTAAGATTAAGATGTAATTGTAATTGTTTTTTCACGTTGTCACTAATTATAAGGATTCATAACTCGGTTTTAACTAAAAAGCAATTATCATAATTTATGTATTTAGAGAACAATGTTGCAGTGGTACTTGGCTTGTTTATTTTCTTTCTGCTCGTAAGTAGTTTATTTTTCTCGAGTAAAAGATTTTTAACTCTTATGTTTCCTCTTCGTTTGCGCCACCTTCAAGATAAAATGCATGCAAGGTATACAAAAAAAAATTGCATATATTTTCCATGTTTAAGTAGAAGCTAAAAATAGTAAAAACATTATTGTATGAGGAAGTTTCCTGAAGAAGTAGTGAAAAATGTATCTTTTATTAAAAATGCTAATTTTGCATATGCTATTGCCAGTGTATGCATTCTCAAAAAAAAAAAAGCTTTACTCTTTAGATTTTTACTTTTATTTATTTGTTTTTTAATATTTCGATGGTATGTAGTTTCCTTTAAATTGTATAAAGATTTAATTGAGTTTTTTCAGGGACTGAAACTCATAAACAAATTGGTTCAGGTTAGGTTTCGGGTTAATTAAAAAAAAATTTTAGGTTCGGGTTCGGTTCTGGGTTCGGGTTCAGAATTTAATAAAAAATACAAGTGTTTTATTATTAATTTTTTTTTTAGATTTTTATTCATTCTTCATTTACAGATTTATTTCATGATATTTCATTTTGAGATATTATCTATTAGATACGAGGGCGGATCAATAAGTCCGTGACTTTTAGAATGAAACACAGTATGAAAATGGATCATGTTTTCCGATCCGTGCACGACGTAGTAAATATGAAAGAAGATGTTAAAAAACCCATAAAAACGAAATCAGTCGCCCGATATCGTCAAAACTGGCTTGTCCCTAGGCGAAACTCCATATTTTGATCAAGTTCCATTCATACATTTAAATAAAATTTTAAAAAGGTATTTCAATCGGCCGGAAATTTATTTATATGGCCAATTCCCATGTAAAATTGACCACTGAATCGAATGTAGCTGATAGAATGTCCTACAGCGGCGATTAAAGTCACATTTTTTTTTTTTTGTTATTTAATTTTTTATATTTATCATGTCAGGTGACTGATACGAAAGAGACTTATGTAAAAGTGAACACAACAGGGTTGTGCGCATTTTATGTAGATGAATTTAGTTTAAAAAAATTAAAATCGTACATTATTTGGGTGAGTTATGGCCAATTGCGTTAAAATTGCCATATACATTTTTAAGCGAAAACGTGTATTTTCGTCATATCTTGAGAAAAAGTCATCTGATATTGGTGGTATCATACCAATTTTTATTAGTTTCGTCAAGCCCGATTAGCAGTGGCGGATCCAATGAGGGGGATTTTGGGATTAATCCACCCAGCAGTAAAATTTTTGTACCAGAAATTAACCCTTAAACAAAATTAACCCTGTTCCTGGGGCTATTTTTATATATTCCCCAACTTAATCCCGTTTATCATACCTAAGTGCAAATTTCGAAAAGTTGGTTCGGTGTGCGAGTTAACATTCCGAAACAAGGTAGATTTAGAGAAGGTACAGCCAACGCTCAATTGTCATGTCATTCGTTCCTTTTGAGTGAGTTTTTTCCTTTGTTTTTTATAGAACGGGTGACGACGCGAACAGAAAATACACAGCAAAACAAAAACAATAAAACCAACGGTACTTTTTACTTTACATTTTCAAACGCTGATATTTGCGTTTTTGCTATTTTATTATATTGAAAAAGTTATCAGTTCTAATAAAGCATTTGAATATTAAACATCTTTATAATTATTTCAAAGCACCAGGTGCAGTCAGCCGAGCGCAGCTTATGGGCAAAGCAATTTACACGCTGAAAATGTACTTATTCAGAGATCAGTTTGTTTTAACAGGTATGCATCATAAATTCAAATGTTCAATGATTTCAAATGTATTAAATTTATTTTATGAATTTAATATTCTAGATAAGGAGTTGAAAGGCTTACAGGATGTGAACATATTCACCGCAATCGTGTACATACGATACTGGTACTATTGCACTTTTTCAGTTGCTGCTCCAATGCTTGACCTCAAATTGATCGAAAATTTAATAGACTATCGGAACATAAATTTGAAGTTGGCCAACAGTATTTGGTCGTCATTTATGGTACTTGTCAGAATCATTAGTCGGCCTTGCATTTTTCGACAGAAGTATCGATGGGAAAACCAAGAGACTCATGACTTATTTGCGTGCAGAAAAAGCCGCCAAGGGAATGTTGGTTGTAAACGACGCCGCCGAAAGAGCAGTAGGCCTTATGACTAGATTCAATGAAAAAGTCACTAACGTTGAGACCGAAATGCAAATGGTTTTGCAGCTAGTTGAAAAACACCAAAAAATGTTTGGCTACAGAACAACAATAAAAGAAATGTTTTTGAATAATAATTTTTAAGTACCATTTAAAATGCAACATATGTACACTGAAATAAAAATATTCCCATTCAAATACTGTTTTTATTCGGTTTTTCCAATATTGGTCTCAGCCAGGGGCGTATCCATATATATACAAAAATTTTACTGTTGGGGGGATTAATCCCAAAATCCCCCTCACTGGATCCCCCACTGGTCTCAGCAAATCGGGCTTGACGAAACTAATAAAAATTCAATATCAGATGACTTTTTCTCAAGATATGACGAAAATACACGTTTTCGCTTAAAAATGTATATGGCAATTTTAACGAAATTGGCCATAACTCATCCAAATAATGTGCGATTTTAATTTTTTTTTAACTAAATTCATCTACATAAAATGCGCTACAACCCTGTTGTGTTCACTTTTACATATGTCTCTTTTGTATCAGTCACCTGACATGATAAATATAAAAAATTAAATAACAAAAAAAAAAATGTGACTTTACTCGCCGCTGTAGGGTCACGAATAATTTTTTTTGACATTCTATCAGCTGCATTCGATTCAACGGTCAATTTTACATAGGAATTGGCCATATAATTAAATTTCCGGCCGATTTAAATACCTTTTAAAAATTTTATTTAAATGTATCAATGGAACTTGATCAAAATATGGAGTTTCGCCTAGGGATAAGCCAGTTTTGACAATATCGGGCGACTGATTTCGTTTTTATGGTTTTTTTGACATCTTCTTTCATATTTACTACGTCGTGCATGGATCAGAAAAGAAAATACTTTTGGGTGTATCTACTATACACTATGTGGTTTGGGTATAATGACTTTGTGCTGCTGTTTGTAACTACCAAAAATATTTGACCTAAACCCATCTTTTATTATACCGATCGAATCAGAATCACTATCTGATTCGATTTAACGATGTCCGTCCGTCCGTCCGTCCGTCCGTCTGTGTGTCCATGTAAAGCTTGTAATCAAACTACTGGTCGCAAATATGGATATATTTTGATCAAATTTGGTGTGTAAGCTTTTATCGGCCATATCATGAACGCTATTGAAAGTGGTGAAATTCGGTCCATGTTGAGACCTAGTCCCCATACAAATGACCCCTATGAAATCGACATAAATTGCCATAAGATCCAAATTATCATATAGATCTCAGTCAAATTGGGTTTGAATGTGTTTATTATATCCACTAATCAGTAGTCGAAAAATAATACCCATAGGACAAATCTTCGTTATAGGCCCCATATAAAGCTGCTTCCCGATCTTCACTTAAATCTATCAAAAAACAAAAATATTGAACAGATTTTTCTCAAATTTGGTTTGTATATATTTTTTCAAAATGTAAGTGACTTTACCAAATATGGTCAGGATCGGTCCATTCCTCGACCTAGTCCCCATATAAATATAGCACGCGATATGAACTTTTTCATATCTGCAGCCAAAAAAATTAATAACAATGTCTCAAATTTGGTTTCTGCTCATTTTCTATATCTAAGTAGTTGGACCGAAGAGATAGTGTCTCTAAACCATGGTATAGGGTATCGTTTAGTCAGTCTAGACCGACTATAATTTCTTACTTGTTTTCCATTGAAATCGATAGTGCAGAGTCCCCATAGTATTTATCAAGCTTTTCCTTGGTTTGATTGACGGTTTTTTTTCACAAAAAATAATGTTTAATGAGCACTCAAAATTCACTTTTTTCCATTTCTAAAAAAAAACACGAAGTTGTAGGTTTGAACAGCTGTTAAACGCAAAGTAAATGACGGAACTTGCTCAAAATTTTAGAGTTGTCTATTAACAAGTGGTACTTGATGGGAGCGGTGTTACATTGCATATAACTACGTGGGGAAGTTCGAAAAGTCACGGACTTATTGATCCGCCCTCGTATTACAAAAACTAAGAAAAAAAATATCATATTAATTACATTTTTGATTTTGAAGATACAATAATGACGTTTTCGTTTTATGGTGCTGCTGAAATAGTAAAATGTTTGTTTCTAATCTCTGTCTTGAATATTTTTCATATATTTCTATTTCATTTTTGACTAAGTTATTCCATCGAAGCAGTGATATTTACATTTGAAGAATTTGATTTAGAAATTCCTTCCTTCTTTTTTAGAACTTGTTCGAGCATATCGTCATCATTTTCTGAAGACGAAGATATTGATTCTCTCATAAAATTGCCTTTTTCTCTTTCCATTTGTACATTTTTGAAAATTTTTATTGTTTTTAAAATATGTTTTTTTTAGCATTTTCAACATCTTCGGGACTTATGAGTAACTTAAATCTGCTGTCTAGATATACTGCTGCAATCAAAAGTGGATTATTAATAAAGTGGGTTTCTCTTTTTATAATAAAATATCTGTGGTTTTCTGGAATAACCGCGTATGTCCATTTTTGTCAATTTTGAGTTAACGATGCCAAATATATTAATTTTTAACGCTCTTTACATGTGTTAAATTTTTAAAAAAAATTTATTGACCATTTCTGAGTTTTTCTTCTTTAAATAACGACGTAACTTAAATGTTTATTAAATTAATTTCCAGAACTATCGACGTATGTCAACCTACGTTTGATCGCTGACAAATTATTTTCTCAGAAAACGACACATAGCGACATACGTTGTTATTGATGAAGAAAACACCAAATAATTTTGGATTATTTCTCAGTTTATAACCACTTATAAAAACTAGTGTGTTTATTTCTGTTATTTTTTGTCACTATTATTCATGATACGTTGTTATATTCTCATCCTAAGTTCCGTTAACTTTTTGTTGACGAACAAAAAAATCAATTTTTCAAGCAACAACAACTTATGTCTACATGGGTGGTTGCATTGGTAGTTTTCTTTTTCAAATAAAACGACGTTTGCCAACATAAGTTGTTTTATCTGCACAGACTTTAAGTGTTATTTACATATTGTTTTTTCGTCATTCTCTAGAATCTATTCCTCTGAAGATTTTTGACTCAAAGTTGTATATAAAGTATTTATTGCCCATATCTACAGGACTGTTAAACAAAAAGCTCTAAAAACTTTATATCGAACCCATAATTTCAAATATAACGTTTTTTGGCTCCCCTGGACTTTTTGATTTTATGACATACGCGGTTATTCTAGAAAACCACAGATATCATTGTTCAAATATGAATATGATTTTAATATAAGGCTTAAAAATATTTATCTAAATATTATGAAAATAACAGCTTGGTGTATTTTTTGCATGCTAATGTAATAAATTAACATAAGGAACAAACACTTATCTTCTGTGTGTACTTAGGTTGTATGGTATAGGTAGACACTTATTAAAACAGCGTCATAAAAGGACAACGGGTAGAAAAATACGCATGTATTAATTCCCACACAATAAAGAGGTTTCACAAGAAGATACGAAATTCCTACACACTTAGGTCTCACAAGAAGATAAGAAATTAGTTCTAGATTAGTTATAAGATTTTTGTATTTAGTACTTTAGAATAATTTTAGAAATAAAGAATCAGTAATTTTCAACTACGTGTTTCATTGAAATAAGTGCACGTAGTTTTGAACAATAATTCTTTGAAAATGTTTTTGTTTTGTAATCTTTTGTTAGCTAAACTAAGCTAGATTCTATAATAGTCACCGAAATTCATTCGATCTTCTTGTAGTTTCAAGGTTAATTTTTTAACAGGTGCAGAAACTTCATTTATAGTTAATTTAGCATCCATTAATTCCGAACTTGAAACATGTCATAACTGGAATTCCATCTAGTTTGACAGTCGACTACGCAAGTTCACAAGTTCAGTGCTCAAGTATGGCACTAGAAACTTGAGCAAATATCAAAATCGTTTTGATTTTTCCTTAATTCGACTGCGCAAATATTTGGTGTTCGCAATTCTTTGCAAATAGTTCTGCATTGATCAAGTTATTTTTTTAAAAAAAGGACCAGTTATAGTATCGAGCACTGGCAACTGTAAACTATAAGCAACAGATCTGAAATGAATAATATTTGAGTGTGAATGTGCTAATGTTTCTGCTGCTTCCAATTCAATATTAGAAAGCACATTTGCTGTCGTCCTCCAAATTAAATAAAAAACTCCGTCGATATGCGTATAAAACTAAGTTGAGTAATTTGAGTAATTTATTCTCTAAAAAGATATAGGTTAACAAAGGTTTTTGTATTTACGGGCCACTTACATTTTGTTGGACATCTTATCTTTTGGACGACATTAAACAAACTGCCGCCAACATTAAATAGTTTCAATAATAAAATGGCCGTAATGCTTCTATATATAATTATTAATAATTTAAAAGTTGGCCTTACTGTCTCAAAAGGAGAAATTAGGGGAAATGATAATTAAACATAAAAATACATAAACAAAGCAAACAGAACAAAACAGCTGATCAGGGATGAGAGTTATCGGCATTATCAACATCCCCGCCTCCGTGAATGGTCTCCATGTGGACCACTTCACCAACATCTTGAACATCTAATACTGCAAGTTTTGAAACAGGACGTCGCAGGCACCCGGTATTCGTGTTCACCTCTGCTGATCTTGCAACACCATCTTTGCCCACAAACAAATGTACGATACGTCCTCTTTTCCATTTAGATCTCGGCTGGTCAGTTTCGCAGATCAAAACTAAGGCTCCTGTGGACAACGGTTTAGCAGGGAGACACCATTTTGTCCTTCGAGTAAGCTCGGGCAAATATTCCAGCGTCCATCTTTTCCATAAACAATTTTTTAGGTTTTGTAGAATTCTCCACTGCTTTCTTAAAGAGCAAAATCTTGGGTTAAATGGAGCTGGAGTCTGTGTAGAGTTGTGGCAGCCTAATAAAAAATGATTGGGCGACAGCGGCTCTGGCTCATCCGGAGTAACAGGCAAATGTGTGAGAGGCCTCGAATTTACAATATTTTCACACTCCACTAATAGACTATACAATGTTTCTGGCCGAGGTGTTTTCTCTTTTAGTGTTGCATACAAAGCCCTCTTTATTGATTGGACGAGACGTTCCCATGAGCCACCAGCACTGGGATCAGAAGGGGTGTTGAATTTCCACTTTATGCCTAGAGGTTTCAAACCAGCATCAATTTTATCAAAATCAATAAAGTTCTCTTCTTCGCCCAGCTCTTTATTAATACCAACAAAATTTGTACCGTTGTCGCTTCTCATCTGGACGGGGACACCACGACGATTTATAAAATTGCGAATACACAGCAAACACGAATCGCTAGACAGATCCACGGACAGCTCCAAATGTACAGCTCGAGTTGTCAAACACGTAAATAGTGCAACCCAACGCTTTTCATGACTGCGGCGTACGGCCACCAAGACAGGGCCGAAATAGTCCAAGCCAGTATAAGAAAATGGACGAACAAAGGCACTTAAACGATAATCTGGAAGGGGCCCCATTATAGGTTGCAAGGGCTTACATTTCCTTAGTTTGCATCCACAGCATGCAGCTTTGACACTTCTCAGCACGACACGTATTGATGGAATCCAAAATTTAAGGCGTATTTGACAGATCACAGACTCATCATTGATATGGTGTTGACCTTCGTGATACCATTTAACTATAAGGTGGGTCAATGGATCACTTTTGGGCAAAATGTACGGTCTTTTGGTACCAAACGTTATAAGTGGTGCGTTATCGATCCTGCCACCGCAGCGTAGATTTTCAAATGCGTCAATATACGGGTTAAGAGATTTTATGGGACTGTCTGGAGGCACATTTATCTTCTCTAAAAGACAGGAATATTCATTATTAAATGCAGTTCTCTGCACTGACCTTATTATAAATCGTTCAGCATATTCCTCTTCGTCCACAGACAGATCCCCCTTTGAATCTGGCAGTTGTTTGCATTTCGACTTCAAGTTCTTTATGTATCTAAATACCCATGCCATACACCTTTTAAGCCGCCGGTACTTCGAAAATCGTTTCGCATCAAAAATCGAAATGTTTATAGTTTTAGTGGACAGCACAAAACGTCCTTGGCGTAGTTCTTCTTCACTGTGTGTTTCTTCAGTTGAATTACCGCTAGGGGGCCACAAATTTGATGGGCGACGCAAAAAACCCGGTCCATTTTTCCATCGGCTATCAGGATTATATACGGTACACGGCCTTGTACCATCATCAGCAGGATTCATTTCACCTGGAACCCAACGCCATTGATCTTCTTGTGAAGATTCCAAAATCTCCGCGACTCGGTTGGCCACAAACTGTTTATAACGTCGATGATCTGATGTGAGCCATTTAATCACTGTACTGGAGTCCGTCCAAAACCAAATTTGTTCTGGTTGAATATTGTGGTATTTGATGATGCCAGCTTTAAGCCGCACAGCCATCACCGCAGCCTGCAATTCTAGCCTTGGGATCGTCATAAACTTATTGGGGGCACAATTACTTTTTCCCGTAACAAACGATATTTTAGTTCCGCCGTCAGTATCGAGCCTCCAATATGCCACCGCTGCCATTGCTACCTCGCTTGCATCGCAAAATATATGTAAGGTTGTACCTCGATGAGACAAATTAGAAAAATAACATCTTGGGATACAAAAGTCCCTTACCTTTTTCAACCCACAGATCCAAGAACTCCAACGACCGCGCAACGCCTCTGGTATTACTTCATCCCATTCCAAGCCACACTTCCAAAGCGACTGCATAAAGATTTTGCCAGCGATAGTGAAATCGCATAAGAAACCGTAGGGGTCAAATACCGACATTATCAAACTGAGCACTTCACGCTTTGTCGGTGTCCGTTTGTTTTCCAAAATATCCGCAGAGACACGATTAAATTGCAAATTGAAGTTAAACTTATCATTTGCTGGGGACCACTGCATTCCCAAAATTTTCTCTGTCTTATCAGCTGATATGTTTATGTTTGATAAAGCAGGGTTGCCAAAGTGTTCATTTATTTTATCCGAGTTGGAAATAATTTTGTGCATCGTAAATCCCGCCGCTCGGTGTATTTTGATAACATCTTGGACCACATTCATAGCTTCATCAACGGAGCTAAAACAATCAGCATAATCATCCACATAGTGACGTTTTACAATAGCTTCTGCTGCTCTGGACATACTTTGTTTAAATTTTTCAGCATTCAAATTTTTAATGTACTGGGCTATTGTGGGTGAACATGTTGCTCCGAATATTGCCCTTGTCATGACATATTGCTCAATGGGCCCGTTGTTGTTTTCGCGATATAAAAAGCGTTGGAAATGCTGATCCTCTTTTCGGATGGCCACTTGCAAAAACATTTCCTTTATATCGCCACAAACTGCAATTGGTTCTTCTCGAAATTTAAATAAAACACTAAGTAATGGTTGATTTAAATCTGGACCCGGCAAGAGACAGTCATTTAACGAAACACCCTGTACTTTTGCAGCAGCATCAAATACCAAGCGTAGACTTTCCTTGTTAGGATTAAATACTGCAAAATGAGGTAAAATGAAAATATTAGAGCAACAAATGTTTTCTTCTTCTGAAGTAACACGTCTTGCATAACCATTTTTCAAAATATGTTGCATTTTTTGCCTGTGTTCGATTTCAAATTTTGGGTTTATTTTAAATTTGTTTTCCACTAGATGGAGACGTCTTGAAGCTGAACCATAGCTATCGGGAACGACCTACTTTCGTTTCGCCATAAAAGGCCACATTCGTACCTGCCATCATAGTATTTTGTTGTGGACTTTAGAATATTTAGCGCCTTTTCTTCACTTTTAGGCATGACAGGTTTCGAATCGAGTTTTACCAAACACGATTCAATTTCAAAATATTGTTTCATCATGTGCTCCATACAACTGTTATTTTCTTGGTGCTTTGCCAGAAACACACTTTTGACCATGTCCTTGTTATTGTTACCAGTTGGACCATAAACTACCCAGCCAAGTCTTGTCCTTACAGCTATAGGGCCATTTTCATCTGGACATCTGGGTATTTCCACGGGAACTGACAAAAATGCATGCGACAAACTAATTATCATCTTTGGCCTTATTCTGTAATAATCGGCGAGGGGCAACTCTTCAAGATGATTTTTACAATTTATGCCACCCATGGAAAACGACTGTGTTGGCAACTCTAAATTTTTAACCAAATATACTTTTGAAATGTTATATTTCTCACTTTCATTTTGTGAGCCACTAATTGTCAAGTCAACAATTTCTGTTTGTTGGCTACTACTGTGCCCATTAAGCCATTGCAATCTCAAATTTTCCCTTTTTCCTTCCAATCCAATTTGTTTTCCAATATCCCAATCTAGCATGGTGGCGTCAGCGCCGTCGTCTATAAATGCGTAGATGGATATACGTTTTTTGGGACCATAAATCATCACTGGGATTATTTGAAATAAGATTTCACTCTTTTGAGTACCTGCATGTAGATTTACAACTTCTCTGGGATTTTCATTTCGAGCAACTGTGGCAACGCTATTGTTTTGTTTACATTTTTTATCATCTGGTGAGTGCAATAATGGATTGTGATATTTTTTACAGCCACTTATACCACATAATTGTTTCTTGTAACACTTTCCAACTTGATGTGGTCCTTTTAGGCATGCAAAACAAAGCCGGAGTTCCCGTACCTTCTTCCAACGTTCATCAATAGGAGCGCTCTTAAATACTGGACAATCGGTAAGTGCATTACAATTTTCAGAGCAGACCATACATTTTTTGGTAGAAGTTGTGGTTAATGCATATTTATTTTTACTTGCCTTTTTTACAGATGATGACGACGACACGGGAAGACCATCAGAAACCATGTTGGCGACTTTTCTGACACCATCGAGCCACTCGGAGAAACGTTTCAAATTGGGAGGCTCTTCCAGGGCAATACATTTTTCAGCCCACTGCATCTGTTTTGTTGGCGGCAGCTTGGAAACTAATTCGCTGAGTAAGGTTGGGTTGTTCAAATGATGCGTACCACTAGCTGTCTGCAGAAACCGTACCATATTTGTGACCTTTGTAGCGAATTGTATCAATAAATCAAGTCTTCCTTCAGGGACATATGAAAGTGAATTTATTTTGTGTATTTGGCTTTTTATTAATTGTTCAGGACGACCGTAAGTTTCACACAAAATATCCAAAATCACATTTACATTTCTGGAACTTGATAACAAAGACTCCACTGTTTCTTTTGCCGGACCATGTAGTGCTTCACGAATGCGTATTATGTTCTGTAAGGGACTGTATTCAAATTCGGCTGTCGTTTGTTCAAATTCTTCTTTGAATGTCGGCCACTCCTCTGGCAGACCGTAAAATTTTGGAAGGGGGTAAATTTTCTTGGCTCTTACGGACGTGGAACCTTGGCTGTGGGAAGAAACATTAGTAGAGGACTCACCGTTTTCATCCAATAATGCTGCCTGAACTGTATTTGAAGTTGAGGCCCTCAAGGCTGCTCTTGGTATGTCGTTGACATTTGCTGCGACCGTCTGTCCACTATGAGCTACACTTTGCGACACCAATTGCATTTCTTGTTGCAGTGACGTTATGCTTGCGGCTGTCTGCTCTCTTTGTGCCACGAACAAATTTTGCAAATTCATGTTCACTGCATCAATCTGCTTCATCATTTCATTTTGCATGTCCGCCATAAGACGCAAAATTTCGGGCTGAGATGACTGTGGTTGTACTTTACTACCTCCCGGCTGACCGGGCGGTACCACCGGTGAATTGACGGACGATTGTTGGCCGGTCGCCGGCGCCGCGGCTGCTGAATTTTTTTTTACATTACCATCCATATCGGCCAAACGTTTTGGTGGCACACCTTTATTGGACCGATCACTTGTTCTGGGAGACTGTTCCGCCATACGTTGTACAAACAACACAAAATTTTAACAATTGTTGTAACACTGGAGACACAAGGACAACAAACTCCGACAATGTTACTAGACAGAACCAAACAAGTGTCCAAACAAAATGGTGAAATCGCCTACCGTTCTATACAAATTACTCTTTATTCCATAAAGAATAATTGCGCCCAAAATAGAATAAAGATGTCGTCCTCCAAATTAAATAAAAAACTCCGTCGATATGCGTATAAAACTAAGTTGAGTAATTTGAGTAATTTATTCTCTAAAAAGATATAGGTTAACAAAGGTTTTTGTATTTACGGGCCACTTACATTTTGTTGGACATCTTATCTTTTGGACGACATTAAACAAACTGCCGCCAACATTAAATAGTTTCAATAATAAAATGGCCGTAATGCTTCTATATATAATTATTAATAATTTAAAAGTTGGCCTTACTGTCTCAAAAGGAGAAATTAGGGGAAATGATAATTAAACATAAAAATACATAAACAAAGCAAACAGAACAAAACAGCTGATCAGGGATGAGAGTTATCGGCATTATCAACATTTGCTTTAACTTCCATGTCAAAGTTTCCATACTCGTCTTTTACTAATTCAGCAGCTTTGATCATATTTTTTCCGTTAGCTGATGCAATTGAATATGCCTGCTGCAATATGATAACAAACAAGAATGTTAATGATAAAATTTTTTATGGTGGCTCCTGTCGGTCGAATTTTGAGCCTCATGCATATCCAAAGTTGGTAGTTTAATTTTTCCGCCAAAAATACGAGAAGCAGAACCAATATTAATTGAAATATTTTTTTTTTAATTTCACATTTTATTTTGTTTCTTAAGTCCATTGCTTTGTTGTCAACAAGATAACTTATTTTATGTCTATTAACTAATACTTTTAGTGAATTCATAATCGGATCGTTTATTTCTTTCATGCCAAAATCTTCAAAGATTATGAAAGACAAAGTATTGCTTTTGGACTGATTAAATGATATTGCAGTGAATATTGTAATGAGGATCCCAAATGATAGAACCGTATTATAAAATCGGCCTAACTATGTTTAAAGATATTTAGTGATGTAAGGGTCGATGAATTCTTTTATCGTTTTATAAAAGCCAATAAATTTATATCCATTAAAATTTTTTTCTATGGTAGGTGAAGCAATAAAAACGTTAACCTGGCCTGGGAACAGCCCCGATCTAAATCCAATAAAAAAATGTTGGGTGGCCCTGAATAGACATGTGATAAAAAAGGAATCCAAAAATTAAAATGGTGTTTAAGTCGGCAATAACTAAGTTTGGAATACCGAAATATAGTTGAACTACTGCCAAAAGTTGAGAAATTCCATGTCAGATAGGCTTAAAGCCATTAGCCAAAGGATCCCATACGAAATACAATACAATGGAAACTTTATCGATTAAAATTTTTTGCCACTCTGAATTAACTGCCTACATGAGATCTTCCTTGTTTGTGTAACTTCATATCCGCATTTTTCGATTTACAATTTCCCATAGATTGTCTAACGCATTGTGATATGGTGATTGCCATTTGCTTACAAGTTTGGTGGTGTGTTTTGAAACTTCCACACCAGGAGGCATATTTTTCTCTGCGTATGGATACATTACTTTATTTAGAATTTTCCAGTATCTTATTCCAGTTAGAGTGTCTTATACTGCATAAATTCGGCCCATTCCTTGGCCCGAAAAGCAACCACATCCCATAATATTGTCACTGCTAAACTTAACAGTTATATTTATATATTTTGGGTCTAGTTTTTTCCCTCTTTGGTCGTTGTACAAACGTTCTTCCATCATGACCTCTTAAGTTAAATTAGGACTCATCTCTAAATAGAACAGTATTCCAATTTCGTCTTGACCAAGTCATGTATTCTTTAGCAAGATTAATACGAACCATGCGATTTTACTCTGATATCAGTAGTTCATTCACAGGATGATAACAACCAAGACCAGTCTCAAATGCTCATAGGGAAATATTTCGATCACATATTCTTCGTTTCAGATTGTTAGTGACCTCTTTAGGTATCATTTTTGGACATTTTTTAAACTCTTACTATTACATTATGCTGTCTTTGGCTCGTTTACGGGGCCTGCTTCTAAATGTTGAGTTGTCACCGATATTAAAATTATGGATTTATTCTTAAAATATTTCTCACAAATTTCGTTTGGCTTAAGACCAGCAGCAAAATCGTCTAATATTATTATTATTCTGGTTTTTAACTCTTAACAAATCTTTATTCATAGTATTATTTTATAATAATTACATCTATATCGCACCTGTACCTCTAAAGAGAGTCAACTCAAAATTTCTCAATTTCCACTTTTTGCAAGAAAACGATACACAGTGGTCATATCTATCCACTGTAAAAATCTTACATCGATTTTTCTAGTCTTTCGCAAAAAAAATACAGTTGTAACCCTATTTGTGTTCTAAGAGTAGCTTCTTTAGAATTCACTAAAAAGACATATTTTGAGTTGCACCCAAAAAACTTGTAATTTTTGATGATCACTGAAAAAATCGCAAAAACAAATACTGTTCTATACTTATTATTCGCAATTCTTTACAATGAAACAACTGTTTTTAAATTTTATAGTAAATATTAAAAAAAACCGTTTTTTGCCTCTACTGAAAATTTGTAAATTTTGAGCTGACTCACTTTAGAGGTACAGGTGCGATATGCATATAAAAACGTTGGTGCATTTGTTTGTAACGAATGATCTCCGGAACCATAAGAACTGTTGAGCTAAGATTCGCACCATAGGTTCGGTTCGAGCTCTTCTGTGTTTTTTTTAGTTTTAACCCTATAGCTGACGTTGGGGTCATGTTATAAACATAATTCTTATTTTCAGTGCGATTCGACTGCAATTCAGAATGTGTGTATGTTTCGTCACAAGAAATTTTTGTATGTATAAATGGACCCGATAGGTGGCGCTGGGGTATAGTCATTTCGAATATTCTTATTTACAGTGCGATTTTACCGAAACTAAGAATATACATATATGTATGTTAGATGATGCCAAAAATTTTTTTGTTGGACCCGGTAGATGGCGCTGGCGTTCAAAAAATAATGAGTTGTCAAATTTATTTAAATTTTATAAGTTACAAAATTCACAAAAGTTTTTATATATAAACATTCTAACCAAAAGGTAAGGAAAAATTGCATTGGCTATTGCTTCGTCCGGAATAGCCGCAACATTATTGCATGGTGGTCGTACAGCTCATTCAGCACTTAAATCAACGTTAAACGTACAAACGAATGAGAATGCCGTATGTAATATCAAAAAACATTCCGGTATGGCCAAAAGTTTTGCAAAAATGCAGTATTATTATTTTGGATGAATGTACCATGGCTCACAAATATTCCTTAGAAGCATTACATAGAACTTTAAAAGATTTGAAAGGCAATGAAAGACTTTTTGGTAGAGCTCTCATTTTATTGTCATACCAACATCAGCCTATGCTGACGAAATAAATACCTGCTGAAAATCATCAATATTATGGAGTAGCGTTTAAATTAACAACAAACATGCGAGTACGATTCAAAATGATCCAACGGCTGAACAATTTTCAAAACAACTAATTGATCTTGGTAATGGTAAAATCAATATTAACCCAACCAGTCAAACTATTAAAATATCCACAAGATTTTTGTCAATTTATATCGTCACGCGATGAATTAATTGAAAATGTATTCCCCGACATTCATAATCAATATCGTAACCATGATTGGTTAAGTGAAAGAGCTATTTTAGCCGCAAAAAATGTCGATGTCGATAACATGTTGTTATTCAGGACATGATTGATTCCGAAACGGTTTCTTTCAAATCTATGGATATTGTTGCTGATGAAAATGAAGCAGTCAATTCTCCAAAAGAATTTTTGAATTCACTTGATGTGCCCGGTCTACCGCCACATTTATTAAAATTAAAAGTTGGTTCTCCAATAATTTTGCTACGTAACCACAACGCTCCGAGACTATGTAATGGAACCAGGTTAATTGTTGAGAGAATAATGCCCAATGTTATTGAGGCCACTATTCTCAAAGGAAAATTTTAAGGAGAACATGTTTTGCTGCCAAGAATTTCTATGATTCCTACCGACATACCGATAATATTCAAAAGATTGCAATTTCCGATCAGATTGGGCTTTGTCATGACCATTAATAAATCTCAAGGACAATCATTGCAATTATGTGGTTTGGAGCTCGAAAACAGTTTGTTTTTCCCACGAGCAACTATATGTGACATGTTCCCGTTTCGGAAAGCCAGCAAATTTTTTCATTTACTGCCAGAATAATGAAGATAAAAATATTGTTCATTCTTTTTAGAATTACAATAATAGAAATATATTGGTCATTCTTATATGTATGTTACAATAAATATTTATTTTCATTATCATAAATAAAACATGGTTTTTCTTTAACAGTTTTCAATTAATATTAACAAATGCAAAAACGTTTTTTTATATAGATATATACAGATTCTAACTAAAATAAAAAATTCATTGAGGGCAAAACAACGTTTGTATGGTCCAGCTAGTATAAGATAAAAACATTGAAAAATACAGTTGTTTTTAAAAAACAGTTGATATATTTCTAAAATGAATAACCGTGCCTTTAATCAGACTAGTTTCTGACATTTCAGCCTTGATTCTATTGAACATGTGATATTTGTTATGTTATAATTGAACAGGTGAGGTTTGAACCTGCGTCTATCTCACATACACTGGTAGTTGCACTCTTTGGTCAGCTCTTTAACAAACTCACGAGCAGTGTGGTTAAGAATCAGGTTTCATACCATACAGCTTTTACTTCGTATTAATCTAAAACAATCGTTACTTTTGAATTTTTGAATATCTATGCATTTATACTTCTAATTTCCACTCAGTGCAATATGCACTTTTTACATATATTAGAGATGTTGCTCTGAAGCAAAATTGTTTAATAGTTTGTTAGATTTGACGTCATTTTTCAGACATATTGCAATAAACCATACGTATACGGCAACTCTTAGGAAATCGAGAATCAATAAAATCACTAATGAAGGCTGAAATGCTAGAAACTAGTCTGATTAAGGTACAGTGTAGTAATGAATTTTACAAATTTGTTATATTTCGATAGAAAACACACCAAAGTGATTACAAAAAAAAACATAATTTTATGACAATGCGAATTTTGTAAATGTTTGTTTGTCCCATTGCATTTCTCTTATTAGAAGTCGCAAACAATGTTTTTGGGTCGATAAGCGCCAACCCACAAAAAAATAAAAAATTTATCAATTTATCACACAAAAAACAAAATTTGGAAATTTTTGGTTTTCCAATCTTGTTTTTGTTTGACAAAATTGGCCTTGCGCCAACGTTAACGTTAGTTAGTATCTTTCGTACTTTCGCTCTAACTATTTGACATAATATCAGGTTGAAAAGAGAATAAAGTCAATTATGGAAAATTTAAACTTTTCACATTTCCTGGATGTGAACTAGGGTTGTCACTAGGACAAAAGTTATTCGGTTATTCCAACAATCAAATTTATAAATTGCTCGAATAATTTAAAATTAATGATTTTGAAAGAAGAAAAATTCGATAAGTTTTTTTTGTTTAAATCCGAATTATTCGAATAATACGAAGATATTTTCAAATAACTCGAATAGTTTTTTATATCTTATATTTTTCATTTTACTATAAAAAAAATTCGTGTACAAATAAAAAGTCAACAGAAAGTGATAAAAATTATAAAATAACCCCATTAGTTTCATTCAAATTATTTTAAAACTCATTAGTATAATTTTTATTTGAATCTTCCTCTAAATATTTTAAATGAAGATTCTAATAATGTATAAATAATGTATCTGTAATCAAAGTTAGAAAATAAAATTTAGTGTAGCAGTTCATGACGCAGCACTAATTTTCTTTGAATTATTGAAGAGTATTTAAAAAATATTTTTCTCTTATTTTAACTATGATTTTGTTATACTTACTATGCTTACAATGCTAGGAAATTTATTTAAATGTATTGTTTTTGTAAATACCTGTAACATCTTAATGCTACTCTCAGCTTTCTTTCATGCAATATAAACATCTAACAAAAATCATAGCAACAACGTTTGAAAATTTACGCCTTCTTAGCTTTTGACTGTTATTTCAATTTGTATCAACTCCTTTCGTCTTTTTCGCCATACAATCAATGTTACCATTTTGGTGCTTTTCGTCCTTCATTTGCTTTTAGCTCGCCGTACCCGCCTTCCTTGTTAATGCGCGTTTTATTTTTCACAATGCTTTTCTGTAGCAAAAGAGAAAAATTTCTTCCAAAATTAAAAATAAACTTTTCTTAGAAAGATCTTAATAGAATTTACAATAAATTTAGTATTACAACTAAGACGAAAGCTTCCAAAAAACTTTAAGATATAGCGAAATTTTTCTGTATTTAATAATGATAATATTTATAGAAATAATAACAATGAATCTGACTAGTTTTGTCTTACGAATACTTTCTTTCGAACTTTCCATTAAGTATTTATAAAAAAACATTAATTCTAATGAAACACACTTATGTTTTTTAAGCCCAATAGAACTTGACATTGTAAAAAATAACACAAAAAATTTAATTTTTATCAAAAAAAAATTTTCTATTTATACCGGGTGATCCAACTAGAGATACTTTTTTCAATAGCCTTTTTGGACAGATCACATGTGATTCGTGTCATGCTGTCATGTTATTTTTGTTTAGTATTGTTTGGCATTTCATCATGAACAACGTTTACAAATCGTTCAACTTTATTACGAAAATTCACGTTCTGTGAAGAATGTGTTTCGTGCACTTCGCTCAACTTATGGTCAACATAATCGGCCTACTGAGCGTACTGTTCGCAACACCATCACCTATCTTGAGACCCAGCAGTCATTATTGGATAATATGGATAATGTGGGCCGGTGGAATCATCGGTCCATATTTCTTCAAAAATGATGCCGGTTAGAACGTAACCGTCAGTGGCGACCGTTATCGTGCCATGATAACCGACTATTTGATGCCTGAAATTGAAGCTCGTGATCTAGGCGACATTTGGTTTCAACAAGACGGCGCCACTTACCACACAGTGCATCAATCAATGGATTTATTGAGAGAACACTTCGATGAGCAGATAATTTCACGTTTTGGGCCGGTCGATTGGCCACCAAGATCGTGTGATATCACACCGTTAGACTTTTTCCTGTGGGGATATGTAAAGCCTAAAGTTTATGCGGACAATCCCGCTTCGATTCAGGCCTTGGAGCAGAGCAAGACATCACGCGTGTCATTCGCCAGTTACCAGTCGAAATGCTCGAACGAGTCATCGAAAATAGGACTCAACGGATGGACCATCTGAGACGTAGCCGCGGCCAACATTTGATAGACATAATCTTCAAAAAATAAATGCCAAAAAATGTTCTTTCAAATGATAATAAACATTCCCCATTAAATTTGAACTTTCTGTGTTTTTTTTTTTTTTTCTTTAAAAAAGTAGGGAACCTCGAAATGGATCACCCTTTACATGGCATTAACACTTTAAAATGATTTCGTGCATATAGCCTTCGCGGCTGTTTCCGTATTATGGATGTTCAATTTGGCCTCCAAGGCGTCGATTGTTGCTGGTTTATCAGCATAAACGATTGACTTCACATAGTCCTACAGAAAATAATCGAGAGGTGTCAAATCGCACTTCTTTGGGGGACCAATTGACAGGTCCATTTCTCAAAATCAACTTATCGCCAAATTTTGATTCCAATAAGTTTATGGTTACGGTCGCCTGTCGAAACCACATCTCGCCCGGATGAAAAAAAACATTGTTGATGGTGCGGTAACGATCTCCATTAACCGTAACGCGTGTTCCAGCTTAATTTTTGCAGAAATAGGGTTAGATGATGCCACCAGCGTGTAAACCGCACCAAACGGTGTATTTTTCTGAATGTAGTGGAGTCTGTCGGATTAGTCTTAATCCATATGCAGCAATTTTGTTTATTAACAAACCCGTAAAGCCAAAAATGAGCCTCATCGCTGAACACAATTTTACGATAAAACATCGGGTCTGCTTCCAACTGTTCTAGAGCCCAATTGGCGAAAGAACGACGCATCTGATGGTTTTGTGGTTTTAATTCTTGCACCAGCTGGATTTTATACGGATGTAGGCTTTTATCTTTGCCCCAATTCCTGCGACCGAAGACGAATCGCTAAATTTGTATCTTCTTTCACACTTTCGTTTACAGCGGCGATATTCTCTTCAATACGCACATTCATTCAACGTGTTGGTGTTATTGCATCATTTAGAGAGTATTTGGTATGAAATCTATCCACAATTCACCTGATAGCTTGCTCATGAAGTCGTCTATAAGTTTCGTGAATCGATGACTGATTTCCATAGCGAATTTGGATAATTTGGTAGCATTGTTCAAGCGTAAATCTATTCATGATGATTTGCCAGAGTATACGGATCGAAAATTTTAAAAAGTGACCACAGCATGACAGTTCGTTTGACAGCTTACCCTTTCGCAAGTTCTATCTAAGCAAAATAAAACACACAAAAGATCGGAGTTCATTAAAAAAAGTTTTTTTGAGGATGAAGCAGATGTTTTTATAAATGAAACTATTGTTTTATTAACATTTTTATAAAACAAGTGACAGTTATAACCGCTACATTGCAGTTAAAAAGACGTTAGTTTAATTAAAATAAATAAAAATTTAGTTACTCCTAACTACTTGAAAACAACTACAATGTTGTAAATTTTTCAATTCAATTAAATATTCTTCCTTTATTTACATATTTTAACAAATTTTGATATTTACATATGAGATCTTATCTTTACATATAGATATTGCAACAAATAATACATAGGATCTAGAGATATTAAATAGTTTTTATATTATTTTTAATGATTTTTAAAGGAACTACAATGTTGTAAGAACAACTATAAAAACAATAAAATCAGCCGCCAAAAAAACTACCTACAGCACTTGGAAAGTTGCACATGTTTTTATTTTCTTAAATACACATCTGGAAAATATCAAAATAGAAGATAACAAAATACAGTTTCCACGTGAATAAAACTTTGTTTTACAGTAAATTTCATAAATTGAAAATAACCACAAAAATTAACTGTTACTAAAATACAGTATTTTCGCTTAAGGAGCGAGATCGAAAATACTTAATATCCGTAAAATATAATCAGCCCAATTACGAATATTCTAAAGGAATTTCTTTCACGAAAAATACTTACCTCGACAAAAAAGAACCCTCCAATTATGAACTCCGCGTGAACCAAAAAATTAATAAGTGGCATTATAATATCCAAAGGATTGTTAGAGGACAATTGCGGGATGCACAGATTACTAAGGTGTGGCGGAATGAATCTATGGAAACCGCAATCATTGCCTGATTTGGCTCCATTAAAGTTAACCTTCGACCTTTCGACCTACAAGAACAATACAATATTTATTTCTTATTTAAATTTTGTTTTATCAAAATATTACTTACATTTTTATGTAAACTCCCGTCTGTTGTGCAAGTGAAATTTTTTTGGGGAAAAACCCAAATTCAAGTGCTACTTTTCTCCCATCGAATTCTGTAATTTCTGTCACTTTTTTGGAACAGGTAAGCCATCTCAGTTGAAAATCTTATACATTTTGTAATACCGTTTCTGTGCTCCTCAACTCCCTTTTCACAAGAGCCGAATATATTTCCATTGGCTCAAGCTTCGCAGTTTTGTTACCGTATTGACAGGATCCCAAATCGGGCCAAAAATATGTGGAAATATTGTGTTAACTTCTGAAAAGTCATTGTCCATTATGCAACAGGAGTAATTAAAAAATGGGCTCTGCTTTGACCTCTTTTTTGCAGCGTTTCTATCCGGAACTTTTTTACTTTGTGTGTTTTCAACCTGCATTGGCTTTAACTGTTCGCAACAAATAGTCTGACAACTAAGCTAACCGGGTTACTTTTCTACCGGATTTATTGGGAGCTCTCAAAAAACAGTTATTTTACATTTCCTAATAGCGAACTAACTACAATTATAGTAAAATATAACTGTTACTGTAATCTAATACTATATTTTATGTATATAAAAATCAATAATATAATCTCAAATCTTAATAATTGTTTGGGCGGTACATACTTTGTATACCCCATTTGGTAAATTTTTCTCTTTTCGTACTTTTTGCAAATCTCATCAGAGTGCTTTTTTTCTTTCAAGAGTTGGCAACACTGCATGCAGTGCAAACATAGGAAGGAAAATATGTTTTTTGTGGGTTTTATATTTCTTGAAATACAACACATCTGGTAGTTTAACATTTCTTAAGTTTTTTTCATATTCTATCTAGTATGTTCATGTTAGGAACTTGCTTGCAAGATATTAGTTTTCTTTTCTGCAATTTGTACCTTATGCTCAACACAACACAAGCTAATTTTAAACGACGAATAAAACTTATAATAGCAAAAAACACATAGGAAATACAGCGAGGAAGGAAATAAAGAAACCAACTCAATTTAAGCTGTCAAAAATGCTTTGATAATAAAATTTGCTGACTTTTAGTAGGTGTTAAAGTTTCTTTCTGTTTGAAAGGAAATGTAATAAGTAGGTACGTGATAAGATTTGTTGATTAATTTTTTTAAAAATTTATTATATGTTCAGTAAATATTTATAACTAGTTAGACATGAAGTTATGTTTAGACTATATTAAGTAAAAGCATATATCGTGCAATATAATAACAGAAAGTTTCGTTAAGATTTTTGAAACAGCAACATATTGTAACTGTTAAAGACAACTTAGTATATTTAATTCGAGAAAAACTTATTCTGTAATTACAGATCATCAATGATTTATTGAGTTGTATATTTCCCAAACCATAAATGGAATTTTTAGTTAGCATTACATTTTAATTTCCATTAGTTAGTTAGTTAGTTAGTTAGTTATTTGTTCTTTATTTTCAGTTCATTTTTCTTTTAACAATTTTAAAGATATAATAGTGTAAACTAAATATGAACAAGAAAGAGAGAACATACGACTATGACATACTGTCGTCAGTCGATAATATTTGCGAATATAAATTATTTACATTAATTAATTAATTTTATTAATTATTAAATTCTATGATTAAATCCTTTCTATATAATCTAATGTAACTATAATGTAACGATTCAATTCTCTATAAGATATACTGACATTGTTTAAAAGGTTAATAAGTTCTGTCTCTATTAAACATATTTTTTTGAAGCATTGATATCGTATGTGCCGAAGTATAGGGCATTTGGCTAAGAAATGAAATTAAGGTTACATAACGAGCAAGTTGTAAGTCTTTGCTGTTGGATGTGGGTGGCATTTAGTTAAATTAAATCACATCTCGCCTTAAAGATCCATCTGATTGTATTAACATTTGGTATGGTTTCAAAATAGAGTTGTTCACTTTCATAGTTCAACTTCTTATAGAACCGATTTGTCTCTGATACCTTTTGCAGTAACAGCGCCCTTTCTTTGATTTTCAAATGTGTTATAACACCTTCTCTTAGGTGCTCCCAGTCTTCTTTAGAGACACATTCTGCAATGCTGATTGTATTACACTCTCTGCATAATTTGTCGATGTCATCAAACCAAAAAAGTTTGTTTTGTATCAATATTTATACCCTCCACCTCAGTGTGCAGAGGGTATATATAAGTTTGTCATTCCGTTTGTAATAATTATAAAAAAAATCTGGACCCCATAAAATATATATAATTGTGATCCTTATAACGGAGTTGATATAGCGATGTCCGTCTGTCCGTCTGTGGAAATCACGATGGCAACTTCAATCGGGTAGATAGGGTGCTCGTTTGCATAAAAAATAATTCATTGACTTTCTGAGAAGTTTGCTATTTAAAATCGTCCAAATCGGTTGAATAGGGCCCGAGATCTGAATGAAGAACTAAAAAAGTCTTGAAAAATATGATTTTCTATGTTGTTCTTGTCACGATCACGGCCTCAATAGGACAGCTAGAGTGATCATTTTTAGTGAGAATGATTCGCCAAGATCATGGGAAGTTTTCTGTTTCAAAAGTCACTAAAACCGGTGGAACAGGTCCACGGTAATCTCTGAAAAATTAAAAAAAAAATTAAAAATATTATGTTTCTATATTGTTCTTGCTGTTATTCTAACTGTTGTATTGTTGTCAAAGCTGGACTTGTTGTTTTTGTGGTCGTTGTGGTAATACTATTATAATAACTAACCCTTTTTAAATTTATTTTATCAACTCTGGTAGAAAAATTTTAAAGTTTCCATTGTTTCGGCATCATTAACAAAATTTGTTGGATCATTTTTGTCATCGCCACGAGCCTGCCTGCAAAGTTTCAGATTATTTGGGTCACGGGAAAAGGGTTAAAAATCAATCCAAAATTTTTTCGACAAGCAGACACTACGAGTTAATATAAAGGGAGTAAAAATTCACCAACATCTAAAGTAAATAATGTTGAACTACTTAGTTGTTAATAAAAACAAACAATGTAAATTTACCAAACAAAATTTTATGTATTAAATAACTTTGATGTTGTATTTTTAATGTGTAATATTTACATATATGTATGTACATACATACATATATTAAATAACAAAATAATATACATATATTCTATACATGAATATTCATAATATAGGTATATAACCTAAATGCATGCCGATCAGTAACCACGATGACCAAAAGCAAACACCGAAACGTGTTTAATTGTTTACTTTTTCAAATATTTTGTTTACATTTATTATCAATACTCAAACCGCGGTGGAGGGTATCAAAGATTCGGCACAGCCGAATTTAACACTCTTACTTGTTTTTTAATATAATTCGGCAGACGGCGATAATTATATTGAAAAAGAGTTTTTATTATATATCTCAGATGTAGATCCAAGGTGTATATGTGATTATTTTCTATTCCAGTTTCTAACATTAATACGTACGTAAATGTAAACTTTGGTAAATTTAAAACCTTTTTCAAGAAAAAAACTTTGAAGCTTATCTACTTCTTCAAAGAGTGTAAATCCTCAAACCTGTCCCCCATATGTCTGAATTGCCTTGCTCACAGATTGAAAAAGGTTCCACTTAGCTTTCAATGATATCTCCTTTTTTTTCCGATGCACTTCTTTTCTCTAGGTGTTTGCTGAATGACATTTTTGGTGTAAGAGTAACTCCTAAATAAGTATATTCTGAGGCTATTTTTATGTTTATATCGATACAATTAAAGTACAAAGTAATCTGCCTGACAAGGACAATTTTAATATATGTACATATTTGCTATACTGCTGCTTATACAAGTTACAGCAACGATTTCAGTCAAAAAAAAATTTATATATATTATTACTTATAACTATAAAAAAATTAATATTAAATTATTGTTTAAATGAATTCGAAATGATTGTAGTTTAAGACCATGTTTTTAATTATTATTATGAAATTGAAATACAATTTTTTATTTTGCATGAATTAATTTTTTACGTCAGATATCACAAGAAAATAATAACCGCTTATTCAAACTCCATATACCATTTACCCATTTAAACACCATTTTCTTGAAAGCAAATAATATTCTACAGCATTTATAGACAAACTACCTCTATCGTAAATATGAAAATTAAATACATATAGACATAGCTGTTACGTAATGATTCGTTATCGTAATAATTACTAATTAGATTACTTTTTTTGAAAGGTGAAGTAGTGATTAAATTATGATTACGATTACAAATAATCTAAAAGTAATAAAAATTACTTGTAATTATCACTAAATAATCAAAAAAATCAAAAGTAATCAAAAAATAATTCGACTACTTTCAAATATTAGTTTTGATTATTTTCAAAATCAATTGTATTTGCACTTATTGAATGTCATTAATAAATGTAGTGACGAGCATTTTTGTCCACATATTGGAGATTTTATCATCTATTTAATTATTGGTGACTAGCTGATTGTGTGGCGCCTAGGCGCCCGTTTATTTTAACTTCAACAAACAAAATTTTTTTTCCATTTCAGTATTTTCCCATATTTTTTATATTTTTAAAAAATTAATTTTAATGTTTTTAAAATTTCTTAAAAAAAAAAATCGAAAAACAGTTGTAAAAAATACAAAACAAAAATTTCGATTTTCTAATGAAGTTTTGTAAAAGGTCCTTTTATGTATATTTTCGCAAAAGTTTGCCAGTAGCCAACCTTTGCTTTATACTTTCTGCTTCAATACATAAGGAGTTTTTAATATAATATGATTTTAAAAAAATATTTTATTTTGATAGAAACTCTGTAATTTTATTCTTATTAAGACAAACTATAAATATGTATCTATTTAATAATTTAATTTATGTTTTATAACTTTTTAAAATGAACCAAAATAAATGAACTTATTCAACTAAAAACAGTTTTTAAATCTTTCGGACAAAACAAAAAAATACTACGGTTACAACGAACTTAGTCTATAACGCACTAATTTGGCCGGTCCCGCCGAGTTCGTTATAACCGCACTCCATTTTATTGTAGAAAAAATTGAATACCATAGAAAAAAAAACATTTTAGAGCAAGGTTCCTATAAGTTTCTTAAGGGGAGAGGGGGGGTTTAAAAGTTAAAAAAGTCGTCTTTTCATAATTGTTTTTTGAAGATATGAATAATGTTGGTTAATTTATTTCATATACACGTTATAGCATCATATTTGAAGAATCTTTGGAAAAAATTTTAATTAAAAATTTTAATAAATAAGTCCGTGACAGCGAATCTCCCGAGCCGTTGTTGTTTTGCGGTAAACATCATAACACGTTACCGGATCATGTGAAATAAAAAAAATCAAAATGCGTTTCAAAGGTGACATGTTTCCTGAGGTAGTGACGAAAATTTTTTTCAATTTTTTTTTTTTTTGCAGCATTTTGAAGTGAAAACCGATTTTTGCTATACAATTTCGGGAATTTGTTGTTAAAAAATGGAGAAGAAAATGGAATTTAAAAAAAACCCTCGTGGTTACCTAATGATTATTTATGTGTTGATATAATGTCTAAAATTGCAAAAGAATCGGTCAAGTAGATTTTGAGTTATGATGTTCACGGACATCGAACATTTATTTGCGAGAAAATCGGTTTAAAGTTTTTTAAAAACTGATTTATATACTATATACCGTATATGGCCGGTCGCTGGAAACGCTGTATTTTATTAAGTTTTGCTCTGATTTACTTCAAGTTTTGACACAACACTCTCATACATGTAAACTGAAAAAAGAGAACTACATTTTTTGCAAAGTTATCTATAAATCCAAAAAATAAATAAAAAATAAGAGCGTATTAGTTTTACTTCAAAAAAAATTATTGTTCCAAATCGCCTTTAATTCTTCCATGATAATTTCAATAAATTATTCAAATTAAAATCTTAAATATACCTATTTAGGTAATTTATGTTTGTCAAAATTTTTTGAAAGCAAATTATGCAAAAATTAATATTATGTGCGAAAAAATAAATTATTTTTCCACCTCTCTTCTGAAATTACAATGTAATTTAATTATGCAAAGTTAGAATAATTTAAATTTTAAACTTAATATTGCACTATTTTTTCAAGTGCTTTTCGATACAAAGCTTTAAACGAAATCATACGATGGAAAAGAACAAAATTCACATTGAAGATCTCTTTTTTCTCAAATATTTATCAAAAAAAAAACCTACTCTTTGGTACCAGAGAACAGGAGCGAAAGCACTTCTAATAATACAAAACATTTTTGAGATGAAAAACAAAACCGACAAACGGAAAAGTTTAGTTTGATAAAAGAAGTATAAATGTTTAAAATTTCATTCATACTTTTTTGCAGAATTTTTACATTGACCAACAAAGGGAATTTAAAGAAGAATTTGAATAGATATTAGCTTTTTTATGCGTTTTTTGCGTTCAACTTAAATCTGCATATGTCGTTAGCAGTGCTGCCAGTTTTGACAACTTATTGTAATTTCGACCATTTTTCAATTTGTTAACATGATTTGTTAAATTTGTTAAAATGATGACTGATGATTTAAAATGTTCAGTAGAATTACGTCGTCAAGGGTTAACAATTAATGGGTTGTTTATCGAAAATTGATAGTTTTTGTTCAGTGTAAATATAAATTACAAAATATGTATAGATTTAATTCTGGGTCAACTCGATTCAAAACGGAAATACCTTGAATAGCATCTCCATTTAAGATTTAAGTTTTAATTACGGCGATACTTTAAACATATATTATATGTTTCAGTTATAGATACATATCAATAAAATTATTTAGTTGATTGCTGTGTTAAATTTTTTTCGTTGAAATTTTATCACAAATACATTTTTATATATAGAAATAACCAATTCTGTAATAATATTCGTAATATGAGTGATATAAATAAATTTTATTGGTTCCATTTTTAATATTTTTCTAGTTTTATAAGCGGTAAAATTTTCTTCACAATTTCTTGTTTTAAAAATGACGATTTTGGCGATTAAATTTCCAAAATTGTCGATTTTCAGAAGATTTTATTAGCAGCACTGGTCGGTAACAAAGAAGAGAGAAAATTTTGTGTGGGTTTGTATAAACTGAGAAAGATTAAATTGTGTTTGTGTATTTAGCATAGCTTTGTAGGGAGTGCTATGTGTGTGTATTATTTCAGCGTTACAGAATCAGTCAGTCAGTCAGTGAGTCAGGGATCAGCGTAAATATATTGGTAAAAAATGTTTAAATCAATTGATTGTGTACATATCTATTCCTCGTTTCTATGTTTTTGAATATTATCGAAATTTGTATTCTCACATTTTGTCATATTAAAAAAATAATCAAATAATATATCGGTATTTTCTATGTACCAGTATTTTGTTTTGATTTTTTTTTATACTTCAATTGTTATCTCTTTATATCTATACTTTTTGTTCATTATATTCTTGTGTTAGATTTATAATTGCATTACTTGTCAACAAAATACTTTCTGCAATTTGTATCAAAGATCTTCTGATTTTTTATATAAATAAATAAAAATAAATAATGTTGACGTGTTTTTTAAATAACACGTCATGTAGTATTTTCTTTGGGTTCCAATACTTTGGTGAGTAATGTTGTAAACGCTTATTGTCAACTCTAAGTAATAAAATTTATTTATTCAAAATGTATGAATGTTGTTGTTGTGGATCCGGACTTTAATCCATCCACAAGAAGTAAATGAACGGTGCATCTTCGGGCCCAGCACCCCTATTTTAGTTTTAACTTCACTATCTGCATTTAAATCTTTCAAAAAACAAAAATTTTCCACACATTGTTGAAGTTGGTTCATATATTTTATGAGCAAAGTGTCTGTAATAAATATGGTCATGATCAGTCCATTTTCTGACCTTGTCCCAATAAAAAATAACATCAGATATGAACTTTTTCATATCTGTTCGTCGCATATTAATAATAATAGCACTAAAATTAGTTGATGCTTAATTTCTATATACAGTCGAATTGGAACCCTGTCTCGAAACGCATGGTATGGGTCCAAAACGACTATAATTTTCTTATTTGTTTTTTTACTTTGAACTTTAATCTGGATTATTTTATAAAATATATATTGTGTCATTTCGTAGTCATTTGACATTTTCAGTGAAATCCCCACCCATCGTTTCTGTTGTATTTCTGTCATTAAAATACTTGGTCAATTTACATTTAACTACTAATATTATTCATTTAGCTGTTGCAATTGAACAATATAATAAGTTTATATGCAAATATTGAACGTCACAATAACTGTTTGAGTTGGAAAATGTAAATACATTTGTGTGAACTGAAATTTGTATCTACAACATCCCTTATTCATGAGAAGTATTTTTTTCATTATTCGATTTAGCAATCAATGCACTACCGGCCACCTCAATAAAGAATACGTTTTTGTTTTAAGGCCGCTTAAGGACTTTATAAACGACATGCATTTTTATTAATAAAAACAGCTGTTGGTATTATTGTGTCAGGTGGAATGTTAAGCAATGTTTCAACGTAATCACTGGGGAATTCCATTTAAAATCAACCAAAAAAACGCCATTTTCGACCTTACCCTCTTTGAATTGTACAAAAATTAGCATGTATGTATAAAATGGACGTTGATCCTGACAGTCTCCTCTGCATTTTGTGCTCTTATTAGTTCCTGAGATATTGATAAAAATGTGAAATTATTTTAAAAAATTTTATACTATTTTTTTATTGTTTTATTTTTTTTAATTTTTTTCAATAGCAAATATTTTTTTAGCAAAAATTGTAAAAAACATTTAAAACGTTCTTATACTTTATGTTTTCTAAGGCATAAAACTTAAAGGAAGATGCTGATAGTCTTGTTTTCATTTCGTGGCACATTTTTGGGCGAGCTGTTATTGTTTAATTAGCGTAAAATTTTGTATTAAATTTATTTATATTTTTTTAAATTTTTGTTTAATGTTTACTTCTGCTATATGTGACCTTCTCCGAGAAAAGGAACCTAGTGTGTCAAAAAACGGGTTGTGTCAAAAACGGTGGATTCTGGTACCTAAAAGGGTGTAGAAACTTTAAATGCGTTTTTTTCTCAAAACTTAAGGTCCCTTTTCCCGGAGAAGGTCACATATATTAAATTTCGGTAATGTGACAGCTTTCCCATTTTACCTGAAGTTGTTATATTGTAATGAACTTTTGAGTAAAATATTTACAAAAATTCAAATTTAAATAAAAACCCTAATGCAGTTGTTTAATATTTTTCTCATAAACTTTTCTATTAAATCGAAAGCAGTGGTTTGGAAAAAATTGTGTTTTTTTGTGTTTACCATGACAACGTTTATATTGAAGTGCTGTAATCCTTTTAATAAATCGGGACATTGTAAATGTGTAAAGAGACTAACATGAGTCCAGGAGTAGATTTTAGATTTTATAGATGTTCCCTACGTTTCAACGTCCCATAAAGTTTGTGGTACGTGCAAACTTCGCCTGTCGAAATTGAAAAACCATAGTGGTGCTTGTACCATCCAATAAATTTCTGGACCTATTTACATTCCAAGAGCGTTCGCAAACTGATGAAGAAGCATCCGGTATAGAAGCGGTTGTGTTAGACAAATTAAACGAAGCCCTACCATATTTTTAGCACTCACCTATCAAAAAGAAAAAACTTATCAAAAAAAGTTACAGAATCCAAAAATTTGAAAGGTTAAGTGCTTCTATAAAAAGAGCTTTTCCCAGATTTAGGAACTGCTCCTACAGTTTCTCATGTTTGTCAAGGATCGGAAGTAGTTCCGAAATTTCCGAGAATTTTTTATTGAATATATTTACAATTAATTAATCGCATATGTTTGTAATATATATATGTAAAATAAATATTTCTTACTTTTAACTCCTTTTGTGTAAAATATTATATGTATTTAATATCACCCAAATACATAAAAAAAATACATATAAAATTTTTTCAAACAATTTCACATTTTTAACAATATATCAGGAACAAATAAGAGGTCACTCAAAATTTTTGGCACAAAATGCAAGAATGCTATCAGAATTAACATATATTCTTTCCCACATTTTAAAAACTTCATTTTTTGGAGATATAGTTTCCCAAACTTTAAATCATGTGACAGTGACCTTTGAACTTTCATAAAAAAAAATTAACTAAATGAAGTTTAAAAGCTATTCTCAATACCTTTAAAATAACACGAATTTTGACTCTGTATGTTAAAAACTTTTTGATATATTAATTATAATGGCAGACCACTTATATGTGTTTTTAATGATATTTTCATTTTTTGGCGCGCCATATCTCAGGAACAACAGAAGCTGGAAGTTCAAAATTTTACCTTTATCTTAGTTAAGTAAGTAAAAGATGTAATATTTTATTCGACCTGTCGTTTGTTAATTAAAGAATTATTTCATCGAGGTCGAGGTCGTATTTTGAAAAATGATCTCTTTACTTTTATTCCAATACTAGCTGTTTTTACCCGGTCTTGCCCGGGATAAAAAGGCCTTTGACTTGAAAAATGGTTCACTATGCTTACCAGGCGCTGAGTACTTAGTCCCCAATTAACAAATTCCCCAATAAAATGAACTTTCTCCCCAAAAATTTGTTTGGGCAGTAAATTCATTTTTTATTTCAATTAAAAGTTTTTTGATTTTTTAATGCTTCAAAAATAAGCTGCGGTTAAGTTTTTTTTTTTTTTCAGTTTATTTATAAACATCAAATATAACGGAATGGTTCGCAAATTAATGGAATCAAAACTTTTAAAAATTTAATTACTTCATCCAATAAGTGATCATCATTGAGCAGAGACGTCAAATTCAAGTTTCAGAAATGAAAGACTATTGCGACGTTTAATATTGTGTCGCAAGGTTTTTTAAGCAACTGCTTATAGTATATGTGTGGCCTATTTTGATCAACAGGTAATTGTTCAACATACGTAGATAAAATTTATCATACGACATTTCACAGAGCTGTGTTCCGCGAGCGAGTCGCGTCCGCTTCCGCGCGTTTGGCAGCCACACCCGTGCTGCCGCGCAGTTGTTGTCAACTTATTTTAATCGCCCAAATATATTCTTCAGATCATTGCGATATTTTAGCTAAGCTGTGTTCCGCGAGCGCGTCGCGTCCGCCTCCTTCGCGTCCACGTCCGCGCGCCCCGCGCCGTTTCCTCGCAGCTACTACCCGTGCTGCCGCTTAGTTCTCGTTAACTTATTTTAATTCCTAAAACATATTTTTTAGAGCATTGCGATATTTTAGCTGAGCTATGTTCCGAGAGCGCGTCGCGTCCGCATCCGTCGCGTCCGAGTCCGCGGTCGCGCGTTTGGCAACCACACCTGTGCTGCCGCGCAGCTGTTGCCAACTTATTTTAATTGTCAAAATATATTTTTCAGATCATTCCGATATTCTAACTAAGTGTAGCTTCCGCGCAACGAAATGATGCTATTGAAAAGAATACTCATTTTAAATGCATTTATTGTAGGACATATATTGAGAGCAGTATGCAAATGTTTACTAAAATAAATATTTAACAAAATTCATTAAATAAAAATATGTTAAAATTTAAGAAAGAATTTGGGGAGTAAGTTCATTTTTTTTCGATTAAAAAAAATGGAGAATTTGTTCATTTCTTTAGCGTACCTTTTTTTTAAGTTTGTGGGAATTTGTTCACCGTGTAGTTATTTCCGTGTAAACCAAATTCAAGAGAAATCCGTTGAAAAGTACAAATTTGTATTGGGAAGAAATATACCACACAACAAAATATGAATTTTATATGAAAATTGGGCGTAAAAGCAGGCGTGGTCGGTAAAAATCATATGGCGACCTTCCCTGGTATATGTACTAAATTTCGGAGAAAGCCATTGAAAAATAAAAGTTTGTACAGGAATTAAGTAAACAAACAAATAAAAGGATAAAAATAAGTTTTATATACATAGAAGTTGGCGCAAAGTATGCGCGGCCTGTAAGAAGCATATGGTGACGTTCCCTGTAGTATAGAGATCGTGTGACCAAATTTTAGACCTCCTTTGAAAAATAAAAATTTCTATAGTGAACATATATACCAAAAAACAGAAAATTAATTTTGTATAAAAAGTGGGCTTAGAAGTAGGAGTGGCCGGCAAGAATCATATGGCGACCTCTCTGGAGTACAGAGATCGTGTGTAGCAAATTTCAGAGAAATTCGTTTAAAAAAAAATTGTGTGGCGAACAAATATACCAAAAAACTGAATATGAATTGTATTCAAAAAGTGGGCGTAACAGTAGGCGTGACCGGTACGAAGAATATGTCGACCTTCCCTGGAGCAGAGAGATCGTGTGTACCAAATTTCAGAGAAATCGGTTGAAAAATAAAAATTTGTATAGCAAACATATATTCAAAAAACAGAAACCGAATTGTATACAAAAAGTGGGCGTAAAAGTAGATGTGGCCGCAAGAATCACACGGTGACCTGGCCTGGGGTACAAAAATCGTGTGTACCAAATTTCAGAGAAATGCGTTGAAAAATAAAAATTTGTATAGCGAACAAATATACCAAAAAACAGAAAATGAATTGTATACAAAAAGTGGGCGCAGAAGTAGGCGTGGCCGGTAAGAATGATATGGCGACCTCTCTGGAGTACAGAGATCATGTATAGCAAATTTCAGAGAAATCCGTTAAAAAAAAAATTGTGTAGCGAACAAATATACCAAAAAGCAGAAAATGAATTGTATAAAAAAAGTGGGCGTAAAAGTAGGCGTAGTCTATAAAAGGTATATGGTGACCTTAGCTGGAGTACGGGGGATCGTGTGTACCGAATTTCAGTGAAATCTGTTAACAAATAAAAATTTGTATAGTGAACAAATATGAATAAAACAGAAAATGAATTTTACAAAAAAAGTGGACGTAAAAGTAGGCGTGGCCGGTAGAAAGTATATGGCGACCTTTCCTGGGGTATAGAGATCGTGTGTACAAAATTTCAGGAAAATCCGTTGAAAAATAAAAATTTGTATAGCGGTCAAACAAACAAACAAACAAACAGAAAATGAATTTTATATATATAGATTTCGCTATTCATCGAATAGCATCCTCAGGGATTTATCTAAAACATATGCATACATATAAACAGATATTATTTTGTCAAAAATTAAATCACAAAACAACAAAAATTCTCACATTTTGTGCACATTTTTTAACACAATAATGTTTGTTTATATGTATGCATATGTTTTAGATAAATCCCTGAGGATGATATTCGATGAATAGCGAAATTTTTTGGGATAAATGAAATAACTCTTTAATTAGTTAAGTAAGGTGCAAAAAACAACTAAGTTTCATAAGATTCAAAGGTGGTCGTTAGTTATAAAAATTTTAGCCCCACTTGTAAACTTTTTGCAGTAGGATAAAGTTGCATATCAGCTAACAAAAACATGTCGTGTAATAGGGACTGTAAAATATATATATTATAATTTTAATTCATAATGATAATATCTTATACGATATCATATATCTAGAATCAGAAATAATAATTGTAACATTTATACTCCCATTAGTTTCAAAATAATTTTAGTTTTACATTTTATTCCAAAATTTTACTGAACTATTTTCGGTGTTAAGATGTAGTGTACCTAAGTATATTCTGATAACTATTTTCACTTTCTCTGTAATGTTTTGTATGGTGTAAACAATGAACCCATAGTGCGTTGTATAGAGCAAAAGCCCAATCAAAATGTGTTCTATACAATTTGTTGCCGTTCTTGCCACTTTTGGAAATTGAAAGCAAAGTTTGATAGATGATGTTGTTTTCAAACTTTAATTTACTCATACATAAAGTTGACACATATTTGTGTGGATAAACTGTAGATACTCTCAATACCGAACGAAACATTTTAGTACATAATTTTAACTAAAGATTTTCGATATATTTAAGTAATGATCCAAAAAAAATATTCTTTTTATCATAATTGGTCGAAAAAAGATGGATCAAATTATATTCCTCACGAGTGTTATAAAATAATATTTTTTATGATTATACTAAATATGATACAAATGGTCAAAATTAATACAATTAAAAAAATATATATTTTTTGTATTTTACATAATTAATGCACAAAAAATCTTGTTTTAAGCGCAAAAAAATGCACTCTAAATTTTAAAATTTGCACTTAAAATTTATTTTTAACATATATTAAAATCAAGATATATAAAAATAAAACAAAAAAATAATTATAAATATATAGAATTAACATAAAAAATCGAACTGACAATTCAGTCAATTAAATATACTAGCAGATTCCAGCGCTCGAAATTCGAGTGCAATTTCTAGGAAGGTTTTTTTTTCAACTTAGCCATTTCACAAACCATTACTTTTATGGTTTATTAATATTGTGAATGAAGATAACAAACTCATTAGCAAACACATTAACAAATTTAATAAAACACACACATAGCATATGTATAATGTTGTGTATGTGTTAGTAGCAACTTTAAATGCAATTTACTCAAAATAAAGGAAAAAATTTAAAAATCTGTAAATCTGCAAAACGGCTAAAAAGAAATACCTTTCAAATAATATACGTTTGGTCAAAATCGGGATAAAACGGTGGAACAAAACATCGGTCACAAGAAATTGCCTAAGCTATTAATATTATAGATAAGATGCATTAAAATCAATAAGAATTAATTTTCTTTATATAGATTGATATAGTTATTGATATAGTTAGTTTTAATATTTTCAAAAGTAAAGTTTACTCTATTTGATCTCAAAAAGTTTTTGCAGAAAATGATCGATCTATGTAGTTCCTTTGAAGCAAATTTGTTTTCAACTACTTTGATATCGCTAGAACTAAGATTAGATATGTTAGAAATTTGCTTTATGGTAACATTCATACATTCATACAATTCTGCGTAAATTAGTGGTATCATTAATTAAATGAACCTGCATGTTTAATGAACAAAATTTCTCTAGTTTGGTTATCATCTCAGCGAAGGATGCCATAAGATTAGGATACAAACACAATGTCACATAGTTTGTGAACAAAATAAAAAGTATATTTATAAATGATACATCTAGATATAGAAAAGAACAAGATTAGGGAAAATATGTGCTAACAAATCGATGCCAAATTTACGTATATCCCAGAAGGACGACAACAAACATGCATTTGCATGAAGTTCCTGTCCCAAATAATAACTGTTTTTAGTGGCATAATCTATATACAATATATGAATTGCTGTTCATATGTAGTTTAGGGACTAGTGAAATAATAAACCGTTATAGAGAATTTTTTGAAATTGTTGATTCTGTCCTGAGGAAGATTTTAGGTATATTTTGATTAGATTTTGATTAACGGAAGTGAGAAATATCTAGGGTACTATGTACCGATAGTCTTGAAACAGTCGAACCAAAAATGCCCAAAATTGAACTAAGGGCAACTCCCATACAAAGTAAATATTTATTATAATATGTTTGATGTCATAATGAGTGAGATCTAAAAGAAATTTTAACACACGTTTTTCCACTTCACTTTTTTCGCAAGCAATATCTGAAATTTTTTGATTCAGTTATTTTTTAAAAATATGTCTTTTATTAAGTTTAATGACAACCTTATTAATTTGTTGTTAGTGATGAAATAAAATACATGCTAAAATTATTAAATATTTTCAACAAAGTCTAACTTGGTCCTACAAATAGTTGGTCAATAAATCAAAGTGTTTCCAATTTTATTAAAAAAATATCATGAGAATTTGATCATTGATAAGAAATCTCGTTCAGGAGGAAAAAAGGTCCACATGATATTTGTAAGGACAAGAAAATAGAGAGCATATTGAAAAGAGCTCCCAGCACGTCCGGACTATTTGGCGCGAAAATTTAAAGCCAATACAGGTTTGAAAACATGTAAAGTCTAAAACGTTGCAGACAGGAACTCTGTAAAAAAAACTCTGTCCAAAACAGAGCACGGAAGTTGATATCATGTTTTATAAAAAATTACTTCTGCTGCATAATAAACGATGTAACATATGCATTTTTTGCAACTGCCGGGTCAAAATTTTAATGTTGCTTACTGTAACAGCTTAGGATTCTACCAGATTAAGAAAATATATTTAAATTAACTATTTATATTCTCGACTTATTTATTTATTATTCAACGTCAAAGAAACACAACTTATTGAATCAGAAAACTAAAATATAATAATTATTATTATTATCGTACGCTGTCACTTTTGGGTGGGTTGCCACATCCCTCCTATATTTTTAAGCTTCAACGTCACTTTAGGCTTGGGTCCATCTGGATCGATATTCTGTGATGTTGATGGTACTTCCGGTGACTTCTCATTACCGGCACGACGATTATTGGCGGAATCCATGTCTTGTTGATGTTCGAGATGTTCTGAAGCTTCAACCGAAGTCCTATTAGGTTTGGCTAAAGATGGCAGCGGTGAATCAGCTGGAACTTTCTTAACATGAGTAATGTTTCTACGATACATACTGCCTTCTCCTGATATTACGACATCATTTCCTTTCCTATCAGTTACTTCATATTCAGTTTTCCCAAACGTTGTCGATAATTTACTACTGTGAAGAGTATTTCGGAGTAGTACCTTATCCCCAACTTGGATGTCACAATCGATGGCGTTTCTGTCAGAATCGGCTCTTTGTTTCCCTTTTTCTTTATTAGCAATGTCATTATCTCTGGCTTCAGAGTCGATAACATGCTATTCAACGTCATTCAGCGATGGAATCTTATCTCTAATAACTCGATTAAAAATAAGTTCTGATGGAGCTTTCCCAGTTGTACCATGCGGGGTGACGTTGTACATGAGTGTAAACCTACGAATCTCTTTTTTATAGTCCAAACCCTGTGAGTGAGCAATTTGAAGACGTTTTACCAGAGAGCGGTTCAAGTTTTCAACCTCTCCATTGGCTTGGGGCCAATAAGGCGGTGATGTCATCAATTCAATATTATTGGTGTTGCAAAATGCCTTGAATTCCTCGCTTACGAATTGGCGCCCATTATCAGCTGTTATTGATCTCGGATATCCATGTCGGGCAAATATTTCCTCGAGAAAGTCAATAATTTCTGTTGATGTTATCTTCCTTATAAATTTAAGTTCATGGTATCGCGAATAGTAATCAATTATTACAAATACAAAATCGTGATTTGGCAATGGACCCAATAAGTCCATTGCTACACAAGCCCAGGGACTATCCGGCATTGTCCGTCTATTCATAGGTGCAGGTGGTATCGGTCGAGATACCAACATACATTCATGACAGCTCTTAACGTATTTCTCTATATCTCGATCGACCAACGGCCACCAAACCTTTGCTCGAATTCTGCGCTTCATTACGGTTTCGCCCGGATGGCCTTCGTGCGCCAGATCCAGCACTTGTTGTCTCAGGCTTCCTGGAATCATAAGTCTTGTTCCTCTTAGCAACAAATTCCCCAAAATACCGAGCTCAAATCGAAATGGATAATACCTGTTCTTAGTTGCTGTACCCCAGTTGTCGGTATTTATACATTCTACTGCCATCATAAGTTCATCATCTCTGCTATTCTAGTGTACAATTTCCAAAACTGTTAACGCTCGCGGAAATGCATGTCCCACGATAGAACAAATGCTGAATTCGCATGGCTTGTCAAAAGTAACAGCTGTATTCCCATTGCAGAGTCTGGATAGCGAGTCTGCAATATTATGCTTTCCTGCTTTGTAAATAATTTTATAGTTAAACGACTGTAGTCGTAACACCCAACGTTCGATACGAGCCGGCGACTTCGATGTCGGTTTAAAAATAGCTTCAAGGGGCTTGTGGTCTGTTTCTAGCTCAAACTGGATTCCTGCTAAGTACTAGTAAAACCTTTCTACAGCCCACACCAGAGCGAGGCTTTCCTTTTCCGTTTGTGAGTAGCGACGCTCAACTTCGGAGAGCGCTTTACTGGCAAAAGACACAACAAACGGAGTATCGTCAGTGAATTGAATGAGGACCGCTCCCAAAGCTACAGGACTTGCATCAGCAATCAATCTTGTTCGTCGGTTTGGTGAAAAATAAGTTAGTGTTGGAAGCTCCGCCAACTTTTCCTTGAGTTTTGTAAATGCATCATTCTGTCTAGTGGACCATATAAATTTTCCATTGGCTTTTATGGCCGCTCTTAAAGGTTCAACTAGATCACTTAAATCTGGTATAAATTTTCCCAAATAGGTTACTAGACCCAGAAAACTCCGCGTTTCTTCATGGGTGTTTGGGGCTCGAAAATTCAAAACACTATCGATTTTGTTCGGGTCAGCGCTTATGCCATCTGACGATAGAATATGGCCCAAAAATTTTAACCTATGTACCTTCCATAAGCATTTGTCGTTATTTATGGCCACATTAAAACTTTTAAATACGGTAAGAACATCTTCCAAGTATTTATCATGTTCCTTTTCAGTTGCGCCGAAGACTATTATGTCATCCAAATAGTTTAATGCATTTTTACATGGAGCCAAAATATTTTCCATAGTCTTTTGGAATATTTCTGGAGCTGAATTCACCCCAAATAACAGCCTTTTATATCTATACTAGCTGTTTTTACCCGGTCTTGCCCGGGATGAAAAGGCCTTTGACTTGAAAAATGGTTCACTATGCTTACCAGGCGCTGAGTACTTAGTCCCCAATTAACAAATTCCCCAATAAAATGAACTTTCTCCCCAAAAATTTGTATGGGCAGAAAATTCATTTTTTATTTCAATTAAAAAGTTTTTGGTTTTTTAATTTAGAAGTTTTTTATAAGATGTTGCAGCAAAAATGCTTCAAAAATAAGGTGCGAAACCGCTTTAAGTTTTTTTTTTCAGTTTATTTATAAACATCAAATATAACGGAATGGGCCGCAAATTAAAGGAATCAAAACTTTTAAAAATTGAATTAATTCATTCAATAAGTGATCATCATCGAGCAGAGACGTCAAATTCAAGGTTTCTTTAAGCAATTGCTTATAGTATATGTGTGGCCTATTTTGATCAACAGGTAATTATTGCACATACGTAGATAAAATTTATCATACGACACTTCACTAAGCTGTGTTCCGAGAGCGAGTCGCGTCCGCTTCCTCGCGTTTGGCAGCACACCCGTGCTGCCGCGCAGTTGTTGTCAACTTATTTTAATCGCCAAAATATATTTTTCAGATCATTGCGATATTTTTGGTAGGCTGTGTTCCGCGAGCGCGTCGCGTCCGCATCCGTCGGGTCCGCGCGCCTCGCGCCGCTTCCTCGCAGCTACTACCCGTGCTGCCGCCTAGTTCTCGTTATCTTATTTTAATTCCTAAAACATTTTTTTTAGAGCATTGCAATATTTTAGCTGACCTGTGTTCCGAGAGCGCGTCGCGTGCGCATCCGTCGCATCCGAGTCAGCGGTCGCGCGCCGCGCGTATGGCAGCCACACCCGTGCTGTCGCGCAGTTGCTGTCAACTTATTTTAATCGCCAAAATATATTTTTCAGATCATTGCGATATTTTAGCTCAGCTGTGTTCCGCGAGCGCGTCGCGTCCGCGCCCCTCGCGCCGCTTCCTCGCAGCTACTACCCGTGCCTCCGCTTAGTTCTCGTTAACTTATTTTAATTCCTAAAACATATTTTTTAGAGCATTGCGATATTTTAGCTGAGCTGTGTTCCGAAAGCGCGTCGCGTGCGCATCCGTCGTGTCCGAATTCGCGGTCGATATTTTAGCTGAGCTGTGTTCCGCGAGCGCGTCGCGTCCGCGCGCCTCGCGCCGCTTCCTCGCAGCTACTACCCGTGCCTCCGCTTAGTTCTCGTTAACTTATTTTAATTCCTAAAACATATTTTTTAGAGCATTGCGATATTTTAGCTGAGCTGTGTTCCGAAAGCGCGTCGCGTGCGCATCCGTCGTGTCCGAATTCGCGGTCGATATTTTAGCTGAGCTGTGTTCCGCGAGCGCGTCGCGTCCGCGCGCCTCGCGCCGCTTCCTCGCAGCTACTACCCGTGCCTCCGCTTAGTTCTCGTTAACTTATTTTAATTCCTAAAACATATTTTTTAGAGCATTGCGATATTTTAGCTGAGCTGTGTTCCGAGAGCGCGTCGCATCCGAGTCCGCGGTCGCACGCCACGCGCCGCTTCCGCGCGTTTGGCAACCACACCTGTGCTGCCGCGCAGCTGTTGCCAACTTATCTTGAAAAGAATACTCATTTTAAATGCATTTATTGTTGGACATATATTGAGAGCAGTATGCAAATCTATATATATAAAATTCATTTTCTGTTTGTTTGTTTGTTTGTTTGTTTGTTTGACCGCTATACAAATTTTTGTTTTTCAACGGATTTTCCTGAAATTTTGTACACACGATCTCTATACCCCAGGAAAGGTCGCCATATACTTTTTACCGGCCACGCCTACTTTTACGCCCACTTTTTATGTAAAATTCATTTTCTGTTTTATTCATATTTGTTCACTATACAAATTTTTATTTGTTAACAGATTTCTCTGAAATTCGGTACACACGATCCCTGTACTCCAGCTAAGGTCGCCATATACTTTTTATCGACCACGCCTACTTTTACGCCCACTTTTTATATACAATTCATTTTCTTCTTTTTGGTATATTTGTTCGGTATACAAATTTTTATTTTTCAACGCATTTCTCTGAAATTTGGTACACACGATCTTTGTACCTCAGGCCAGGTCACCGGGTGATTCTTGCGGCCACACCTACTTTTACGCCCACTTTTTGTATACAATTTGTTTTCTGTTTTTTGGTATATTTGTTTGCTATACAAATTTTTGTTTTTCAACGGAATTCTCTGAAATTTGGTACACACGACCTCTGTACTCCACCTAAGGTCGCCATATGCTTCGTACCGGCCACGCCTACTTTAACGCCCACTTTTTGTATACAATTCATTTTGTTTTTTGGTATATTTGTTCGCTATACAAATTTTTATTTTTCAACCGATTTCTCTGAAATTTGGTACACACGATCTCTCTCCTCCAGGGAAAGTCGACATATTCTTCGTACCGGTCACGCCTACTATTATGCCCACTTTTTGTATACAATTCATATTCTGGTTTTAGGTACATTTGTTCGCTACATAATTTTTTTAACGGATTGAAATTTGCTACACACGATCTCTGTACTCCAGAGAGGTCGCCATATGATTCTTGCCGGTCACGCCTACTTCTACGCCCGCTTTTTATACAAAATTAATTTTCTGTTTTTTGGAATATTTGTTCACTATAGAAATTTTTATTTTTCAAGGGATGTCTAAAATTTGGTCACACGATCTCTATACTACAGAGAAGGTCACCATATGCTTCTTACAGGCCACGCCTACTTTACGCCAACTTCTATGTATATAAAACTTATTTTTTCCTTTTCTTTGTTTCTTTATTTGATTGCTATAAAAACTTTTATTTTTCAATGGCTTTCTTCGAAATTTAGTACATATTCCAGGGAAGGTCGCTGTATGATTTTTACCGACCACTCCTAATTTACGCCCAATTTTCTTATAAAATTCATATTTTGTTGTGTGGTATATTTCTTCCCTATACAAATTTGTACTTTTCAATGGATTTCTCTGAAATTTGGGTTACACGAAAATAACTACACGGTGAACAAATTCCCCAAACTTAAAAAAAGGTACCCAAAAGAAATGAAGAAATTCCCCATTTTTTTTTAATTGAAATAAAAAATGAACTTACTCCCCAAATTCGTTCTTAAATTTTTACATATTTTTATTTAATGAATTTTGTTAAATATTTATTTTAGTGAACATTTGCATACTGCTCTCAATATATGTCCAACAATAAATGCATTTAAAATGAGTATTCTTTTCAAGATAAGTTGGCAACAGCTGCGCGGCAGCACAGGTGTGGTTGCCAAACGCGCGGAAGCGGCGCGTGGCGTGCGACCGCGGACTCGGATGCGACGCGCTCTCGGAACACAGCTCAGCTAAAATATCGCAATGCTCTAAAAAATATGTTTTAGGAATTAAAATAAGTTAACGAGAACTAAGCGGAGGCACGGGTAGTAGCTGCGAGGAAGCGGCGCGAGGCGCGCGGACGCGACGCGCTCGCGGAACACAGCTCAGCTAAAATATCGACCGCGAATTCGGACACGACGGATGCGCACGCGACGCGCTTTCGGAACACAGCTCAGCTAAAATATCGCAATGCTCTAAAAAATATGTTTTAGGAATTAAAATAAGTTAACGAGAACTAAGCGGAGGCACGGGTAGTAGCTGCGAGGAAGCGGCGCGAGGCGCGCGGACGCGACGCGCTCGCGGAACACAGCTCAGCTAAAATATCGACCGCGAATTCGGACACGACGGATGCGCACGCGACGCGCTTTCGGAACACAGCTCAGCTAAAATATCGCAATGCTCTAAAAAATATGTTTTAGGAATTAAAATAAGTTAACGAGAACTAAGCGGAGGCACGGGTAGTAGCTGCGAGGAAGCGGCGCGAGGGGCGCGGACGCGACGCGCTCGCGGAACACAGCTGAGCTAAAATATCGCAATGATCTGAAAAATATATTTTGGCGATTAAAATAAGTTGACAGCAACTGCGCGACAGCACGGGTGTGGCTGCCATACGCGCGGCGCGCGACCGCTGACTCGGATGCGACGGATGCGCACGCGACGCGCTCTCGGAACACAGGTCAGCTAAAATATTGCAATGCTCTAAAAAAAATGTTTTAGGAATTAAAATAAGATAACGAGAACTAGGCGGCAGCACGGGTAGTAGCTGCGAGGAAGCGGCGCGAGGCGCGCGGACCCGACGGATGCGGACGCGACGCGCTCGCGGAACACAGCCTACCAAAAATATCGCAATGATCTGAAAAATATATTTTGGCGATTAAAATAAGTTGACAACAACTGCGCGGCAGCACGGGTGTGCTGCCAAACGCGAGGAAGCGGACGCGACTCGCTCTCGGGACACAGCTTAGTGAAGTGTCGTATGATAAATTTTATCTACGTATGTGCAATAATTACCTGTTGATCAAAATAGGCCACACATATACTATAAGCAATTGCTTAAAGAAACCTTGAATTTGACGTCTCTGCTCGATGATGATCACTTATTGAATGAATTAATTCAATTTTTAAAAGTTTTGATTCCTTTAATTTGCGGCCCATTCCGTTATATTTGATGTTTATAAATAAACTGAAAAAAAAAAACTTAAAGCGGTTTCGCACCTTATTTTTGAAGCATTTTTGCTGCAACATCTTATAAAAAACTTCTAAATTAAAAAACCAAAAACTTTTTAATTGAAATAAAAAATGAATTTTCTGCCCATACAAATTTTTGGGGAGAAAGTTCATTTTATTGGGGAATTTGTTAATTGGGGACTAAGTACTCAGCGCCTGGTAAGCATAGTGAACCATTTTTCAAGTCAAAGGCCTTTTCATCCCGGGCAAGACCGGGTAAAAACAGCTAGTGTTCATTAAAATAAATATTTAACAAAATTCATTAAATAAAAATATGTAAAAATTTAAGAACGAATTTGGGGAGTAAGTTCATTTTTTATTTCAATTAAAAAAAAATGGGGAATTTCTTCATTTCTTTTGGGTACCTTTTTTTAAGTTTGGGGAATTTGTTCACCGTGTAGTTATTTTCGTGTAACCCAAATTTCAGAGAAATCCATTGAAAAGTACAAATTTGTATAGGGAAGAAATATACCACACAACAAAATATGAATTTTATAAGAAAATTGGGCGTAAATTAGGAGTGGTCGGTAAAAATCATACAGCGACCTTCCCTGGAATATGTACTAAATTTCGAAGAAAGCCATTGAAAAATAAAAGTTTTTATAGCAATCAAATAAAGAAACAAAGAAAAGGAAAAAATAAGTTTTATATACATAGAAGTTGGCGTAAAGTAGGCGTGGCCTGTAAGAAGCATATGGTGACCTTCTCTGTAGTATAGAGATCGTGTGACCAAATTTTAGACATCCCTTGAAAAATAAAAATTTCTATAGTGAACAAATATTCCAAAAAACAGAAAATTAATTTTGTATAAAAAGCGGGCGTAGAAGTAGGCGTGACCGGCAAGAATCATATGGCGACCTCTCTGGAGTACAGAGATCGTGTGTAGCAAATTTCAATCCGTTAAAAAAATTATGTAGCGAACAAATGTACCTAAAACCAGAATATGAATTGTATACAAAAAGTGGGCATAATAGTAGGCGTGACCGGTACGAAGAATATGTCGACTTTCCCTGGAGGAGAGAGATCGTGTGTACCAAATTTCAGAGAAATCGGTTGAAAAATAAAAATTTGTATAGCGAACAAATATACCAAAAAACAAAATGAATTGTATACAAAAAGTGGGCGTTAAAGTAGGCGTGGCCGGTACGAAGCATATGGCGACCTTAGGTGGAGTACAGAGGTCGTGTGTACCAAATTTCAGAGAATTCCGTTGAAAAACAAAAATTTGTATAGCAAACAAATATACCAAAAAACAGAAAACAAATTGTATACAAAAAGTGGGCGTAAAAGTAGGTGTGGCCGCAAGAATCACCCGGTGACCTGGCCTGAGGTACAAAGATCGTGTGTACCAAATTTCAGAGAAATGCGTTGAAAAATAAAAATTTGTATACCGAACAAATATACCAAAAAGAAGAAAATGAATTGTATATAAAAAGTGGGCGTAAAAGTAGGCGTGGTCGATAAAAAGTATATGGCGACCTTAGCTGGAGTACAGGGATCGTGTGTACCGAATTTCAGAGAAATCTGTTAACAAATAAAAATTTGTATAGTGAACAAATATGAATAAAACAGAAAATGAATTTTACATAAAAAGTGGGCGTAAAAGTAGGCGTGGCCGGTAAAAAGTATATGGCGACCTTTCCTGGGGTATAGAGATCGTGTGTACAAAATTTCAGGAAAATCCGTTGAAAAACAAAAATTTGTATAGCGGTCAAACAAACAAACAAACAAACAAACAAACAAACAGAAAATTAATTTTATATATATAGATAAGCCTTTTGAAGTTATAAATGTTGTTATATATCGACTTTCCTCTTCAAGCTCCAATTGATGATATGCATTTTTTAAATCAAGCCTTGAAAAGAATTTTGCCCCCTGCAATCTCGTCATAAAACTGTCGAAAGTTGGCAGGGGATATTTTTCCCTTAAAATTGCCGCATTTGCACGTCTCATATCAATACATAGCCGAATGTCTCCATTCTCTGTGAAGACAACGACCACTGGAGATATCCACGCGCTCGGCCCAACAACCGGTTCAATTATATCCAAAGCTAATGCCTCATTTACTTTCGCTTCGACCTTATCCTCAATAGCAACTGGCACCCTACGCAAAGGTTGTTGAATCGGTTTTATGGTGGTGTCGATAGATAAGCTTACTTTAATCCCCGCAATTTTATTGAAAGGTTTCAATCTTTCCACATGATTGATGTCTATACCCAACTTCAATACACCCAGTTTGATGGCAGTATCTTTACCCAACAATGATTGCTCGCCACGCTCAATAACGTAAAATGTTGAAATCAAATTAGAACTTTTCTCAAGCCCAATAACATCTTCAAAAACTGCTTTTATCGTAAGTGGTACATTTCCAGCGTATGCCCTGAATTGGTGCTCTGATTTAAATCGAGAATTCCACATGACTGCTTTTTCGGTCTTCAACAAATGCCAATCATCTTCACACAGGAGGTTGTATTTTGATCCAGAATCTATCAACATACTTATCTTCTTACCACCTACAAAACACGGTATTACCTCAATCGCAGATTCTCCTTTATCAAATATTTTAAAACAGCAGTCATCATTTGATTTGGATTGGCCATCAATATATCTTATCTTGGAGTAACCAAAATCTCGACGCTTTGGATTTCTGTTATCAAATGAAGAAAATTTCCGTTTGTTTGAAACAGTACGGCATTTCCGGGCATAATGTCCCACCAGGCCACATTTGTTGCATTTCATTTTCCTGGCTGGACAATCTACACTGTTTCCGTCATGACTGTTTTGCCCACATCTAAAACATTCGCAGTTATTTGCAATTTTATTGATTTCAACAGTTGTACTTGGAGCCTCCATTGATTTTGACTGCGCATTAATTTGCTCATGGACTTGGCAAATTTCAATAATTTCCTTTAAGGAGTGCTCTTTTTCCAATAACCTCTTTTTCAAATCCGCAGATGCCCATGAATCAATCAATTTATCTTTGATGCTGATTTCCAGAATATCAGTCTTTGTTTCACCAAACACACACCTTGAAGCCTGTTGCCGCGTCCTCAATAAGAATTTATTAAAGGTTTCACCCGATTCTGCCTTAAGTGATCGAAACAAATGCCTCTCAAATGTTGAATTTCTTTCTGGGGAAAAATAGTCAGTCAATTTGTCAACTAACATTTTATAGGCATCGTCTTTTTCCCCACAAGTAAGTGCACCTGGAATGTTATATGCAACTTCCTGCAGTTGAGTTCCACCATAATGTAAAAGTTTATTTTTTTCTTGACCACATCTGATATCTCTGAATGTAGAAAGTGAATGCCCTTAGCCACTTTTCCCACTCAGTGCGAATAAGCGACTTGTCAATCGCTTCACAAAGAAATGGCCTAATTCCATTTGTCTCATTCATGTTCGGAATCAATGTTATTGTTTCCTAAACAACAAAATGTTTAAATACAATCACTGTCAGGTCGACATACTATTTTAACTTACGACTGATCGTCCTGTACTTTTATTTGTACTTCGTTTGCCCAACTGGCCCAGATCTTATTCCAAATGGATTTTCCAAATTGGAACACAGATTTTGTACACCTCGCTCGTGCTTGTTCTTATTCTAGTTCCTTGAACTAGAACACAGAATTTATTTGCCTAACTGGCAATCTGAAATCAATCATGAAATCATTTGTTTGTATTAATTCATTAATTCATGTTCCTCTTTCTAGACTTTCCTCTCCAAAAACAAAAAATTTTTTTTTCTCCCTTTCGTGCTTTTATTTCCCCCCATATTTACCTCATCGCCAATGTAACAGCTTAGGATTCTACCAGATTAAGAAAATATATTTAAATTAACTATTTATATTCTCGACTTATTTATTTATTATTCAACGTCAAAGAAACACAACTTATTGAATCAGAAAACTAAAATATAATAATTATTATTATTATCGTAGGCTGTCACTTTTGGGTGGGTTGCCACACTTACTAATGATCAAGGAAATGTTTGACACAAGTCATTTGTTACAAAGGGCTCTATAAATACCGAAACTTATATTAAGGAGTGTCTGCAAAAAAGATTCCTTCCTTTCATGAGCCAACACGTTGAATCACAGGAAAGTCTTTACGATTTAATTCCATTTTTTTTGCCGAAATTAATTTTTCAAATTATTGTAAACAACACAAATAGTGTTGGTATATCAAAATGTTCTGAGTACGTACAGGGTGGGCTAAAAGTTACCATGGGGTTTAAAAATTTTCGTTTATTAATTTTTATTTTATTTTTTTGTTTTTTCAGATTATAAAATATACAAAATGAAAATTTTTTACACTAAGTATGGAAAAATAATTTCACTTATATAAGCCCCGTTTTCAGCTTCGCAATGATGGGGTCGTATTAGAGCCCTTTTCCATAACATTTTTCAAAATTTGTGGCTGTATAGTTTGAATTTCTGCAACAATGTTGGTCTTGAATTCAAGGATTGTCTCGAGCTTGTGCACATATACTCGCTCCTTCAAATAAACTCAAATCTGGCGAACGCGCTGGCCAATTAATTTCCGAATTACTGGAAATTATTCGTTCTCCAAAAATTTGCCTTAAAAGTGTCATTGTGTCTCGTGCAGCATGGGCAGTGGCTCCATCCTGCTGAAACCACATCTCAGGACTGTTTTTCAAGAGCAGGACGTAAAAAATGTTCTATCATAAACCGTTTACCGCTCTCCATATAGGGTTACAGCACTTCCATCTTAATTTTCGAAGAAGTAAGGCCCACTAATATTTTCAAATGTAATACCACAGCATACTGTACACCTAATGGGGTACAATTGGCATTGATGAATGGCTCTCGCTTATTAACAAAACCATTCAAATGAAAATGAGCTTCATCACTCAGAATCAGTTTTTCATTGAACTTGATTTCATTTCTGCCCAACTGTTGAAATTTAACTGCAAAATTTAGACGTTGCCGATGATCTACGGGTTTTATTTCTTGCACCAATTGCACCCTATATGGAAATAACAGTAATCTTTTTTTTAATGCGCCGTAGTGACGTACGAGACATTGCTAGCTGAGCGGTACGCCTTCTGTTTCTGATGTTTCGTTAACAAAAACATCCCTGAACGTCGCACAGTGTCGCGAGTGCGGCCAAAAATGCCAAAATCGAAGATTGGAATTGTTAAAGTATTTTTAAGAAATTCGATAGATAATATTCCTATTAAGAAAAATCAAAATGAATTATTTCAATATCTTAAACCATTTAAGCACAGCATGGATCCAAAGTTTGATTTTCTGTTGCTTGTTATGTTGAACTTAAATTGCTTTAAAATCGCTTGTTCTTAAGACGCTCAGTACTGTTCAGTTGTGGTTTTACCATTATGTTTTATATGACAAATTAAAATATAGTTTTTATATTTGATTGTAACCATATTTTTTGTTTATATTTATTACATATGATTAATGACATTACTTAAAAGTAGACAATAAACAAAAACAGAGTTTAAATTAAAAACTAAATATTCAAAAGCGATTAAAAAAAAGCATTCAATAACATATCTCCAATTTTTTGATATATTCTTCCGGAAAACATGTATAACAAAATACCAAAATATAAATTGCCTATATTTGCCTTTTGGTTTTTTATGCTAATTTAACTTTAGTGGCAGCAGTTGTTGTGAAGGACCTTTTTGGAATTTGGATGTCAAGTGAACTTACAACATTTGATAAAAAAAAAAACTAATTTAATGGTTGAATTTATTAAAGAAGCATTTCTTTTTGGTCTAAATGAAGAAAAGCTTGGGAAAAGGACAGTTTTTTGAATGCACAATTCAAAAAGAAATGGGAAGCTTCTAATAGAACCCGCGCAATTTTTGAAAAGAAAAATTTTGTTTGGCTTGCTTCCATAATGAATTTTAAGTCATAATCAGTTTTTCAATAAACTTGATTTCATTTCTGCCCAACTGTTGAAATTTAACTGCAAAATTTAGACGTTGCTGATGATCCGCTTAATGACGAAGTATAATGTTTTAAAATATGTAGTTAATGCTGTTAGTGCCGATTGTATTCCGAGCTTTTATGCATTAAAAAACAAAATGGAGATGTTACTATATGAGCCCTTCATTATATCGGAAGTTTCAGCAGAGGTTCCCCTACAAGCATTGTTGGACCGAACAGCAGAAAGCTTACTTCAGCTAATTCAATTAAATAGGGAAGCAAATGTAATTCTAGAGTGCAAATGGGGTTTTGTTATTGCTATTGCGCCCTTAAAAATTTCTGATTCAGAAACGCAATTAGATTTGTGGTTTAATAAAACACCATCGTCACCGGTTTTATGTCTACCACTGAAATTTTTGTTTATGAGAGAAAGTAAGAAGCTAATTCATAAAACAGAAAAGGAAATAGCTAGCTTAATGCTAAATGGCGTTAAACTTACGGTGTCCTATTTACTTCACCTTACAATGGTTGACGGAGCAGTTGTTAATGTTCTTTCGAAAAAGAAATCTTCAAGTACGTTCTACTTATGTGGTTCTACTCCAAAAGTAATGAACTATTTTCATGCAACCGTAAGACCTTCTGAAGATAAATATTTTAAATATGGACTTTCAACACTACATGCATGGATTAAGTGCTTTGAATGCCTTTTGAATATTGCTTACAAACTTCCATTCAAGCGTTGAAAGACTCGAAATGAAGAGGAAAAAGTGATGTTTAATGAAAACAAAATAAGAATTTGTAGGTAATTTAAAATCCAACTAGGCTTAAATGTAGATAAAGTTAAAACATAACGACGATTTGCGAGTGCGACTAAAAACTAAGCTTTTTACATGCGAGAATTTGTGCTTTTGTGCTTTTACAAAATCATCAAAATGCTTTCAAGCAGCTGATTGTCCTACTGTCAAACATAATTCAATTGTCAATTGTATACAAAGCTGTTCATATAGCAAACAATAAATATAACAAAATGAATAAAATCGAAATTATTAACGGCTTAAATAAAGTAATTACTATAGTAGGCATCGCGTTTAATGCCTATAAGCTGATTTTCCTGTCATCTGATTTTTCTCGCACAGAAAACACAGAAAATAGAATCAATTCTATTTCCCTTGCGAGTGTTTTTACAACCTAAGTTGGCAACGTCACACAAAAAAGCTTTACTATCGATCTCGCTTCCACATATAGAAAAAATCATGCTGCCTCATTCTCGTTTTTTCTCGCACTCGCAACTCGCAGTTATGTATTTAGGACTTCAATTACATGCATTAATATTAATTTAATCAAACATTTTGCAATTATTTTGAAAGTCTTGTCGTGTGGCAAGGCAGTCAATGTCGATACTTTTGATACTTTGTTGAAAGATACATACGATTTGTATATAGTTAATTACTCGTGGTACTATATGCCAGTTACTGTGCACAAGATTTTGTGTCATGGAGTAGAAATTATAAAAAACTTTTCTTTACCAATTGGAATGTTGTCAGAAGAGGCTCTAGAAGCACAAGATAAAAATTTTAGAAATGCTAGATTAAATAGTGCAAGAAAGTGTTCTAGGGAAGCCACAAATAGAGATATTTTGAAACATTTGTTATTATATTCGGAACCAAAAATCTAAATTCATCGCAAATTATGTAAAAAACAAAGCCATTCAAACGAGGAAATCAAAACATATATTTTACTTGATGAAGTTGATGTGGAGAGTGAAAGTTCTCTTGATATTGATTTTGATTCTGACAGTAAATCTTCTGAAAATGAGCCATAATCAAGTCTCCTTTTATCTTTTAATATTTTATGTACTTATTTTTGAGACATTTTTGTATGGGTATTAATGAAACAACTAAAATAACACAAATCGTTTAGTTCGTATGTGCCATAAATCAACAAAACTTAAGTGGGCGTAGTATAAAAATGGGCGTGGCAGCCTCCCCCATTTTAATTTTTTTAATAAGGGTCTGTAGTCCTTTTAGGTCCCATAATTTAAAAACTCTAAGTCAAAAATTAGAAATGTTATGATTTCCCATTATATGGAAGGTGGATAAATATACATGGATTTTTTGTAGTTCTTTGAGCTTTGATTTATTTTAGCGGGAACGAGGAACAATGTTTTTTAACTTTTTTTTTTATTGATATATATTTTTGTATTGCATCTAATACAAAATTTTAAATTTTTTATAAGTATACCATTAAATTTGCATAGGGGTACAAAACTGATTTATTGTGCAAGTTTGAGTGGGCGTAGCGGAAAAAGTAGGCGTGGCAACTTACTCATTTTTCGTTTTTCTTACTTTTGGAGTGCCTGATAAGTTGTGTGCCAAATTTCATGACTAGGTCTAAAACTGTGGTTTTTAGAATTTGCCTTTATATGGGTGATGGGCGTGGCAGTGGGGAGATTTTTACTCTTTTTCCAAAATATCTTAATTACGTCGAAATAGGTGTACATACCAAATTTCATTGCTCTACAAGCACTCTTTCCAGTTTTGGCCAAGAAATGTATGGGCTCGTTACACTGTGCGTCGCACTAAGGGGTATTCGTACTGAAAAGCTGGCAAAAAATCAAAATTTTAAATTGCGTTTTAACCCATGAAATAATTTTAATCGCATAGTTAATTGACCACTAAATCATGTTCTAACGATAAAATAACAATATAGTAAATTTTGCTTAGCCGGGAAACCGTTGAAGTTGAGGTTTTCCAATTAATTGATACGAAATTTTTTGATGAATCGAAAAAGGGCAATGTTTACGTTCTTTGAAAGTGCAGTAAACGCTCAAAAGATAAGAGTTATATTTAGTGTGTTAGTTAACTGATACATAAGTTACGTTTAAGTCAACAAAACGCTTCGTTTTGTACCTTAAAATTGAGAAGTTAAAAAAATATGCCTGTATGTTGGAACTTTTGTTTATGAGCCCCGTTTCGCCCCATTAAGATATGGATATAGTTTGTAGTTTGACATATATTGTAATAAAATTTCGCAGGTGCAGGTTGCACAAATTTGCACTTCATGGTTTTCGAGGACTTCGAAAAAAACGGTATTTTGCAACGCAATAACCTAATAAAAATTGAGCGTGTTACGGTATTTGTCGGAAATTTGATAATATAATGGTTTTGGAGGTCGCTGAATTCAAATCTGAATTCAAAATTTCAAAAATGAAAATGGCGAACACAAAACGGCGGACCATTTTTCTCAAACCTAAGCGCATTTCCACTAAACTTTGTCTTAAGGGGTTTTCAGTGTCGCTGATCTCAAATCTGAATTCAAAATTTCAAAAATGAAAATGACGGACACAAAATGAAACTCTTTGTATGCTCAGTTTATAATGTTTACAATAAGAAACACCAAAAATTCACAGTGACACAAATTTGGACCTAGGATAGGAAATCAATTTGGTGTAAATGTGTCCGCCATTTTGATTTTTGAAATGTGGACTTCAGATTCGAGATCAGCGACCCCAAAACCCCTTAAGACAAAGTTTGGTGTGAATGCGCTTAGGTTTAAGAAGAAAGGTCCGCCATTTTGATTTTTGAAATTTTGAATTCAGATTTGAGATCAGCGACCCCGAAAACCCTTAAGACAAAGTTTAGTGGAAATGCGCTTAGTTTTGAGAAAAATGGTTCGCCATTTTGTGCCCTCCATTTTGATTTTTGAAATTTTGAATTCAGATTTGAAATCAACGATCCCGAAAACTAAATAGTACACATATTTACGCAGATCGGACCCGTTTATTTAATGCCAGCTTTTTGGTACAAATACCCCATAGTGCGTCGGGTAAAATTGTAAACGTTAGTTTGCACCCATATTTTAGGATTTTTGAAAAAACTTAAAATGAAGTAAAAAAATATATATGTATTTGAATATTTATTAACTCATTTGAAATATAGAAATTAAAAATTATAAGAAAGTCGAAGATGTTGTTTTGTATCTCTGTTTTCAGTTAGATCTGATTTAAATTCATAACCTATGGCGAAAAAGTCTCTGCAATTTTACATATTCTATATGAATAGTCTTTTTATTTATATAGAAATCTTAACACTGCATGTATTCGAATTTTTTGAAGCGTCTTATCATAGTGTTGATCCACCTATTTATGGCAATCCTCCTTTTCATATTTAAGGCAAAAAGACAAAACACCGTTCCTATCTTACAGATGATTATCTCTATAAAATGATATTCCGGAGTTTGAAAAAGTGTATGATTAGTTTCGCATTAAAAAAAGAGAATTCTGTTTAATTTCATTCCATTTTTATTATCTGTGTTAATAAAATTGTACCTATAAAATTCTATCGCAATTTTAAATCAATTGGTCATCACTGGAATTGCATAGGGTTCTAGACCATATATTTCTATTTTTTAATAATTTTTTATTGTACTTAATGGACATTTTTAGTTGGTTTTTTGATTATTGTATCTTATGTCACATTATTTCGTTGTTCGTTAAGTGCCAAACTTATGTGTACCCTTGTATAATTACAATCGCCAAAAACAAAAAATAGGCAAATTTATGTATTTTAATAAATATTGAATGTGTATTAATATTTAAGATAAATTGATATTGGTACTTGTAATTAATAAAAGGTTTGTTTTTGTTTATTCTCTTTCCAGGTAAATATACTTTCTACTACTTTTAATTTCGTAAGTTGTTTATGTTATTTTTTTATTAGAACAATATTTAGCATTGTATAGTTCACTTACTTTACAACTGTTTTAATTATAACAAATTTAAAAATTAGTTATAATTTATGTCAGTTTAATGCAGTTTTTATCTTTATGATCTTTCACATAATGAACTTTGTGATTTTAATAACTTTTATTTGGAAGTTAGTATTGATATTCCTTGTGTTTCTGTTAAAATCGCTTTTAAAATGATAATAACATTTAAAGTCTAGACCGGATCTCAAAAATAAACGGAAATGGAAGAAAACGTTATAACTGTTAACTGAAATATTAAAAAATAAAACATTGTGAAACGATTGCAACTAATACAATACGAGTACTTATAAACCATTCAGATTAAATGTACGTTTGGTTGACATTAAAAAAATCAATATCCAATTAGGACGGGTTGTTGGTATTGTGACTATTGAAAAAATTTGATTATGCCGACCGTATGAATGAATATAACGATGGCTTAATGTAGAAAGGACGTAATTCGAATTTTGAGTTCATACTTGAAAAGGAAAATACTTAATAAATTCTTAGTATTAATTTTTTTTCCTACACACAGAAAAAGAATTTTTTGAAAATTGGTAACCATTAAAAATAATTATTTGTTTATCCAGATATGTTATTGTAATTCTAATATATTTTAAAATACAATAGATTATCTTCATAAAATAACCTTTAATCATAATTCTTATTAAATGAAAACTTTCACCAATGAATGTTTTTATGCAAGTTGTTAAACTAATTCGATTGAGACAACTGAACTAAAGCCAGTATAACATGTATCACTCCTAAATATTGGTGATAACAATAACATATTCTATTACAACGAAATATTTTAAACTAAAAATGAATTTACAGTCATTGTTAAAAATTTTATATTAATATGTTAGAAACAAATGTGTATTTATAACAATTTTTCGGTTACAATAAAGTGGGAAACCAAATTTTTAACTATTTACAACCGAAAATAAATCAAATTCTGTTATTAATATCAAAAAAAAATAAAAAATAGTTTGTCAATTTTAGAAAAATAAGACATAAAAGAAATTTGAAATTAAATAAAATAAACAAAAAAAATGTTTTTGTTAATTTTATATTGTGTATAATCGTATGTACATTAGAGCGACTCACAAAAAAAGTGCCCCCCTAGAAATCTACCTTGGTTTGTTCTATAACGATTCCCAAAATATTTCTGGTCTAGCGTTAACCCATTCCCATATTTTTTAGTTTTTTAAAAATAGTTTCATTTTTTCCAGATCAATATATCCAATATGGGTATGACATGATAGGTTTTTTCAAGACGCGTCCAACAGTATATGGAACATGTCCAAGCATGTCCTAACTGTTGTGATATTCAATAAAATATGTAATTTTGATGGGTTTTGTATTAAAATGAGTCAATGAGAAAATCAAATGAACATATTTTTAAACATTACTCGATTGAAAATAACATTAATTTATTTAGTTTTCCTTAATATGTACTAGTTCGCGTTTTAACTAAAATCTAATTGCGTGGAAACAATGTGGTTAAACATAAGCAATATGGTTATCAAAATTTTTTTCAAATACATTTCCGGAGTAAATTTGAACAAGACTGTGGAGTTTATTAAATTTAGAAGTGAATTTAGTTTCAAAATGACACCACGATAAATTTCAGACCAAAAGCAAAAAAAAAACATGACGCGTTTTCTTTAATGCCATGACTTTTTAGCGTTTAAAAAAAATTAATTATTCCAACTACATATGTATATTCTTATTGTAATTTAATTAATATTCTATATTCCTCCAAATTATAGTTTTGCTTAAAACTGGAATTTGAGCATCATTCCATATTTCCAAAATAATAATTTATTGTTATTTTAAAATAATTCGATAGGCCAATCTTTTTATTTCGTGCTCTCATAAAAAACAAATGTCCTATTATTGCGCACTGCATTGGTAGTTTAGTTTTATCTAACTTTTGAGCAGGTAAAATTTTTTGAAGCCATTTTTTCAAATGAAATTTGTTTTTAAAATAATTAATTTACATTATTTTAACTTTTGTCAAACTCAAATGCCTCAAAATAAGTGCATGGTGCATTAATCAATTTTTGAAACTTTGAATGACATAAAGTTTATACAAGTAGAAAATTATTTATTCAATGTTGATTTGATTTTCTAATTAACTTATTTTAATACAAAACCCTTAAAAAATTACATATTTTTTGAATATCACAACAGTTAGGACATGTTTGGACATGTTCTATATATATGTTCTATATATACCGTTGAACGCGTCTTGAAAAAACCTATCATGTTGCACCCATATTGGATACATATGTTGACCAAGAAAAAAATTAAAATATTTTTAAAAAACTAAAAAATAGACCTTTTTAAAAACGGTCCAGCTCGGAATGAGTTAACGCTAGACCAGAAATATTTTGGGAGTCGTTATAAAACAAACCAAGGTATATTTCTAGGGGGGCACTTTTTTCACTTTTTTTCTCTCCATACAGAGTGAGTCGCTCTAATGTACATACATACATACATAAGAATGAATTGTAGCACAATAAAGGCCATTAATCGAATGGGTAAAGGTGCTATTACACGAAGTGTTTTTTACGTATGTACTGGCACTTTTTTTATCCATATGAAATTCCTCATGTCTGTCAAAATTGTCTTTTACATACGATTCATAATTTTTGCTATCACACGTGCATATGTATTTCCGTATGACATAACCTCTAAATGTAAACAACAGCTGATTTAATTTGTGAATTTACAAAAATTTATTGTTAAAAAAAGGTTATATATTTTTTAATTGTTAATTAATACTAAACAATTTATTTTTCTTTCAATATTAATCTTTACAATTTACTCTGTTTTTCTTTCGCCACAAGCAGTGTTGTATTTTCATATGTTTGTCATGCAGAAATAGAACCTGTTCTAATTGATAAATGTACATGTGACTTTCCTCATGTATTGTACATAAACAATGTTTCATATATATCACACAATGTGTACAACTTTTGTTGTGGGAAAATTTGACAGTACATATGTAAAAAACACATCATGTAATAGCCCCTTAAGTGGTCATTATTTTTATACCCTCCACTCCAGTGTGCAGAGGGTATATATAAGTTTGTCATTCCGTTTGTAATAATTAGAAAAAAAATTTTGGACCCCATAAAATATATATATTTGTGATCCTTATAACAACCGGAGTTGATATAGCGATGTCCGTCTGTCCGTCTGTGGAAATCACGATGACGGCATCAATCGGGCAGCTAGGGTGCCCGTTGACATAAAAAATGATTCATTAACATCCTGAAAAGTTTGCTATTTAAAATCGTCCAAATCGGTCGATTAGGGCCCGAGATTTGAATGAAGAACTAAAAAAAGTCTTAAAAAAATATTATTTTCTATGTTGTTCTTGTCCCGATCACGCCCTTAATATTGCAGCTACAGTGATCATTTTTAGTGAGAATGATTCACCAAATTCATTGGAAGATTTCTATTTCAAAAATCATTAAAATAGGTGGAACAGGTCCAGGGAAATCTCTGAAAAAGTAAAAAAAATTAAAAATATGATGTTTCTATATTGTTCTTGTTGTTATTCTAAATGTTGTTTTGTTGTCATAGCTGGACTTGTTGTTTTTGTGGTCGTTGTGGTAATAATATAATAAAAACTAACCCTTTGTACATTTTTTATGAACTGGTAGAAAAATTTAAAAGTTTCTATTGTTTTTGCATCACTCTAAAAATATGTTAGATCATTTCTGTTATTACCACGAGCCTGCCTGCAAAATTTCAGATCGAATGGCTCACGGGAAATTGGTTAAAATCGATCCAAGCAGACACTACGAGTTAATATAAAGGGAGTAAAAATTCACCAACATCTAAAGCAAATAATGCGAAAATACCTAGTTGTTAATAAAAAAAAAACAATGTAAATATAGCAAAAAAAAATTTTATGTATAAATTTATTTATAAATTTATATAAACATATTAAATAATACAAATAATATACATATATTATATATGTATATCCATAACAACTGCATGTTAGAAATAAGTCGGTATATTATTTTATTTACATAAAATTCTGCAATATTTTGTTGTGGGCGAAATACATTTCTTTTGCATTAATAACAAAGTGTCACTTCATTTTGCTCAGCGTGACTATGCCACAGTAGATGGCGCCACAATTTTTTGTTTGTTCTAATTAGTTATTTCTATTTTAACATGAATGTTAATATTTTCAACTGGATATCATACAGAACAATGTTAAGAGTATACACGGGCTGGTCTTTTATTTCATATGTATTTTCATTATTCTTTTACAAATATGAACATATGTTTGGCATATTAACTTTTTGTTGTCTTTACAAAATCGAGTTACCGAGTTCATCAATGAGTTTTTTGCTTTCAAAACAGTTCTATATAGTTATATAGAATTATTATTCTGCTTTACATACAAAATATCTGATTGCGATTACATCTAATTTTTAAAAATTGTTTATAATTACTAAAGCATTACTATTCACATAAATACATACATGGTGTATGGCCCTATTTATACCCTATACCACTATGTGGTTTGGGTATAATGACTTTGTGCTGCTGTTTGTAACAACCAAAAATATTTGACCTAGACCCATCTTTAATTATACCGATCGAATCAGAATCATTTTTTGAGTTGATTTAACAATGTCCGTCCATCCGTCCGTCCGTCCGTCCGTCCGTCCGTCTGTGTGTGTGTCCATGTAAAGCTTGTAATCAAACTGCAGGTCGCAAATATGAATATATTTTGATGAAATTTGGTATATAAGCTTTTATCGGCCATGGGATGAACGCTATTGAAATTGGTGAGAATCGGTCCATGTTCAGACCTAGCCCCCATACAAATTACCCCTATGAAATCGACATAAATTGCCATAAGATCCAAATTGTCATATAGATCTTACTCAAATTGGGTTTATATGCGTTCATTACATCCATTAATGAGTAGTCCAAAAATGATCCCTTTGGCCCCATATAGGGCTGCTTCTCGATCTTCACTTAAATCTATTAAAAAACAAAAATATTGCACTGATTCTTCTCAGATTTGGTTTGTATATATTTTTGCAAAATACAAGAGACTTTTCCAAACATGATCAGGATCGGTCCATTTTTGGACCTAGTCCCCATATAGATATAGCATCCGATATGAACTTTTTCATATCTGCAGCCAAAAAAATTAATAAAAATCCCACTCAAATTTGGTTTTTGCTTATTTTCTATGTCCAGTTAGTTGGGCCTAAGAGATAGGGTTTCTAAACGCATGGTATAGGGTATCGTATAGTCGGTCTAGACCGACTATAATTTTCTTACTTGTTTTATTATATATTTATATTGCACAAGTTCTATTCTATTTAGGACATTTTCAAGAAATATCAGAAGAATATAATGCAAGATACAACATCAATATAATCTTTTCTTTTTATTAATTTTAATTTCATATTTAGAAATAAACTAATTAAAAATAAGAGGATTAAAAATGCATGTTCTTTTATATTTCAGGGGATTATTGCACTTTTAAAATTGGTTACCTGATAAATGGTTGTTACAACCAATAAATAAAATCTAAATTCCATTTCATCAACCATATTTTGCAATTAATACAATCGAATTTATTTCGAAATTCAATTGCCTCAATACGTTAGTTTTGAAAATATTATTCATTAGTATAATGTGATAGTACATGGGACTATCAAAATTCTGTTGGTGACAAATAAGGTTGCCACAACAAATCCATTCTCTGTGTATACTAATGTAAAGTAACAAATATTAAGAAATATAATAAGGTTGTGTTTTATCCTTTAGTTCTACTTTGGCGTTTACTGCTCCAAATGTGATTGGTTTATTATCCGTCCGATTAATTGTTAAAAACGTTTGCTATTATCCTAGTTTTTGGGAAATAAAATTCTAAGACATAATAAATTACATATTAAAAATATATCACTTTCCCAGTCTATATTCCTATGTCAGTCAGTCCATGAAAACTTTGTATGTAAACTACAGCCAAATGTACTTTGGATGATTTTTTAAAATTTTAGTGTTTTAAACAAAATTCATATTCTTAGACTATAAATAAACAAATAGTAGTAATAGGTGTTTTTAAATACTCTTCCTGTAAAAATATCCAGTAACAAAATTTAAGCGAGTACTCGAACAGAAAATTGTACCAATTTTTAGGTAAACAGCTTGTTGTTGGCAGTAATTAAATAAAAGAAAAACAAACAGAGTCAGAAGCAAGTAAGAAAATTATAGTCGGTATAGAACGATCATTGGACATAGGGTTTGGAAAAGAATGTTAGATTTAACCGTACTGGGTGACTTCGGTCTAGACCGACTATACAGTATCATATGCCATACTTGATAGAGAAAATAAGCGTAAACAAAATTTCAGTACTATTGTAATTAATTTTTTGTCGTGCACATAAAAAAAAGTTCACATCTGATGTTGTTTTTATATGAGGATTAGATCAAAAATTATCATGACCATATTTAGTAAAATCCCTTACTTTTCTCGAAAACATTAATAAACCAAATTTGAAAAAATGTAAGCAATAGTTTAGTTTTTGAAAGATTTTTTTTCATGCATTTATTTATTGGATCTTCATTCACATAGTGAACTAACAATAATTATTCAAATCTTAGAACTAATACTTAACTTATTAAATCCGGCCAGTGCCAGAATAAATTTAATGTTTTTACATAAGTTCGAAATAAATAAATATTCATTGGCTTAGATAACCTCAAGCATTTATTATTAGATCTGCAGTCTCTCTCCTTCTTAGGCGTTGGTGCATGCGATTGTTGAGAAGGTCACGTGCTAAGAGATTCGGGTGAGTTTCTAGTTTTTTAAAGTAGCTTCAACAGTTTTTCATAATTTCGACTTTAACTAGGGGTACGTTTAATTCTCTATGCAATTGTGAGTTTCTCACATTCCATGGGGCGCGGGTAATCAACTTTAGGATCTTATTTTGGCATCTTTGTAATATCTCTATATTAAAAGCTGAAGCGGTTCCCCATAACTGTATACCGTAGCACCAAATAGGTTTCATGATTGAATTATATATCAATAACTTACAATCAATACTTTAAATTTCTGCCAATTAGACACGTAAGTTGAACTAATTTTAATTTTATTTGTGTTAATTTTGATTATATATGTTTGTACCAAGTAAGGCGGCGGTCAAGATGAAGTCCCAAATATTTTACATCAGAATGTTGCGGTATTTGCTGATTGTTTATTCGGATTTGAAGGCATGATTCTTTTCTGAGCGTAAAAGTAACGTGGATACATTTTTGTTCATTTATTCTTATTTTCCACCTGTGTAACCAGTACTCCAGTTGAAAACAAGTAAGAAAAATATAGTCGGTCTAGACCGACTATACGATACCCTATACCATGGCTTAGAGACCCTATCTCTTCGGTTCAACTAATTGAATATAGAAAAAAATAAGCATAAACCAAATTTGAGTGGCATTGTTATTAATTTTTTTGGCTGCAGATATGAAAAAGTTCATATCAGGTGCTATATTTATATGGGGACTCGGTCGAAAAATGGACCGATCCTGACCATATTTGGCAAAATCACTTATATTTTGAAAAAATTTATACAAACCAAATTTGAGAAAAATCTGTGCAATATTTTTGTTTTTTGATAGATTTTAGTGAAGATCGGGAAGCAGCTCAATATGGAGCCTATAACTGAGAATTCTCCTGAAGGGATTATTTTTGGACTACTGATTAATGGATATAATAAACACATACAAACTCAATTTGACTAAGATTTATATGATAATTTGGATCTTATGGCAATTTATGTTGATTTCATAGGGGTCATTTGTATGGGGGACATGGACCGATTCTCACCAATTTCAATAGCGTTCATCCTATGGCCGGTAAAAGCTTATATACCAAATTTTATCGAAATATATTAATTTTTGCGACCTGTAGTTTGATTACAAGGTTTACATGGACACACAGACGGACGGACGGACGGACATCGCTAAATCGATTCAGAAAGAGATTCTGAGTCGTTCGGGACAATTAAAGACGGGTCTAGGTCAAATATTTTTGGTAGTTACAAACAGCAGCACAAAGTCATTATACCCAAACCACATAGTGGTATAGGGTATAAACATGTCGTTGTAAAAGTGTAGATGCTGTTGAGGGATCCTTATGAATACTCAAAATTTCCGTGTAATCTGCAAAAGTTGAAGTAATCGTGTTTTCATTAGTTGGCATGTCCGCTGTATAACGGATGTATAGCAGCGGACCCACAATACTGCCCTGTGGAACACCAGCTTTTATATCCTGAGGGGGGCTTGTAAAGTTGCTCTCCTTTATTAAGAGTTTAAGTGAAGATCGGGAATCACTAAATTTTATTGAAATATGATAATATGTATCTTACGACAGTTTGAGTCGGCCTGATAGGGGATACTTGTATGAGGACTATGTCTGAACATGCACCGATTTTCACCAATTTTAATTGGTGCCAGAGATATATTGGTAACCAAGCTTTATTATTTTGAAACTGCAAAATGCTTGATTTTTCTCCCCATTTAATTCAAGGCATTCTAGTGTACATACAACCAATATTATTTGTTATTATTTTGTTTATAAATTTCCTGCACAATACGATAAGTCTTATAATTAAAGTACAGGAATTTCATCGTTCAAGGAAAAGTGAAAAAATATTACTCGATTTTTGTATAATAAAAAGTTGAGTAAAAGAGTAAAATACGTAGAAGTTTTTACGTTAGCCCCCGATATTTTTTGATGTTTTTTTACTATCTTCTAAGTTTATATTTGTATCTAAACTTCTGTTCTCAGTTGTGAGTCATCTGTAATGTATAGCTTTATTGTTGACTACTCTATATGTGCGGATAAATCCATTATGGTCGAGTTGTGATTATTTTATTAAATTTGCTCAAGAGCAATCGTTATTGGTTTATTCGCCGTCACACCTTGTCCGCCCTGAGTAAAACTTACACTAATCTAAGACCCATATTGATATGCATATTTTGGTTAAATTTAAAATTTTTCTTGTGAACATATTCGAGAATTAAAATTCCGGTAGTCGAAAATTCGAAAAAAAATAATTTATAGAAAATTAACATTGATTTTTGTGATCGATCTTAAATTAAATTTTTTGACTACACGAACATAATACAAATGTCTGGCGTAAGCATTATCCACACCGAAATATAGATTTCCACTTAAATCTGTCTAAAAACTTACAAAGAAGATATTCTCGAAACTTACTAAATTTTGATTTACAGTTTAAAAAACATATGTGTATATATAATTATTTCGTCGAATATAGACTTTAACGTATCTACAGGCAACAAATCCAGGTTAATCTCTCGCAAATTAGATGGAGTCTGCAATAATACGAGCGAATTCAAAAATGAAAATATAACTTTCAATTTCCAATTATTTATAACCAAGTTGAATTTAATTATGTGAGTATTAGAGTAATTTACATATGTCCCTTTTGCACAAAAAAAAAGGTGTTCACAAAGTTCAATATCTACCACCTTTCATAGAAATAAAATGTAATTAAAAGTTATTCAAAACTTAGTCAAATTAACTTCAAATAATTTATAAACAACAACCCACTTAAAAAAGAAAAGAAAAACAGCTCCCTATTGCAATCTCACTATATCTGAAATCCTTTTTCAGTTAATGTCTTTTAAATAAATAATTAAAATTCAATTGAGTGGAATTAATCTGAAAAGGGATCGCAAAAAGAATAAAGACTGCTCATGTTAGTCAGTCATTATTTTCCCATCCATCCTTTTTTAATGAGCTTACGAAATTAAATAAATTTCAATAAAAAAAATAATGTTTTAATAATTAAAAATATTGTATTAAAAGCCACAGTGGAACATGAAAAGGGTGAAATTATTTTTAAATAAAAAAATATGTGTTGTACAAAGTTCATAAAATATATTCAAAATTAAAATTTATAGTGTAAATACATGTATGATGGAAACAGAACTATACAGCTAAGTACAACTTGAAAGCGTTGGAATTTTTTTATGAAACTTTCAGCGTTGCTTCTCTTAGGTCCATTAAAAAAAAATTTATGGTTTCATTAATTTCCAATTATCCTTTTTCCGAAAATGGAATATTCAATAAAATCGAATAGTGGCTGAATGTTGTCCTACATTAGAAGAAAGTGATTTATCTTGTTTTGTGAAAATAAAGCACGAGAGAAACAAAAGAATAAGAGTGTTAAATTCCGCTGTGCCGATTCTTTTACACCCTCCCGTGCTCTATACACAATATTACAATCAGGGCTAAATTTCAAGTTATAATGGCTGGAATTTTTTCAATGATGCAATGAGCATTTGTAAATGTGATCACTAGGGTGGCCCTTAATAAAAAAAAAGTGTTGAAACTCTCGGTCGGATCTCCTAGAAATATGCGAATAGCAATCAAAGTGAGAAATACAAAGTTTTTGGCCATTAAAAAAACATTTAGAGGTGGCTCAACGCGATTGAAAATTACAAGTGGTTTTACGAAAATTTCGTTCTATAGATTAATTTTTCCGACAAATTGTTATATAATTCGGGATCAGTATAAAATTATCTTTCCAAAAATCAATTAAACTTCAAAATCAACTAAATCCTCGCCAAGAACTAGCAAATGGCCCAGACCACTTTTGTGTCACAAAAAAACTAGGTCATGAAATTTGATGGCATTTTTTTAAACTTTGAGAAATTGATTAAAGCCATAATTTTTTTTTTGTCTACATACTTGTAAGGACTCAGATATGAAGTATTGTTTTATTACCAGGTTGTTAACCTATTGCGCATTGAGACCGAAAATTGGAAATTTTTTTGATAAAATTTTGAAAACTCGTTTTTCATGTTTAAAAAAATTTTCTTAAACAAAATTTATAAAAATTGACCTAGCTCTTTAAGGTCTTGTTAAATGCATGTTAGAGATTAACTGTGTGAATTTTTAGGTAAATCCCTGCGCCAGATATTTTTTGACAAGGATTTTATTTTTGCGGATTTCGAGAAAAATGGGATTTCTAAATACTTTGTATCAAAAATTCATCACTTTTCTACTTTTAAATGTTATATTTTATTTTAATAGTCTAGGGTTTCGGAAAAATATATTATGACCCCATTAAGCCTTTTAGAATTAGGGTCACATATGACCCCAAGCTAATAAAAAACAATTTATTCAAAAAATTCAAATATTGTGTAAGTGCTATTGAATTTTTAGATGCGACGCTTAAAATATAATAACTAAATATATAGAACTTCCGTTCCTAAAATTTGAGATAAATCCGAGAACGTTAACCCATTATTTGCCAAGGCCAGCTTTGGATTTTAAGATATTTTTAAATAAAAATTACCGAAAACGAGTTTTTCTATTAAACTCTATGAAACCACTATATAGAATTGAAGAAAAGTAATTCGGTTAATTTTTATTTATTCAACCCTTCTGTGCTCCTGGGATCAAAATAATCCATTATGATATATCTTTGGTGCAATTATCTGCTTATTGCTCGTGAATTTAAATTAAAACAACTTAACCAATTTTGTTATAAAATCATTTTATGTATAAAAACTATCTATATTTTTTTAAATAAAATAAGATCTACAAATGACACAAAGCTAATAAAAGACAATTTATTCAAAAGAATATGAAATATAAAATTAATTCTATTTACTTTGGTGTATTTAATGTTGTTTTTTTGCGCGATTCAAATTGTTTTCTGTAATCACTCACGACTTGCAATAAGTATTGCTTTTCTTTAATTTTATATTATTATATTAATTTTATATTTAATATTCTTTTGAATTAAATGGCTTTTATTAGCTTTGGGTCATTTCTGGGTCCTCTTATTTTATTTTAAAAAATATAGATAGATACATAAAACAATTTTATAACGAAATCGGTTAAAAGTTGTTTTAATTTATATTCGCGAGCAATAAGCAGATAATTGCACCAAAGATATTTCACAATGGATTATTTTGATCCCAGGAGCACTGAAGGGTTAAATAAGCAAAAATTAACCGAATTATTTTTCTTAAATTCTAAATAGTGGTTTCATCGGGTTTAATAGAAAAACTCGTTTTCCGTAATTTTTATTTAAAAATATGTTAAAATACAAAGCTGGCCTTGGCAAATAATGGGTTAACGTTCTTGGATTTATCCCAAATTTTAGAAACGGAAGTTCTACATATTTGGTTATTATATTTTAAGCGTCCCATCTAAAAATTCAACAGCACTTACAAAATATTTGAATTTTTTGAATAAATTGTCTTTTATTAGCTTTGGGTCATATGTGACCCCAAATCCAAAAGGGTTAATGGGGTCACATTATTTTTTTCCAAAACCCTAGACTATTAAGATAAAATATTACATTTAAAAGTAGACAAGTGATGAATTTTTGTTGCAAAATATTTAGAAATAATACATTTACAGGATATTTTAAAAAAAATCCATTTTTATCGAAATCCGCAAAAAAAAAATCCTTGCCAGAAAAATTCTGGTATAGGGATTTACCTAAAAACTCACACAGTTAATCTCTAACATGCATTTAACAAAACCTTAAAGAGCTAGATAAAGTTTTTTAAATTTTGTTTAAGAAAATTTTTCAAAACTTGAAAAAGGAGTTTTCAAAATTTTATCAAAAACATTTTCCATTTTCGGTCTCAATGCGCAATAGGTTAGCAACGTGGTAATAAAACAATACTTCATATCTGACTACTTACAGGTATAGAGACTAAAACAAAATGTTGGCTTTAATTAATTTCTTAAAGTTGAAAAAATGCCATCAAATTTCATGATCTAGTTTTTTTGGCACAAAAGTGGTCTGGGGCATTTGCTATTTCTTGGCGAGTTTTTATTCGATTTTAAAGTTTTATAGCTTTTTGGAAAGATAATTTAATACTGATCCCGGATTATATAACAATTTGTCGGAAAAGTTAAACTATAGAACGAAATTTTCGTAAAATCTGAAAGAAAGTCATATTTTCCCCATATAAAACACACTTGAAATTTTCAATCGCGTTGAGGCACCTCTAAGTGTTTTTGGATTGTCCCAAAACTTTGTATTTCTCAGTTTTTTTGCTATTCGCATATTTCTAGGGGGTGCGACTGAGAGTTTGAAACATTATTTTTTTTCCATATAATGAAGGGCCACCCTAGTGAACACATACATACAATTTCATTTTTGTTTCTTTGTTTAGTAGCGATGCATACACATTTGTATTTCTTCCACACCACTGTGCAGAGGGTTTATATCAGTTTGTCATTCCGTTTGTGACGCATCGCAAAATTTATTTGCTAACCCATAAAGCATATAAATATTTGTCATCCTTATAGTAACTAGAGTCGGTATAACGATATCCGTCTGTCCGTTAGCAACGTTCGGCTCGTCTGTATGGTATGGAACCACTCTGTCTGCTATGCCGAAGAAACGATTCTTGTCTTCAGAGAGTGGCAATGCTGGCTTGCATGCCAGTTTGCCACACAGTTTCGATAGATGCTCTTCAAGTTCTGCTTCATCAGGGCATGACTGGTTAACCTCGACTGAAATCGCTGATTTAGACTTGAGGCAGGTGAAACTCCTGCTGGACGAGCATCTTCTTTCCAGATGACGTTCCCGTTGGTCGGACAGGGGCGAACAACTTACGAGTTCATACGGGACATGACTTTCGTTAGAGACTGGCCGGACTTTGGCTTCGGCTTAAGTCTGGGCTTTTTACTGACCGGACATGGCTCCTTGAATACTTTTCTGCATAAAAGGGGTCTGTCTGATACGCCGGACTGTAGGTGTGGGTAGGGCCCGGAGGACTGGATATATGTTTTGACCGGTCGTTCACTTTATAGCGACATTAGGAGCTTAGATAGGATAGGGATTTTTCAAACGGCAGTAGGATGGGATTTCAGTAGGGCATTAGAGGACGGGCGGACTGTTAGAAATTTAGGTGAATACGCAAGGGGCGTATTTAATCGTAGGAGAACTGGGCGTTAGTGGAGGTGGCTTCTGATGCGGGCATTCCTGGTAGTGCTTAATTACCAATGGGTGGTCGCATCCAGTAGTGCACATTGTCGTGCCTGGATTTTGGATATGAGTATGACTGTTGGCGAGGCTGATACATCGATATCTGTCCCTCCACAACGGTGCACCGTCTTCGGCTCTCTCTCTGCTGTTTCCTGATTGCTGCTGCTACCTGTTGTTTCTGCGCTTCTGTTCCTGAAGTCTCCTATGTGTTGTCTATCGAGCTTCCGTGAGGGGGCTATGTTTATTGTTGTTCGTTTTGTTTGCTGCTGCTAAGGAAGCACATGCTCACTCAGAATGCGGCTGTTCATTGTTGTGTTCTTGTCTTTTTATGTCTATATATTTTTTGTCTAGGGCCACCAGTCTCGAACTGTTTGGAGTTGAACTGCTGTAATAATTTGGTATTAAGTTTTTCAATTTGTTTACGTTTTCAAATCCACATGTACTGTAAATAGTGCAGTAAGTCCAGATAATGTAAACATTAAACCCAAGAAGAGGATATCAAAGATTCGGCATAGACGAGTTCTGGTTTAGCTTCTTGTGTTTTTTACATCTATTTTTAAGAATTACAAAAGGATTGATAAACAGATATATATCATTTGCACAGTGGTGTGAAGGGAATAGTACGGAAATTTTTTGTTTTATATCCTAAATTTTTTTTTTTTTTTTTGATAAAATCATTTTAGCGACCTTCAGAAAATTTGAAAAAATTCTAAAAAAAATTTTAGGCTACAAGAATTTATTTTCTGCTTTAAAAAATGCAAAAATAAAGAAATCATGTTTCGTGAAACACCCTAGTGAACATACCCTAGTTTTTGGTAATTACTTAAACACACTCCTCAATTCTTACTTCCCGGTTCATTTTTTATTTTTATTCGTTACTTCCTCGGTATAAGTATAAACATTAAGGTTTCAAAGTAGAATATAGAGTACAGTACTTCGTGTCATTTTCAAATGTTTTGCAATAAAATATACTAGCATTTGCCGCCCGTCCTCTAATTGCCTTGTCAACAAATAATTTTTTTTTCTGCGAAATTATTAAAATTTGCACAAAAATAATCAATCAAAACAGTTATAATGTAAACTAAATATAATTTAAGGAGATTACTAAATATTTCGCTTTATTGCGTACTTTGAATTTTACGAATTACGAAACACTCGTTATTTCACTACCCAGTCAAAAATTGCCTGAAAACAAAGATACTAAGTTACACAATTTATTTATCTCATTGTTTATATTATATTGTCGGGATATTGAGCACCAGTAATAGTCGCTGATTGAAAAACCTCATTTTCCAAAAAGTATGATCCAATGATGCGTCTAGCCAAAACTGCGCACCAAACAGTAAGACGTTGTGGATGCATTTGTTTTTCTCTGAACCCCATTTGCGACAATTGTAACGATTAACGAAGCCATCAAGATGTAACTGTGCTTTATCGCTTAGAATGATTTTGTTCGCAAAATCAGAATCCACTTGTTGATGTCTAATTAAAGTTCCTGGACCTTCACCAACACTCTTACGCAGAGTGTTTAACATCACTAATTGATCCAGTCTGCCTGAATTTTTCCAAAACTCTCCTCCATCATGTAATGCTCCATTTTTACTAACGTTAAGCTGTCAGCTGTCTAATTGTCTTTCTTTCGGCTGTACAAATGGCCGCAAATTCCATTATTGACTGAATTTTGGGACACACTTTCTATATATGTAGTTCAACATTGCTTAGGTCACAATTTGATATAGAAAATACAAATAATAAAAGAGGAATATTTTTGACTGGATTTTTTATAAACTTGTTGCCCGCAACAAGTGGGGACTAGAACGAAAAATGGACCGATCATTACCATATTTAGAAGCCACTTTTCGAAAAACATATATAAATCAAATTTAAGAAAAATCCTTCCAAAATTTTTATGCCCTATACCACTATGTGGTTTGGGTATAATGACTTTGTGCTGCTGTTTGTAACAACCAAAAATATTCGTCCTAGACCCATCTTTGATTATACCGATCGACTCAGAATCACTTTTTGAGTCGAAATAACAATGTCCATCCGTCCGTTCGTCTGTGTGTCCATGTAAACCTTGTAATCAAACTACAGGTCGCAAATATGAATATATTTTGATGAAATTTAGTATATAAGCTTTCATCGGCCATGGGATGAACGCTATTGAAATTGGTGAGATTCGGTCCATGTTCAGACCTAGTCCCCATACAAATGACACCTATGAAATCGATATAAATTGCCATAAGTTCCAAATTATCATATAGATCTCAGTCAAATTGGGTTTGTATGTGTTTATTATATCCATTAATCAGTAGTTTAAAAATAATCCCTATAGGAAAATTCTTAGTCATAGGCCCCATATAGAGCTGCTTCCCGATCTTCACTTAAATCTATCAAAAAACAAAAATATTGCACAGATTTTTCTCAAATTTGGTTTGTATATATTTTTCCAAAGTATAAGTGACTTTACCAAATATGGTCAGGATGGGTCCATTTTTCGACCTAGTCCTCATATAAATATAGTATCCGATATGAACTTTTTCATATCTGCAGCCAAAAAAAATTAATAACAATGCCACTCAAATTTGGTTTATGTTTATTTTCTATATCGAATTAGTTGGACCGAAGAGATAGGGTCTCTAAACCATGGTATAGGGTATGGTGTAGTCGGTGTAGACTGACTATAATTTTCTTACTTGTTGTTTTTTGAATAGAATTAAGTGAGGATCTACAAGCAGATTTATATGGGGACTTTGACTAAGAATGGTCACAGGATTTATTTTTGCTCTACTAATTAATGTATAAAGTGCCAAAACAGAAAATTTTTTATGATCACCAATTTGTTATATTTTTGGTTTTCGTTATATATTAACATTAAAAAAAGGATTTCTTATTATTTTATAGTTAAATTATTTAAGAATTTATTGTTGAAGTCACATAAGGAAGACTTCAACAATAAATAAAATAAAATAATAAATAAATAAATAAAATAAAAAACTACTTATTATTAGAGATGTCATGAATATTACAGCTTCTCTGAAGATACGAGTATTTTTTAAAATTGTTTTGAAACACCAACACGGAGCTGCTATCTCCAATTCGAATAATCGAAGTAAGATAATAAGCAGCGTTGATTTATGTATGTCCATATGAGTAATTAAATTATTCAAATGTCGGTTTAAACCCTATACTGAATATTTGTTTTTCGGTAGAATGCCGAATACATTTTTCGTGACATCTTTTATTGGTAAAGTAAATTTTGTGTGTTTTTTCACCAACATATTGCTTGTTTATGAGATCAATTTAAAGAATATTACATGTGAGAACAATTTAAAAATCTAATTTCCTATTTTAAGCTAAAAATATTTCAATAATTTTTGCTAATGCTTAATGCTAGCTAGATATTAATGCTATTAATGAAAGCCTTTACTCGCACATGGCATTAAGAAGGTATGTTTTAGTTCTTCTTAACGTTGACAAACTTGTTTTTGCGGAAGCTGTTGTGACAGGAATGACAATTAAAATTTTTCAAAATAAATCTTATATATTAAAAGAATTTATGAATAAACTTTGCATTCAAGATTTTTTTCAATATTTTTCTTCTCTCAAACCTCTATAACTAGAGTTCTAATTAACGTAGGATGTTGACATAGGTCTAAGAACACTCAGTGGATCAAGCTCCTTCTTTTAAGCTATTAACTGCTTAATTCGTTGGGTTTGAGGAAAGTTATGCGTGGAGAATCAACTTTACTTTTACTGTACGTTAACTTCTCTTGGCATATTTTGGCATTACTGTACGTTAACTTCTCTTGCCAAATTTTGGCATTATATTAAAAAAATTAATATAATATAATGCTGCGGAGCAGCAGGGGTCCTCTAGTATATTTGGAAAAGGATTTTCATCGCAAATTTCAATTGTATCTAATACGTTAGAAGGTTCTTGTTCTTTATCCTTCCTTTCAGCTAAAATAATTTTATGTAGTTCGTTCAAATCTTTTTTGTAAAAAATTATGAGATCTTTGAAATCCTTGCATGAGAAGTTTATAATGTTGATAAGAACTACGTTGTATAGAGGTTTTATAAAATTTTCCTGACAGGTAAATCTATCTTTTAGACTAGAAATTCTTTCGTCTAAATATGGAATAAATAATGTTTCTCTGTAGTATTCCTTCGGGATTTCTGTTTTTATATATGAGCGATACTTTTGCGTTCCTGCTCTTCTGGGAAGTTCATAGCTGATTGCAAACTAATTAGCCTCTTGATAAAATTTTTCAAATTCGTTGTCCACATCGCGCCATACGGAATTTAGCGGATTTATAGCAAAATAAGCTTTCAGAATATCTAAATTTAGTGATTGTAAGTATCTTGACAACTGGTAAGTACTATTAAAATTTAAACCAAAACTGCAAATTGCCACATTTAAGGTAAACTCAATTACGATTATGTAAACACCGTCCAATAGTTACAACCTAAAAAACAATATATAATAGTTACAGAACTTCTGTCCATAAAATTTATAACCATCGTGAAAAACCCTATTAACTATATTTTTAATGGCAGTTAAAAAGAAGGAAATTTCTATTTTATCATTTGTTACAATAGTAATTGCCAATTTAGTTAAACGATACAAATAAATGACCTAATATGTAAACTAATGGGGTACAATTTTATCATAATTAATGCAGAATTGAATTTTATGAAACCGTATTATTCATGTATATAAAGCCAGTTTTAATGAGTTAATTTCATATTCAAGATAATATTATATATATTATATCCTGTGGTTCCTAAAAGGAGCAAAGAGCCAAAACGAATTCTCTCCAATCGGTCCTTCTCGATGCAAGGTTTTTTATTTCACTCCAGCTTAAACCGCTTTGAGTAATTTCAGCTTCTAGCTGCCGTCTCCAGGTGTGTGACGGTCGCCCAACTTTTTGTGTGTTTCCATGCGGGTTCCAATCTATAGCAGCCTTTGTCGTGTCGCCATGTGGTCTGCGGAGCGTATGACCAATCCAACGCCATTTACGATTCAGAATCTCAATGTGGATTTGGCGTTGGTATGTTTTCTCCCATAATTCGTTATTGGGAATCATGTTAGGCCAAAAGATTTTTAAGATCTTCGCAGACAGCGGTTGATGAATACCTGTATCCTGTTAATATCGTGCGATGTCGTGTTACAGGATTCGCAGGCATAAAGGAGAACTGATTTCAGAAGGAATTAAATATGCTGATCTTAGTTCGTTTCTAGATAGCCGTAGAGTTCCATACAGGTCGTAAGATACCAAATGACTGGTTAGCCTTTGATATTCGCAAGGATATATCATCACTGCAGCCGCCTGTTTTTGTTAGAACGCTACCCAGGTAACAGAATGTGTTAACCAGCTCAACATTCTGTATTCGAAATTTTGTGTTGTTAAGAGTGTTGCAGCGCATAACCTTACGTTCCTTTATTTTTAACCCGGCTTTTGAAGCTTTGTTCTCAATGGATTTGAGTTTAGCTGATGCGTGTCGATAACTGTGCGATAAGAAACATATATCATCAGCATATAACAGGCTCTCCAGATGTTGGTTGATTACCCATCTTATACCTCAATTTTCTGCTGTAGCATTACGTACAATGATGTCAAGTATGATGTTAAATAGAAGAGGAGATAGTATACATCCTTTTCGAACACCATTTATCACATTAAAACTGTTGCTCAGTGCGTTGTCGTGGACAATTCGCATTTCACATTCCCATACAAGGATTGGGTTAGCCTAATAATTTTTTGTGGCACAGTTTGCAGGCAAGTGCGTTCCATATTGCGAGGTGTCTCAGGGTGTCGAACACCTTTTCGAAATCTACAAATATCATGTAGAGGGGAGATTGCCATTCGGCTGACTGCTCGATGATTATACGAAGACTGTTGATGTGGTCGACGCAAGATTTGTGTGGGCGGAAGCCAGCCTGTTCTTTTCTGAGATCTGGGAGTACAGCATCAGCTACGCTTTTGTTTATAATGTTCGCAATTACCTTTTTGACTGCGCTAAGGGCCGTGATGCCTCACCAGTTATTGCTTTCGGCAAGGTCGCCTTGTTTTAGAGATATTGACTATGCTACCTTCCTTTAGATGTGAGTCGAGATCACAAGTGTGCCAAAAGTTCTCGATATGAGCTAGAAGTAATTGTGCAGTGGTTCGATATTCAGCTTTTAACATATTTGGGTCAATGTTATCAACTCCAGGGGCTTTATTAGTCTTCAAAGCATTGAAAGCAGTAATTATTTCCGTAATTTCGGGGTATTCTATGGAAATATCTTGTTTCACTCTATGGGTAGTACAGTAGCATACTCTTACGGGATTTATTGTTGGATTGAGTAGCATGCTAGAATAATGCTGTCCAGTTGCTCACCTGTGGAATTGCATAACACATCGTCGCTGTTCTTTAATGGTTTGAAGTTCAAAAAGTTTTTACCTGTAAGCTTTTTTGTGATAGCGTAAAGATTTCTGGACCTATGTTCTTCACATGCTTTTTGCGCATCACTGGCAAGTTTTACATGCCACCTTCTCTTGTCATTCCTGGCACTCCGCTTCACTAACTTATCGTGATGTGTATAGGCTTCTGCTAACGTTTTCTTCTCTTCACGGGTTCTAGCTCTAGTTTGATTTCCTTAAATATCTCTTCTTTCCAGGATTAGCTTCCACTGAGTTCTTTTTGATGTTATGAAGCCTATTTGTTCTTTGGCAGCATCATTAATATTATTGTTGGTGTTTTGCCATTTTACTGGGTGTCCACTTTGCATTGTTAAGCCTCTTTGCAGGCATTAAGGGATGACATACAAAAATTTTTTTATAATATTCTTGTTTCGATTTTTGGGTAAGGGTATTTGTAAATCACTTTGAATGAGAAAAATACTTGTCAAATATAGATTTATTTTTTTAATTTTAGAATTATATGCACAGAAATGTTTGTTGGGACATTAGGGTTAAAATAAAATCGGCCTTGGCATCAACATTAAATCTAATGGAAACATTCAAGAAATTTGTATTTTGCATTCACCTGATATTTTCTTAAGGTATGTCCAGCTTTATGTTTCTATTTTTTTTTATCCTCCCCTCCCAGAGCGACGAAAACGGGTACGTAAAAATGAGAAAGCAAACGGGGTGTCGCTTTTCTTGAGAACCAGATGTCGTATCGAAATTCGGCGGATGGAGTTTTGTAGCTAATTACGCAGGTCGTGGACTAGATATTTCCAAAATATCAAAAATTGACAAAATGGCGCGATTTAAAAAAAAATCAAAAATTAGCTGTTTTTAGGGGGTTTTTCCCTACCCCTCCTCCGGTAGTAAAGTTAAATTATCCTAAAATTATCCTAGTTCAGGACCTGTCTGACGTGATTACCTACAATACGCCGTCCGCTTAATTTCGATACGACATCTGGTTCTCAAGAAAAACGACACCCCAGTTTGAAAAAAGAAATTTCGAGAAAAACTCATTTAAAGTTTTATTACAAGAATTTTCTGCACCTCGGCGTATGTGTATATATACATATATAGCTCTGGAACTACAAAAATAATTCGAATTTTAAGAAATCCTTTTAGGATTTCAGTAGACATTTATGAAAAAAAAAAATCGAAAAAAAATGTTTTTAAAGAGATGTCATACCTTAAATACAAAAACAAATTTACCTTAATTTTTAATTATACTAAAGAATTTCATAGGTGATGAAGTCAAGATTTATATTTATTTGTTTTTACATGTTTTCACCCAATACTTACATTAAGCCTTCTATTTTTAAAAAGTATTTCTTCAAAAACTAAACTTTATCGTCTATGTTTTCCAAGGCTTCAACAAATTGTGGTATTGAATTGTAAAACTTTTGTAGACAGTCGTGCCGTTCAACCAGTCGGGTTTCGCAATGCACCTGTAGTCTTGTCCAGATTGTATGTTTGACAAAATGTGTGTCCTTTTTGATGGCCCTCCAAAGTAATTACATATGTATTTCGGAAATGGTCGCAAAAGTATTTCGCCTTTCTAAAATTGTTGATGCCGTATTTAAGCACAAATTAAAGGTATGTAAGGCGCAATGGACGTAAATAGCGCTTGGATATGTTTCTATTATTATAGATTGAACGTCATTATACCGTCCAGACGTGGTTGCGGCACCGTCATACCATTGTCCTCTTAACATATTCAAATCCAGTTCTATGTTTTAGACTGTCTCATGTAATTTATACCCTCCACTCCAGTGTGCAGAGGGTATATATAAGTTTGTCATTCCGTTTGTAATAATTAGAAAAAAAATTTTGGACCCCATAAAATATATATATGTATATATATTTGTGATCCTTATAACAACCGGAGTTGATATAGCGATGTCCGTCTGTCCGTCTGTCCACGATGACGGCATCAATCGGGCAGCTAGGGTGCTCGTTGACATAAAAAATGATTCATTAACATCCTGAAAAGTTTGCTATTTAAAATCGTCCAAATCGGTCGATTAGGGCCCGAGATTTGAATGAAGAACTAAAAAACGTCTTGAAAAAATATAATTTTCTATCTTGTTCATGTCACGATCACGCCCTGAATAGTGCAGCTATAGTGATCATTTTTAGTGAGAATCATTCACCAAATTCATGGGAAGATTTCTATTTCAAAAATCATTAAAATCGGTGGAACAGGTCCAGGGAAATCCTGAAAAAGTAAAAAAAAAATTAAAAATATGATGTTTCTATAGTGTTTTTGTTGTTATTCTAAATGTTATATTGTTGTCATAGCTAGACTTGTTGTTTTTGTGGTCGTTGTGGTAATAATATAATAAAAACTAACCCTTTGTACATTTTTTTTAAAATTTAAAAGTTTCCATTGTTTTGGCATCACTAAAAAAATTTACTTGATCATTTCTGTCATTGTCATGAGCCTGCCTGCAAAGTTTCAGATCGATTGGGTCACGGGAAAGGGGTTCAAATCGATCCAAAATTTTTTCGACAAGCAGACACTACGAGTTAATATAAAGGGAGTAAAAATTCACCAACATCTAAAGCATGCTAAAATACCTAGTTGTTAATAAAAAAAAAAAACAATGTAAATATAGCAAAAAAAAATGTTATGTATAAATTTATTTATAAATTTATATAAACATATTAAATAATACAAATAATATACATATATTCTATATATGTATATCCATAATAACTGCATGTTAAAAATAAATCGGTATATTATTTTATTTACATAAAATTCTGCAATATTTTGTTGTGGGGAAAATACATTTCTTTTGCATTAACAGAGTGTCACTTCATGTTGCTCAGCGTGACTATGTCACAGTAGATGGCGCCACAATTTTTGTTTGTTCTAATTAGCTTTGCAATAGTTATTTCTATTTTAACATGAATGTTAATATTTTCAACTGGATATCATACAGAACAATGTTAAGAGTATACACGGGCTGGTCTTTTATTTCATACGTAAGTTTGGCATATTAACTATTTGTTGTCTTTACAAAATAGAGTTACCGAGTTCATCAATGAGTTTTTTGCTTTCAAAACAGTTCTACATAGTTATGTTGAACTATTATACTGCTTTACCTACAAAATATCTGATTGCGATTACATCTAATTTTTAAAAATTGTTTATAATTACTAAAGCATTATTATACACATAAATACAAAATTGCATTTTTTAAATTTTCCATTCAAATTTAAGAAAATATCAATTCTAAAAACTGGAATTAAAAATTTCCAATTATAAATTACAATTAGAAAATTATATCAAAACGTCGGAAATTATAATTTTAAATTTAGGAGACATCAATTGCATCTTTAATATATAAATTTTATTCGTTAAACACAAATTGAAATTCCAAAAAAAAAAACACCAAATACCTATGTTTACATTTAAAAAATTTTTACATTTAAAAAAAATATTGACATTCAGGAGACATTAATAGCTTTTCAGTACCGCGATTCAGTAACTTCTTTTAACGATAGTCGAATCGTTAAAAAAAGAAAATTGCAAAATTATCAGTAAAATTTTTAAACGATATTCGCTATTGTTAAAGTCAGCTGTTGTTGTTATCTAAACGACAACCATTTTTGTGTTGTTTATTCAATCGATAAAAACTTAAATTTTTAGGTTGAAATGTCGTCATACATAAATAAAAATCATAAAATAGTGAAAATATTTTGCTTTAATTAAAAAACTTTTTTATATAAATAAAAAAATTAAATAGCATATTCAATTCATCATTTCATTTTCAAATAAATAAACAGAAATATTTGGAAAAAAAGTAAAGATATTAAACATAAAATCATCCTGTCAAACACGAAGTAATTTGTTTTTTTCTATTCTTCTTTGTGTTTTCGCTTATTTTGACAGAGATGCCACTCGTTTACAATTTAAATAAATAGAAAAATAGATTTGTCGACTGTCGTTAAGATGTATGTACTTAGTGAATCACTTTATCCTTAGTGCAAACAACAATAGCTGTCGATATATTTTGCGATTGTCGGATCGTTGAAATTTACAGAATCGGACTACAGAAAACATTGATTTAAATTCAATGAATTTTAGAAAACGTCAAATGATATTTAAGAATTGCGAACATAAGAACTGTTACATAAATAAACGCAATTTGATGAGAATGTTATTTATATATAAATCTTCACAATTTTTTTTGGATGAAAATTTGAAATTTTTCAGAAAATAAAGAGAACAAATTATTTTATTTAAAATGTTTGGGACATTTGGTTTTTTGCGTTTGGCATCCCTAATTTGAATATTTATTATTATAAATTTATTCTCTATGTTTTCCAAATATGGCAATATTTTAATAAAAAAAAGTTGAGAGAGTTTTTTTTTTGTTATTATTTTGTTATTCCATCCGAACTAAATGGCCGCAATGAAGAAATATTTGACCAGTTAAAAGAAACTATACAGCCATCTCCAATTAGCACGATTTAATGCATATAGCCACCCTACATAACCATTACCTTTGCAATGGAGGTTAGGGCGAGCTATTTAATTAGCAAAAACTAAATTAAACGAGAAGTTATGACATATAACCGGATACGCATGCATATAGGTATATAACCTAAATATAGGTATATAACCTAAATGCATGCCTAAATGCATGCCGATCAGCAACCACGATGACCAAAAAGCAAAGACCGAAATAAATCCTAAAGAATAGAAAAGACGAAAACCAACCCTAAGAATTTGCTGAAATAATTTGGTATTAAGTTTAACAAATTGTTTACTTTTTCATTTACATTTATTATCAAGACTCAAACCGAGGTGGAGGGTATCAAAGATTCGGCACAGCTGAATTTAACACTCTTACTTGTTTTTTTTTAATTTATTTACCTGTTGTTCCAATTATATCGCCAAATTTTAATAAATATATTTAAATTTGAATCAAACTTTTGCCAAAGAATCTAACGCACAACTGTCAAGTCAACTGATATCAGTCGTTTTATCAGCTAATATAGAAAAGCAGCATCATTGACTTCTTTGACTTCTTCTTTCTTTTCCAATTATATTTATACCCTATACCACTATGTGGTTTGGGTATAATGACTTTGTGCTGCTGTTTGTAACAACCAAAAATATTTGACCCAGACCCATCTTTAATTATACCGATCGAATCAGAATCACTTTTTGAGTTGATTTAACAATGTCCGTCCGTCCGTCCGTCCGTCCGTCCGTCCGTCTGTGTGTCCATGTAAAGCTTGTAATCAAAGTGCAGGTCGCAAATATGAATATATTTTGATGAAATTTGGTATATAAGCTTTTACTGGCCATGGGATGAACGCTATTGAAATTGGTGAGAATCGGTCCATGTTCAGACCTAGCCCCCATACAAATTTCCCCTATGAAATCGACATAAATTGCCATAAGATCCAAATTGTCATATAGATCTTACTCAAATTGGGTTTGTATGCATTCATTACATCCATTAATGAGTAGTCCAAAAATGATCCCTTTGGCCCCATACAGAGCTGCTTCCCGATATTCACTTAAATCTATTAAAAACAAAAATATTGCACTGATTCTTCTCAAATTTTGTTTGTATATGTTTTTGCAAAATACAAGAGACGTTACCAACCATGGTCAGGATCGGTCCATTTTTGGACCTAGTCCCCATATAGATATAGCATCCGATATGAACTTTTTCATATCTCCAGCCAAAAAAATTTATAAAAATCCCACTCAAATTTGGTTTTTGTTTATTTTCTATGTCCAGTTAGTTGGGCCTAAGAGATAGGGTTTCCAAACGCATGGTATAGGGTATCGTATAGTCGGTCTAGACCGACTATAATTTTCTTACTTGTTTTTATTTCATTTTGTATAAACGGAGTAATTTGTTAGTGCTTTTTCTTAACTAGTTTTAAATATTTCATCACCTTTTGCCCTATAGCTTTTACCCTATATCCATCATTTACGGTCGGTTTTTCACTATTTATTAATTAATTGACATTTTAAAGTTAGCTCTAGTTTAGGATATTATTGTAATCAATTTTAAACTTTTTGACCCATTTTTTGGCACGCATGAAATTTTTATGAAAACTGAGGTCCTAAGGCTAATGGTAGCTTTATTATTTATAAAACTAAAATATTGTAATAAATTTAAATTTCAATTGTTATGATATTTTCTTTACGTTTTCATAAATCGAAATAAATTATGCCGATCAATATTGTCCTCATTATAAAAAAAATATTAGAAAGTATTTAATCTCATTTTTAAGCGCTTTTAAATTACTCAAAAAATTTAAAGAAAAGTGATGATGTGATGTGAAAGTGTATATGAAATTAAAAATTGTCAAATGATTTCAGCCCGCGGCCCCACCTTTGCTACGCACCTGCAAGTGTCCATACATAATTACGTTATTGTAATTTATTTGTGAAGTTTATTGTTTATTAATTACCCCAATGAATACCTACATACATACAAATATACTTATATGCAAATTTCTAATAATTAAATTCTATAATTGCATTTAAATTTAAAACAAGATTTATAGTCGCACGAATTAAAGTACAAATGCACTTTATAATTCCAAAAATTTTAAATTAAAACAAGAAAATAATAATCGGCCAAGACCGACTATACGATACCCTATACCATGCAAGCGACCCTATATCTTAGGATCAACTAATTGTTATTAATTTTGTTGCCTTTGAATATGAAAAAGATCATATCGGATACTATATTTATATGGAGACTAGGTCGAAAAATGGACAGATCCTGACCACATTTGGTAGTCACTTATTTTTTGCAAAAACATATACAAACTAAATTTGAGAAAAATCTGTGCATATTTTTGTTTTTTGATAGATTTAAGGAAGAACGGGAAGCAGCTTTATATGGGGGCTATAACTAACAATTATCCTATAGGATTTATTTTTGGACTACTGATTGATGGGTGTATTAAACACACACATGGCAATTTAAGCCGATTTCATAGGTGTCATTTGTATGGGGACTATGTCTGAACATGCACCGATAGATAGATAGAAGCTTACATACCAAAATTCATCAAAATATGTTCACATTTGCGACCTGTATTTTGATTAGAAGCTTTACATGGACACACAGACAGACAAACGGACGACTCAGAAAGTGATTCCTAGTCGATCGGTATAATAAAAGGTGGGTCTACGTGAAATATTTTTGGTAGTTACAAACATAAGCACAAAGTCATTATACCCTGACCACATAGTGGTATAGGATATAAATATGTGTAAAAAGTGTAGTTATTACAAATATTTGTAAAATAAAACAAATTTTTTAATCAATCCGATTTCTAATATTATGTTTTCATATCTAATAACTGTCCAAATTAGCATATGTATGTATTGTTGGTTTCTGTGAGTTTTTTACATCCATAAGTATTCAGTGCAAAAACAAAATACGACTATGTTTAGTCATAAGGGACTATGATATTCACCTAAGTAAATCTAGTGAAAGGAAAACAAATTTCATAGAATTATACTTGTCCCCACATACAAATTACATTTACTTTTTACAAACAGTAAATTTCAAATTAAAGTTATAAAACAAATAAAAAATTAGATCAAATTGTTTATATAAATACAAAGTAAACAAAAGTATTAAATTCAGCTGTGCCGAATTGAAAGCAATTATTAAATCCAATCAGCATGAATGTGAAACACGTACAATTTCATATTTGTTTATTAGCGATGTACCTATATAAATTTGTTTTTGCTTGTTGTTGTTCACATGTACAACAAAAAACAACAGCAACAAGCAATCAAAAATGTGTATACATACATATCGATATGCACATGTTGTGTTACGTATAAATATTTTCCACTATTTTTAGTTATTCATATGAAATTTTATCGGAGTATCTTTACATTTTGATACGTCATTCCTCGGCTATTGGGCCTAGAGGCTCCAAATGCAATACCAAACAGCTACAGATTGTGACGAACATTTTAAGCCTAAGTAGTATGACCTTCTCTATCGCGGATAGTAGAATGTTTTCAACAGACAGACAGACAGACAGGCGGACATCACTAGATCGACCTCTCTTTTTATAAGAATCAGGCACATATATAGTTTATGGGGTCTCCAGAATTCATTTCGATGAGTTGTAAATGGATTAGCAAACTAATATATACCCAGTGTGGAGGGTATAAAAAGAATGCTCAAGGACTAAAATATTTATTAGTTACCCCTTTAAAAATAATTTTTTTAAAACAAAAATCATATGCGTAAAACGATTTTAGAGAAAAAAAGGTATTAAAACTTGTCCATACATTGGTCCATACATCTAAACTCTGCCTTTGCAAACGATAATAATTTTTTTATTTTTTCAATGTTTATTTAATATAACTGTATGGTATTTTTATACTCTCCACGCCACTGTGCAGTTTGTCATTCCGTTTGTAACGCATCGAAAAATGAATTTGTGACCCCATAAAGTATATATATTCATGATCCTTATACCAACTGGAGGCTGTTGAAATCACTCCCATATACACAATAAACTACTTACCCTGGAAAATATAGAATTACTCGAAACAGCTGTATAACCTGTCATACAGAATATTGATCAATTTTTGAAACAAATGTGCCAATGTTTTTAGCTTTATTTAAAATAAAAACATTTGATCTTGAGCCCAATTTAATTTCTAACCCAATCATTAGCGAGAAAAAATGCAAATCGATGCCATATGATCTTCAGGATCGTGTCTTGGCTTATTTATGCATCCTATTAATCTGTTACTTTGGGCTTTATTTTCTACAGTTACTGTTAAATTCTTTAAGTGATTATGTCTTCATTAGAATAAAACATTTTTATTTTTTTTGCTTTTTAAGAAAATTATCCCTTATGATATTAGAGGATAAAAAATATAAAATTTTATTTAAATTAAATTAATACTTATTATTAAGTTTTTCTTAGAACTAATATTTTGTGGCATAGCCATTATTTGCTATTACCGCATTTAATCTGAACGGCATGGAATCGACTCGAACTATATCACGATTAGGGGACACATTTTTCCATTCTAATATTACAATTTCTTTTAATTGCTGAAAATTTTATGGTTTTTTTCTAAACTTCCCGATCTACAAGATCTTATAGGTTTTCTAAGGGATTGAGATCGGGAAATTGCGGAGGACTCTCCAAAACTTGTACATCATGGTCGCTTAACAACTTGCGAGTTAAGCGACTTGTGTGCTCAGGATCATTATCCTGCTGAAATATGCTTCCAGTGGCCATTTTTTTCTTGAAAATGGGGGCACATGCTTCCCCTTCCAAAATTTCGCAGTACTTAATGGCGTTCATTATTCCCTAAATTTTGGTTATGAGAGAAGGCACCTAAAAAATGTATATTAGCTTAGTTTTCTTACATAAATATATTATTCCTTACCCCTCACCATTTCTGAACCTCCGCCATGTTTAACAGTTGGCAACTGATATCTGGGTGAGTATCTTTGTTTTGATGGCACGTAATTTATGGAGATACCGTCTGGCAAAGTCAAGCCGTTTTTTCTTATTTACCGTACTTATAAGTGGTTTCTTGGCTGGTCATCTAGCTAATAAGTTTGCCTCGATTCTGGCAGTGTGAACGCCAATAGGAACTCCTAATTGTTCGTTTGCGTAACTGGTCATGTCTACTGATATCTTCCGTGGGTCGATTTTTACAATTTTTGTCATTTGACAGTCTTGGCGGGCAGTGGATTTACAAGGTCGGTAATTTTTAAATTTTTTCCTTTATTTTGAGTAAATTGCATTTAAATTTGCTACTAACACATACATAACATTATACATATGCTATGTGTGTGTTTATTAAATTTGTTAATGAGTTTGGTAATGAGATTGCCGTCTTCATTCACAATAATAATAATTCAAAAAAGTTTTGGTTTGTAAATTGGCTAAGTTGAAACTTGCCTAGAAATTGCACTCGAATTTCGAGCACTGGAATCTGCTAGTATAATAAAATATGTGTATACAACATCTTTTTAATGAAATTTTCTTACATAAGAAACTGTTATAAAATTATTAAAAATATAGTTGAAAAACTTAGTTCGGATGGAACTGGAAGCAGGAATTCAGGACCATGGTCAGTATTCTTAGGGCATTCCTTCTTACATGAAATCCAAAAAACATCAATGGAACTTCATTAAATTTCAGTTTTAAAATCTCGTCAGACCGCAATTGAATTTGTAGAGAAAGTGCATCGACAGAATTTTCGACATAACTTGCAAAAGGATTTCGAATCCAATTATATTGCAGCAATGTTATATGCTTTTGAGCCAAATCCAAAATTATTTGCTTTTTCTGATCTCGATACGATTTGTCTATAGAAACATTTCTAGTGATCCTTGTGGTGCCAAAATTAGAATATTGTGTTGAGCCCGTTTAATTTATCTGAGCACGTCAATAAATTTTCATTCCTGTCCTTAATTTTTTTTTTAATTGAGTTCGTTTAGATGCTCGAAATCTAATGATTATTTTCTTATTATTTTATTTTAGAAATTAACTAAACTCGCATCGTTGCTCTAATAATCTGGTCATAACTTTTCCTCTTTATAACTAACGTACTTCGTTGCATTATAAGAAGCTTTGATATTCTGATCCCATTTCTTTAAAAAAAACCCCGAATTTGGGCCTTGGATTTGATGGTGTTGACGATCATCAGTTGCTCAGAAAATCTTTTCATCGGTAGTCCTCTCTGTAATCTCTTTGTAAAAAAAGAACTGTTCTTCTATGGGGCTTTCGAAACGTACAATAATTAACAATTCTGTTTGGATCTTAATATCTGTTGATTTGTCGATTTGAATAGAAAAAAGTCCGGCTTTTTTCAATTTTGTACTCAGTGTATCTAGAATATCGCAAGAAATCGTCAATACGATTTTTGACATATCAACCGATAACGAAACATGATTCACTTTTTTAACTTCATCGTCATTTTAAAGGTAATAATTAAAGGTAACATTTTAAACAAAATCGATGATTCAATATTTCAAAGTTTTATCAAAATCGAAGAGAATGAAGAAAATCGATCAGTTAATTAATTAATCTCTTTAGGTAGAACTTTATATTTAAACTTAAAAATATTTAAAGAATTGGGCCATTTAATTATATAACAAGTAAGAGTGTTAAATTCGGCTGTGCCGAATCTTTGATACCCTCCACCCCGGTTTGAGTCTTGATAATAAATGTAAATGGAAAAGTAAACAATTTGTTAAACTTAATACCAAATTAGTTCAGCAAATTCTTTGGGTTGGTTTTCTTCTTTTCTATTATTTCGGATTTATTTCGGTGTTTGCTTTTTGGTCATCGTGGTTGCTGATCGGCATGCATTTTGGTTATATACCTATATGCATGCGTTTCCGGTTATATGACATAACTTCTCGTTTAATTTAGTTTTTGCTAATTAAATAGCTCGCCCTAACCTCCATTGCAAAGGTAATGGTTGTGTAGAGTGGCTATATGCATTAAATCGTGCTAATTGGAGATGGCTGTATAGTTTCTTTTAACTGGCCAAATATTTCTTCATTGTGGCCATATAGGTCAAATGGAGTACCAAAATAATAACCAAAAAAAAAAAGCTCTCTCAACTTTTTTTTTAAATATTGCCATATTTTGAAAACATAGAGAATAAATTTATAATAATAAATAATCAAATTAGGGATGAAAAACGCAAAAAACGAAAAGTCCCAAACATTTTAAATAAAATAATTTAATGTTATCTTTATTTTCTGAAAAACTTCAAATTTTCATCCAAAAAAAAATTGTGAAAATTTATATATAAAAAATAACATTCTCATAAAATTACGTTTACTTATGTAACAATTTTTATGTTAGCAATTCTTAAATATCATTTGAGGTTTTCTTAAATTCATTGAATTTAAATTAATATCGACAAATCTGTTTTTCTATTTATTTAAATTGTAAAGGAGTGGCATCTCTGTCAAAATAAGCGAAAAACACAAAGAATAGAAAAAAACAAATTACTTCGTGTTTGACAGGATGATTTTATGTTTATGTTTAATATCTTTATTTTTTTACTAATATTTCTGTTTATTTATTTGAAAATGAAATAATGAATTGAATATGCTATTTAATTTTTTTATTTATATAAAAAAGTTTTTTAATTAAAGCAAAATATTTTCACTATTTCATGATTTTCATTTATGTAAAAATTTAAGTTTTTATCGATTGGATAAACAACATAAAAATGGTTGTCGTTTAGATAACAACAACAGCTGACTTTAACAATAGCGAATATCGTTTCAAAATTTTACTGATAATTTTGCAATTTTCTTTTTTTTTTACAATTCGACTATCGTTAAAAGAAGTTACTGAATCGCGGTACTGAAAAGTTATTAATATCTCCTGAATGGCAATATTTTTTTTTTAAATGTAAACATTTTTAAATGTAAAGATATTTCTAAATTTAAAATTATTATTTCCGACGTTTTGATATGATTTTCTGAAACTCAATTAATATTTTCTAATTTATAATTGGAAATTTTATTTTCAGTTTTTATTATAATTGATATTTTCTTAAATTTGAATGGAAAATTTAAAAAGTGAAATTTTGTATTTATGTGCTTTATTAATTATAAACAATTTTTAAAAATTAGATGTAATCGCAATCAGATATTTTATAGGTAAAGCAGAATAATAATTCTATATATCTATGTAGAACTGTTTTGTAAGCAAAAAACTCATTGACGAACTCGGTAACTCTATTTTGTAAAGACAAAAAAAAGTTAACCCCCCAATCTCACATCACACTGAAATTGTAAAATCGTTGTGTACGTATTATCAACGAAAAATTGTTCGAATTAGTCGAATCCATCGCCATTAAATTTTATGCTCAAACATCTGACTGCAATCTCATTTTTAAAATGTTGTCGAAGCGTAAACTTGAAAAAATTTGTATACTTCTCTCTCTTATTTTATTTTAAGTAGAGTTACCAAGTTTATTATACATTAGTGTAAAAAAAATGTGAGTGTATTGAGTTTTTCGAACTTGCAGTGTGATGTGAGATTGGTGGGTAATATGCCAAACTTATGTTCATATTTGTAAAAGAATAATGAAAAAACTTATGAAATAAAAGACCAACCCGTGTATACTCTTAACATTGTTCTGTATGATATCTAGTTGAAAATATTAACATTCATGTTAAAATAGAAATAACTATTGCAAAGCTAATTAGAACAAACAAAAATTATGGCGGCATCTACTGTGGCATAGTCACGCTGAGCAAAATGAAGTGACACTCTGTTAATACAAAAGAAATGTATTTTCCCCACAACAAAATACTGCAGAATTTTATGTAAATAAAATAACCGATTTATTTCTAACATGCAGTTACTATGAATATACATACATACATATATATAATATATGTACATTATTTGTATTATTTAATATGTGTATGTATGTATATTTAAATATTACACACAAAAAATACAACATCAAACGTTATTTTTGTGTTTTTCTCTTTAAAGGTGCTATTACATGATGTGTTTTTTACATATGTACTGTCAAATTTTCCCACAACAAAAGTTGTACACATCGTGTGATACATATGAAACATTGTTTGTGTACAACACATGAGGAAAGTCACATGTACATTTTTCAATTAGAACAGGTTCTATTTTTGCATGACAAACATATCAAAATACAACACTGCTTGTGGCGAAAGAAAAACAGAGTAAATTTTAAAGATTAATATTGAAAGAAAAATAAATTCTTTAGTATTAATTAACAATTAAAAAATAAATAACCTTTTTTTTAACAATAAATTTTTGTAAATTCACAAATTAAATTAGCTGTTGTTTACATTTAGAGGTTATGTCAGACGGAAATACATATGCACGTGTGATAGCAAAAATTATGAATCGTATGTAAAAGACAATTTTGACAGACATGAGGAATTTCATATGGATAAAAAAAGTGACAGTACATATGTAAAAAACATTTCGTGTAATAGCACCTTAAATAAATTAATACATAAATTTTTTTGCTAAATTTACATTTGGGCAATTCACAACAGGTGTTGTATATTGTATGTTGTATTGAAATACACAATACAATCATTTGTTGTGAACACTCAGTTGTATTTTCATATTGTAAAACGCTTTCTTTAGTAATTTTCGATCCAACGAGGAAAGATCGCTTCGTCGCTTCTGCTATTTTGTATAAGAGAAAACACTTGCCAGTGTTTGCTTTTTGGTCGTGAGATATACCCTGGAGTTTTAGTTACGTACCTCTTGCATTTTAATTTATAATGAAAAAAAAAAAAAATGTTAAATGTTTTGGTTGGTACTGAAAGAGAAAATACATACTAAAAATATAAACATTAATTTTTATATAAATAAACTTATCGATGTATTTGCGTTATTTGCATTATTTGCCATATTTTATTTTATAATTATTTATGCTGATAATATTCTATGTATTTGTTTTTTCTTTTTCATAAAAACTGGCATTCACTTGGAACTGATATGTTATGATACAATATACAACATTTACTAAACATAGCAAATGAAGTTGGATCGTGTATCAGATTTTTCAGTGAAAATTACCAACAACAATTTTACACTATTGTAAAGTGATACACGATACAAGAGATACAACGATACATTACCCATTGTGAATTGCCCAATTGTTTTTTTTATTAACAACTAGGTATTTTAGCATTATTTGCTTTAGATGTTGGTGAATTTTTACTCACTTTATATTAACTCGTAGTGTCTGCTTGTCGAAAAAATTTTGGATCGATTTTAACCACTTTCCCGTGACCCAATCGATCTGGAATTTTGCAGGCAGGCTTGTGGCAATGACAGAAATGATCTAACATATTTTTTAGTGATGCCAAAACAATGGAAACTTTTAAATTTTTCTACCAGAGTTGATAAAAAAAATGTACAAAGGGTTTGTTTTTGTTATATTATTACCATAACGACCACAAAAACAACAAGTCCAGCTATGAAAACAATGCAACATTTAGAATAACAAGAACAATATAGAAATATCATGTTTTTCATTTTTTTTTTACTTTTTCAGAGATTTCCCTGGACCTGTTCCACCGATTTTAATGATTTTTGAAGTAGAAATCTTTCCATGAATTTGGTGAATCATTCTCACTAAAAATGATCACTGTAGCTGCACTATTGAGGGCGTGATCGTGACAAGAACAACATAGAAAATTATTTTTTTTTTCAAGACTTTTTTAGTTCTTCATTCAAATCTCGGGCCCTAATCGGCCGATTTGGACGATTTTAAATAGCAAACTTCTCAGGATGTTAGTGAATCATTTTTATGTCAACGAGTACCCTAGCTGCCGGATTGATGCCGTCATCGTGATTTCCACAGACGGACAGACGGACATCGCTATATCAACTCCGGTTGTTATAAGGATCACAAATATATAAATTTTATGGGGTCCAAAATTTTTTTTCTAATTATTACAAACGGAATGACAAACTTATATATACCCTCTGCACACTGGAGTGGAGGGTATAATTACTAATTACAACGCCATTGAAAAACACGAAAGTTAAAAAAGAGTACAAGGGTAATGACGGTTGCGATTATTAAAAAAGCATTTTAGAATTTCAGTTTTTTCAGTGTTTTGCCATATAACTTATTTCTACGCATCCACTGGTTTGATCCCGCCCATTTTTCACATAACTTCTCATACAATCATTCGTGAACTTACACCTGGTTTAAAGACTATCGGGCTTTAGGTTAGGTTAGGTTAGGTTGGAAGTGGCTGCTGATCCAAGGACCAGCACACTTAAACTCTGGGGTCCGTTGTGATGACTATCGGGCTTAAAGTACTCAAAAAAAAAATTTTTTTTGTATGGGTGGTGCCACGCCCACTATGCCAATCCCGCCCATTTTTGGTACGACTATTCACATTACAAACGATTGACTTGCAGAAAGTTTAAAGATTCTGGCCACCATAGTACTGTAGACATATGATATGTATTTACCATGCATGGGTGGTGCCACGCCCACTAGTTTTATCACTACCGTTTTTAGCCCGACTTCTCATATTACTAATTTATGTACTCCTACAAAGTTTCAGGACTCTTGCTACCATAGAGATCCAGATATGTTATGTTAAAAATTTTGTATATATGGGAGGTGCCACGCCCACTCCATACATTGAAAAACAAAGCCTATTTTACTTTCCCGATACAAACTTACAGACTGTGAACATTTTTAGAAGATCGGTCCTATGGTTTAGCCAGCCATTAACGTCAAACAAACCCACAAACAAATTTTCAATTTCTTATATGTATATAGATTTGCACTTACAAAAATAAAAATAATAGTGAGTATGATTAAATGTTATTCAATAGTCTTCAGTTACCAAATTCCAGTCACGTGCTTAAGAAAAGGTTATTTAAAAATTTACTTTTCGTTTAAGGCCTTCTATTACTCTGACCAAACCGCCAACCAATAAGAAACATCAATTTTATTTACATTACCTAAGTTTGTTTTTTTTTTTGTTTATTTTTTTTTATAATACATATATATTTTTAAAACTTTATTTTACTTTATACATAATAATTTTGAACAAAGAAATAAAACACTTTAGTTTTGTTTACAACTTAACCAAAAAAAAAGAAACAAATATAATAATAAACTATTTAAGTGGAATAATGGCATCTCCGATCCTTTAGAAAAAGCAAGGAGTTGGAACAGTTAATGGGAGAAATTTAAAAAAAAACTCCAAACATTAATCAAAATGCCCATGGACAATTTGCAATAATTTAAAATTAAGAATGTTAATGGTATTAGAGGGTCTTTTTAAAACAATTTTCAAAATACTGAGGGATGAAGAAGTTTCAAACAAAACAAAAAAGAACGAAAAAGTTATAAATTAAACTAATCTTCCAAATTTCTGAAAGCTTGTTGTAAATCTTCATGCAATTGTTCAAAATCAGCCTTGATCTTGGCTTCACCATCTTTAACAGGATCCTAAAATGAAAAAAAGAAAAAAAAAATGAATTAATTTTTGTGTGATTACAAACTTTGGAATATATTACCTTGAATTTCATGGATGATAATTGGTACATGATATTGCCCATAGCCTCACGGATAACATTCCATGTGATTTTGTTTTCTGATTGGGCGGTGGATTCCACCGAATGACGAGCCATATCATAGAAAGCAATGATGTTCTTCAACATACCGACACTCTTGTAGAAGGGGCAGAATCTGTCATATGAAGAGTAGGAATTTTGTTGCAAGAAATCGTCCTTAAGTAATTTGGCAACTTCCAAAGTGATCTTGTCAGTTTCAGCCAAAGAAGCCTTACCGACCAGTTGTACAATTTCGGACAAATCTTCTTCTTCTTGCAAGATTTCCTTAACCTTGGTACGCAATGGCACGAATTCGGGGAAGTTCTTGTCATAGAAATCATCCAAAGCACGCATGTATTTCGAATATGAAATCAACCAATTGATGGAGGGGAAATGTTTGCGTTGGGCCAATTTCTTATCCAAACCCCAGAACACTTGTACAATACTCAAAGTGGCGGAAGTAACAGGATCAGAGAAATCACCACCAGGAGGTGAGACAGCACCGACAATAGAAACGGAACCTTCACGTTCAGGATTACCCAAACACTTGACACGGCCTGCACGTTCGTAGAAGGAGGCCAAACGAGCACCCAAGTAGGCTGGGTAACCAGAATCGGCAGGCATTTCAGCCAAACGACCAGAAATTTCACGAAGAGCTTCAGCCCAACGAGATGTAGAATCAGCCATCATGGAAACATTGTAACCCATATCACGGAAGTATTCAGACAAAGTAATGCCAGTATAAATGGAAGCTTCACGAGCAGCTACAGGCATGTTAGAGGTATTGGCAACCAAAGCGGTACGTTTCATAATAGATTCAGTGACACCATCAATTTCAACTGACAATTCGGGGAAATCTCTCAATACTTCAGACATTTCATTACCACGTTCACCACAACCGACATAGATAATGACATCGGAGTTGGAGTATTTGGATAAAGCCTTAAGATCAAAAAAAAAATGGTTTTATGGTTATTTTAAAATATTTTGGTTACATTTTTCATACTCACTTGAGAAATGACAGTTTTACCACAACCGAAAGCACCGGGCACAGCAGTAGTACCACCTTGGACACAGGGGAACAAAGAGTCCAACACACGTTGGCCAGTCAACAATGGATGATTGGCAGGCAATTTTTCAGTTACGGGACGGGGTTGACGTACGGGCCACACTTGCAACATAGTGTGTTTGGTAATTTCACCATCGAATTCAGTTTCTAATACAACATCTTCAACGTTGTAGTTGCCGGCAGGGGCAATATAACGTACTGTACCCTTGGCACGGGGACCAACAATCATTTTATGCTTAACCAAAGTGTTTTCATGGACAAGACCATATAAATCACCTCCGGTAATGTGGGAGCCAACTTTGACATTCAAGGGATTAAATTCCCAAGAGGCGACACGCGACAGAGCGGGTACATTGACACCCTTAGGAATGTAAATTGAATTGGTTAATTCGTTGATGTCTTTCAATGGACGTTGGATACCATCAAAGATGCTGCCCATAATACCAGGACCCAATTCTACGGACAAGGGTTTGCCAGTACGTAACACGGGATCGCCGACAGTTACACCGGAGGTTTCTTCGTATACTTGGATTGTAGCCATGTCACCTTCCAAACGGATAATTTCACCCACCAATTCGTAGTAGCCTACACGTACCAATTCGTACATAGCCGAGCCAGCCATGGCTTCGGCCGTGACGACTATAATACAAAAACGAAAATAACATTGAAAATTACAACAGGGAACTTAATATGAAAATACACAGTTTTATCTCTACATACCAGGTCCTGAAACAGCATACACGCGACCATATTTGGATTCCTTTTCGACGTCGTCAAATCTTTTCAAGTTGGACATTTTGTTTTTTTTTTTTTATTCTTCGCTTTTTAGTATAGTAATGGAATGTTTAAACTAAAAACAATATAATTTTAATTTCGAAATTAACTAAAGAAAACATAAAACAAAATTAAAATTTAATTTAAATATCTTTGAATTTTCCAACTTTTTCTTCTAGCTCTACTAATTGTCAGCTGACTTCGTTCGTGTTTTTTAAAGTTAGGTCACTTGATAAATCACACATTCACTAAAACTTTTTTATTATTCCAACATTCCAGTTTACTAAATTTATTTTACATCATTTCACTTGTACTTTATTTGTTTTTACAAAAATGTATCTTTATGTTAATATTCAATTCCCTCCATTAAACATTTATTTAAATAAATAAATTAATTTATCATTTAATTTGCTATATTTTTTTCCCTCTAAAAACTTTTTTTAGTATTACCAACTGGTTTCTTCTCTGCCACACCGAACTACGACGATCAACGAAATAATGACATTACTACGTACTTATTTGACTGCAATAACTTGAAAAAAGCTTTTACTTCACGTGACAATTGGAAGCTCGTAGCTACTTCCAACATGACTGGAAATTTGTTGTGGTTACTTTACGATTATTGTAGTGTTGCCATATCAGAAGTAGCCAGACTTATGGAGTTGAAGATCAATGACGTGCATAAATATATATGACACAAAAAGATAAAATATATAAATAAATTTAATTCTATCTTTCAATATAGGGGCACCAAAGATCTAAATGTTTCGAATTAGGGGCAGAATGTCAGCAGAATGTTCATTGTACATATTAAAAATATAAAAATTTTATAAATTAAATATATGTAAATAGTTTGCGATAAGAATTATAAATTCAATGGAAAAAAAAAATAATTTGCTAACTTAACAAAATTTCAATGCAAAAAGCAAAAAAAAAACTTATTGACGTAAAAAATTATAACTAGATTGAGTATTTACGGTTGCCTTCATAACTTAAAAAAACTTATCACTACAAGCTTTGATATTTACTTGTTGGAGAGATAGCGATTACATGAGTATTTATATATAATATAATTACATGCCTATTATCACCAATAAAATCTTTTGATTACAGTTCAAATAAATTATTGTGGAATGCGTTCTAATCTAATCTAAATGCAATATTAAACATGTGTTAGTGTATATAATGAGGTCCATATTTAATAAATTCAGATTTTGTACTTACTAAATATGGCAACATTCATTGAATCATGAGAAGATCTCTGCCTTACATTTTAAGCTTTTGTTATGCTAAAAGAAGCTTTTTTTAAATCTACAAACACAATATACAAATAAAATATTACGAATGAAAAGGAGACAAAGATAAATAAATGTTTAATTTTATAAAATTTCTACGCTTTGGGTCTAATATTTTGTATTTAAAATCAGACATACTCAAACATTTTTTGTTGCAGATATTGAATTGACATTTTCTAAAAGTATCAACACAACACTTCTAGATAATATCAATTTAGCGTCGAAGAGATGTCGACGTCGACTCAATGTGATTACTGCAAAGTGACGACGACGACAGCGACAACGACTTACAGAATGCGGGTGATTAATATCTTAAAATTTTAAATATCACAAAGTAGTTTTTTAGTATTTGATTTATGTATTTATTTATTTATTTTTGGTTACCAGTACCATTATTTTTTCTCTAATGTATAATTTGTACGACAAATTTAATGTTAAACTGAGTCGAATGTATTCCTTTTGGAAAATGAAGGCGTACTTTTAGTCCTGTGTCCTTGGAACAATAAAACGTAAAGTTTTAAATTTTAAATATTAGTCTATAACAGTCGTCGATAACATTATTCATATATTTTCCTATTTATTACTGGTTCTACTCAGAGTTTCCAGACGTGACGATTTCCCGTAATGTTAATAGATTTTTAGTAATAATTTGGCAAAATGACGATTTACATATTCATACCCTATACCACTATGTGGTTTGGGTATACAGACCCATCTTTTATTGTACCGATCGTCTCAGAATCACTTTCTGAGTCGATTTAGCGATAGGATAAACGCTATTGACATCGATTTAAATTACCATAAGATCCAAATTATCATATAGATCTCGGTCAAATTGGGTTTGTGTGTGTTTTTTACATCTATTTATCATTTGTCCAAAAATAAATACCCCATATGGCAATTCTTTGTCATAGCCCCCGTATAAAGCTGCTTCCCGATTTTCACTTAAATCTATCAAAAAACAAAAATATTTCATAGATTTTTCTCAGATTTGGTTTGTATATATTTTTTCAAAATATAAGCGACTTTACCAAATGTGGTCAGGATCGGTCCATTTTTGGACCTAGTCCCCATATAAATATAGCAACCGATGTGAACTTTGTCATATCTGCAGCCAAAAAAATTAATAACAATGCCACTCAAAATTGGTTTATGCTTATTTTCTATATCGAATTAGTTGGACTGAAGAGATAGGGTCTCTAAACCAAGGTACAGGGTATCGTATAGTCGGTCTAGACCGACTATAATTTTCTCACTTGATTTAGTTTCAGATTGTTAGAGACCTCTTAAGTTAGCATTTTAAGACTCTCTTGACCCGTTTTACGGTGCCTGCTCTTAAACGTTGAGTCCTCTCAATATTTCGATAATTTTTAAAACTATGAATTTATTCATATTCACATATCTACCAATTTTCTTTTGCTTAAAACCAGCAGTAAGATCATCTATTATTCTGGTTTTTAACGCTTCATTTTCTTTCATACCATCTTAGGTTTTTATTGTTTTAATCAGCTCTGGTACAGCAGTATAAAAGTTTCCATTTATTATCTTTCGATAGAGAACACACCAAAGAGTGATTTCGCAAAAAAAAAACTTAATTTAGAACTTAACACGAAACTATTAATAAACAAAATTGGCAAATTCGAAATTTTGTAAAAGTTTCCACTGTATTTTTACCCACTGTATATATTCGTATTTAGTGCGAGGTATGGAAATAATGATTAAATTTTCTTATACATATAATTTTTTAAATTAAATTTCAGTTCATTTCATATATTTTGTTCAACGTTTGAATCTGTACTAATTAACTTATCCTAAAATAAAACATGTGATGAAACGGTAATAGAGAAATTAAAATTAAGGTAAAGTTGAATAATTAACAATATAACGATATTAATATAATACTAGCAGATTCCAGCCCTCGAAATTCAAACGCAAATTCTAGGAAATTTTATTTTTTCATTAAATAAAGACCCTAAAAGTATGCTAATCAATTATAGCCATTTCACAAATCAACACAAAAAACAAACTCATTTTTATTACAAATACAATAAATTCAATATTTAAGCATCCTTAAATATTATATGAAACCCTTTGCATTCGAAAATATGCCAATAATCTGGACTTATATGCATGATAACGATCCCAAACACTCATCAAAAATTGGGTGATTATTTATTTTATTTATTATTTTATTAACTTACAATTTAAATTATAAGGTAATATTAGGGTTAGAGCAATAGCTTTTATGGCCTTCAGCTAAATGGGTGGTTTTTGAAGGATAATATTAATATTTTGAATGGCCCAACGCAAAGCCCTGACCTAGATCTAATCGAAAATCTTTGGAATGATGTAAAAAACGAAATTGCGGAACAAAATTTTAAAAATGCCAAAAATGGGAATTCAAGAAGCCTGGTATTCTATATAAATAGAAAAATATTCGCAAATGCCAAGCCATAATTGACAATAATGGTTTCAGTGCAAGATTTTAATGTGTTAACAATAATTTCGTCAACCAAACAATGTAGCTATTATTTGTTAGATTTATTTATTTGTCCAGCCTTTTATGTTAGTTCTGTTTTTTTTTTTTTTTTTTTTTTTTTTGTTTGGTAACATTCGGATATAACATTTCCGATGTATTAAATATAACTTTTAACTCTTGTTTTATTTTGAAAAATGTAGAGCATTTTACTCAAGAATAAATGTGTGTCCTACTTACATGTCCATGGCTATATGTGTTTACTGCTACAGCCTCAACTATTTAGTTCTGTAGAAAACACAAAAAAAAAGAATTTTTGCTAAATCCTCTGTCAGCAGGAAACAAATGAAAAAGAGCATAATTTTTAAAACCGCAAGTTATGTATTTTAAATAAAAAGTTTTAAATTGCTTTTTGCTTTTACAGTGAGCCACAGTGAAAATGGTCCATATGTGATCACACACTTTATAGTAATATAAATACAAAATAAATGAGGCTAAATTAGTTTGTTTACTATGTTTAAATAACAAATATATATAAAAGTTTATTAATTCGCTTAAAACATTAAGCGAAATAAGGGAAACAATCATCTTACAGTGAAAATGTTTCACACTGCAGAGCTACGTTATATAACGGAACTTTTATAATTCATCTTATGCATTCTTGCTTAAGCATTTAAGCAAAAGTCAGTTGGTTATTTATAAATTTCAAGATGGATCTCCATAATACGATCGAGCTGCGAAATTATATTATTGAACATTATAAAAAGGGAACAAGTCAGAGAGAAATTTCCCAAATTCTTAACAAAGCCTGTGAAGCAGTTGAAGCCAGTTTAAAAGAGGGTCAGTCCTTCGAAATATTTTGCATGCTGGAAGAACGTCTTATTCCCGGATGAGAGCAAATATAACCTTTTTGGGTCAAATGATAGAGTAAACGTTCGGAGAAAATTCAATCAGGAGGTGAACCCGAAGCATATGCTTCCGAAAGTTAAACATTTCGGCTGCTGTTGTTGAATTGTTCAAGAATGGCTGTTGTATCATTGTCTTAGAAATTTGGATATATATTGAAGAACTTTCTAAAAAAAGAATCATACATATGTTAATCTAAAGCAAATGCAAATATTATACTTGCACACAGAAAACGGATTCGTTGTGACAACCGAATTTGTTGTAGTCCTATGTATTATCACATTATTCTGTTGTGATTACTGAATTATATTGTCCAAACAATCGTAGAATCGACTGTATGAATTGTCAAAATTTAGTTGGTACTATGAAATTTAGAATTTTTTCATTGCTTGTGACAACAATTTATTTGGGAAACCAATTTCAAAACGGCAGTAACTGTTAGCTGTTCACCAGACTTACAGATTTTTAAATGTATGCCTTTGTTTTGAGTAAATTGCATTTAAAATTGCTACTAACACATACATAAAATTATACAATGCTATGTGTCTTTATTAAATTTGTTAATGTGTTTGTTAATGAGTTTGTTTTCTTCATTCACAATAATAATAAACCAAAAAAATGTTGGTTCGTGAATTGGCTAAGTTAAAAATTAAAGGTGCCTACAAATTGCACTCGAATTTCGAGAGCTGGAGTCTGCTATTATATATAAAATACATAATTTACATAATAAAAACAAATTTACATGATAAATATAAATTAACGAGTCACATATTTTAAAAATGTTCTGATTTTTTAACATTTAAAGAATATAGAAATATAGTAATACGAATACTGTCAAAACAGTTCAAAATTATAGTTTGTCCACGTAGTTCTTTTGTGTTAATTGTTGTTATTTTCTAATTCACGTTGATATATTTTGTAATTTTATACAACACAATTTAAGCCGTAGAAAGTGACGAAAAGTAAATTTACTTTTTGGATTTCTGGTAGATTGTTGAGCGGTCTTCCTGGGGTTCCTACTTGAAAGAAGTTATATCGTCTGCCAGGGCAGGATTTTTTTAAACAATCTTGACAACATTTGCAAGTTTTTACAAGCATTTCACATTGCTGACGGTCTTTTTTTCTGGCAATATGAAAAGCATGGTCGATACTTTAGCGATCGGGCGACACTGTTTTTATACCCTATACCACTATGTGGTTTGGGTATAATGACTTTGTGCTGCTGTTTGTAACAACCAAAAATATTTGACCTAGACCCATCTTTAATTATACCGATCGAATCAGAATCACTTTTTGAGTTGATTTAACAATGTCCGTCCGTCCGTCCGTCTGTGTGTCCATGTAAACCTTGTAATCAAACGCAGGTCGCAAATATGAATATATTTTGAAGAAATTTGGTATATAAGCTTTTATCGGCCATGGGATGAACGCTATTGAAATTGGTGAGAATCGGTCCATGTTAAGACCTAGCCCCCATACAAATTACCCCTATGAAATCGACATAAATTGCCATAAGATCCAAATTGTCATATAGATCTTACTCAAATTGGGTTTGTATGCGTTCATTACATCCATTAATGAGTAGTCCAAAAATGATCCCTTTGGCCCCATATAGACTGCTTCCCGATCTTCACTTAAATCTATTAAAAACTAAAATATTGCACTGATTCTTCTCAAATTTTGTTTGTATATATTTTTGCAAAATACAAGAGACTTTACCAAACATGATTAGGATTGGTCCATTTTTGGACCTAGTCCCCATATAGATATAGCATCCGATATGAACTTTTTCATATCTGCAGCCAAAAAAATTAATAAAAATCCCACTCAAATTTGGTTTTTGCTTATTTTCTATGTCCAGTTAGTTGGGCCTAAGAGATAGGGTTTCTAAACGCATGGTATAGGGTATCGTATAGTCGGTCTAGACCGACTATAATTTTCTTACTTGTTGCACTTGAAAAATATGCTGCTCTCGTGGGGTCAAGTGGATCATATATCCTTAAATTTCTATTTAACTTATTAGCATACAGAATTAATACTAAAAGAGTAAACTTTGCTAAATTGGCATTGATGGAAATATTGTATATTTGCAAATTGTTGCACCAATATTTGTTAACAATGTAACTTCTCTTGTACAACTTACAAAACGAAAACAAAGTTGTAAAAGCAATGTTTGTACAGAGTTTGAAGAAACATTAATTCAAATAATTGTTACAAAAATATAACAATAATAAAAAAGAATGTCCTTATGATAATGAACTTACCCCATCGTAGAGTGTGATTTAATGAACTTTATATGTGAAAATTTTGAAAACAAATAAAATTTTCAAACATATTTGCACATATTTTTTAAAATTTATTTTCCCAAAATGACAAATAAATTGAAAATTCGATTGCTTCAAACATATCATTATCTGATTTGGTATTTACAACAGAATTTCATTTTCCTTTTGGCTACAAATGCCAAAACAGGCTAAAAGGTTGTAGTTCATATAATATAACAGAAAAATTACTCAAAATTAATTTTATTATATTAACCAACAAATTTTTACAATATCTGCTTTTACATTTTCTCCTTAAAATATGTTGTTCTAATTAATTAGTTGTTGTAATCCCCAATATTTAAGAATGAAGCATTTTTATTAATTTTTATAAAGAGATTGATGGGTAAACTGAACTGCTTTTTATAATCGAATTACTTTTGTTTTAAACGAAATACATTTCTAAGCTTGTTAGTACAGAAAATATATAACATATCAAAATTTTTAAGAATTACAATTCAAATTCTTCTTGTGTCATTAAAATTCTCTAGTGGCAACCGAATTCTGACCAAATTTTTCTGTGTGTGTCATTAAGTTCAATTGATGTCGTGTGTGGTTTTTTTTCGATATTTGCTGCATTTTCTATATTATTAATTAATTTTTCCGAATCAAAAATATTCGGAATCAAAACTTTTTTGCAATTCTCAATTTCTCCATAAAAAAATTTTTCCACTAAATTAATTTTTATCTACTTCCATCCAAATTATTTCAAAAATACAAGACAAATTTGACACTTAAGTACTAAATTAACTACATCGTTATGTTTCGCACATTCCCATACATTGAAATCAAAGTGGAAACACATAAGAAGATGAATATAATATATATGTAGTTCTATTTTTGTGTTTTTTTGCTTCGCCAATATCTCGGAAATAAGCGCTAACTTTGAAAAACACCTACCAATATATGTGGTGATCGAATTATGTTTCTCAGCTTTATGCTATGTGACATTTTTGGTAATTAAGGCAGTCGTACAACACCCATACTATGATCGTCTTGAAACTGTGCGAAAAAATGGCGAGATCGGACCAGTGGGGGTGGCTACTCTCATCTTAAGTAAATATTAAATATCATACAGTATTATGGAGTAGTATTATAGCAAGAGTCATTAATTTTGATGTAATTTAAGTTATTAATGTCGTAACAACGCGCTACCGAAATCAGTTACTTTTTACGATTATAATGAGATTATGTATAACAAATATAACACATCAATGTAATATATATATTTGTATTTATTTTTTTTTTTGTCTCTATCTAAATTTATATAATAATAATAATATTATTTTAGTTTAGATGATTATTAATTATATGGGAATATTTATAAATTATAAAAATATTTCGCCATTTTGTCACTTACAAATGCAAAGAACAAAAATTAAACTCAGTAACCTCATAGTCCGTTTTACAGTATAAGTCGTACGCTTTATAATAAGAATAATAAACTTTTGTTTAACATATAAATAAAATAAATTAATTTTTTTAATGAAATATCTTTAAAAAAAAATTTTTTCCTTATATTTGCAGTGTATGAAAGCATATGTGGAATTTGAAATATCAGAAGGTGCCTATGAGATCTCATGTCCCGATGCCCAATGTCCGGAACAAGGTGTGATGACATTGCCGGAAATAGCTAATCATACAACAAATAACTTAATAAAAAAACATCACAGATATCGCTTAAATAGAGGTAAGTGCGAGTAAAATAAAAACAATTTGTGATTAGTAGCACAAATTATTTAACTTTTTACGTTACGTTTTTAAAATATTCTTATTTTTATATCACTGACAATATTTGCTATAAAAAGTTTCCTCTTTAGGAAAATTTAAAAATTTATATGGAAAATTATCTTGTCGTCTAATGTAATAGATACGAATACATATTTCGTGTGTTCAATTTCAATACCCATTAAGAAGAAATAGTCGTAACTTTGGCAATGTGCTTTCTTATGGAACCAAAAAAAGTTACATAGTACATGCACAGTGTTGTGCAAAATAAAACTCTTTAAACATATGTTTTTCAAATTTATACTTTTTTAAACTTTTTAAAGAATACGTATTTAACATAAAAATTTATCTTTCACAAACAATTTGATAATTTACAAAAAGAAGTTACTCAAAAATCAAAAGAAACTTTTAAAGTTGTAAATAAGTTAAATTAGAAACAATAGTACCCAATAAAAACGGAGCTACCAATAAGCACATTATATTGGAAACAAGTTTAATAATCCCTTAAAAATCTGCTTACATTGCACTAGTTTTGTGGATTTAAAGAGTAAAAAGCGCTTACATATGCGCTTTCATTTCGTACTACTTTTCCAAATCGAATATTTTTTTCTTGCTGTTAAAAAACAACTGTACGTTTCATAATTAGAAGACACATGCATTTTGTTCAAAATTTTGGCTATAAATATATTTAGAGGGCTCAAATTTTTGAGTTCCATTTAATCAAAGACTTAAAAGTTTTTCACAAATACTCATTTTCGAGCATTTAATAATTTAATATTCTTTTTAAAGGAACTTTTTGCGTAAGTAAATATTTAAACCGATTCTTAATACTTTGTATGCTTTTGCTACGATTTGCTATAGATTAGCCCATGCAGTACTAATTGCAGCCTTTAACTCCTCAACAGTGGCATATTGGCGATTATTCTTATTTTATAAACTCTTCTTACTAAGATTCCCCAGAACATGCTGGTCACTTCATAGTTTCCCTGCTAACATAAATTCGAGCAGTGTCGTGTTGAAAAACAAGGTATGGCACAAGGCTGTTTTCGAGAACCGCGGTTGATGCAAATACACCCCACACCATCAGCCACCACTAAATTTCGCTTGGAAAACGTCTGGGGTTCTTTGCAAAGATCTCGCCAATATAAATTAAAACCGCCAGCATAGTCCAGGTTCCACTTTTTTGTGTAGGTTTGGAGATTTTATTTCCCACCAATGAACCCAAATAAATGCAAGAAGCCGTCGAATTTGATGCATTTTTATACCCTATACCGCTATGTGGTTTGGGTATAATGACTTTGTGCTGCTGTTTGTAACTACCGAAAATATTTGACCTATACCCATCTTTTATTTACCGATCGACTCAGAATCACTTTCTGAGTCGATTTAGCAATGTCCGTCCGTCCGTCTGTGTGTCCATGTAAACTTTGTAATCAAACTACAGGTCGCAAATATGAATATATTCTGATGAAATTTGGTATATAAGCTTTTATCGGCCATAGGGTGAACGCTATAGAAATTGGTGAAATTCGGTCCATGTTCAGACCTAGTCCCCATACAAATGACCCCTTTGAAATCGACATGAATTGCCATAAGATCCAAATTATCATATAGACCTCAGTCAAATTGGGTTTGTATATGTTTATTATATCCATTAATTAATAGTCCAAAAATAATGCCCATAGGACAATTCTTAGTCATAGGCCCCATATAGAGCTGCTTCCCGATCTTCACTTAAATCTACTAAAAAACAAAAATATTGCACAGATTTTTCTCAAATTTGGTTTGTATATATTTTTTAACAATATAAGTGACTTTACCAAATATGGTTAGGATGGGTCCATTTTACGACCTATAAATATAGAATCCGATATGAACTTTTTCATATCTGCAGCCAAATATGGTTAGGATGGGTCCATTTTACGACCTATAAATATAGAATCCGATATGAACTTTTTCATATCTGCAGCCAAATTAATTAATAACAATGTCACTCAAATTTGGTTTATGCTTATTTTCTACATCGAATTAGTTGGACCAAAAGATAAGGTCTCTAAACCATGGTATAGGGTATCGTATAGTCGGTCTAGCAAAAAGGGAATAGACAACAAAAACTTAGCCGTCCTTATAATGCAATACAAAATTACAAGTAATCATCGATATTTTCAACACAGAACTGAACTGTGGTCTTAGAACTCTTTTTTTGTCCCGAAATCTGGGGCCAAACCGCATTCATTATCGAAATTTTTCGATCTAAATCATTTTTTTATTTCCCAAAATAAAATGTTAGGAATAATTTTTTTTCTCACAGTTGAAGAATTATGGCTTCTGGTTAAGAAGAAATGCGAATCGTGGTCGAGCGTTTGTCCGTTTTCTTCAAATATTAAACCAAAATATGAAATTTCGATTGATTTTACTCGATATCGAATGCGGTGATTTGGCCCATGATTTAATCAATGTCTTTAATTATTAATCGTACCTTATATTGATGATTAACCCATATGTTCAGAACTTTTGGTTTGTGCAATGTCACTTTTACATAACAATTTTAAAATATGAAGTTCTGAATCATTTGAGAGAACTCTTAAACGTCTGACATTAGACGCACATATATTTGTTATAGTCCCATCTTGTTTTTAATATTTTTAATAGTAGGTAGCGACTCCTAATGTCTGATTATAAATATTTTAAAACGTTATCGAAGTAAGAATTTGAATGGAAAATAATCCTACACTTTAATGAAGTTACCAATATTAAAATGAAATTTTATATCATTCATAGAAGTTAAGTAAAAAAGGTAAATTGTATATACCCGATTCAATAATAAAACCAGTAGAAAAATTATAGTCGGCCTAGACCGACTATACGATATCCAATACCATGGCTTTCGAGAAAGGGTCTATGGTTTAACTAATAGGATATTGCAATAAGCATAAATCAAATTTGAGTAACATTGTTAATTATTTTTGGCTTGCCGGTCATAACCTTTTTTACTAAAGTCAGTTATTTTGCGCTAAAAAATGCTTATAAAACTTCAGAAAAATCTATGCAATATATATTTATTTTTATAGAATTAAGTGAGAATCGGGAAGCAGCTTCATATGGGGACACAGAATTTGTCATGATTATAGTGTGTTGCACAATTTCATTGATTTCAATGTATTGTATTGTATTGTATTGTATTGTATTGAAAGTAAAGCGCGATATAATTTAATACCTCAATTAACTATTTTTTGTTTTTTATGTGTAAGTTTGTCTATTACTAATATCAGCTGATGAAATAGTCTTTTGCTGATTTACGACCACACAATTTACTTGCCAGCTCTTGTTTGGAGTCCGCCAGGGTCCGGGACATGGTGTGTACGCGGTCCCCACGTTGAGGGGGCGTACCAACTCGACAGGGAGGGGTGGGTAAGTGTGGGGTCCGGTCGTACAAAAATAAAATTCGTAGGGCAATTTCAGTTCAACATAGATCGATTTGCACCAATTTTAATACCGTTCATGCTATGGCCGATCAAAACTTTGACTATAAGGTTTACATGGACACACAGATAGACAAACCTACAGACGGACGAACATCAACAAATAGACTTAGAAAGTGATTCTGAGTCGATCGATGTAATAAAAAGTGGGCCTTGGTCAGATAGGGTGTAAATACTACTAGCATATTAATTATCTACTAGCAGATTTCAGCGGTCGAAATTCCAGTGCAATTCCTAGGCAACTTTGAATTTAGCCAATTCACAAACCAAACTTTTTTGGTTTCTTATTATTGTAAATGAAGACGACAATCTCATTAACAAACACATTAACAAATTTAATAAACACACACATTGCATATGTATAATTTTGTGTATGTGTTAGTAGCAATTTTAAATGCAATTTACTCAAAGTAAAGGAAAAAATTTAAAAATCAGTAAATCTGGTAAACAGCTAAAAAGAAATACCTTTCAAATAATATACGTTTGATCAAAAGCGGGATAAAACGGTAGAACAAAAAATCGGTAACATAAAATCGCCTAGCCTATTAATATTATAAATTATTTTAATCAGCACTGTTGGTATGGACATCAAATTCTTATTTCATTTTTTTTTTTTCATTTTAATAGAAATCGAATTGGATAAAACACGTACCTGGTGTCCGCGTGCTGGTTGCGAAACGGTATGTCTCATTGGTTCTACGTCTTCACAATCAGATGGTGCTCCTTCCACGTCATCATCATCGCCAGCAGCGTCGGTAACAATTGCAGCTAGCGGGGTAGATGCAACTAATTCTTCGTTGTGTGCAGTACAATGTCCTTCGTGTAAAGATGAGTTTTGTTCATCATGTAAAAAGACGGTATGTAGGATTTTCTTTATCCTTAAAATATATATAAATTGTTCGTTTTTATAACATTTAACTTTATATTTCTTTAGTGGCATCCAAATATAACTTGCGAAGAACACAGTCGTCGTTTAGTAGCAGATGGTCAAGATGATATTGGTATACCCTTTGATAACGACCTCATCAAAAGTTGCCCCATGTGTGCTGTACCCATTGAAAAGGATGAGGGCTGTGCACAAATGATGTGTAAACGTTGTAAGCACGTTTTCTGCTGGTATTGTCTGGCTAGTTTGGATGTAAGTATTAAAAATTGCAAACAAACATTTATCTCTTATTGGGTTTTTATTTTTTATAATTTTTTTTTTTTGTACGTAACTAGGATGACTTTCTTCTGCGCCATTATGACAAGGGACCATGTAAAAACAAACTTGGACATTCCCGTGCTTCGGTCGTCTGGCATCGAGCGCAAGTGATAGGCATTTTTGCTGGCTTTGGTATTTTATTGTTGGTGGCTTCTCCTTTGCTTTTGCTAGCAGCTCCCTGTATTATTTGCTGTAAATGTCGTAGTTGCAGTGGCTCGAAAATTGATGAAGGCGATGGAGAAATGGATGAAGCCACAGCTTTACAAAGGTAACAGGTTTAAAAAAAAAAATTTTTTTCTCATTGGAATTTTATGAAAGAAATATGATATTTTCTCTATGGAATTCTATGGAATTATTCATAATATACTAAATTGGACAAACTGCAATTTTCAGCCATAATTCTATTAATTCAGAGAGGTTTATAATAGGTTCGACGGAAGGTCGCCGCTTAGATTGCTTTTTTAGTAATTCCATTGCACTGTGCAACAAATTCAAGGATTTGGTCTTGGGGGGGTTGATAAATTCTCGCATAAAGCGAATGTCTGGGGTAAGTGTAGTAAAGCCCTGAAAATGTTAGGCGCTGTATAGGTACAGTCTTGTTCTATGACATTTAAAATTTGAATTTTTTGTCTAAGGCTTTAAGACATGGGACGAAAGAACAGAATAAATATTCCTAATTGTTGTATTTAGATATTCTTTATGAAATTTTACGAGAATTTTTTTGAAACATTTTAACAATTCCAGGAGTCATGTTAGGCATCTTTAAAAATTTCGTGAATATGTCAATTTCAATTTCACTAGGCGCCACCAAAGAATAAAAGATCACCAAAGTGATGAAATATTTCAGTATATTATATGTACATAGTGGACCATATAAGTTTTGCATTTCGATTTTGGTAAAATAAAAAACATAATTTTTTGTATTCGGGTTTTATTATTCGAAAGTAATATTTCTTTCAAATGACTGGCCTTTTTCAGTTCATTTTCGATAGTATGGAGCTGTATTTTTTCGATGACTGCACTAATTTCTTTTTTCGACGCTGTGTGATTGGAGTAACACTCATCCTAACAGCTTCCCACAAATACTAGTCCAACTTAGCTGCTCAGTGGCCAATGCACATCGCCAAAACGGCTAATAACGCGGTTTTCAAACTTGCCACACATAAGGTCGATTGTTTCATGGCTTGTGTGGCACCGCGCGCCATTCTATTGAAACCAAATCTTGTCCAGATCCGTATCTGCGAAAATGAAACACAAATAATCAATTTTCATTGCATTCGAAAAAAAAATGGCCCAATGATACCGCCGGCCCAAGAACTAAGCCAAACAATACATCGTTCATGGCGCTTTTCAGTATTCATTTGTAGATTTTCTATGCCCCAGATACTACATTTTGCTTGTTCGCGTGACCATCGAGATGAAAATGAGCTTCTTCAGAAAAGACGATTTTTCGGTAAAAATTGTAATCTTCCAAGCGTTCCGTAGTAGAGAACAGAACACGTTGCGGATGTCCGTGCGGCATCAGCTCCTGCACTAATTGCACTTTGTATGGCGTCATGCCGAGATCTTTATGCAAATTCGCATCAAAGAAGTGTTCGACATGTTCAATTCCTGAGAGCGATGGCGAGTTGAGGATCTTGGTTGTTCTTGCACACTCTGGGCAACAGCAGCACTGTTTTCGTTTGTAAGCACTGTATACGAATACGATAACGTTTTATTTTATCCGATAACCATCCATTTTATTTAACGTTTAACAAAATTGTCCACATATTGCCTGAAAGGCTCTTCTTTTTACCAAGTTTTGAACGTAATTTTCTTTCACTTTCGATAGAAGATTTACCACTTTGGAAATAAGTTTTCAATATTAAAAATAATCAGCAGTTCAAAATGCAAACACTAGAAGGACCACCCTGTACATATTTAGAGTTCTGTTTTTAACATTTAGGTTTCTTTAGAGAGTTAAATTTGAATATAATCAAGGGAAATTTTTACCGTTGATATACACTTTTTAGTCGACTTTTTTGATATTGTTTTAAAAAAGGACTACATGACCCATTTAATTGGCAGATAGAAGGTTGATATGTTCTACAAAAAAATTTAGCTCAGAGTAACACGATTTATTGCTTAGTTTTGACTAAAAAAGACTTTAAGGCAATAAAACGAGACTGTAACCGCACAACGCAAAACGCTTTGGAGGTTTTACTAGTCTAACATAATACAATCATCCTGCGCCGAAATAATCGATGCCCTAAAAATAGTGTTGCATAGTTTTATGAAAAAAATATTTTAGTGATTAAGTAACTTAAAATCTTTGATATAAATCTTTGTAATTTCTGTAATAGCTTATATTACCGTAATTTTTGAACTTTTCGTTGTTCGACATAACCCATTGTAATAGTTGAGGAAGTCCATAACAAAACGCAATAATTCCACCAGAACAATTTTTTAAAACCCCAATAATTTTAATTAAAGTCAGTAGGATATATATTGGAACTGTTTCATTTTGGTCTAAATCATTATTTTTGGTATTGAATTACAGTAAAATTATTGACCCTTGGTATGTTTTAAAACAATGGACACATAGATTTCAATATGTCGAAACGGATTTAGTAAAAAAAAAAACTTAAAAAGTGGAATTATTGCGTTTTGTTATGGACCTCCTCAGTTAGGCTTTTAATAACTCTCTTATTTGAAAAATCATGCAATATTTAAAAGCCTTGGCTAAAATTCTATGTAATTTCTATACGTGTAGAAAGCTTTCAAATTTCAGATGTAAAACTTTTAGTTATGGAAACTTTTTACATCTCATTTTTAATAAAGAAAATATTATAATAATAATCTTGGTTACAAATAGCCATTCGTTCTACTGCACAGGATGAGTTTTTACATTTGCTTTTATTTATTTACTTACAGCCTCAACTGAATACGACTGCAGTTAGTTTTAAGAATTTCAACATCTGTACGTAAATAAAAACGTATTTGTAAGTTTTCTTTGCAAAAAAAAAAAAAAAAAAAAAAAACAATAACGAAAAAGCAAATATACAACAATATATTTATGTATTTAAATAAATCTAAGATCAATAAAATTGGATATTATGTTGTTATTATCGAACTAAATAAAATCAAATGTAATAAACCGGAACAAAATATTTAGAACTTAATAAAATATATAAGATATTCTATTTAAATACTCTAAATAAAAAAAATAAATTTTCAAATACTATATTTAAAATTCATGAAAATGATTGTTTAGTGTTTTTTTTAATTATTAATATATAATTATAATTTATCATAATAAGTGCACGTATAATGTTAACTAAAAAATTGTGATATTTACAGTGATTCGTTTTAAATAATGGAAATTATTTAAATCGATAGCTTTACACAAAATATTTTATTGCTTTTGACTTAAACATAATAATATTTTAATTTTTATTATAATTGCAATACATTTTTAATGTATTTGAATTGTTTTTTCTTTAATTTTTTTTTTTAAATTTCTTTTTTAAGCAAACTGAAAAAATTGCAATTTCTTTTATATTATTAACATAATGCTTTTAAACATGTAATTAATTATAAATATAAAAAACAGAAATGTATTAAACATTGCACTTAAATGTGTTTATTATATATAAATATATATGAAAATAAAAAATAGATAAATCACCTACATACATAATTATTAAAAAAAACGATAAATCATATACAATGTATTAGTTATAAATTGTAGTTAGCTCTAATTGTCTTTCCTGTATATGCTGTGTTTTTTAAGCGATAAAAAAATGTATTGTTAATAATACTGATGGTAGTATTAACAAAAAATCTATACATTCATATACAAATTGAATGTTTCACAGTTATTTTGTTTTATTGTTTATACTTATGATTGCATTATTTCGATATGAAAATAAAAATGTGTATGTCAAATGAACACCACAAACTACCAATAAATGTAGTTAATTGTAAAGTTATACTATTATGTATTTATATGCTTATATAATAAATTAGCTAATAACTATGCAGTTTAAATTCAAATTGAAGAATGCATGAAACAAAATAAATTAAAAAAATATGTCTATCTATAAGTTATACATAATAACATTATAAAAAGAAAGTACATATATTTAACAAAAATATTAACCCCTTAAATGTAAAATATATAATTCAATAAATTCTGAAAATGTTTAAAATGAAAATGTTTCTATCAAGATCTGAGTTTTTGGCAGCCATGATATTCATAATTTTATTTCCAAGAGAGCGGCTATTAAAAAAATTATTATACGTTAGTTACGTTACCAAACTTATCCAAATGTACACAAACTTTTCTAAAGGAGTTGCCGCACGGGAAAATTGGGTAAAAGAGAGAACGCGTTAATGCTTTTCTCTTTTTGCCAGAACTTAACCAAACATTTTCTTCGGGCAAATAGGTAAAAAATTAAAAATTTATTTTAATTTGTTTCTTGTCTTATGTAGGAAAACAAACTTTAAAGTTTTCCTACATAAAGTTTTTTATATAAATTTTGAAAATAAAAAAAAAGCGGAAGACGACCAAAAACAAGTAAGAAAATTTTAGTCTGTCGAGACCGACTATCCGATACCCATACCATGGGTTTAGAGACCATATCTCTTAGGTCCAACTAATTGGATATAAATATTATATTAAGCATAAACTAAATTTGATTGGCATTGTTATTAATATTTTTTGGCTTTGAATATGAAAAAGTTCATATGGAATGATATATTTATATGGAGACTAGGTCGAAAAATGGACAGATCCTGACCATATATCGTAAGGTTATTTATTTTTTGCAAAAACATTACAAACCAAATTTGAGAAAATTCTGTGCAATATGTTTTTTTTATACCCTCCACTCCAGTGTGCAGAGGGTATATATAAGTTTGTCATTCCGTTTGTAATAATTAGAAAAAAAATTTTGGACCCCATATTATATATATATTTGTGATCCTTATAACAACCAGAGTTGATATAGCGATGTCCGTCCGTCCGTCTGTGGAAATCACGATGACGGCATCAATCGGGCAGCTAGGGTGCTCGTTGACATAAAAAGTGATTCCTTAACACACTGAAAAGTTTTCTATTTAAAATCGTCAAATCGGTCGATTAAGGCCCGAGATTTGAATGAAGAACTAAAAAAACTCTTGAAAAAATATAATTTTGAATGTTGTTCTTGTCACGATCACGCCCTCAATAGTGCAGCTACAGTGATCATTTTCAGTGAGAATGATTCATCAAATTCATGGGAAGATTTCTATTTCAAAAATCATTAAAATCGGTGGACAGGTCCAGGGAAATCTCTGAAAAATTAAAAAAAAAATAAGAACATGATGTTTCTATATTGTTCTTGTTGTTTTTCTAAATGTTGCATTGTTGTCATAGCTGGGCTTGTTTTTGTGGTCGTTGTGGAAATAATATAATAAGAACAAACCCTTTATACATATTTTTATCAACTCTGGTAGAAAAATTGAAAAGTTTCCATTGTTTTGGCATTTGTTAGATTATTTCTGTCATTGCCACGAGCCTGCCTGCAAAATTTCAGATCGATTGGGTCACGGGAAAGTGGTTAAAATCGATCCAAAATTTGTTCGACAAGCAGACACTACGAGTTAATATAAAGGGAGTAAAAATTCACCAACATCTAAAGCAAATAATGCTAAAATACCTAGTTGTTAATAAAAAAAAACAATGTAAATTTATGTATTAATATATATAAAGAGGAAAATACAAAAATAACGTTTGATGTTGTATTTTTGTGTGTAATATTTACATATATATACATACACATATTAAATAATACAAATAATTTACATATATTCTATATATGTATATCCATAATAACTGCATGTTAGAAATAAATCGGTATATTATTTTATTTACATAAAATTCTGCAATATTTTGTTGTGGGGAAAATACATTTTTTTTTGCATTAACAGAGTGTCACTTCATTTTGCTCAGCGTGACTATACCGCAGTAGATGGCGCCAAAATTTTTGTTCTAATTAGCTTTGCAATAGTTATTTCTATTTTAACATGAATGTCAATATTTTCAAATAGATATCATACAGAACAATGTTAAGAGTACACACGGGCTGGTCTTTTATTTCATACGTTTTTTCATTATTCTTTTACAAATATGAACATAAGTTTGGCATATTAACTTTTTGTTGTCTTTATAAAATACAGTTACCGAGTTAATCAATGAGTTTTTTGCTTTCAAAACAGTTCTACATAGTTATGTAGAACTATTATACTGCTTTACCTACAAAATATCTGATTGCGATTACATCTAATTTTTAAAAATTGTTTATAATTACTAAAGCATTATTATACACATAAATACAAAATTGCATTTTTTAAATTTTCCATTCAAATTTAAGAAAATATCAATTCTAAAAACTGGAATTAAAATTTCCAATTATAAATTAGAAAATATTAATTGAATTTCAGAAAATCATATCAAAACGTCGGAAATAATAATTTTAAATTTAGAAGACATCAATTGCATCTTTAATATATAAATTTTATTCGTTAAACACAAATTGAAATTCAAAAAAAAAAAACACCAAATATGTTTACATTTAAAAAATGTTTACATTTAAAAACAAGTAAGAAAATTATAGTCGGTCTATACCGATTATACGATACCCTATACCATGCGTTTAGAAACCCTATCTCTTAGGCCCAACTAACTGGACATAGAAAATAAGCAAAAACCAAATTTAAGTGGGATTTTTATTAATTTTTTTGGCTGCAGATATGAAAAAGTTCATATCGGATGCTATATCTATACAGGGACTAGGTCCAAAAATGGACCGATCCTGATCATGTTTGGTAAAGTCTCTTGTATTTTGCAAAAATATATACAAACAAAATTTGAGAAGAATCAGTGCAATATTTTTTTTTTTTAATAGATTTAAGTGAAGATCGGGAAGCAGGTCTATATGGGATCAAAGGGATCATTTTTGGACTACTCATTAATGGATGTAATGAACGCATACAAACCCAATTTGAGTAAGATCTATATGACAATTTGGATCTTATGGCAATTTATGTCGATTTCATATGGGTAATTTGTATGGGGGCTAGGTCCCATGGCCGGTAAAAGCTTATATACCAAATTTCATCAAAATATATTCATATTTTCGACCTGCAGTTTGATTACAAGGTTTACATGGACACACAGACGGACGGACGGACGGACATTGTTAAATCAAGTCAGAAAGTGATTCTGATTCGATCGGTATAATTAAAGATGGGTCTAGGTCAAATATTTTTGGTTGTTACAAACAGCAGCACAAAGTCATTATACCCAAACCACATAGTGGTATAGGGTATAAAAATATTGCCATTCAGGAGAAATTAATACTTTTCAGTACCGCGATTCAGTAACTTCTTTTAACGATAGTCGAATCGTTAAAAAAATAAAATTGCAAAATTATCAATAAAATTTTTAAACGATATTCGCTATTGTTAAAGTCAGCTGTTGTTGTTATCTAAACGACAACAATTTTTGTGTTGTTTATTCAATCGATAAAAACTTAAATTTTTAGGTTGAAATAAATAAAAATAATAAAATAGTGAAAATATTTTGCTTTTATTAAAAAAAAATTTTATATAAATGAAAAAATTAAATAGCATATTAGAAATATTACCAAAAAAGTAAAGATATTAAACATAAACATAAAATCATCCTGTCAAACACGAAGTAATTTGTTTTTTTCTATTCTTCTTTGTGTTTTTCGCTTATTTTGACAGAGATGCCACTCGTTTACAATTTAAATAAATAGAAAAATAGATTTGTCGACTGTCGTTAAGATGTATGTTCTTAGTAATTCACTTAATCCTTAGTGCAAACAACAATAGCTGTCGATATATTCTGCGATTGTCGGATCGTTGAAATTTACAGAATCACACTATAGAAAACATTAATTTAAGTTCAATGAATTTTAGAAAACGTCAAATGATATTTAAGAATTGCGAACATAAAAATTGTTACATAAATAAACGCAATTTGATGAGAATGTTATTTATATATAAATTTTCACAATTTTTTTTGGATGAAAATTTGAAGTTTTTCAGAAAATAAAGATAACAAATTATTTTATTTAAAATGTTTGGGACATTTGGTTTTATGCGTTTGGCATCCCTAACTTGAATATTTATTATTATAAATTTATTCTCTGTTTTCCAAATATGGCAATATTTTAATAAAAAAGTTGAGAGAGTTTTTTTTTTGTTATTATTTTGTTACTCCATCCGACCTATATGGCCGCAATGAAGAAATATTTGGCCAGTTAAAAGAAACTATACAGCCATCTCCAATTAGCACGATTTAATGCATATAGCCACCCTACACAACCATTACCTTTGCAATGGAGGTTAGGGCGAGCTATTTAATTAGCAAAACCTAATTAAACGAGAAGTTATGTCATATTTATAACCGGAAACGCATGCATATAGGTATATAAACTAAATGCATGCCGATCAGCAACCACGATGACCAAAAAGCAAACACCGAAATAAATCCGAAATAATAGAAAAGACGAAAACCAACCCGAAAAATTTGCTGAAATAATTTGGAATTAAGTTTAACAAATTGTTTACTTTTTCATTTACATTTATTATCAAGACTCAAACCGAGGTGGAGGGTACCAAAGATTCGGCACAGCCGAATTTAACACTCTTACTTGTTTTTTGATAGATTGGGAAGCAGCTTTATATGGAGGCTATGACTAAGAATTGTCCTATAGGGGTTATTTTTGGACTACTGATTAATGGATGTAATAAACATAACCATACGCAATTTGACCGAGATCTATTTGATAATTTGGATAATATGACATTTAAAATGATCTCATAAGCGCCATTTGTATGGGGACTAGGTCTGAATATGAACCGATTTTCACCAATTTCAATAGCGTTCATCCTATGGCCGATAGAAGCTTATATACTAAATTTCAAAATATATTCATATTTGCGACCTGATTATAAGGTTTACATTGACACACAGACGGACGGCCGGACAGACGGACTAAGGGACATCGCTAAATCGACTCAGAAAGTGATAATTTATCGATCGGTATAATAAAAGATGTGTCTAAGTCAAATATTTTTGGTAGTTACAAACATCAGCACAAAGTCATAGTGGTATAGAGTATAAATATTTGAAAATTAAACTTAAAACAAAGTTTTTTTTCTACTTCATTTAACAGTTGACATTTATTTTTGGTCTAAGAATATGGATTTTCGTGTTCCGTATTTTTGTGAATTTTAGTCTATTTGAGAGAGAATGTTTAGTTTACATTTTACCAAACTTTACCCGAAAAGTAACGGAACGAACCTATTACATTTTACTTTTAAAAATCTTACCAACTCTGCTTAGGATAGTAAGTGGTGTCTCAAAAAACAATGTTTCCTTATACATTTTTATAAAAATTATGTAAACCAATTTCAAAAAGTTGTGAAAAAAAATTTTTTTTTTAAATATTTAGAAAGTTTTAATAGTTTGTTATTAAAAAAGAAAATAATAATTCCAAGATTTTTGTTTTTTCCCCAAAAATTCAGTCGAAAAATCTGATTTTTTTGGTCTAGATCATCAAAAAGATTCAATTCGTAGATAAAACAAGTACAAGAAAATAAATTATTTTGCTTACATACTTTTATACCCTTCAGGTTAACCGTGAGAAATAATAAATAAACCATGTAGAAAAGAATTAAATAATGTGTGGTCATCAGTTTACTCGAATGCTGAAAGTTTCAGAGATCTAGCTAGTCGAGAAGTTGTTGAAATTTCGATTATAAAAATCGCCCCAAACACTCAATCAAAACAGACAAAGGGTTAATAATAAAAAAATTAAAAAGTACCGTTTTTTTAAGTTTCTATAAATATTTAAAATATCGCCAAAAATCAAATAAAAATCGCTTAAATATATTATTTAAATTTTTATTTAAAATAAAAAATTCATGAATCTTAAAAGAGACACTTTGTTTACTAAATGTTTTTACTGCGTTTCTCGAGATCAGCTTTATGTGAACTTCAAGAAACTCTATATGCAAAGTTCCATAATGTGTTCATGGGATTAGCTGCAGTTCAGTAATTTAATAGAGAGTCTAAAATTGGTTAACTAACCTGTTAATTTAATAGATTTTCTTGCTATTATCTTTTATGACGACGATACGGCGAAGATACCATATCAAGAAACTTTGATATATTCTTATAGAATTTCACACAAAAGTATTTTCGAACCAACCACCAAACATTTTATAAATCGCTAGTCGTGAACGATTTAAATTCTTGTCGAACGTTCGAAATATGTATGTATTAGTAAAAAGTAAAGTGCTTTGGAATTTACTCAAAACCACCGAAATTTCACCCTTTATTGTAACGAGTCACATCTTATTAAAATTTTGAACTACTGCAGTCATAAACGAGTAACATTTTAAAGTATTTATATGGAATTTTATATTTTTAGAAACCTAAAAAATGTATACTCATTAGAGTGGGTCAATTTTTTTCTCGACCAAACGGTTGGCAAAATCGTAATTCACGACGAATTCTAAAAAGGTTTGCCAAAGAAACCATGGGTCTAAAATCAAATTTGAGCTTCCCATTTTTAACGAGAAACTTTTCTTTTCGTATATTATATTTTTTTTTAAATATGCGAGTCTTCTAAGAAACTTGACAAAAGTGATTATGTTGGGCTTGTTCGAAAGGAAATTTCACGAGCTTTCGAAAGCTGTTTAGATAACTAAACAATTTTGATGTTTAGGTTAATTTTGAAAAGGCTTTTAATGAAAACTAGCAGATTCCAGCCCTCGAAATTCGAGTGCAAATTCTAGGAAATTTTATTTTTTCATTAAATAAAGACCTTAAAAGTGTCCTAATCAATTATAGCCAATTCGCAAATCAACACAAAAAACAAACTCATTTTTATTACAAACACATTAACAAATTTAATAAACAAACACATAGCATTATATAATTTTATGTATGTGTTAGTAGCAACTTTAAATGCGATTTACTCAAAATAAAGGAAAAAAATTTAAAAATCTGTAAATCTGCAAAACAGATAAAAAGAAATACCTTTAAAATAATATACGTTTGGTCAAAATCGGGATAAAACGGTAGAACAAAATATCGGTCACAAGAAATCGCCTAACCTAATAATATTATAGATTGACATTAAATCATGGGAAACCGCAAAACTTATCATTAAATGGTATACAAAAAATTTAAAGAACATTGTGAGCTTTAAAAAATAATTCAGTATTTAAATAGAGTTTAAAACTCTCGTTTGAAATGCAGAAAAAATTAGATTATAAAATTGTATCAGCAAAAATAAACATAGTGACCTAATTGGTTTTTTTTCTGCTAATGATATTACATTATCAAGTCACGCGGAATCAAATTCGCTGCATAGGGTAAGTGTACCAGTAATCGGCAGTTACATTTTTTTTTTCTTTTCTGAACTGGTGCCTTTACGTATGCGAACAAGCTACTTTGTTGGTAACTAGTTATTACAATTCAGTAATTGGTATTGTTACAGATTCACTTAATTGGTTTCAAACACTTTTTTGTTAAATTTGAGTAATTTACGAATTTTCCAAAATGCATCGTTCTGCATATGATGACCCTATTGTCGACATGGCAGTTTTTATTAAAGAAAGAATAACATTTAATGTTTAAAATTAAAGTTATTTAAAATTTTCATGTTTAATATGACTATGCAGGTACCAGAGACCAATTTTCATAAATAATTTTTAATATTAACTGATAAAAGTATAAAAACAATATAAAAAAAATTATACATATTTAATATTTTTATATGGCTTTGTGGGTAGGTATTTATGTATAAATGGAAATCTTTGGAATTCATTAATTATATTAAATAAAAACTAAAAAATGTATGTATATCTATTTAAAGGTATTTGAACTTATTAAAATTTTAATTTCAAAACTAGATAGTTAAAGACTGTATTTGACACTTTTGGTGTAATTAATGTTATTAGGATTGAAAGTTTAGATAGAACCATATGGAGAAGCGGACAAAATGTGGACTTCGAAAAAAACGTTGTTACAATTTTCCGGCTTACATTCGAATTTTAATGGTTTAAATGCACTCACATCGGCAGGTTGCATTATGTGTGTGCTGTTTGGAGGTAGTGCATATAAAATAACACCGTTGTCTTCGCAAAACTGGCTTAACTCGAATGTCATGTGGGATTTATGGCCATCAACAAACAACAGTAGGGGTCGTTGAACATTGAGTTCAGTAAGCCAATTATGGACTCCGTTTGCGATATACTCGACATGCTTGGCTTAACTCCAGTGTCATGTGGGATTTATGGCCATCAACAAACAACAGTAGGGGTCGTTGGACATTGAGTTCATTAAGCCAATTATGGACTCCATTTGCGATATACTCGAAAAAAGTTTCGCACACCATCCATCCCGTTTCTGACCTTCCCAGAAACCAATTTTCTGGCAGGCTGTTATTTCTTCTTTAAGTGGTCGCACATATGGAAAGACAACCAATGGGTACACCGACTTTCCATTTGCTGAAAACCCCAACAGCACTATACGTGTTTCTTTTTCATTTCCTCTTTGGAATACACGTTTCTTTGGAGCCAAATATTTTCCAGTTTTAGGGCACATGCAAAGTCTTGGCTCATCCCCATTAAATATTTGGAATAATATGTCCAGAGAATTTTACCTACTGAGGAAGTTTTTTAAGCCCTTAAATCATTTTCTTATGTTTTTTTTTCTATTATACCCCTCATTTTTAGCTGAGACCTTCCACTTCTCTTAATCCTAAGTTCCTATGCCGGTTCAAAAATCCTAAATACCACTTCCTTACAGGTATGCCATTTAAAAATGTGATGGTTCGCTGGTCCTTATTGATAATTTTTTTAACTGTGTTCAGTAAGTTATCAGTTTTCAAAGGAAATCAACATTTTGCGAACTCTTGGCACCATTTTACTAACCGTTTTTCTTCGGCACCCCAAAAATATTGGGTCTACAATCCTTTCTCCTAGGACCTCAAAATGTTATTCTGTTTTGGAATTTCCCATTAAATAAAAGTAGGAATCAAAGCTGCTGCCGAGTTCAGAACACTTTTTGTCCTGTACTCGGCAGGTCTTAAAATTCTCAATATAAACTGTGCCGACTACTGGGTAAACTTATTTTGAATTCATTTTCTTTATAACCGATGGCAAGATAGATGAATAATAAACAATTTTTGGAAATCATAAAAAATTTTGTTCCTAATGTCGGCAGCAATTAAAACGAGAAAAAAATATTTTATTAAATTAACATTAAACGAAATATTTTAATTTATTTCTATCCTTAGAAACCGTTTTAATTAAAAAATTACTTAAATTATTATGATTACTTATTTAAGTTGGCACTATCTCTAAAGAATTACTTAACCCTCTCACGACCAAACCTAAACTGAAGGAAATATAGATCACAGAGAATCGATTACTACTTTTTTAGTTTGTACTAAAAATGGAAAGGAAAATCGTTCCTTTTATAAGAAAACTTTTTTGTTTCACAAAAAAAAACTCTAATTGCTTCGAAGATTACCATAATTGATTTTATATTTTTGAGATATTTAGAATTAATCTTTGTCTAAGTCTTTTTATTTATAGTTTGATTAATTGTTGATTTAATATTACGATTTTTTTTAATTTAATAAAAAAAAAATATAAAACTACATAACATTTTTTTTACCCGTACTGAATTTTGCTGAATAATAAACCGATTCCAAATATTTTGGTGTTTCTGAAAATCATAATTACTGGTCCATGTTATATCAAAATTTTAATGTTTTCGGTTCAATAACGTCCGAATTGATGACATCCAAATATCATAAAAAAAACCATTTTCAGACTTTGGGGTCACCGTCTTAGGTCCTGAGAATACGGGACATATAAGTCCCATTGGTCGTGAAAGGGTTAAAATAAAAGACACCCCACGTGTTAAAAGACTGTCACTGAATGAGTATAAAAAAGATCAAAATACTTATCTCAATCACATTTAATTACTACATAGAGAGAAATATGTATATTCGCACTCTACAGAAGATCTTATTTAAATAAATAAGTATCGTTAATTGTATTTATTTAAATTTTAACTCAAAAAATGCCGACTATTGGTACATACTGACCTTAGGGACGTTTACCGTATGCCAGATTCGAATTTTAGTGCTTTTGGTGTGTCAAGTGATTTACACGAACTAATGTTTTAAAATATTTTCTTTTTCTGAACATAATTTGTTTTCATACGCATCATTTACTCCACAAGTAGCGGATAAACAGATTGAAATTTGGAACAAGTTGAATATTGCCATAATGACGAAGAAAACCGTAATAAGTAAACTGAAAACCTACCTTGCTTAATAAATATTCCAAAGAAACAAAAGTCACGTCCATATCTGAAAAATACACCGCATTACAAAGCAATCGTTGTTCATGTGCTTCGACTCCTTATCGCTTACACGAATTTTTGACTGATCAGCATACCGTAAAAAAGCTGAAAATTCCAAAAGTCCTGACGGATATTATGATTTGGAATCGGATCCTATTACTACTGGAGATTCATCTTACCGACCTGAGATATCAGATATAAACGTTGACGATTTTATGTTGAGAACACTAAATTTAGAAAGGTCAATTGTTCTTAAGCGTGGTCCATATACGAAAAAGTTTGATACCCCTAATTATGCTGATGTGCCACAGATTTTCTTGTCAGACAGAGTTGCTGCGTGTTTGGCTACGGCTCTTTTAACGATGTAAGTTTCAAAGACGACAATGGGGAACTTATTATTATGGATAAATGTAAGGTACCGCGAGAAAAAAATTCAAGGATTCTGAAAAATAAGTAATTCTGAAATAAAAATTGTATACATTTTTTCCCTTTTCGCCCTTAACAATTAAGTTTTTGATTTGCATTTAGATATAAAATAATTTTGTTTACTACAATATGATTTGGCGGAAGAGGAAAACATCTAAAAATTGTTTATTTTAATTTTTATGAGCGGACAGGTAAAAGAACTTAACATTCCAATTTTTGGATCATTTTGAATATATTTGCCTGTACGTTTTTCTTTTTTAACTTAATTTTGGCATATTTAAAAAAATATGTATATAAAATACGAAAAGAAAAGTTTCTCGTTATAAACGGGAAGCTCGATTTTGATTTTAAATACATGGTTTCTTGAGAAAACCTTCTTAGAATTCGTCGTAGAAATCTTAGTAACGTTAATATAAAATAAAACTTAAATTCGTGTAGCATCGAAATACAAGAGCAATTATCTAATTTCCTCAAAGCACTAAAAAAAGCACTGAAAAACGCAAATCAAATATGTATCCAGCATATCATCGCATAACCGCTGCTAAAATGGACTGTTTGCCATCAATGGACACTATCACAACCACACCAATTTCGGCAGAGGTACAACTACAATCTCTACTTGATCACACAGACGAACGCTTGCTACAATCAATAAAAGGAAATGAGTTAAAGAAATATTGAAACACAAAGTTAATACTTTTTGTAAATGGGGATGTGATGGTTCTTCGGGACAACAACGATACAAAGAAGTAAGAAAATTATAGTCAGTCTAGACCGACTACACGATACCCTATACCATGGTTTAGAGACCCTATCTCTTCGGTCCAACTAATTCGATATAGAAAATAAGCATAAACCAAATTTGAGTGGCATTGTTATTAATTTTTTTGGCTGCAGATATGAAAAACTTCATATCGGGTGCTATATTCATATGGGGACTACGTCGAAATATGGACCGATCCTGACCATAATTGGTAAAGACACTTATATTTTGGAAAAATATATACAAACAAAATTAAAGAAAAATCTGTGCAATATTTTTGTTTTTTGATAGATTTAATTGAAGATAGGAAAGCAGTTCTATATGGGGCCTATGACTAAGAATTGCCCTATAGGGATTATTTTTTAACTACTGATTAATGGATATAATAAACAAATACAAACCAATTTTGACTGAGATCTATATTATAATTTGGATCTTATGACAATTTATGTCGATTTCATAGGAGGTCATTTGTATGGGGACTAGGTCTGAAAAAGGACAGAATTTCACCAATTTCAACAGCGTTCATTCTATGGCCGATGAAAGCTTATATACCAAATTTCATCAAAATATATTCATATTTGCGACTTGTAGTTGGATTAAAAGGTTTACATGGACACACAGACGGACAGACGGACGGTAGTTACAAACAGCAGCACAAAGCCATTATACCCAAACCACATAGTGGTATATGGTATAATAAGTAGTATGTGAAAATATTTCGGACTCAGATATGTTCATGGCATCATTTGTACCATCAAGCCAATTAAACCAAGTCCCGACAAAATCATTAGATAATAACATATGAATTTGGATTATCACGACTACATGCAAGAACACGACTTATGGAACACATACTTAAAATCAGGTATGATTTGGATTTCGGGTCTTCAGGATCAATAAGAAACAACGAAACCAACAAAGAATTAAGAAGTTCAAAAAAGAATCAGCCAAAACAAGGATCAGGCAATAAAAATGATTGCAATACCGCAAGAACATTCTTTTCAGATTGGAATATTTGCACTCAATATTTGAATCAAATGAATAATAATTATAATTGCATGAATAATAATTATAAGTACGAAAAACATAGTATTAGTAAAAAACAATAACAAACGGAACCTCCCATTGTTACAAATGCTATTAAAATCTATTGCAGTTTTTTTCAAGATGTTTTTCCCCACATTTGTATGAAATCTTTTAATAAATAAGAAAGATTCAAAAAACAAAAACCCTTATTTTCATATCAAAATCGGAATCATTGCGTTAATGTTCAGCAGAATTATTTGCTAAAATTAACAAATTTGACAGCAAAAAATTATAATTTTTTCTGTAGTAATAGTGAGACTTTTAGATAATATTACTAACGTTTTTTTAAGTGTAAATATTATTTGAGTGTAAACAAATTTGCAAACTTGTCAGTAAAAAATGTTTGATTTTTCAGTAGAAATAGCAAAATTTCCACTTGATTTTACTTCTTTTTTTTTAGTCCAAAAATTTTTTTGAGTTTAAACATAAAAAAAAATCCCATTATTACAAAAAATTCTTGTAATTATTATTTAAATCCAAACATGACATTTTTTAAGAAATAAAAAAATAAAAACCCATATTTCACGCTACAAGTTAAAAAAAAATTTAAGTTTAACTTTGACCTATAATTCCTTAAAAAGTACTCAATCAATTTTAATGCAATTAAAGCAGACTCAAGCCCCACTAAATATCTATCCATTAGAAAAAAATACTAAATACTAAAATTGTTTTATCGGTTCAAAAGTTACAGAATTTTGGACAATGAAAAACGATTTTCAACCGATTATAACGATTTGCTGACACAAAGGCAATCAGGTTTCCGACCCAAGCATAGTTGTATATCAGCTCTCATAGATGTTTCAGAGTATATACGAGAGAGTATTGATGCTGGAGACATTTCTTTTCTTGTTTTACTTGACCATTCCAAAGCGTTTGACATGGTGGATCATGAGGTTCTATGCTTTAAATTACACAAAATGTTTAATTTCTCTCCTTGGTCTATTCGTTTGTTGTCTTCATATCTGTTGAATCGTAGCCAGTCAGTTTTTGCAAACAATAAAACCTCTCATGTGTTGCCAGTTATGAAGGGCGTACCCCAAGGATCAATACTGGGACCTCTTCTTTTTACCATCTGCGGGAATGACCTAGTAGAACAATTATTGTTTTGCAACGTACACATATATGCTGACGATGTTCAGTTATATATAGCTACTGGTATAAGCAGCATAAATGATTGCGTTGCAAAATTAAATTCAGATCTCAATAAGATTTATACATGGGCAAGTGCAAATGGTTTATGCCTCAACCCCTCTAAATCAAAGTGTTTGATTTTTACAAGAAGAACAATGACACTGCCTTTTGAACCATTGATTATGTTAAACAACCAGAAAATTGAAATCGTATCAACAGCTAAAAATCTAGGTATTATTTTTAATGATAATCTCACATGGTCTAACCATATTACTTCTGCTGCTGGGAGAACTTACTCAATGCTTAGAACGTTATGGAATACACAACATATAACCCCCCTTAACATTCGAATTTTGCTTGCAAAAACATATCTTATGCCAACTCTACTATATGGCTGCGAAATATATGCAAGCACTGATTCTAAAAGTTATAAAAAGCTTGAGTCCACTTTCAATGCAATTTTAAGATATATTTTCAATATTCGAAAATATGAGCCGATTTCGTGCTACTCAAAAAAACTTTACGGAGTAACATTTGAAAATTTGTTAAAGATAAAAACGCTTCTGTTCTTGTATAAAGTTGTACGTACACATCAGCCAACATATCTGTATGACAGACTCGTTTTTATGCGCACGGCTAGAAATCATGACATAATGTACATTAGATACCAATATTTAGTATCCAAATGGCAATTTTATGTCTCCTCAATACGTCTTTGGAATTCGCTACCATCATCCATTAAAATTATAAGCAACGCAATGCATTTTAAGAGGGAACTTTTTAAATTTTTTAGCTGATCCTTTTTCTTATTTTAAAAAAAATTTTTTTTTTTTTTTTTTTTTGCTGATCCGTTTATATTTTATATTTTTTATTTAACTATTTTTGTTATTTTTATTTTTTTTATATTATTTTATTTACTAATATTTGTATTAACATTTTTGGTTATAATTCGTTATTTTTTTTTTTTTCTTTAAAATTATAAAATTATTTAATATTTTTATATTTACCATTATTATTTTTTAAGACAAATTTGTTCAAATTTTCTATTTCAATTCAATGTAAAACTCCTATACTTTAATTATAAGATTATAAATCTTGTTGTATGGGAAATCATAAATAAATAAACTAAACTAAACTAAACTAAACCACTGTGCGCCGTATTTATAGCTACATTAATGTCACGATTAGCCATGAAAATTTTTTGCTTCAGACAATTACTTTCCATTTACTTCTTTTGAAAGCACATTTGCAACATTTATAGAAAAAAAGTACAGTAAACAAATTATTGTGTCCTCAATTGTAAATAGTTTTTTTTAGAATTTGTTTCATTTCATTACATTTGGTTGAAACAAAGCTAATAAAAACAAGTAAAAGTGTTATATTCGGTGTTATCTTAAAACAAGTAAGAAAATTATAGTCGGGCTAGACCGACTATACGATACCCTATACCATGCGTTTAGAGACCCTATCTCTCAGGCCCAACTAACTGGATATAGAAAATAAGCATAAACCAAATTTGAGTGGGATTTTTATTAATTTTTTTGGCTGCAGATATGGAATGATATATCTATATGGGGACTAGACCCAAAAATGGACCGATCCTGACCATGTTTGGTAAAGTCTCTTGTATTTTGCAAAAATATATAGAAACAAAATTTGAGAAGATTCAGTGCAATATTTTTGTTTCTGATAGATTTAGGTGAAGATCGGGAAGCAGCTCTATATGAGGCCTATGACTAAGAGTTCTCCCGTAGGGATCATTTTTGGACTACTGATTAATGGATGTAATAAACACATACAAACCCAATTTGACTAAGATTTATATGATAATTTGGATCTTATGGCAATTTATGTTGATTTCATAGGGGTCATTTGTATGGGGGCTAGGTCTGAACATGGACCGATTCTCACCAATTTCAACAGCATTCATCCCATGGCCAATAAAAGCTTACATACCAAATTTCATCAAAATATATTCATATTTGCGACCTGCATTTTGATTACAAGCTTTACATGGACACACAGACGGACGGACGGACTGACGGACATCGTTTAATCGAATCAGATCAGATAGTGATTCTGATTCGATCGGTATAATAAAAGGGGTCTAGGTCAAATATTTTTGGTAGTTACAAACAGCAGCACAAAGTCATTATACCCAAACCACATAGTGGTATAGGGTATAAAAAGGGTGATTTAAAAGTTATTTTTATACCCTATACCACTATGTGGTTTGGGTATAATGACTTTGTGCTGCTGTTTGTAACAACCAAAAATATTTGACCTAGACCCATCTTTAATTATACCGATCGAATCAGAATCACTTTCTGAGTTGATTTAACAATGTCCGTCCGTCCGTCCGTCTGTGTGTCCATGTAAACCTTGTAATCAAACTGCAGGTCGCAAATATGAATATATTTTGATGAAATTTGGTATGTATGCTTTTATCGGCCATGGGATGAACGCTATTGAAATTGGTGAAAATCGGTCCATGTTCAGACCTAGCCCCCATACAAATTACCCCTATGAAATCGACATAAATTGCCATAAGATCCAAATTGTCATATAGATCTTACTCAAATTGGGTTTGTAGGCGTTCATTACATCCATTAATGAGTAGTCCAAAAATTATCCCTTTGGCCCCATATAGAGCTGCTTCCCGATCTTCAATTTAATCTATCAAAAAACAATAATATTGCACCTATTCTTCTCAAATTTTGTTTGTATATATTTCTGCAAAATAAAAGAGACTTTACCAAACATGATCGGGATCGGTCCATTTCCCCATATAGATATATCATCCGATATGAACTTTTTCATATCTGCAGCCAAAAAAGTTAATAAAAATCCCACTCAAATTTGGTTTTTGCTTATTTTCTATGCCCAGTTAGTTGGGCCTAAGAGATAGAGTTTCTAAACGCATGGTATAGGGTATCGTATAGTCGGTCTAGACCGACTATAATTTTCTTACTTGTTTTTTTTTTAATTATTTCTAAAAAAGCATATTTATTTTTAAAAAATTACTTGTTAAAAAACGCGACTTTATAAAGTAGGTTTTTAAAATTATTTTCTTGTTTAAAAAATAGACACTTAAAAAAAAATTTGTTTTTGAGAACAGGTACTTTTTAAGAAAAACAACAAATTAAACTTTTTTTCATGAGTTTTTGACTTTTTCGTTCATATCTCGTGATCCTTTGGACCGGTTTTGATTATTTTAAATAGCAACTCTTTTGGGATGTTAATAAACGTTGTTATAAGGATCAAGAAAGCATTTGGTTTTGGTGTCTCCGAAATTTATTTTGATGCGTTGCAAACGGAATGACAAACCTACCTATATACATATACATTCTGCACAGTGGCGTGGAGGGTATAAAAATCATTCCCATTAAATAAAATTTTTAGCATGTGGTATAAAAATCATGATTCTTGGCTAAAAAATTCCAGACATTAATGTTAAAAAAAGCAAACTTTAAAATTTTTTTATCTGAATTTGCAAGAAATTTGTTAATTTAAGGATACATTTAATAAAAAAAAAAAAAAAAAAACGAAAACATGAAGCGCAGTAGCGACGACCCATGTCAAATATGGAATATACAAAAAATACAGAACTTAAAATAGAACACATGGACACGTACTCCGAAAAATATCCGAAATTAAAGAGCAGGGATCATAAGCTTCAGTTTGATGTGTGCAATGGCTGTTGAACTCTTAAAGCGCTGGAGATATTTAGAGTTAAATTTTAATTTTATGCACATACCTATAACATATTTTTATTTTGAAAGTTTTATTGGTTTTAAAATTGGTTGAATTTTTCTAAAAATTTTTCAAGTCTTATTTATTTTACGGAAATATATGTTATTTTAATTTTCCTAAAAAATTTTCTATTATTATGTATTTATACCCTATACCACTATGTGGTTTGGGTATAATGACTTTGTGCTGCTGTTTGTAACAACCAAAAATATTTTACCTAGACCCATCTTTAATTATACCGATCGAATCAGAATCACTTTCTGAGTTGATTTAACAATGTCCGTCCGTCCGTCCGTCCGTCTGTGTGTCCATGTAAACATTGTAATCAAACTGGTTTTTGCTTATTTTCTATGTCCAGTTAGTTGGGCCTAAGAGATAGGGTTTCTAAACGCATGGTATAGGGTATCGTATAGTCGGTCTAGACCGACTTTAATTTTCTTACTTGTTTATTTTTATTTTTCTATGTATTTTACGGAAATAGTTTTTATGTTTACTGTATATTTATATAGTAATTTTGTGTTATTTTGGAATAAAGTAAAAAAATGTTAATGTTTAATGATTATGTCTCAAATGAAAGATCTGAGCCTTTAAAATGAATTTATGCATATTCATTTTATGATACAAGCGTTTTATTGAAATAATTAATTTTGTCCATAATGGGTTAATGATTTTCAAAATTTTCTGTATCATATAAAAAAAATTACGCTACCTTTCTAATAATATACAAGACTTTTTTACTTTTTATTGATATATCGGGACCTTTTGAACCGATTTTTATGATTTTAAATATAAAAGTTCTCAGGATGTTAATGAATCATTTTTACTAAAAATGAACACCTTATCTGGGCTATTGAGGGCGTGATCGTAATTACACAGACGGACATCGCTATATCAACTCCGCTTGTTATATCACAAAAACGGAATAGCAAACTTATAAACACCCTCTGCACACTGGTGTGAAGGGTATAATATAAGCCTTGAAAAATGCCTTTCCTTGAAAAGTATCTTTCCTCAAAAAGTAACTTTTTTAATTTTTTTCTTTAAAAAGTTCCTTTGCAAAAAAAAATACCTTTTCTTAATAAAGTACCTTTTCTAAAACAAGAATTTTTTTTAAATGTTCCTTATTTTAAAATAGTCCCGTTTTTAAAAAAGTATTATTCTTAAAATTTACCTTTTCGAAATACGTTTTTGAAAAGTACATTTTTTGAAAAAGGAACTTTTTTGAAGTACCTTTTAAAAAAAACTAAATTTCTTTAAAAAATACCCTTTTAAAAAAAAAATACCCTTTATATAAAAACGTACCCACTTTTAAAAATTTTAAAAAGTACACTTTTTTAAAAAAGTACCTTTTTTAAAGTTACCCTATTTTAAATAAGCTTTTTTAATATGTAAACCTTTTTTTAATTACCCTTTTTTAAAAAAGTTCCTTTTTTAAAATTGCCCTTTTTAGAAAGTACCCTTCTCATAAAAAGTACTTTTTCAAAAAAAAACCCTCTTTTTAAAAAGTAACTTTTTTAAGGGTATAATATAATCCTTAAAAATGCCTTTCCTTAAAAACAAACTTTCCTCAAAAGTAATTTTTTTTTCTTAAAAAAATACCTTTTCTAAAAACTGCCTTTTTTATAAAAATACCTTTTTAAGACAAGAATTTTTTATTATACCTTTTTTTAAAAGAGTACCATTTCTAAAAAAAAGTATTATTCTTAAAAATTATGTTTTTTAAAACACCTTGTTTGAAAAGTACCTTGTTAAAAAACTACCTTTTTTCAAAAAGTAGTTTTTTAAGTACTTTTAAAATAAGTAAATTTTTTTTAAATAAGTACCCTTTTAAAAAATAATGTACCCTTTATTTAAAAAAGTACCCTCTTTTAAAAAAGAAAAATTTAAAAAATAATACCCTTTTTTAAAAAATTTAATATATATTTATTGGTATTGATAGTGTGTTTACATCTAAGTAAAATCTAGTATATACGAGATTTCGAGCGAAATCTAGCTCATTTTTACTAGATTTTCCATACAAAACAAAATCTAGCTCGTTACTAGATTTGTGCAAAATCTAGTCAAACTTGGGCACTACGAAATGATATTACTGTGTTTTTTTAATATTGTAGTAGAAAATTACAACACAGTGACTGAAAAATTGACATTTAAATACAAAAAATATTTAGTAATTGAAAAGTTATAACTTTTTATACTGACATTTGCCCATTCCAATCTGCTAAATAATAATTGTGGAAAGTGAATTGTTTTTGTTGTTCAAGCAATACATTTAACAAATGTTGATGTTTTTTTTTGCAAAATTTTTATTTCAGTTTGTGCTTTTTTCATTTTTCATGGATAATATAATTATAATATCTGTTCCTTTTTAGAATAAAAGGTTCAGGCTCATGTCCAGAATGTATGGTACCCTTGAGACGTAACAACTTTCGTATTCAGAGGATCCTATGGTCGAAGAGGAAGTAGATATACGTAAGCGCAAATTTAGAGATTATAATAAAAAAGAAGACGACTTTAATTCTTTGCAAGAATACAATGACTATTTTGAAGAAATAGAAATTATAATATATAATCTTTGCAAAATTATTTTCTTTTTACGCTTTGCGCTGGGTGGTTCGAAGCAAAGTAAATAATCTGGCAACTCATCGAAAGCTTTGATTATATCGAACTTTAATTTTGACAAAAAATAACAGCTGTTCATAAAACTATCATCACTAAAAGCTTTTGTTCATAAGTTGTTCATAAAACTATCATCACTAAAAGATTTTGTTTTGTACCGGTCGGGATTTTTTCTTTTGCTTGTTCAATTTTTTTTTTTGTAAACAAAATCTGCTATGGACGATCAGGCCTGCCCTCGTTGTAAAACGACAAAATATCGGAATCCTTCATTGAAGTTAATGGTAAATGTTTGCGGGCATACATTATGCGAATCATGTGTGGATCTTCTATTTTTAAAAGGTTCAGGCTCATGTCCAGAATGTATGGTTCCATTGAGACGTAACAACTTTCGTATTCAACTGTTTGAGGATCCTATGGTCGAAAAGGAAGTAGATATACGTAAACGCATATTAAGAGATTATAATAAAAAAGAAGACGACTTTAATTCTTTGCAAGAATACAATGACTATCTAGAAGAAATAGAAATTATAATATATAATCTTTGCAAAAATATTGATATAATTGGCACAAACAAACGTATTGAACAGTATAAAAAGGAAAACCGAGAAGCTATACAACGCAATAAGACAAGAATGGGTCGTGAAGAATACGAATTGGAAGAAATGTTAGAATTGGAAAAGGCTCAAGATGATGCTAGGCGACAAGAATTGTTAGAGTTGGAGGCAGAACAAAAGAAAAAGAAAGCACGAGAGAAGGAAGCTTTGATTGATGAACTTATGAGTAGTGGTAAAGATGCCACAGCTATTGTAAGTGAATTTGCTGAGAAAGTTGAAAAATTGAGAGAGGAAGAAAAGCAGTTACCACCACCCAAACCAGCAACGCAATTCTCTACTGGAATTAAATTTGGTCGCTCAATTGATCATCAATTTCTGCCAGTACCTAAAGTTGAAGAAGGTCCACTTTATATTCATGAGACACCAAACCTCTACATGGAGGGACCTCTGTGTCCTTCAATTTATGAAATAGAAACCAAAGGTTATATGTCGCATGTACGTGCGGAGAATAACACGGAACGTGCAGGTGGTTATCGTGCTACATATGCTTGTCAACGAGCTCTTCTTGAAGCAATGCAGGGATTATTTCATGGATCAGTTACGTATTAATGGTTGATTGCATCAATTGATTTCTAGTATTTAGATAAAATTAAAATCATTTTTTTAAGTTAAAGAATAAAAATATATTTATCATAACATATTTTCTTTCCGTTAAGATTTTCCTCTCATTCTAAAAGTTAGTCGTATTCTGATAGATTTATTTTTATGCCAAATATTTCAGATTTTATAAATAAAATATCAATGAGTCATATAAAGCATATCTATTAATAGGCTAGGCGATTTCTTGTGACCGATGTTTTGTTCTACCGTTTTATCCCGATTTTGACCAAACGTATATTATTTGAAAGGTATTTTTAGCCGATTTGCAGATTTTTAAATTTTTCCTTTATTTTGAGTAAATTGCATTTAAAGCTGATACTAAACATACATAAAATTATAAAATGCTATGTGTTTATTAAATTTGTCAATGTGTCTGTAACAAAAATGAGTGTTTTTTTGTTGATTTGTGAATTGGCTATAATTGATTGCATACCTTTAGGGTCTTTATTTAATGAAAAAATAAAATTTCCTAGAATTTGCACTCGAATTTCGAAGGCTGGAATCTGTTAGCAAAGCATAAATTTTATTAAAATTATAATACACACATAAAATTAGGCAAAAATCAACATTCAATAGCCGTTAGGTCAAGATCATCATCCCAAACAACCTGTGTATTTGTTGTAGATTGCTGAGTATTAGCGGCTGCACCCGATGGTATTTCCACTAAATTCCACAACTCATCGTCCTCATCATCATTCATGAACATTGTAGTTTCATTAACCGACTGGCTACTTTTAATGTTTTTACGTTGAATGCCAACTCCTTTCTTTTCCACCGTACGATTTCCCTGTACAATCTGGCTCTGTTCGAAGTACTGATTTGGATGAGTTATTGCAACATCATCTGTGGATTCATGAGTGATTTGAAAGTATTTTCCGCAGGCTAGCTGATAATGGCCTTTACTCACATATGTCATAACTTCTTGTATATGAGCTGGTGATAAACCTGCAGCAGCTAATTTTTGCTTCAGCGTGCTCTGATCATATAGTTTATAAGGACAACCACTTACACTGCCAATTGTAGCATTTTCCTGGATTACTTTAAGACAAGAATATGGAGTGTAGTTGACCATAGAGCCTTTTTTGCCATAGTTATGTTCGATATTATATTGATAGCTTTTAGAAAATTTTTCCGGGTCAATTTTTTTACAGAATTCTTCACGCCAGAATCGAATAGAATCCTCCAAGGTGACACCAATACCTTTCAAAAAGAGTCCATACTGCATACGACCATCATGTTTGATATGATGATTGGATCGTATGTGATCATGGCAAGCACGCATACATAATGGAAACGATTTCTTAGAGAGTTGATCCAAAGATTCAATGGGAACACTAGAATTTTTATTCACAGTATAATCTTTCCCAGTATAGGAAGTGTGCAAAGATTTCAGTAAATGAAAGAGACGTTCATCTGTTTCAACTTCACGAAAGGAACGTTGGGCCGATTGCAGACCATGTTCAATTTCATCCATTTGTTTTACAGCCACAATAGAAATGAAATCATGGGTATTAACATATGCCTGACCATCTTTTAAATAACATCGACGGGACCTCACCAAATCTAAAACCTGAGTAAAGGGTACTTTATAAAAGTCCAACATTTCTATTTTGGCCACACTTTGACCCATGGTACTCTCAAAAAGGCCATCTTTTATAGCATTTTTCTCTTCTTGAGCCAAGGGTGTATAGTTCAACTTGTGCAACTCAAGGAAATGTTTGATCTCCAGAGGTGACATAGCAGAGAATTTGTATTTGAAAAGTTCCATTTCACGAGCTAGAAACCATCTAAGAAAAATAAAATTCCATTAATAACAGCAAAAAATAACCATCCAAACTCACTTACCGTTTTAATTCAATTGTCCGGCAATAAACCAGTCTCAATATAAAATGTGATATATAATCACGTCTACGTGCCTGCAGTTCAAACTCGTGTTTACTGATATTGTTGGTATTACCGCCATTAGTGCACAAACGCAAATAACCTTTTAACCCTTCGCGAGACAACTCTGCATGTACATATTCCTTCCAATCTTCCGATAAAAAACGCAAAGCTTTCGTGTGAGCCTGTTCCAATATTCGCAATACTCTTAAGCGTTCTAGCGCCAGATCTTCGAATTCTTGTATTTGTATATCTTCTATGGGTGGCAAACGGTATAGTAAAACATTGTGAGGATATTTCTGTTCGAGATTTTCAAATTCTAGCTTGTATTCAATACGAGGTTTTGATTTCCTCCTAAAATCCATAATTTTATTATAAATTTCTACTATTCGACCGTCTTTTCTTGTACAAAAAAAGAAACAATTTTGCGCCACTTTATGTTCAGTTATAGAGTTGCCTAGTCACTGATAGACCATAGTTGTAAGGGGACTTAATCAATGCTGCCAGATTTTTAGCTTAGGAACATACTGAAACAAATTAAATAAGCGATTTTACATCGCTTTAAACATGAAATTTGTCATTCTGAAATTGTTTGAAATTCTCTTTTAAACTTTTATGCGTGTCTACACACTGAAATTTTTGTATTGAAATTCAAAATTTGTTGTTTACTTTATCATTTTATCTATTTATTTTATCATTTTATTTAATTAAAATTAACTTTATTTCAAATTATTGTCTTTCTTAACACAAACGAATATAAAAATAAAAGAAAACGTAAAATAACTTCACACTGAAAATTACGAAGCAAGAAACAAAAGAGAATTTGAGAGTACATAAAAGTATGTACCCCCTGCCATTCTTCTCTCCCGTCTTATCAATAAACTCAAGACCACCGTCCAACCAGTCCAGACACACACTAGCGACATCTACATTTTTCTTTGTGAATTACAGAAATTTTCATAATATTTTTACAACTACTTTCAGAGGAAACAACTATATTAATATAATATGCTGTCACCTTTATACACGTTGTATATTTATTTTATTATTTATTTCTTATTCATTGTCACAAATTGAAATTTCTGTGGGCAAATTAACGCGTTCTTATTGCAGTTAATTGTATTATAAATTGAAATAAGTGTGTTAAATAAGATTTACATTATAACTGATATTTGCTGACAAAATAATAATGTAATTAAAGTGAGTGTGTTTAACATAACACATTACAGTAAATAAATTTATAGAAAAAATATAGTATTCCAGGTAATTTCATTAAAACTCGAAATATAAATAAAATATATTGGAAATAAATAAAACTAATTTTTATTTCTCGTTTAGATAAATCTGTTGCCGATTGCGTTGAAACCTTATTTGGAGTATAGCATATGATGCTAAAGAAGCTAGTGAACCTAGTAGTACTTTTCCTGACTGTTGTTACTGTTTATGGCTCTTAGACCTCGTCCAAATCTCCACTGCTACACTACACCCAATGGTGAAGAAATTTGAACAAGCTTTGAAATATAAATTCCGCGGCAGATCGTACTTGTTGCAAGCCATTATTTATGCCTCATACTCCCAATAGATTGTGTTTAGAATTCTGGGTGATGCTGTATTGGATTATTTGATAAGGCTTTTGTATGAAGACCCTAGGCAACATTCACCTGGAGCCTTAACCGATTTGAGATCTGCTTTAGTTAACAATACCGTATTTGCGTAATTAGCTGTAAGGCATGAAAACCGCAAATGTTTTAGACACATGTCTCAGGTCGTAACGAAGCTATTGATCGTTTTGTGCGTATTCATACGAAAAATGGTTATAGTATAAACGAAGAGGTTAATATTATGAAGACGTTGAAATACCAAAGACATTAATTATGTGATGTTTTCGAGTCTGTTGCAGGTGCGATATTTTTAGACTCGAATATGTCTTTACATGCTGTGTAATTGGTTTACAATAATATGATGCGTCCTGAAATTGAACAATTTAGCAATTCGGTGCCAAAATTACAAATAAGGGAACTACTTGGATAAGAACCTGAAACTGCCAAATTTATGTTATTTTTTATGCTTTAACATTTAAATTGTACATGGGATCAAATTTTTAATTTTCAGCAAACCCGAAAAATTAACTGATGGCCGACGTGTTCGAGTTACCGTACAAGTTTTTCGGTAGAAAATATCGGATTGCCAAATGTACTGCTGATAAATGTGCTTTACGTCAGTTGAAGAATTTTTTTTATATTTTAATCTATGTTGTGTAGTTAGATCGAAAAATTCAAAAAAATATATACATTTCATTATGTTAAAGTATCAAAAAAAGTTTTCAAATAAACCATTCTTTTGTTTTAGTTTTGAAATAAATGCCCGTAGTTTCGTTTTATTTTTGCATAGATGCAGAGATAATTAAAAATTTACATTAAATTCTAGTTTTAAATTGAAGCAATCAAAAGGAACTAATGTTGTAGTTAGATGTTTAACTTTAGCCATTTGTAGTTTTGGCTTTACTTTCGACTTTTACGCGTTTTAAGCGATCTGTATATTACTTTTCATAAATTGAGCATACATTGTCATCATTTTGGGGACATCATGTTTAAAAACGGTGGAAATTTACAAATACATTTTTTATTTCATCCTTCTCTTATATATTAAAATTTGTTTAAGGATTGATGGGCTTTTGCGGAATATGTAGGTTGCGCTACCATTTCTGCTAATGGTTGGTCGTTCTCTCCTACTAAGATTTATTTGCTTTCGAGCTGTTGAAAATATAATTCACATATTTTATTAAATTAAAAACATAATTCCACTCTGACCATACCGCCAATTGCACCAACTTACATTTTTTCTATTCGTATTGATTTTGTTGCTTCTATTGCTTACTTTTATCAAAATTAAATCCTCCATTAACTTCATTCCAAGGTGTACAAATCCGTCTACTTACAGGAATAAAAAAGTAGAAAATTAATGTTTTATGTATGAAGCTAACGGTATAGTACCCAATGTGATGGGAATATTACCAGACAAATTACGATGAGAAGCATTACACGAACTCTACATGCAAGTCATAATCAAAAACAATAATACAATACCACAATTCAACTTGCGAAAAGTTTCGTCACCAGCAACTGCACCAATGGTTAGCTTAGCTATAGTAATTTGTGATTACTTCCTTTCGGCCCTGGGTTGAGTAGTATTGTATGCAATGGTCTTAAAACAAATTTTTACAAGCATCAGCAAAACCCTCCAAAATGTCACTCAAAACCTTAGAATTGGCTTTTGTCTCATCCAACTCCTATTTTAACTCAGCCAACTTTTTATGTTTGCGTTCCTTTTTCGATAAACTCAACAAACGTTGACGATGAGCCTCCAACATCTTTTGTTTCAATTCATTTTCTTTCTCTGCATCTACAAAAACATTTTTTATCTTCAAAGCCCACAAACAAGTTATACATTCCAAGTTGAAATTGTTGTTTTTGGCGTTGATTAAATGATTAACGCGACGTATGTACATATTGTGAAAAGAGTCATGTGAAGCTTTTTATCATTGGCAAACACAAAACGGAAACAATTCTTAATATCATATTTACTTTCATCATCACCAGCAGCATGTTTACTTTTCGTTGCTTTTTGCCTCTTTTCGATTGCAAAAATTTCGAATCTTCACCATCCAGCATGTCGGCTACATTATCCAGCATCTTCATATTGTTCATCATCGTTGTTTTGCTTCTTCCTTCTTGGCCGCCTTTTTTTGTGCCAGCAATAGTAATTTTTGCTTTCTTCCTTCGGCCCTGGCTTGAGTAGTCTTACGTAAAACAAATCACAAGCTATGTGTTTTAATATACACCTTTTATACATATTTTTATATCAAAACAGATAATACGATATTATTAATGTTTTTTAAATGTTTATCAATAGCAAATACTCACTATTTTTTCCATTATTATTGCTTTTATGCTTGTTACAAACATGTGTAGCTGTTCACTTGCACACATTATATTTTGTATATTTTATTTTTTAATCTCTTTCTCAAATTTGTTAGAGCAATTCTAAGAAAAAAAAGGTAAACAAAGCCATACGGTTCGTGTTTACTTTTTTGACAGCTGTCAAGTTGTCACGACTGTGTTAGGCTGTGCTCAAGACTTTCAGCAGAAAACTTTCATGTGTAAACACAACTTATATAGTATTTATATAGTAGTTGTTGAGAATTCATATATTTCGATTTATGATTATTTTAATTGTGATTTACATACTTATTTGCGGGGCATAATTGAAACATGCATATTTTTCCCATTTTTTTTTTATATATTGTGACGCTAAATTCCTACATCTCTTTCTTAAAACAATAAATTATGTGTTTTAACATTTTTCGAAATTCTAATCTAATTGGTTAATGCATTCCATTAAGATGAAATCTTAAGGAAATTGTAAGCAATGTGACTAAATGCAGATGACAGTCAATTAAGTTATTGCAAAATATCTTACTTTTCGGTCAAACTGTCGGTAAAAGAATCGATATTAAGTGCCTAAAAAAAAGTTTACTGAAATTGAATCCTAAAAGATTACGACATTAGCGATAACTGCTCGTGAGTAAACTTGTTTTGTTAATTAACGTTTTTTATGAATAATATAATAATTCATCTTCCGACATTCAATTTAAGTTGTTATTCATAATCCTTGGATTTCGCATCAACATACATGATGCACCTTTTGTCAATTTGAATTTTTAATGTGTTTTAATGGAAATTTAAATTATTTTGTAGTTATTTTTACAAAACATCGTTGGTTCTATACAAATCTAGGCACTCTAAAGTATCTATAACATTAATAGGCTAGGCGATTTCTTGTGGCCGATGTTTTGTTCTACCGTTTTATCACGATTATGACCAAATGTATATTATTTGAAAGGTGTTTCTTTTTAGCCGATTTGCAGATTTACTGATTTTTAAATTTTTTTCCTTTATCTTGAGTAAATTGCATTTAAAGTTGCTACTAACACATACATCAAATTATACAATGCAATGTGTGTGTTTATAAAATGTGTTTGTAATAAAAATGAGTTTTTTTTTGTGTTGATTTGTGAATTGGCTATAATTGATTAGCATACTTTTAGGGTCTTTATTTAATGAAAAAAATAAAATTTCCTAGAATTTGCGCTCGAATTTCGAGGGCTGGAATCTGCTAGTATACAATAAAAGGTGTAATGTATCCTACCGATATTAAACCTGGACATAGTTTATTATTATTCCCCGTGAGCTAAATCATTTTATAAAACCTAAACGAAATATTTTTTATGAATAGAAATATAGTTGATATACATATATATGTCCCTCATGTCAGCTTCATTTTTAATGAGATTTTAATAATTTTTCGACTGCTACTCTACATTCCAATCGTCAATTTATATTTTCCAACGACGAAGTCATTTTATTCTTAATCAGTTTTTCAGTTTCAAAACATCATTAAAAAGAGCAGGCCGCCTTTTACAACACAGGATGAGTTACAGGGAGAAACAATTGACAAACATTAAAAATAGTAAGGCTTTCAGAGCTTCTAACTTTTTTTTATAAATATTAAACGATTATTCTTTTTTAACGTTTTTGAAATCAACATAAAAAGTTTAACAAAAATCATGCATATACAATAATTTAAATACTTTTAAACCATAAATTTAAATACATATATAAAATTGTATATAATTTAAAATTTAAGTTAATTTGAAATTTAAATTTAAGGATTATGGCGTTAGCGAAATTTTTAATATTTCAAGACATGGTCGCTACGTATAGCATTGGTCGAAATTGGTCAATTTAATGGCGTTTCCTTTTCTGGAAAAAAATGTGGTGGTTTACACATGAACGTTTTCTTGCTTAAAGTCTTGTGTTTATAGGTGAGACGGGAGAGAAGAATGACAGGGGGTACATACTTTCATGTACTCTGAAATTCTCTTTTGTTTTTTGCTTCGTAATTTTCAAAGTGAAGTTAATTTACGTTTTCTTTAATTTTTATGTTCGTTTGTGTTAAGAAAGATAATAAATTGAAATAAAGTTAATTTAATTTTATTATTTTTTATAAAAAAAAAAAAAATCTTATTTTCGATCTTTATCAATCTATATTTTATCTATATTTTAGTTTGTTATATTGGAAGAGGCTTAAATAGTATAACTTTTGCTTGAATTCTCATTTGGTTGTTTTCGGCAAATATGAATTTAACTTTTTACCAAACAAACTATCTACCGCGGTGGTATGAATATGGGCCCCAGGAAAATGGGCCCCAAAAAAAAATGAAAATGAGCCCCAAAAAAATGTATGGAAAACAACAACACGAAATTTTGGGGCCTGTTTTCCCATTTTGGGGTCGCTTTTCATTTCTTCATGTGGGGTGCATTTTCGTAATGAAAATGGACCCCAAACAAGAAAATGAAAAAGGGCCCCAAATAATTTTTGGGGCCCAATATCATATATTGGTGGGGCCTTACTTCATATTTTGGGGTTCATTGTAATTTTTTTTTTTTTTTAATAAACTTTTATAAACTTCCATGATGTAAAAAAATCGAATATTTTCTTTTTTGAATTCAGTTTTATTTAGTAACGTCAGTCAAATTGGGTTTAAATGTGTTACATCCAATAATCAGTAGTCCAAAAATAATCTCTATTGGACAATTCTTTGTCATAGGCCCAATATAGAGCTGCTTCCCGATCTTCACTTAAATCTATCGAAAAACAAAAATATTGCACAGATTTTTCTCAAATTTGGTTTGTATATATTTTTTCAAAATATAAGTGACCTTACCAAATATGGTCAGGATCGGTCCATTTTTCGACCTATTTCCCATATAAATATAGCATCCCATATGAACTTTTTCATATCCGAAGGCAACACAACTAATAACAATTCCACTCAAATTTGGTTTATGCTTATTTTCTTTTCCTATTAGTTGAACTTAAGAGATACGGTCTCTAAATGCATGGTATAGGGTATCGTATAGTCGGGCTTGACCGACTATAACGTTCTTACTTGTTTTAAAAATGTAACAAAAAATATATTTATAAAAAATATTTTGTTTGCAAAAAAAAGAAATATTAATTCCTTAATTAAATTTTTTAAGACTTTCTTTTAAATTTTATAAAAATGATTCAATTCCTGTATAATTTTAGTGAGCCGGAATACTTTTTTACGGTGGCGTGATATAACGTCTAAGGACATAATGTCTATAGACACTATGACACTCAGAATTCTAAAATATTGATTTGATGCAATGGAAATAACAATTCATTTTGTTATGGATGGAATACAAATAATAACAATTTATTGAAATTTTTTTAAACTTTAATACACTTTAGAGCAAATAATAACAATTTAAGAGAATATTTTTATAAATGGAATACAAATAATAGCAATTTATTGATATATTTTTAAATTTGTTTCAACAATTTGCTTGCAATAAGGACACAGCAAAGGCGAATTGTTACTTTGAGATTTTTTATCCAAAATATCCAAACAGCTTGAGCAAATTTTGAAATGTTTGCAGGGAAAAGACATTTTTTTATTCTTGTGACGTACGCAGGAAAACTTTATTCAGCGAAGCCACCTGCCGCGTCCTACTGGAGGAGAAAACCCTTAAGCGCGGCCGCAGGCCGCCACGCAGAAAAACTTTTGTATGCGAAGCCAGATTTCAATACTTAACTTTAGTGGCTCCGGGAAGACATTGCAGAATGTTATTATTATTATTAATATTATTCCCTTTTGCGGAATGTTTACATCTAATTTAAACATTTTGTAAAAGAGAAAATAACGGCACTTTTACCACGTTTACAAGATTTGAAATGCTTTAGACATTATGTCACTCGTAAAAGTGCCATAATGTCTGTAGACGTTATGTCATGCCACCGTTTTTTAATATTTCCTGAATCATTTAAGTCAAGCGGTTAAATTTTTAAACCCACATTACGACATCTCATTGCAATTTTTTCGTTTAAAAATTAAAAAAATGTTTTTGTATAACAAATGTCACATTGTTTTACAAATCTTTTATATTTAAGTGAGCCGACCTAATTTTTCACTAATTCTTCAGACAAAACAAGTTAATCAACAAAACAAGTGAAAAAAAATTGGGGTCCATTTTCACATTTTGGGGCCCAGTTTCATATACTTCATCGTACCGCATCCTTTAAATGAAAATAAGCCCCAAATAGTGTTTATGCAAATGAGCCCTAGAATAGTTTAGGGCCCGTTTTCATTCGTGGTTTGGGGCCCTAGTTCATTTTTTGGGGTTCATTTTCATTTCTAGAAATGGGGTCGATTTTCATTATGAAAATGAACCCCAAATTTGGGGCCCACTTTCATTTTTTACTTTGGGGTCCATTTTCCTGGGGCCCATATTCATAGCGCCATCTACCGCTTTTGGTTACCGATGAGGGTTGGTGACTCTTCCCGAAACAGCTGTATAACATTCATGCAGAATATAGATCAATTTTTGAAATAAATGTGCTAATGCTTTTGCTTTATTTAAAGTAAAAACATTTGATCTTGAGCCTGAACAATTTCAAACTCAATCATTAAATTGATAAAGATCGAAAATAAGATTTTTTTTATAAAAAATAATAAAATTAAAATACGGAGGGCACGCCGTTAACGCTAAATGTAAGTTTAGCAAAAAAAATTGTTTTTCTTGTTTTTTTAAGACAGAAACAAACATGTATATTGTAGTATGCAATGTATACTCGTATACAATCATATTTGTTTCAAAGTTGTTCTATATTTTTGTTTGTTATATTGAAAGAGGCTTAAATAGTATAACTTTTGCTTGAATTCTCATTTGGTTGTTTTCAGCAAATATATGTATATGAATTTAACTTTTTACCAAACAAACTATCTACTGCTTTTGGTTACCGATGAGGGTTGGTGAATCTTCCCGAAACAGCTGTATAACCTGTCATGCAGAATATAGATCAATTTTTTAAATAAATGTGCTAAAGGTGCTATTACACGAAGTGTTTTTTACATATGTACTGTCACTTTTTTTATCCATATGAAATTCCTCATGTCTGTCAAAATTGTCTTTTACATACGATTCATAATTTTTGCTATCACACGTGCAAATGTATTTCCGTATGACATAACCTCTAAATGTAAACAACAGCTCATTTAATTTGTGAATTTACAAAAATTTATTGTTAAAAAAAAGTTATATATTTTTGAATTGTTAATTAATATTAAACAATTTATTTTTCTTTCAATATTAATCTTTATAATTTACTCTGTTTTTCTTTCGCCACAAGCAGTGTTGTATTTTCATACGTTTGTCATGCAAAAATAGAACCTGTTCTAATTGAAAAATGTACTTGTGACTTTCTTCATGTATTGTACATAAACAATGTTTCATATGTATCACACGATGTGTACAACTTTTGTTGTGGGAAAATTTGACAACACATATGTAAAAAACACATCATGTAATAGCACCTTAATGCTTTTGCTTTATTTAAAGTAAAAACATTTGATCTTGAGCCTGAACAATTTCAAACTCAATCATTAAAGTTAATTTATTTAAATAAAATGATAAAATAAATAGATAAAATGATAAAGCAAACATGAACAAATCTTGAATTTCAATACAAAAATTTCAGTGTGTAGACGCGGATGAAAGTATAAAAGAGAATTTCAAATAGTTTCAGAAAGAAAAATTTCATGTGTAAACCGGGACTTACACTTTATAATGTTAGATTTTTATAATGTTTGCCTCACACATTAAAAATGTTGCATTTTTAATGGTCAGAATAGAACATAAAATTACAACTATGCAACACTTTTTTAATGAACAGCTGATTTTGTTGACATTTTTATTATTGGACACCAAAAAGGAAAAATAAAAACTAAAAAAAACATTGATATTTTCCATAAAAATAAATTTATTTTAATAACAATAAAAATTACACTTTTCCTTATTTTTTTTTTTGTTTCTTCACACAAATACACATTTATAAACAACACAAATGTCAGCTGTTTTATCGTGTTATTCTCCCCCTCTGACTTTTTGGTGCGAAAAATGTACCTTTTTCACATATTTATAGTGAGGCATTTTTAGAAAAGAACATGTTACCCTTTCGCAAGGTTGACATTTTTTAGAAAAGAACACAAAAAGAGAAAAAAAAGTGCGAAGTAGGAAAAACATGTAACATTTTTGCCAGAAAAGAAAACGCCATAAGAAAAATAGTTTTTGGAATTAAAAGAAAAATATCTTATATTTTGAAACATTTTGCTATATGCTATATGTATGTATATGCACTCGTGTTCTTAAGTGCACTTTGCCTATAACTACACAAATTTTTTGTTTTGGTTTTTATTTCAAAATTCAATAATAATTTCTTTCTTTAAGTGCACTTTTTGTACCTGCACATTTAAGATAAGCGCCTAATATTTTTGAAAGTTTAAATTGTTTTCATAAAAAATCACATTTAGCTGCCTCTACGTGCGTGCCGATAGACTCGAAAAATAGCCTCGAATTTTATACGAATAGTTGGCAGTTTGGGATAACTAATTTTACCAGAAATAAGACTTAAATAAATATTAGAACATTTATAAAAACTAAATTCTTGTTTTTCAATGGGATTTATTTGGACTGGAATCTTCCTTGGAATATTGGGGCACTGTGACATGGAGCACGGTATGTCAAATTGAAGTCTAGGCATATACAGACAAAAAAAGCCTTCAATGCAAAAAACGCTCTTGGCGTTTCTGGACAAACTGGGAATCTTTATTTTTGTGGTCAGACCCACTTTTCGGACAAACTAAGCACTATGACATGGAGCACGGTATGTCGAATTGAAGCTAAGCGACTTGGCGTTTCTGGAAAAATTGGGAATCTTTATTTTTGTGGTCAGACCCACTTGGTCAGACCCTCTTTTTGATCAACTAAGCCCTGTGACATGGAGCACGGTATGTCGAATTGAAGCTAAGACTTAGGCGAATCTAAAAAGCCTTCCGTGCAAAAAATCGCTCTTGGCGTTTCTGGACAAACTGGGAATCTTTATTTTTGTGGTCAGACCCACTTTTTGGACAAACTAAGCACTGTGATATGGAGCACGGTATGTCGAATTGAAGCTAAGACTTAGCCGAATCTAAAAAGCCTTCCGTGCAATAAATTTGAGTGCACGTTTCTGGACAAACTGGGAATCTTTATTTTTGGCCAGACCCACTTTTTGGGACCCACTTTTTAGACAAACTAAGCTCCGCAGCATGGAGCACTACTGTATGTCAAATTGAAGTTTAGCATAGGCGGATATAAAAAGTCTTCCGTGCAATAAATTTGCAGGCACGTTTCTGGAAAAATTCGAAATCTTTATTTCATTAATTAAATTATTATTTTCACATTATAATACATAAATTAATAATATTGTGTAGGCTATGTAAATGATGGGGTGTATTCAATGACTATTGTTTTATTTTTTTGGAACATTCCGTGTACAGTCTTTGGGATTTTTTGTTCCACGACTCTTAAATTTTTTGTAATTTTCTTACTAGATGAAGCTCCTAAAATATTATCCGGGCTTTTTGAAATGCTTGCTTTTGGAGTTTTTGTTTTTTTTTTTTTTTTTTTGTCGGTACAATTATTGTATTAGGTATAATTTCTTTATTGAATTCACTGGAGTACATTATTTTCACCTTTTTTATTTTAGATTTTTTGTGACTTTTTCCATTTGTCTCACAAATCTTCCGAGTCTAATTTTTTTTCCTTTCAGTTCATTGTATTTTATGTTCTTAAAATACGTATCAATGGGACCATTGCTGACTCTAACGTTTTCATCCAAAACATTAATATGTGAACCAATTATATTAGTCCACATTGGAAGAAAAGGAATATATTTATCTAAAATAATACGTACCATCGCGGACAGTGATATATATTTGCCATAGTATTTACATTTTCGTCATCAATGTATGGCATGTAAGCCAAAAATTCTTGGCGAAATGGACTTCTTTCCGAAATCGTTTTAAGATTTTTCTCAATTTCTTAAAAATCGTTTTCACTGATTTCATTTAATTCACAATTTTCTTCCTTTATTCCATGACTATCACCATTGCAGTATGAAGTAAAATATTTCAAGGCAATTTCAAGTTCTTTGTATATTCCTTAGTCTGCGTTTCCACACGCAAATTTTACACAAAGGAAAAGGAAAATTTCGTGTACGGAGTTTGCCGTGCTCGCAAATTCCTCTTTGCTTCGTTGAAACAAATTTTTTGATATTTTGCTTTGCTTCACATTCGTTGTAGTCAGATATACTTTTAAGACAATTTAAACTTTATAAACATTCAGTATGACAAATAACAATAGAAAATTATAAAATTAAACCAAAAATGTTGTTGAAATGGTTTCAGCCTTAGTAAAGCAATTAATCGTTCTAATACAGCAATATGAATGCATATACAGCAAAAAAAATATTTTGACGTTTCTTTTAATTCTTATTTTTCAAGCCAAAAGTTTCGAAACAAGAATTTGTCTGTGGAAACGCCAACGAAATTCTTAACGAAATTCGAAGTTTGGCAAACTAAAATTTGCGTGTGGAAATCGGGACTTAGAGGTGAGAATTACACATAAGCTTTTGAACCAGATTTTACATTCTGATGTTGTCGAAAAGTTGAAAGCTATACCCATTGCCTCTCGCAAGAACGTCGTTAATGCGTCATTGTTTAATCCCACAGTATGGTCAATATCTTTACACATTATTAGCGTAAGATGTAAGACGTAAGACAAAATCCGTGTGACTTATGATTGTATTGGTGAAAAAAATATGATATGTAATAACCTTTTTGTCGCTGTTGAAAAATAAAAAATGAAAAATAAAAAATGAATAATAAAAAATTAAAATGAAAAAGGAAAAATTAGAAATAAAAAATGGAGAATGAAAAATGAAAAATAAAAATTAAAAAATTAAAAATAATAAATGAAAAATAAAAAATTAAAAAAGAAAAATAAAAAATTAAAAACGAAAAATAAAAAATAAAATGAAAAATATAAAATGAAAAATAAAAAATGACAAATGAAAAATATTAAATACAAAATGGAAAATAAAAAATAAAAAAAGAAAAATTGAAAAATGAAAAAGAAAAATTAAAAATGAAAATGAAAAACAAAAATGAAAAATCTTATATATTAAAAGAATTTATGAAAACTAAAGTCAGTCCGTCCGTCTGGCCGTTCTATCCGATTTCCTTCATTTTTTTAAAATGAAAGGTATTTAGACACAGATTAGTATGTCATCAAGCATTGGAATTTACTCAACTCCCACCTTACTCAAGTTATACTTTTTTCAAAATTTTTTCAATATTTTCCTTCACTCAAGCCTCTATAACTAGAGTTCTAATTAACTTAGGCTGTTGACATAAGTCACACTCAGAACACTGAGTGGATCAAGCTCTTTCTTTTGAGCTATTAACTGCTTAAATTCGTTGGGTTTGGGGAAAGTTATGCGTGGACAATCAACTTTACTTTTACTATAAGTTAACTTCTCTTAGCATATGTTGGCATTACTGTACGTTAACTTCTCTTGGCAAATTTTGGTATTATATTATAAAAATATAATATAATGCTGTGGAGCAGCAGGGGTCCTCTAGTAATAAATTAAAAAAGAAAAATAAAAAAATAAAATTAAAAATAAAAAAAAAAAGTTAAAAAGGAAAAATTAAAAAGGAAAAATAACAAATGAGAAATGAAAAATAAAAATGATATGCCCAACTAGTGAATATAAAAATATTCTCTATTCTATTCTATAGTTCGTAGTCAACATTAGATACGTACATATACATATATATATATGGATCGGAATGCCTGTCGTATTCCGAAGAAGCTTCGACTTTCAATTTTCTCAAAGTTGCTGCTCTTTTGATTGCTGGTTTATTTCCTGTTGGTGGTGCGATAATGCAGTTTCTTTAGATGTATGTGCCAATTTATGGTATTTCTGAAGACCTCGTTTTTGATATCTCTTCTTGTTGCCGATCATGTGTGTTATTTCATTCTTTGAACGAAACACTTCAATATTGCCACTATAGTCGCCCTTAAATAAATATGTGTTGCAACTGTTATGCGTACAATATGCGTACCCTTTGAAGGAAGCTTTAATAATTCGCATATCCTTAAAGTTGATTGTACAAGCTGTATTAACAGTTTTATAAGCAACCCGACAAACATCCTGCAGCAGCTTTTTGTGGTCGGATGTGGTTCAGAAAAGTTACTTCAAAACTTTGTTGTAGTGAACCTTCATCCGTTTTATTCAAACTGCTTTCATTTAAAAATTTTTTAATAAATATACCACTTTATTCTTTAACCGAATTCTATAAGATTTGTTCAATAGGTTCAACAGTATTTTTATTTTCCGCACATTTTATACGATTCTCAGGGCTTGTTTTAATTTTTTCAAAATTTTCATCCCTAACCTTTTTTTTTCACTATCTTCAACCCTATTATTATTAGTATATCCTAAACACTTACCATACTCCCCATTAACATCTCCATTGCTTCCTTCTGTATTTATAATGACCTTTAAAATTATATAAAAAAAAAATATTTTAAGTTATATTTTTTTAATATTTCTTTTTTAAGAAAAGGTTCTTTTAAAAAATATGTATTTTTAAGAAAATTTACTTTTTGAAGAAATTTACTTTTTTCCAGAAAATATATTTTTTAAGAAAGGTTTTTTTAAAAGGGTAGTTTTTGATAAAGGTATTTTTTTTAAGAAAATGTACTTTTTTTAAATATTATTTTTTAATAAAATTTACTTTTATTCACAAATTTCTTTTTACGAAAATTTTTTTTTTGAAGTACTTTATTAAGATAACGTACTTTATTAAAAAAATTTACTTGATAAAGTTCAATTTTATCCGATTAAACAAATTTCATTCTGATTAATAGTAGTTACAATAACTTTATTAACTTGAATTGGTGCTCGACCTGTAGAAAATCCTTACGTACGAACATTTAATCCATTAGTTATAAAGTGATGATAATTTTTTTTATTTAGTTAATGATTAGTTTCAGCTAAAGTAATTCTAAATCGAAATAACGTTATAAGAACTATAATAAATAAATATCTTAATTTATTGCACTAATCTGCCAAAATAGTAAATTATATTTAATATTAAAATAATAATTTACAAATATTACGTCCTCTCGTACTGAAATATTTTAATTGATCTACTAATTTTTTTTTTAAATTTAAATACGTTATCTGACACACAACAACATATGAGCCAAAGGCAGAACTTCAATCCAACATAACTTATACACACTCACTCATTACTCAACCCATTGAAGTTTTACTGTTGTCGATATTTCGATTACGTCTGCTACTTTATTTCCTTTCCTAACATGACAAATTGATACATATCATTCAAAATGATTATGGATGTTATGGATAACATTACAAACATCTTAAATTTAAAACAAATGTAGCAAACTGTCCTATATATAAACATTTAATTAACAATAAAGTAATGAACATTCATTCAGCAATAACAGTAATAAAGACGCCGCAATATTAAAAAATATTATAATACCTTCAGTCAAAAAATCACTACCAAAAAATAATAACCTAAAACATAAAAATGTACATTGATGGTTCAACAACTTATTTGGAAAAAAAGATCGAATATCGAAAAGCTAACGGCTCAATCCAAAAACATGCCAAAAGAGCTAAAAAAAATATAGTTTTTATGAAAATACATCCGAAATAAACCCAAACTCAAATCATTTGGCGTAATGTCAATAAACTCCATAGAAAGTAGAATACACAAAAAATTCATAGCAATAGCTAACCTTTTTGGTAATACCTGGTATTTCCAATCAGATAATGTAAATTTTAATCAAAACTTTATAAAGAGCAATAATAGAATAAATATTTCAGTCGATTACACTCCTCATTCTTCCGCAAAACTTTGAAATTTTGGGTCCTTACTAGGATTATGTCTCATTATTCAAATTATGTATTAGTAGTATTTGTAGTAAAATTAGTAAAACAGATTATACGGCATGTTAAAACTTAATTCCGTTCGTAAGTGGTATTGAATCCGTATTTAGCTTCTTAAAGGAAAAAATGCATAATAAAACCTATATCAATTTTCTAAGTGGAATTTATGGTACTGTTTAAAAAAATGTTCCTCTAAACTATAAGAGTTGAGTTTACTTATGGGATTCTATAAAATAGAATATTCTTGAGCCTGATTTAATTTCAAACTCAATCGAAAGTTCTTTGTATTTAAAAAATGTATAAGAATAAATCTTTACTTTAGAGGAGCCGAGAGTATACTAACTTTTTAAGCTTTTGTTTATTTTATTAATGAAATTGAAACAAATCTGAATAATCAAAAAAAAAAAAACATTAAAAAAGTATAAATAGCGAAAATTTGGAAAATATAGTACAATTTGTTTTTTGTTGTTAATTAATAAAAAATTTTTATATTGAAATGAATGAATGGTAATATATAGTAAACTTTTAAATTAACTTACATGTATTGCGTCATTATCATCGTTTTTGTTGGTCTGTTCTGAATGTTTTTCTAAAAACTGTAAATGCAATAACTAGTATTACTTATAATCTTTTTAAAAACTTACCCGTTTGAAGCTGGTGACAATTCTGGACCGTATTTTCTTTCTTTGTATTTGAAAACTTCTTTACATTCACATACCCTAAATGGTGGTTTAATTTTTCAATTATTGCTTCAAACACTGCATGCGAGCTGTTTATGCTGCCAAAATCATTGGCGCCAATCAAACCCGCGCCCCATGCATCCTTGAAGATTTTTTTTATTTCAATTCTATATTTTCTGTAAAAAAAGAACACAAAAAATTAATTCAGATTATATATGTATATAAGGTTGTAGTACTTACCTTTCCATTCTTAATTTGCATTGAATTTTATGCCTGTGGAATGAGAATAATAAATTAAATAGTTAATAATAATAATTAAATAAATTATTGTTTATATAAATTATTGTTTATATAAAGCAATCTCTTTATCTCAAAATCATCAAAAATATTTTGTTAAACAACAAATATCCTATATCGTTCATCAACAAATACACCAACCAACGTATATTAAAATGTTAAAAAACCGCACTAATCTTTCTCCTACCCCTTCTCCTCCCTCCCAATCTATTACACTTAACTCTACCACCACCTTTACTTCTAACAAAAAATTCATCATTGCTCCCTTCCACATATCAATTAATAAAAAATTAACAAACAACCTAAAACACATTGGTATTAATATTATTAACACAATAAACAATAAACTTAACACAATTGTAAAGAAAGGTAAAGACAAACTTCTCAAAACACGTAACCACGAAGTTATATACATACATACATATAAGATTAACTGTAATTATTGTGACAAATCTTATATTGGACAAACATATAGAGCACTAGAGATAAGAGTTAAAGAACGTCGAAATAACATCAAACAATCTTTAGACAAATATAATGTGATTTCAAAACACATGACTAATACGGGACATGATATGAAATGGGATAATTGCCAAATTTTAGATAGCGATACTCATTGGAACAGAAGAAATATATCTGAGATGTTGCATATTAAGTCAACAAATAACACATTAAATAGACAAATTGACACTGAAAAATTAAACAAGATATACGACAGAATTCTTTATAATAAATAAAACACAATCCAAAAAATTTTTTTTCATATTCCAAGTGAACCTAACATATCTAAACATAATTTTTAAATTTATTTTTCATTTAATCACTTTTTCTTCACCAAATAATTCATTTGAATTTTTTTTTTGACATTTTAATTTTTGATAATTTAATTTAAATTTTGATTTTTTTGTTTTATTATTTTTATAATTCTGAAGAGGACTCACAAAACGTTAATTAATAAATTTAAAATATTTTTTTTGTCTGTTAAATTGGTCAAAAAACAAACTATAATTAAATAAATTTTTACATCACTTACCTTTCCTTTATTTTTTCGGTTTGAAGTTTATAACTAATTCCACTTAATAACTGTTTTCTTCCCAGAGTTGCCCAAAACACCTTCAAATTTTTATTCACTGAACATACCCAAATACACGAAAAAATATAAATTAAAGCAGTGCAAAATCCAAATATACTCACAGAAAATGAACATATAGATTTTTAAGAAAGAAATTATATATAGGACTAGATATGTAACTATTAACGAAATTCGTTCGTGAGGGAGCTTAAATCCCTTCAGTTAATAATTAAAATTTAAAGGCCGTATTCATAATAAAATAAATAGAAGCATGTAAAAATGTATTTAATTAAAAACCTTTCTACTTACCAAAGCAGAAGGGTTGTGATATTTGTTAAAAATGTTCTAAATAATGAAAAAAAAAAAACAAACAGCCCAGAATTTGTGTGAGCTATATAGTTTTATTGGTCTGCATATTTCATTTATGTAGACTGGCTCAGAAAAATCTAAGTCGAAGGGGTAATGCTCTCTCGGCCGCGTGTCGGTATGTCCATGTAAACCTGTATGTCATGAGTGAAATTTGGGCGATCACTATCAAAATTATTGGAAAACTGAAAACGCATGATTTTTTTTTAATTTTTAAAAAAATATAGGTGATCCCAAAAGCACTTTTTGCTCTAGTTTTCGAGAAAAATTTTACGAATTTTTCATATAAAATTGGATTTTTGATTCGAGAAAAACGCATTTTTATGAAACTTTAATTTGAGATAATTCAAAATTAAAACCCTTTTTGCTCTATCTTGCTTAGTTATATAAAATATGGTTGAAGGCTTAAGTTGTTGAACCCGTTGAATATATACACGTTGAAGAACCCGAAGGAAATGAAGATTGTATGTAGATATTGTAAGGAATGTAGTTTTTAATAAGACATATACAACATAAGAAGAGTAAAAATGATACAAGTATTTACATTGCCTGTAATTCAAAAATATCATCTAGATATAGTTGTATCAATTATAGTTTGATCGTAACATTTCAGAACTTTTCAATTGTGTTTTTAGCAAATTAATTTCCAGTCAGCACTCATTGGCAACGTGTATAAAAACCGAAAAGAATTGCCACTTACATCAGTTAATAACGGAAATATTCTTTAACACTTATCATTTGGAACGAGCAGAAAGTAAAAAGACATAAAAAGAAAAAAAATATTATATATGTAGAATAGGAATTTTAACTTTTATTTAACATAGCAACAATTTTTCCCCCATTTTTTTATTATTTTGTCTATTTCGGTCTAGCTTTTTTTGGGAAACTAACCCATAATTTATTATATATTGTTCTACTATAATTTATCCGTCCTACTATGAAATTTTTTTTGAAAAAATCGCGCAATTTTTTCAAACAATTTTTCGTCTGCGGCGCTTTTTAGGTAATACTTTATAATACTATTTTTTATCCGTCCTATTATGAAAAAGAAAACGGTAGTAATAAAAAATATTCATATTATCATATTTTTGCATTCCAAATTTGAATTCAAAATACAGCTTACTTTTGAATTCAAATTATTTCAATCAAAACAGTAAATAACGCGGTTTGCCATATTTTTGGCACAATAAATAACAAAATATTGCCATATATACAAAAAATTCTTCCAAATATTACTTTAAAACTCTAGATTTAAAAAAAATCTAATAATAAGTCAGTTTAATAATAGTAGAATAATTTACAAAAAAAAAGTTAGACCGAAATAAAAATTAAAAGTGTAGGTAACATCGCTAATATAGTCGGTCCTGAAAGGGTTAACAGGTCAAGATATACATCAAAATGAAGCTAGTGGACCCAGCTTTCATCTAGTTGTAAACACCAGCATTATAAAAAGCATTTTATGAGATAATGCCACTTTTTCCGGAAAAAATATGAAAAAAATACAAAAACTGAAATAGGTTCATAACGGGTTAATGGATTTCGAATTTTGAAATACCCAAAAAAAGGCACTCAAGTCAGATTTCCAATGATCTACACATTGCTGAAATCCGATAAAAAACTAACAAAGCTATATAGAGATCAAATCAAAACTGTCGGTCCGTAACTCCGAAAATAGGCTCGACCGAAAAAAAAAATTATTTCCCTAGAATCACCCCAAAAGCCCCTACCCACTCTAAAAAACTTGAAAAAATTGGGGTGTCGACCGTAAACTCAACTTGTTCCAGAAAGATTCCCAGTTTATCCAGAAACGCCAAGAGCGATTTTTTGCACGGAAGACTCTTTAGATTCGCCTAAGTCTTAGCTTCAATTCGACATACCGTGCTTCATGTCACAATGTTTATTTTGTGCAAAAAGTGGGTCTGACGACAAAAATAAAGATTCCCAGTTTGTCCAGAAACGCCAAGAGCGATTTTTTGCAGGGAAGACTTCTTAGATTCGCCTAAGTCTTAGCTTCAATTCGACATACCGTGCTCCATGTCACAGTGCTAAGTTTGTCCAAAAAGTGGGTCTGACCACAAAAATAAAGATTTCCAGTTTTTCAAGAAACGCCAGGAGCGATTTTTTGCACGGAAGGCTTTTTAGGTTCGCTTAAGTCTTAGTTTCGACATACCGTGCACCATTTTGCTGGAATTTTCCTTGGAATATTCCAGTCCCAATAAATCCCATTAAAAACAAAAATTTAGTTTTTATAAATGTATTTATTTAAGTCTGATTTCTGTTAAAATTAGTTATCCCAAACTGGAGAATCCACTCTCATAAGTATTGGAATACAAACGGTCAAAAAATATCTTAAAAACGCTAAAAGCCAACTTTAGTCATTTTAAAATCTCAAAAACACGAAAGAGGGAAAACATACTTTTATACTTGCACATAAAGGCAGGTACGCACATTTAACTTAAGAACATTTTTGGCTTATCTGCACAATAAACTCATGCAAAAGTTGGATGTGCAGCTATGTCAAAACTATTGTATAATGAAAAATACCGGCAAATTTGAGAAGAAACTATACCAGTTAAAAATAATACCCACCTGCATCCCATAGGAAAAATTGAGAAGACTTCAGGATGAATTTAAAATACAACTTGGCCTAATTATCGATAAACCTCTTTGTGGCTATGGAAGTTCCAATGATGCTAATTCAAGAATTTCTTTGAAGATTCTGAATCTACTTCTTTGATTAGAGGTATTGATAAACACGCTGTTTAAAGTTATACTAACTGTCAAATGAACGCTAAAATAACACCAACTGTACACAGAGTATTAACTCATGGGAAAGAATAATAAGCATCCTGCCTTTAGGAGAACTCACTGGAGACAACTTTAGACCTTTCAAGAAAATGTAACAAACACGGAGACAATTCCAATTTAATGGACATTTATTGCTATTGGATATGGTTACAAAACAAAAAACTTGAAATTGAGGAAGATGATTACGAAGCTTGAAGTATAAAAAATCTGATATTTCAGATTGTTTTCATGGCATCATTTTTCCTCGTCGTTTTTTATGTTCTATACGGTAACGAACCCGGTTATAACGAACAATTTCACCGGTCCCTATGATACGATTTTAATTAACATTTGCAAGTCCCTTTATTTAATATCTATCTCAATAATTTGGTTACTACGAGCACTTTTAAAAATTTTAAATATTTTTTTTTTTTTAAATTCTAAAAAAAAAACAGTGTTCGTACTTCTAGGAAAATTTTTTTTTACCACCGATTACCTGGCGGGCCCGCTGATTTCGTTATAAACGTATTTGACTCTATTAAGTGTTAAGAACATTAAATGTTTGATTTTTCCTTTCACACCTGTCTAGTTAGTGTCGGTGATTCAAAAATTTCAATACGACTGCTCTGCATCATGTGTATAATTGCTAACTCCCCATATAAATAAGATACAAGCAAAAATATAGTTTTATTTGATTTTTCAATATGTTTATATTTACTTAAAATTTATAAGTCATAATTGTAGGTAATATATTAAGGAATATATGAGTGCAAATAACAAAAAGTACACAAATGACGCAATGAAATATAAGGATTAGAGGTACCTTTTTTATTGATGATGTTGAAACTAATCTATAAATAATTAATCCTCTTATCCTTGAAACATTTTCCAAAATATTTATGAATGGGAAGGAGTTATGATCCTGTTGCAATATTTACAATATTTTGTTTTAAATAATTAATTTGGAATGTGGCAGATTTGTTTTAATAAATAATTTTAATTCATTATTTTAGTTTTCAAAATGTACACTCCATTTAATTTGTCATCTATCTAACTATCCATACATACATTGGTTAGGTTAATACTTGCGATCAAATTATAAAGCAACAAAATCATATAGAAATATAAACACATACATATGTAGACTAAATTATACTTTAAATAATTACATAGTTAATATATTTCAAGAATTTTTGATTTTTTTTTTTTTATATAATTAATTTTTTGTTACGAAATACGTATCTTTGAAATATGTGTTTATATATGTAAACTAATCGTACATGACCAATATAATTTATTTTATAGTTTCACAAACGTTTTATTTCTTATATTTTTATTTTGTTACGTTTCAAAAGTTATATTTTAAAACGTGGGTGAAATTATTTCACAGACAATTTAAACTTAAAGTGATTTCATCGATTTGTTGTTAAAACCTAAAGACGCATCCACTCATACGGATAAGACAGTACAGCCCATACAATAGGCTACAGTTAGTGACAAAAACCTAAACGGAGTCATCTATTAAAAAGAAAAGGAAAACGATATGTTAGTAAAATCCACCTTTGAAATCTTTGAAATCATTCAAGTCAAATCAAACATACCATGATACCACCATTTAGTCTTTTTAGGATTCTTATTACATGTCTTAACGTAGAGGGTATTATCTGGTGGACGTTTCTTCTCACGACAACTACTTAGCATCGATGCTATACTTAAACACACCGACTGTACGGATAATGCCGGCGACCAGTCTTCTGTTAATATTGATAGGCAGATATGACCATTCGAATAGACATGCGGATGTACGGGTATATTGTTACCAATAAAAGTTACTTCCGGTGAATCAAATGGATACTTATTGTTGAATTTAAATAACAATTGAAAGTGTTCACCTTCGTACAGTGTTTCCTCGAAACCGTCAATATTTATTTTCCATCTGAAAAATATATAAAACAATAATTTAATTAAAATAAAAATAATAAAGAAAAAAGATATAACATAAAAACATCAGTAAACAATTTCTAAAAGTAGTTAACTAAACTGAATTCGTTGTTCTGTTTCGTTTTGTATTTACCAATATTCTGTATTAAGACTAGATTTGGACTTTAACCTTTTAGGAGATTCTTAAACACATGAGAATTGTAATAAAACACAGATAAAAGAATGTAAAAGAAGAATTTAAGATTTTTTTATGCGATCAATTCCTTCTAAATGTTGTGTATTAATAGACGATACTTCAATTAATATAAATGTTTGGTTTAATCACATGATTGCAAATATGCAATATATATCTTTCGTATGTATATCTTTGAGAAAATTGATATACGATAAGTCTGTTGAGACATTAAGTTTTAAAGGGACTTAAGTAAAAAATAAAGGCTTAAAAAAATACAGATTTTTCTCTATATTTTTAAGATAACAGGATGGAAGTACCACAACATGTACTTAAATATTGCAAACAAAAAGTCTGCGTTCAGTTTGTTTGTTATGATAGTACCGTTACTTTTTCGCTCGCTTTCCATTCCTTGTTATTATAGTCATGTAACAAGCATTTTATTTAAAATTTTGAAATGTAGAAACCAACGGCAAAGAAATTAGTGTATCAGCAAGAAAAATAATTATGAAATTGTTGAAAGAAGGAAAAAGCTTCCGAAATTTGGCCAAACTATTGGCAGTAAACAATTTCAAAGAAACTGGAATTATAACAAATTGAACGAAGACACTTTGGTTGCTATATTTATTTACTGTGGAACTCAAAAATTAAAGAGAATCTGGATAGATTTTTTTTCAAAGAAGAAGAAAGCATATATTTGAAAAAATTCATAACTACACTGTATTCTTAATCGGACCGGTTTCTGGCATTTCAGCCTTCATCAGCGATTTATTGAACATTGTGATAATTGTTATGTTATACTTGAATTGTTATGTTATAATCTATAATATTAATAGGCTAGACGATTTCTTGTGACCGATGTTTTGTTCTACCGTTTTATCCCAGTTTTGACCAAACGTATATTATTTGAAAAGTATTTCTTTTTAGCCGTTTGCAGATTTGCAGATTTTTAAATTTTTTCCTTTATTTTGAGTAGGTAAATCGCATTTAAAGTTGCTACTAACACATACATAAAATTAGACATATGCTATGTGTGTTTTATTAAATTTGTTAATGTGTTTGTTAATGAGTTTGTAATAATAATTAACCATAAAAGTGTTGGTTTGTGAATTGGCTAAGTTGAAAAAAACCTTCCTAGAAATTGCATTCGAATTTCTAGCGCTGGAATCTGCTAGTTAAAATTAATACAAAGTAAAAGCTTTATGGTATGAAAACTGATTCTAACCACACTGCTCGCAGGCCTGACTTTAGGTGAGTGTGTTAAAGCGCTGACCAAAAAGTGCAAGTACGGGTGTATGTGAACGTTCATGGTTCAAACCTCAAGGCCGCCCTAAGTAGAAAAAATTGTATATAGAAACAATCTATTCAATTAAAACATAACAATTATCACAATGTTCAATAAATTACTGATGAAGACTGGAATGCCAGAAACCGGTCCGATTAAGAATACTGTGTAGTTAATAAATTTTTGAAATATATGCTTTCTTCTTCTCTACCACGCACCATTGAAACAAAATTAAAATTTGCATATTAATTACAGTATTAATTGCAATATGTCTGAAAAATGACTACAAATCTAAGAATAAAAGTAATTTTTTAAAAATTTTTAATTTTTCAGAAATCTACTTTGTATTAAATTCTTAGTGCCTCACGTACTCTCTTTTTGTAATGCAAATTCTATCAAAAGCTTTTTCTTTTCGAATCTAGTTATAAAGTAAAACCACAGAATTTATATACATATAGCCCATAAAGTCTACTTGAATTTACACTCGTACATCCACAAGTAATGAATCTCTTTCTGGGCGCCCAGTTGAGGCAGTTACTTTGGAAATCATTGCTGTAATCCACAACATAGCTTTGAGTGACGAGTTAAAGTGTGTGAACTAGTTGAGGCCACGGGCTTATCATATGGTTCAGTCATTTCAAATTGGGTACGAAAAGGCTATCGCCTATATGGGTGCTGCGCTTGACCACTGATTTATAGCTTTTCCGTCGCGATACTTATGATTTTATTTGCCGATAGATAACTGTGAAACATGGACTTTATACCAAAGCAAGTGAATCCGCCCCGAAAAAAGCCAACTCAGTGAAATCGGTTGGTAAGGCTTGTGTCTGTTTTTTGGGATATGCATGGAATTACCTACATTGACTACTTGAAACAAGTAAGAAAATTATGCGTTTAGAGAGGGGGTCTCAAGTCCAACTAATTGAATATAGAAAATAAGCATAAACAAAATTTGAGTGGCTTTGTTATTATTTTTTTTTCCTGCAGATATTAATAAATGGGGAATACGTCCAAAAAATGGACCGATTCGTACCATATTTGGTAAAGACATTTAGTTTTTGCAAAAAAAAAAAAAACATATACAAACCAAATATGGGAAAAATATGTGCAATAATTTTGTTTTTTGATAGATTTAAGTCAATATGGGGAAGCAACTCTATATAAGGACTATGATTATGAAATCTCCTGCAAGGCTTATTTTTAAAGTACTGATTAATGGGTGTAATAAACACACGCTACCTAAGTTTTACCAAGATCTATATGATAATTTGGGTCTTATGGCAATTTAAGTCGATCTGATATGGGTCATTCGTATGGGGGCTAGGTCTGAACATGTACCGATTTTTACCGATTTCATAGCGTTTGTCCTATGGCTGATAAAAGCTTATATACAAAATTTCATCCAAATATATTCATATTTGCGACCTGTAGTTTCATTACAAGGTTTACATGAACACACATAAATGGCAAAATTACACGTGTGAAGGTTCGAATTGTTGCCACATCCACCTTATTTTCAAAATTTGGCTCCTATCGGCATTTTACAGTTTACATATTTAAAGAAATGGCTCATCAAAAAAAGATTCGAGTCGAATAAGGACATCTTCTCTGCAACATCTATTTGAGGACTTTTTGAAATCTACTTTGCGGAGGGCTTAAAAAGTTGGAGAATCACTGGATAAGGTGTATCGAGCAAAAATTGTATTTTTGTAGACTTATTGACGTCCCCCTCTTATTTAATCATATTAGGAATTTTTTTCTTACAAGATGTCTGATTTGAATTTACGAAGTGTATTTTTTTTGATTTCGATTTTTTTTCGAATCGAGTTACAGAGTAAATGCTCAGGTCATAGGGTTTGGAGTTTAACCAAATTGTGTACACCTACATTATTATAAATAGCAAACTTACTCTGACAAATTTGAGGTTATACTCTCGGTATCAACTGAAACTCCTGGTGGTGGTTCCTTAATCAATGACATCAGCTCTTTTTGTAGTCTTTTCTGTAATGAAATCAACATAATTTGTGTATTAGATAGAGCATTAGTACTAAAGAACAATTAGTTATAATAACAATTTTTCACAGTCATCACGGTTCACATGTATCATCATTTTTATTTGTAAAGACATACATTTGACGTCATTGTTAAACGTTTAATAATTACGAAAACTTATTTAGAGTTTGTAAAATTACAAAAATAAGATTAAAAAATGTATGAGTGTATTTTATTTTATCAAAATCGTAGTATTTTGGCGAAAAAAATTTGGTTTTAATAAAATACGTCAATGGTTAGGTACTTGTTGTTATTCTTTTAATTTAATTTTGATTAGATAAGCTGGCCAGTTGATAAAAGAAGTTCGATTGTTCTTTTTATTGCACCTAAAGATAAAGTTTATAATAGAGTACTCGTACAAAAAGAGGGGGTAGAAGGTAGGTAATAAAGTGCACCTTTGCATTTACTTAACAAGTTCTATATTTATTTTGAAAAGTCGCAGAAAACAAAAGAAAATAATATACCATTTTGTTGAAAAGTTTTATACACTTTACTCGTATATTTATCAGTATTTAATGTTTATGACAGTTAATTTAAGCCGTTGCTTGCTGTTTTCATGATAATGATAAGTTAATATAAAATGAGTACCACTGTAATAGGAATAACCGAATGATATTGTATTATAATAAATTAATAAAATAAACAAATAAATGCAAAGTACAAAACAGTATATTATTTAACAGGGGTTATCAACCGTTTCCTAATGCGTATCAACTACATTTTCTATCGCAAAACAACGTATCAACCCAGAAGATCCCGATACTATTTTCAGACAATTCAGAAACATAAAAATTTTTGTTTACATAGGCATTATATTATGCAACAAATCAATCCGTTAACCTGAAATACGTTGCCTCAAGGCATAAGGGCATAACTTAAGATATGATCAATAAGGCATATAACTTTTTGCAATTTTTGCAAATAAGTAAAATGGCATAGCATAGTCGAATAGAGCAGAAAAAAGTACGAAGAACTATATTTTTTTTTTTTGCGAAATTGCAAAAAAGTTTCCGCACCAAACGCAATTACTTTTTTTTTTATCAGAACTGCTTAAAAAACGAAGTATTGTTCACGTTTTTCTTCATATACATAGCTAGATATTTGTATAACTAATACCGTTCTAATGTTCAGAAACCCTTTTAATGGAGCTAAGGGAAGTACCCCACCCACCCCAAAAACAAAATTTCTTCAGAAAATGTTGCTTTAATATTAAAAAATTATAAGAAATAAAACACAAGTTATTCGAAAACTTGTATTTGTTTTATCATTCAATTTATAAATTTAAATATTGTTTGTGTAAAAATGTTTAAGAAAAGTGCTAAAGGTGTGAAAAAAAATTGTAATATATGGCAAAAAAATTAGATAACAATATACAATGTATAAAAAATGTGGACACTCCATTGTTCAAACTATGTAAAAAGCCCGAAGAAAAGTTTACTATTGGCAGATTTAATAGCCTTGCAAAAGAAATAAAGTGGGGTATTTCCCTTAGCTTCGTTAAAAGGGTTTTGCAATATTAGGACGATTATTAGTTATATATGTAAATATCTAGTTATATGAAGAAAAAAATTTAAGAAAAAATCTGTTTTTTTAAGAAACCGCCTTTGGTGCGGAACATTTTTGAACCGAAATCACCTAAAAAGTTATATTCATTACTTGTACAATATTTGCCACCACGTGGTGGTATGCCACATTTTTCGTAAAAATTACTTATGTATATGCCTAATGATCAATCTCAGAATATATTGTATCAAATTTCGGTAATAATTAAAATAATAAGATATAAGACAAAGCTTATTTATCTTTTTTGCGAAATACTACATTACAAATGGCATAATCGCACGATTCGCACTTTTTTCAAACCATTAAAATTCTCTCTCCAAAAGTTGTTAAAACAGACATATGCTGTTATGCTTTGAGACCACAGAAATTTCCAGTTAACTTTTATATGTAAACTATTTGCAAATATTTATTATCAATTATTACTCAGGATTTTTTAAAGAATTTCAACCGTACAGTAAATAATTCAAACATAAAATAGGGAAATGGATTAGTACGCAATAGAAAAAAATCGGTATCATCATTACATCAATACTTAGCATTCGGTATTAAAGCTCTTTCATAGACTTCGAATTAAGGAGATTTACAGACCATGCCCGTTTTTTTCGGAATTGTCAGAATGCTCAAGTGCGACTACGTGCTTCAAACCATGTTCATTGAAATAGAACCTCTAGAGAATTGGGTAGATTTGGGTAAAATAAAGAACATACAGTTGATTGTTAAAGCTAATCTAAACTTTAATATAAATTTCCTATATGAAAAAAATTTATTAAAAATAGATATATGTATGTAGATATGTAATTTATCGTTTATTTTATATTAAAAATAACGTTCCACAACAGTAGCGTCCAAAAAATTTAGCAATTAAAATATGTGGTCAGTTGTTGAGTTCTAATCTCCGTGCACAGTGTCTTCTGAAAATGAATGAATATTCTTAAATGTATGGGCCTTCTTACACGATGTAACAATCCTATCTCTGAACTTCTTATGTGAACTCTAACTCTGGTCATACCAGGTGATGCAGCCAGCCCTTTTTAATTGCAAATTAAGTGTGTTTTTTTGCAACCAACGAATAAGACAACCATTTTAGTGTGTTTAACCGTTTCGTATGATTGCAATTTAAGAATAGTTGTTGCAAAAAATGTCTGCAATAAAGTTTTGTATTAATGCTTAATTACGAGGGCCTAATTAGTGCCTGCCCTTGGGAAGAGATGGCGTTACAATAATACCAATTCTCTTATTTTTTGTAAACACAACTCTACAAAATTTTAAGGGAGTCGTGATGAATGATCGGATATCGAAAGTGCGTGAGATACGAAAGACTATGGCCATCTCAATTGTACTACCCTTATAACATTTTGCAAAATATTTTGAGCATGAGAAAGCTGTTTCAAGATGCGTTCCACGATTGCTAATAATTGACCATGTGTGCACTCTTGTGCCGATTTCAAAGAATTCATTGTTGGACGAATTCGACGTTGATTACCTTGAAAAGGAAAATCTATTAATGGCGAATATTATTCCAAGTTATTGGATGATGTCAAAGACATATTGCAGGGTAAAATTCCCATTTCTCTCACAAAATAGTTGGTGCACACTTGTCATTTTCATGGCAAAATTTCATCAATTAGTATATGAATTTCTTCCACACCCATCGCATTTGCCAAATTTAGTCCCTTGTAACTATATTCAAATTCCAAACCTGAGGAAATGGCTCCACGGATAGAGATTCGACTCCAGCAATGACTTTTTGATAAATCGCCGCCTCATTTGTTTCTCTATTGTTGAGATTATTGTATTTAAATATGGTTATAAAAAGTACGAGGTATTATTTATATTTGTCAACACTTTTATTAGGAAATCATTAATATATATTTTCAATTTAAATAGGTCGTCTATAAAAATATACATAACGGTTATGTAAACAACCCAATGTTTAATTTTAAGTATTATTAACATTCTTGCATATTGAAGTACAATAATGTTACCAAAATAAATAATAATCTTAGCGTTAATATGACTAATACCATTATGTGTTTTAGTACACAAAGCCTAAATTATATCAGATTTCACTTCGTCACTAATAAACCGATTTAACACTATTCCTACCACGCGATAATAATATAGTATAATAATATAGAATGTAATTTTAGTCATTTGTTTATAATTAAGGGGGTTTAAAATTCATAGTCATATCGATGATACCGAACCGAATGAAACGTATGTTGCGGTGATAATAAATAAAATTTTAAAATGTAATATCAATATTAAATATATATTATATATATAATATTAAATATATATATTATGATTTCCTATTTTTTGCGTATGTATGAATTATTTTTTGTTTTAGAAACATATAAAAGTTATTTTTCAATTCATTATAAAGTAATGATTGTGTAAGAATTGTTCTGCCTCAATAATAACAAAAACAATAAAATTTAAAAAAAAATGTGATTTGTATTCTGCAAGACAATTTATAAAGAACTTATTCAGTAACCACAACCAGTACCATGCATACATATTATATTTTATTATAAAGTACACTTTTGTTTAATTAGAACCAACGATAATTAAGATGAAACCAGAAAATGACTTACTCTTCCAACTTGAAATAAAAATTGTACTTGTCAGATAATAACCGTATTTTATAATCACTTGTCTTTACTTTGTTTTAATACAAAGAGAAATTTATAAAATAAAAAAAAAATTGGGTTTTAATAGTCCAGGCTGATACAATTTTTGAAAAACCGCATTTTATTTAATACAATTACATTTTTTAATGTTCAAAAAAATTAATAATTTTTCCTTATTTTCCAAGTAATTTCATTTTCTTTTTAATATTCTATAATTCATATTTAATATTTTTAAATTTTTTGTTGTTCTATTTGTTTCAAATTTTAATTAATAAAATTTGGATTTGAACATTAAAAATTTTTTGATTTTACCTGCAGCAATTAATATTTTTTGTTTTTTGTTGGTTTAATACTTGCCTCCCATCGTGAATTATCCAATACTAAAGGTTTTCCACATTTTGTTACCGCTTGTTCGGGTTCCTTTGGCTCCGATATAATTTCCGCTTTTTGCGGTTTGTCTTTTTTACTTTTAAACAATTTAACAATTTTCGACATTATTTAAATTTTTCCCGTAAACTTTATTCCCGGTTAAATTTATTTTTAAGTACTTGTATTTTGTTATACTGTTTGTAGTTAGTTTACTTTGAATTTATTTTAAAATGACATTTTTGCTGTAAAGTTCTAAATTATGTAAAAAATAAATAAATAATTAAAGCTAGACATAAAGTCTAAATTTTAGATAAATTTGCGCGTTGTTTAATGTTGTACTTGCAGCTGCAGAATAAAACGAATTTGTATGAAAAATATAACAAAAGCGGCACAAATTTTTTTTTTTTTTATACATACACTTTTTCACTATCAAAATCAAAATATTTACATTAATAAAAACACATAGTATAAAAAAACAAGTAAGAAAATTATAGTCGGTCTTGACCGACTATACAATACCATATACCGTGCGTTTCGAGAGAGAGTCTATACAATAACCTATACCATGCGTTTCGAGAAAGGGCCTTGGATCCAACTTAGCTGATGCAATAACAGTACATAGATAAAAAGAATGAACCAAATTTTAGTGCTACTCGTATTGTTATAAATTTATGGTGTGCAGATATGAAAAAGTTCTTATCTGATGTTATAAAAATTTATATGGAGATTCCGTCAAAAAATGGACCGATCGTGACTTTAATTAGTAGTCACATAATTTTCTCAAAAACATATATACATAAATCAAATTTGAAAAAAGCATATGCAATATTTTTATTTTTTGATAGATTTATGGCAACTATGACTAAAAATGGTCTTACAGGGTTTATTTTTGGACTACTGATTACTTGGTACAATAGACACACATATATAATTTTATCGATATATATAAATGATAATCTGGATCTTACGGCCATTTTAGTCGGTCTGATATGGGTTATTTGTATGGTGGATATGTCTGAAAATATTAAAATGACTCAGAAAGTGATTATAAGCCGATCGGTATAATAAAACGTGGGTCTGGGTCGTATAATTTTGGTAGTTACAAACATCAGCACAAACTCATGCCCTCACCGCATAGTGGTGTAGGGTATAAAAACACACGAAAGGCTTATAGTACCAAATGTTTTTTTTTTTATTAATATATGTATATGTGTGTATATATATATATACATATGTATGTTTATATTCTGGTATAAAAAATTCTCATATTTCTATTAGTTTTTTTATTGATTGTTTTTTGCAATCAACTCCACAGTAGAGGTGCTGTTATATCGTTGGCTAAAATATTATTGTTTACAAAAATTATTAAGTAATTAACCCTTTAAAGATTTTCTTTTTACGATGAATATTAAACCACATGTTGTTCGTTAAAATAAGTTATTTTTAATAAAAATATTGCTAACTGAATATTAAGTATTCAGCATTTAATATTATTTCATTAAAATATTTATATTTAGAAGAAATTGCGAAGAGATTACTTTTACATAGTTTGAGAGAAAAAAATCGTTCATAATTAACATAATTTTCTGAGATTATCCATCCTGTGAGTAATAATAAATATTTAAAATTTAATATATTCACAAGTATGTAGGAAAGTTTAGTCGGTCTAGTCTGACCCATTTTAACTAAGATTGGAATGTGTTTGTTACCTGTAGAAGGTCATACCAGATGTAAATATTTATTATTTGATATTTTAAGCTGAAATTTTGAATATCAATTGATATTTTAAATTACTTCCAAAAGGTGTAGTGTGGAACTTGTATTGATATAGTAAGAATTTTGTATATTTTAAAGTAAAATAGGTGATGCCAGATATCGAAAATGCATTAGTAGGTACACTTTTACAAAGTTATTCCCTACCATTTAAAATTCATTAACATTTTCTATATATTTAGAAAATACATGACAATATTATTTTAAATTTAACAAAATAACATTCATTGAAGAATAGAACTAAGAACTTACAGATGCATTTCCTGGAGCATAACATCGACAGTTGGTTCAAGAACATATTGAGATATTATAGTTAGATTTTCTAACATGTTTTTTTTATATGTATTAATTTTTAGCCAACGTATGTTGTTAACATTATATAAACATACAGACATATACTTTTATTTGAATGTGAAGGTAAGAAGTCTGATTTGCTTTTTGTTTTATCTTATCATTTATTTAGAATATTAAACCTACAAATAAATTGCGCTAAAAAAATATATATGTATATATAAAAATGTTAAGCCCTTGAGGCTATGCAAAAATAACAAGATAATTTCCTGTTTTATTATTCAAATACTGATACTTCACAATGTACTAAAAGTTTGAGTTTGTAAATTTTTTTAAAGCTCAAGATCAAAAGTTTGATCAACGAGAATGTTAGAGGTATTGTATTCCTTACAATGCATATTGATAAAATGCGTCCAAAATTAAAAATAACAACTTTTCTTCTTTATATAAATTTTCATACCAGGTTGTAATTGAATCAAAGTAAATCTATTCTTTAATTAGTTTTCTAACATGAATTTTCAAATTATGAACACAAATTGGACTTCGACTTTCTTATATTTTATGTTTTGTAATTTTGGGTGCGTATTTAACTTTTCTATTAAAAAAGAGTATTTAAAAAAAAAAATTAATAAACAAATTTTTAAAGAGTTTAGAAAATTATAAGGACTTTTTAATGTTAAGACAATATTCTATTTAATACTACTCTAAATTTCAACTGCCACTTTTTGTCATTAAATTAGCCAGAAGCATTGTTGTTATGTAAAATTTAACCTTTAAACTTAGTTTAACTTTTTGTATAGAAAATCAAGAAAAATATGACCTAAAAAAAAAAAAAATAATAAAATAGCGTGGGCGTGGGCGTGGTAAGCCCAGTTTGTTCTTTGAATCTTAAATTGTATTTTATCTCTACGTACCAAAAGTGGTTTATAGCCGTATTTTATCACTATTGAAATGTTATAAATTTTAAAATATTAACTCCTATTATGGATTTTACGAAGCCATATTTTATTAATTGAAATTTAAAATATGATGACTTAGAAAAAAGGTGGTTGTATTGAATAAAGTTGATTTAAAAAAATCAGGATTTTAATAGATCCTTTTGAGATGAGTTAGAAGTTTTGGAACTTTCAAAAAATAAGATAATATCTTTTTTATCTAAATTTGAAAGCTTATATATTATAATAAGATAATAATAAGATAATAAAGATAACTTTAAATAAGGTTAAAAAACAATATTGGAACCTATCTGTACGTGCAGCTAAAACAGAACTACTTCATTAGTCTTGCACATATGTATGTCTCTATAATATAAACAAATAAAACGCTTCGATTTAAAAAAAATCGCACATACATAATAAATATAAAGCAATGTGTAATAATAAATATATGATACAAAATTATAATTGAGTCAATTGCTAAAATCACTTTCAATTGCATTTTACATTTATATTCCATTAATGTATAAAGCTCAATAATTGTGATGAGGCAGAAATAAACACACACGTAGAAAAAAGATTGGTTAAAATTCGGTTACCACTAGAAAACTTTATTAAGGTTATAATTCTATCATATTAAAAAATACAATAGGTTTTATTTTATAACTATCGTATAACCACAAGTCATATAAAATGAATGTATCTAGAACAACAAAATTAGTTCCGTTTACTAATCAAACACTATAGAAATTACTAAACTAATTTTATTGAGGCAACCTAATAATACCGAGAACAACGTGCTTCATTCCTGAATATTGGTGTCTGCAACTATTAATTCTACTTTAAAAACATACTTTATAACCCGAAAATGTTTTAACGGATATTATAATAAGTAATTGGTTAAAATACTACAAAAAAAAATTAAATTAGGATATATTTTTCGGTTATAGCAACAGAAAGCCAAATTTTAACCTGTATTGGTGTTTGGAACCGAAAGGAATCTGCATAAATCAAATACTATTGTAAATACCAACAAAAGAATAAAAAAAATGGTTAGTCAGACTGAATTTTTATTTGCTGTCACTTTTTAAAAATAAAATAAAATAAAGAAATTTATTGTGTGACAATTAAATATTATAAATCAAAACCACAACGTTTAAAATATTTCTAAATTATTTCTAAGAAAATGGATGTTAGAATTGTGCACATAAAATATCAGTTGGTATGGACTTGAAGATGTAATTCAAGATTAATTATTAATTATGGTAAAGAAAAACAAAGGAAGAATGCTCAGAAATCAAAAGGGTACCGGTAAAAGTACTCGATTAATATAATGCAAAACAATTTAGCCATTCGTTAGTGTCAGGTATTTATTTCAGATAACTGATTTGGCAACGCAAATTTAATGATTTCTAAAGAACTTGGCGAGTATAAGAAAGTTCACTCCCACGCCACCCTTGGCGAAAAGGAGCCTGTGCAAAAGCACGGTTGTCACGTTATGAGCAGTACAGTCAGCTATGTATGGATATGACTAACCACAAGTTCAACGCAAGAATAATATAAAAAAAATCTTGATGGACGATGAAATGTCTCGCGATTTCAATTAACTTATTAAAGATTTATTCAATATTTGTCCCATTGTTACTTTCTCGGTTAGCATCCCACGCGATGAATTGTAAGACTTTCGTTATTTCATGTGTGGATATGTTACATAGTTTCTAGTAAAATGTGAAGAATTTAGCCTAGAAATTTTTATTTAGAACTGTTAAATTTTAAAACTTAATTGTAAAGTATATATCTGTGGTTTTCTGGAATAACCGCGTATGTCAATTTTTGTCAGTTTTGAGTTAACGATGCCAATTATATTAATTTTTAACGCTCTTTACATGTGCTCAATTTTTTTTTTTTTAAATATTGACCATTTCTGAGTTTTTTCTTTAAATAACGACGTAACTTAAATGTTTATTAAATTAATTTGCAGTACTAACGACGTTTGTCAACCTACGTTTGATCGCTGACAAATTATTTTCTCAGAAAACAACACATAGCGACATACGTTGTTATTAATGAAAAAAAAAAAAAAATGAAAAATAATTTTGGATTAGTTTTCAGTTTATAACCACTTGTAAAAACTTTTGTGTTTATACGTTGTTATATTCTCATCCTAAGTCCCGTTAACTTTTTGTTGACGAACAAAAAAATCCATTTTTCAACCAACAACAACTTCTGTCTACATGGGTGTTTGCATTGGTAATTTTCTTTTTCAAAGAAAACGACATTTGTCGACATAAGTTGTTTTATCTGCACACACTGTAAGTGTTATTTACATATTATTTTTTTCGTCATTCTCTAGGATCCATTCCTCTGAAGACTCAAAATTTTATATAAAGTATTTATTGCCCATATCTACAGGACTGTTAAATAAAAAGCTCTAAAATCTTTATATCGAGCCCATAATTTCAAATATAACGTTTTTTGGCTCCCCTGAACATTTTATTTTATGACATACGCGGTTATTCTAGAAAACCACAGATATATGGTATTATGTAATGAAAACGGGGATTACTATATATTTTGTTTTATCACATTTAAGTTAATTTAATTTAATTTTTAATAACTAATTATATATTAATTTAAATTAAAAAAAAAATTAAATAATAAATACAATTAATAATTATATCAACTAATGCCATACAATCGCATTTATACATATATAATACCAATTGTCTTTACCAAATTACGGTAATATGGATTTATAGTTATAATTCAGTTATCACGATAGAATAATGTGACAGTACGTGGAACTACCAAAATTCGGTTGGCAACAACTTCGGTTGCAGCAACGAATCAGTTCTCTGTATGCATATATTTACATTTTTACTAGACAACACACATTGTATGCATGATATTTGATTTGATGATTTAGAATTCTGTTTAATAACACTAGATGGGAAAATACCACTACTGTATCATACATTGTTCTGAGTCATAATTTAAAAATAATTGAGAATCAATTAGATGATAGATGTATTCAAGCAATAAAAAAGACGGAGAAGTAAAAATTTAAACTAAAAGCACATAAAAAAACATCACTCATATGTAAAATGTAATAATTTTCATTTTTAATTTCAATTTTATATCTCACTAAATTTCAAATTTTTTTCTTATTTATATTTGTAATTTGAATATGCTTAACAATTATTTTATATGGCCCTTCAAATATGTATATTATTTTGATATAGAATATTAAGTTGAATAAATAAAATTTCAATTACTATTGCCTATAATTTTCTTTACAGGGAACATAAACATAACAAGTGTCTGTCAGTGCACTGATATTCCATTCACGTATTCCATTTTCAGTAGAGGCAAAAAACGGTTTTTTTAATTTTTACTATAAAATTTAAAAACAGTTGTTTCGTTGTAAAGAATTGCGAATAATAAGTATACCACAGTAGTTGTTTTTGCGATTTTTTCAGTGATCAAAAATAACAAGTTTTTTGGGTGGAACTCAAAACATGTCTTTTTAGTGGATTCTAAAGAAGCTACTCTTATAACACAAAGAGGGTTACAATTTTTTTTTTTTTTTTGCGAAAAACTAGAAAAATCGATGTAAGATTTTTACAGTGGATAGATGTGACCACTGTGTATCGTTTTCTTGCAAAAAGTGAAAATTGAAAAATTTTGAGTTGACTCACTTTAGAGGTACAGGTGCAATATGTTTCATAAAAATAAAGACCGACTATTATAATTAATACAACATTTGTTCATAATAGTTTTATAACTTGAAGTCAAACTTACAGAGTAGTTTTATAGAAGGCTAATATACTTTAAGTTTAAAAGCCACACCCATTTAAAATGTGAGCGATATTATGAAAAAGAATTTCACTCTATTAATGATATGATGTTCCTTTTCTATACGAAAAAATATAACAGATTAGTGGCCGATAACCATTTTTTTACATCTGGCAGATGAAATTTGAAAAATATACGTGTGGTACTATTTAATGACCACAACTATATATATCAAGGACTTCATGCCGGAAGGGAGTAGCCGATTTTGTGATATTTTGCCAGTACATTTCAATTGTTAAAATTAAATGCCCTGGAATCGGAAAAATTGATCGATACGCCCTTGGCAGATTACTTTTTCTATAAACAACCAATGCACCCTATATTAAGTTGACCTTTATGTCTTCAGAATATTTCATAGCAGTATAAATATTTAAATTTTTTGCTTCATTGTGCATTTTTAAATCAATTTGTAACACAAAAACGTTAAAAATGTAACTGTGAGCATTTTTTTTTACTGAAAATTTTTAAATATTTATGTAGCCATTCCTGTTTAGACCAAGATACCGAAAACTTCAACATCAGATACATACTACTACAGTTCCAATGACAGACAAATAGTAAGAAACAGATTTAAATCTAAAAACAATCAATTTGAGAGACAATGTACTGGTAAGCATAGAGGATCCGGTTGAAGAGATACATATAACAGAAAATGTACTTGTCGATTTTAAATAAATATAAAAAATAACTTGGCAGGAGGTAATTTTAATTAATTTTAAAAAATAATCTATTTTGAAACAATATGTTCTTATAGTTCTAAATCCGCATAGGGCAATTCCATAAAAATGTCAACTTTTATGAAAAAAATATTTTTTCATTCATATGAAGTAAGTTTAAAAATATATTAAAATATGTTCCAAGTTACATAATGTAATTCCTTACAAGCATTCTAAATAATAAAATAAATATAAAATTTATTTGTTTACTCAATTTTCTTTTAATACATGTTTAAGAAACTTTAGTCATTCCGTCACAGTCATTCCGTCACGTCAAATGACAGTTAATAAATTCGATACTATTACAGGCCAGTTGCTCTAAATTATAATTTTATATTGCTTATATATCATATGTAAAATAGGGATTAGTTTAAAATCTGACTTGCTTCTTAATTTACAAAAGTTCCCAGGTTTTAATACCAGGACAGAGTTATGGTAGCAAAAATGTCATTCCGTCACACAATGAGAAACTACTCAAAAATAAAGGAATAAAATAGTGTAAAAATTGTTTCTGAGTTTTTTTTTTAAATCTTTTAATCATTAACAATCATTTTCAAACTGAAGAATGAATTTTCAATTCAAAATAGCTTTGTATAATAGCCTTAACTTCAATTCTACAGCTCAAAATGTCTTTCCGTCACATATGGAATTGCCCCATAATAGTTAATATTTCATATTACGATACATATACAAGATTTGTGTTTAATTTTTGTTTTTTGATCGTTTTAAACAAAAAATAAATATTCCTAGCAAAATGTTATTTAAAACAAAAAATAATGAAAACACAGTTTCTGTAGTAATAACCCTAACTTGAAAGTTAAAATGATAATTTTATTACCACAAAAAAATAATTGCTAATAGACAATTTAAAATAGATGAACAAAAGTCAGATTTATTATTATTCAATGATTTACATTTCTTTAATTGCATGCACATCTCACGTGCTATATTCACAATAAAAATAAAATGTGTAGTGTCGTATTGAATAAGAAAATAAACAAATAATTAGTACGAAAATAAAACTACAAAATGAAAAAAAAAAAAACCAACCTCTACAAAAAATCAACACGTTTAATAATACTCAAAGTTTCAAATTGCTATATTTTTTTTACAACTCTTGTATTCTATATACTCGTACATATGAGTATTTCCATACATTAGGGCTGGCATTTATTTATTTTTTTTTTTTTAATGTTTAATGGGTCACCCTGAATATATGTTTAGACTAATGAAAAATTAATATGTACATGAAATGTTTTTCATTAAGGTTGAGGGGTCGCTATCGTTTTGTATTTTTTTTAAATCTTTCCACTTGTATGCGTCTTAAAAATTTTTAAAAATGTACCATTACTGTATGAAGATTTTAAAATAAATGAGTGAAAAACTTATAATTGGTTGACACCGACTATATGTAACCTATACTATGAGTTTAGAGAAAGGATCTTAGGTCCAACTAATCGGAAATAGAAAACAACATTAACTAAATTTGAGTTGAATTATTATAAATTTTTTGTCTGCCGAACAAGTTAATATCGGATGCTATTTTTATGTGGGGACTGAGTCGATAAATGTTATAAGTTACTTATTTTTCTCAAAGACAGAAATTTGAGATTTTTTGATAGATTTATGTAAGCTGTTTTATATGGGGACTATGAATAAAAATGGTCTTACGCGATTTATTTGGAGTGCGCATAAATCAAATTTTAATTTTAAAAATTTTTATTTTTTTGAAAACGTATTTTTTCATTTCCATTTACATCTTGTTCGGCCTGAAGAAATTGTGTCGTTTCTATCAGTACTAGAACATATTCACTTCTTTCGTGGAGGAGTCTAGCTCAAAATATTGATCGATTCTTATACATTTCTGTAGGGGTTGTCATTGGTAAAATGCATATGTACTAAATATATTCTCGAAACTTGTACCTTGTCAAAAACTGTCAATGTACAAGCAGACGGACGGTCGGTCTGTAGAACATCTTATGCTATTTTATTTTCAAATCTTCATACAATAATGTTGGGCGTAGGAAACATTTTTTTTTTCAATTTATTAAGACCCATACAAATGGAGAAGGGAGTAACGGCAAACGGTTTTTCAAAAAAATATCAAACTTCAAAACCCGCTAGGGACCACTAAACGTCAACGAAAAAATTTTTGTAAGTATTCATATATATTTTCAGGATGTCCCATTGAATAACCCAATATTTATTTTTATGAACCACCCTAACATTTATACATACATCTTTTTCTACATTTAATTATTACTACTCGTACATATATACAGAAAGACTTCTCTTGTGCAAATAAAATATTTTACATACTAATAGCAACTTTTACTTTGGCTTTTTATTTTTCGAGTTTTAATTGATTTAAACAAATTTAAGGCGAAATTTAAATTTTAAGTGCTGCAAATAGTATTTAATTGTTATTTAAATTTAGGTTTTCATAATTTTTTCACTAAATACTATTTTGATCGCTCTATTTTTTGACCTAGTAAATTTGGATATAAGACTATTTTCCGAAACTGATGCTGGCGTATCGTATAGTCGACCTGGTCAAGTATAAATTTATTACTTTTTTAATTATAAATTAAAACTTGTATTTATTTTCAATTTCATTTAATATTGTCTATTGTAGACAGACACTAACAGAAAGTGTGATACGAAGATATATAAAAATTGTATTAGATTATGAATCATCCAGTAGGAAGAAAAATAAAAAAGAAATAAGATCCAAAACATTAAGTATTCATAGTATAACAAATATGTTGAAGAAAAAAAAACATCATCTGTAGTGATAGATAAATTGGTTTGTGATATTTGCTTTTTCTTTTGCACTATGCAACAATACTTTTTCAATCTGAAACATTCGATAAACACGTGAAACTTGAAATCATTTGTGTTCTTAGTTTTTAATTTTCTCATATTTTGTCAAAATTTTTGAAAAATTTATACCCATTAAGAGTATGCATTGACATTAAAAATAATTTTTTGTTGAGATATGTAGATATATCACAAAAAATCATGTAATTAATATTATTCGATATTTTTATGCTTTTATATTCTTGAGATTTTCGTTTTGACATGATATAATAATTTTCATATATCATGACTAGTTATTAGTACCACGGATAAGATCCCCGTTGAAAAATAAAAAATGTTCCATGTCACCCACTATTTTATTTGCATGAAACTTTGCACATTTGCATATACTTATGCCCTAATAAGACCTGTGAAGTTTTATTGTTCTAGGATGAAAACTTTTTTTAAATAGAATTTTAAAAATATTAATATCGCAATAATTTGGTTCCGCGGAATCGCTTGCGGGAAATGAGTAATATTTAAAAAACTATAACAATTCAGGTATTAAATAAGATTTTGTTCTGGAAATTTTTCCACAGTTTAATAGAAGTACACAGTTAACAAAAATGCATTCATTTAAGTAGCCATAGTATTAAAAAACTGTAAAATTCATATTGCATGACATTATTGTAGTTTCCGAACCAAAACAAGGTTTTACAGAAACGCTTGTAACTTTTTTCTCCAAACAGCCGGGAAGCTGTAAAACACCAATTGACTTTATTTTTAATGTAAAATTTGGTGCCAATTATTCAAATAGTTCGATTTTTGCATTTCAGCGCCCCCTGGTGGCGTAGATATATACAAAACATAGTCTATGTCAGTTCAGGTGTTATAAAGATTCTATGTTTAAAAATTCATAACAATCAGCTCACTAATTTTTTTTAGTAGTTAACAATAATTATAATGTAGTTAACAATAATGTGCAGTTTCAGACAAATCAGAGATGGTGGGTGAGATTTCACTTAAATATTGGGTGATTTGATATGGAATGACCCTTATTAGAAATAAAATAAATACACGTTTTTCGATCTGGCGCTTAGTTTTCGAGATATAAGCGTCCACGCCAAAATTTTTTGTTTCCCTTTTTAAAGAGGGGATAAAAAATTTCAACAATTTTGAACTTTTTCGATTTTACGTTCCTTACAGCGTTACACATTCATAAGAACAGCGAATCAGCAAGTCAGTGATCACTGTAACTATGTATAAGGATAATGATATAATGCATGATTTAATGAATTAATTTAATTGTACCTCATTTTTAAATTCCTTTTAAAATAAAAAGTGAGAAAATTAATTGGCGTGTTTAAATAAATCGCAATAACTTTTAAATTAAATAACTAATTGGAATGTTATTTAAATTAAGATATTATGAGTATATATTACTTGCAAAACTAAGTAGTGAGATCGAAAAAAATCCTAACACACGATTGTCCTCTAAATTTTTTCGCAAGCATTATTTGATTTCTTTTTTGATCACTTTATCTTTGAAAAATATGTTTAATGTTTAATGACAACCCTATTCATTTGTTGTTGGTTTGATTAAAATTAGTGATATATGTAGGTATATAATTACGTGCTGAAAATATTAAATATTTTTAACAAAATCCACTTTGGTCTTACAAAAAGTTGGCCAAAGAATCAATGTAAAGTATTAGGAGAATTTTACCATTGATAGGAAACCTGATTCGGAAAGAAAGAAAGGTCCAAATTATGTTTTTAAGATCAAGAAAATAGAAACCATATTGAAAATAGCTCCCAATACATTCGTTAGAAAAGCAAAGCTAAGTGTTTGGAAGTGAAAAATAGAGCACGGTAACTGAAATCAAGTTTCATAAAAAAATACTCCTGCTGCATGATGGAAGACGAAATGTATTTACTGGCATAGTCTTCGCAGCTTCCGGGTAAAAATTGTCCTATTGCTAATGCTCGAGGGCATATCGAAGGAACCAGACGAAATTTACAGCAACAAAAATTCCTGGTATGGCAAGCAATATGCAGTTGCGGCAAAAGTAGCAAGTCATTTGTTACAACGGGTTCTATAAATATCAAAATTTTTATTAAGGAGTGTTGGCATCCTGTAACTTCGGTAAGAATGCTCTTGAGTAGATTTTAAACCTGTTCCAAAAATTACAGAAATCATCATAAATTCCCTAATGGAATGGTTTCCGGAAAAGGTCCATAAGTTCACAAATAGTGATTAGCACTACAAAAAATTATCTTTTTTGTAAGGTTTAATATTAATTCAATTAAATAAAAAATTCAAAGCACTAGGTTCAATGGTTTCCTTATTATTAGATTTTACTTATGTTAAGGTTTTTTCGATCTCACTCCTTAATTGTTTTGAATGAAAGTATTAAGTTATTAAGGAATACCTCCCATAAGCTCTTTTATAGTACTTTCAGTGATCACTTATAGTTTGGACACAGACCATTTCAGAGCATTTCGTTTTACTAGATCACAATACCTTTATACGGATTCATATCGATTGGTACGAAATTTACATTATTTTTTATATAGCTTTTCAATGATATGAGGCAATTTCCGAAAAAAAACAAAAATACATTATGCTGCTTTAGCAATGGAAGTATTTTGTTATGCAAGTATTATTTAATGTATAAACCCGTTGCCACATACAAATTGCTTCTCTAACTACAACTACAAATAGCCTGTCAAACTAAATTTTGTTTTTCGGGAACGTTGTTTTATTTGTATCAACTTACAGTAGCTGTGAAAAGTCGTAAAAGTCGTTTCATAGTCCATAATATAGCAGTCATACTTGTCGAAGTAAATAGTTTTTAAGCAACTTCTTTGTACGGTTTCATTTGTCTTACGAAAGACTCCACAAAATATTCAGATTTTTCTTAAAAAGTCTCATCTTTCTAATTCTGTTAGGGTCAATATAGTCATTTTTTCGGTAACTTCCCGGGCTTCTCTTAATAGTAGAACGTACTTATATTATTTTCACGTACTTTTCGTCCATATTATTATATATTGTTAATATATGGAAAACATATTATATCAAATTTTGCAAGTCTACCATGATTAAACAAATTTAATAAGTTTAATTGAATAATTAAATATTCATATTTCTCATTATTCCGAAGAGAGCTGAGAGATTGGAATAATTCTAATAGAGTTACATTAAAAACAAAATCGATTTTGTTTTTTTTACAAATAAAAACTATTATTAACTTATTTCAAACCTATTTTAAAATTTTTCAATTAAAAACCATAAAACATTAATAAATTAACAACTTGAAACCATATTAAATGTGTTCGTACTTGTTGATTTAGTTTTAATAAATTCTGTTAAAATATTTATTATGCAAAACGCAAACTTTCCATAAAAAAGTCTCGTGAAAATAAATGACGCCACGCCATAACTATTGGGATGCTTGACTGGCTAATTAAATATTCTACAAACAAACACAAATATTCTAATTATTATTAACATTGTTAAAACATAAAACGAAATCAGCAATTTATTTATTTCCTTAAAGAATAACTTTAAATAGATTTATCGTAAACTAAGAGATATTTTTTATCTTCGAATAAATATTTATGGTTGTGGGGTTAAAATTTTGTATACCCTATTCAGGGTATAATGAATTTGTGCTGATGTTTGTAACTACCAAAAATATTTGACCTAGACCCATATTTTATTATACCGATCGACTCCCTTTCTGAGTCGATTTAGCTATGTCCGTCCGTCCGTCCGTCTATGTGCCCATGTAAACCTTGTAATCAACTTACAGGTATATGAGTTTCTATAGGCCATAGGATGAACGCTATTGAAATTGGTGAAAATCGGTGCATGTTCGGACATAGTACCCACACAAATGACCTCTATGAGATCAACTTAAATTGCTTTAAGATCCAAATTATCTTATAGATCGCGGCCAAATTGTGTTTGTGTGTGTTTATTACATCCATTAGTCAGTAGTCCAAAAATAAACCATATAGGAAAATTCTTAGTCATAGCCCCCATATAAAGCTGCTTCCGGATCTTCACTTAAACTTATCAAAAACAAAAATATTGCACAGATTTTTATTCAAATTTGGTTTCTATATGTTTTTGCAAAAAATAAGTGACTACCAAATGTGGTCAGGATCGGTCCATTTTTTGACCTAGCCCCCATATAAATACAGCATCCGATATTAGATTTTTCAGATCTGCAGGCAAAAAAATAATAAAAATTCTACTTAGATTTAGTTTATGCTTATTTTCTATACCCAATTAGTTGGGCCTAAGACTAATTCTCTAAACGCATGGTATCGCATAGTCGGTTTAGACCGACCGTAAATTTTTACTTGTTATTTATGATTTTTTTTATAAGAATATTAACACAATAGAATTTAAGGCTTTCATTTAAATGTGTTAAGTATATTAACATATTTAAACAAAATATGGTAATACTTGACCTAGAACCACTTTTTATTTTACCGATGGATGTAGAGTTTCTTTCCGTGTCGATTTAGATACTAAAAATGCTATTAACCCTTTAATGCCATATGTTGCCTATAGGCAACATTGTATATTTTAGCTTATAAGTCCCGTAATTTTTAATTTTTCTCCTACGTTTTTTTTTCTCAGAGTAGCTTGATATATTGTGCAAGCCCAATTGCAAATATTTTATTGTAAGTACTGTTAATCATGTGAATCTGCAAAAAGTGAGTTTACAAATAATCACAAAAAAATCATGTGAGTCCGATCACACTTTTTTAAAATCAAACAGAAAGCGCCATCTATGTATCACTTATAGCAATCAACTGCTGGGGCTCTGCTAATATAAAAATATTTATTATTATTTATTATTTCAACCGGTTAATTTTTAATTTTTCGTTTTTTATTTTTCATTTTTAATTTTTCGTTTTTCATTTTCCATTTTTTATTTTCCAATTTTCAATTTTTATTTTTAATTTTTTCATTTTTCATTTTTCGTTTTTAATTTTTCATTTTAATTTTTTATTTTTTATTTTTCACTTTTTATTTTCCATTTTTTATTTTTCATTTTTTATTTTTCATTTCTTATTTCTTATTTTTAATTTTTTATTTTTAATTTTAAATTTTAAATTTTTATTTTTCATTTTTAATTTTTAATTTCTAATTTTTAATTTTTAATTTTTAATTTTTAATTTTTAATTTTTAATTTTTAACTTTTAGTTCTTAATTTTTAATTTTTAATATGTAATTTTTAATTTCTAATTTCTAATTTTTAATTTTTAATATTTAATTTCTAATTTTTAATTTTCAATTTTAAATTTTAAATTTTTAATTTTTAATTTCTAATTTCTAATTTTTAATTTTTAATTTTTAATTTTTAATTTTTAATTTTTAATTTTTAATTTTTAATTTTTAATTTTTAAATTTTAATTTTCAATTTTTAATTTTTAATTTTTAATTTTTAGTTTTTAATTTTTAATTTTTAATTTTTAATTTTTAATTTTTAATTTTTAATTTTTAATTTTTAATTTTTAATTTTTAATTTTTAATTTTTAATTTTTAATTTTTAATTTTTAATTTTTAATTTTTAATTTTTAATTTTTAATTTTTTATTTTTAATTTTTAATTTTTAATTTTAATTTTTAATTTTGAATTTTTTATTTTTCATTTTCTATTTTTCTTTCTCTATTTTTAATTTTTAATTTCTAATTTTTAATTTTTAGTTTTTAGTTTTCAATTTTTAATTTTAATTTTTATTTTTTAATTTTTCATTTTTAATTTTTAATTTTTAATTTTTAATTTTTAATTTTTAATTTTTAATTTTTAATTAATTTTTAATTTTTAATTTTTAATTTTTAATTTTTAATTTTTAATTTTTAATTTTTAATTTTTAATTTTTAATTTTTAATTTTTAATTTTTAATTTTTAATTTTTAATTTTTAATTTTTAATTTTTAATTTTTAATTTTTAATTTTTAATTTTTAATTTTTAATTTTTAATTTTTAATTTTTAATTTTTAATTTTTAATTTTTGATTTTTAATTTTTAATTTTTAATTTTTTATTTTTCATTTTCTATTTTTCGTTTTTCATTTTTTATATATAATTTTTTATTTTTCATTTTGTTTTTTGTTTTTTCATGTTTCATTTTTATGTTTCATTTTTAATTTTTCATTTTACATTTTTCTGTTTTTAACTTTTCACTTTTTATTTTTAATTTTTTATTTTTCATTTTTCATTTTCAAACAGGTTGTTACATATCATTATTTTTTCACCAATACAATCATATTAAGCTGTTTTTGTGATTGTATTGTGAAATAGAAATTTACCTCCCTGCACGTATAGATGTATACACATCGAAAAAGTAATAAAGATATTTAAAAGTTTAAATTTAAATACTTAAAAATATTGGTTAGGGGTAAGAAAATTAGAAATAAAAATTAAAAAATACTATTAGATGGCGGTCAGTCATTTTTGAAAAACAATGTCTCCTATGGGCAACATTTCATAACGGCTAAACCAGGATACATAGGACTTTAAAATTGATAAACTAACAACTACATAAACTTGAAAAATGTTTAACCATAAAATATAACAATAGAAATAAAAAAAAGTAAAGCATTATTTTTATAGTACAGATAAATGTAGTACAGTAGCAGCAACTTTTAATATATTTAACAATATTTAGTCCAAGGTCTGACAAATGTTGAGAAGACAGTTTTTTAATTATTATAGAAGCCGATAGTCTAAGTTGCTAACTTAACTTTAAGATTTATTATAATTTGAATTGTAATAAATATCAAATAAATAAATAAATAAATAAATTATTATAGAATATATTGATACATATATATACGAACGAGAATTCTATTTAATTGAATCCGTATAGATGAAATAAATTCGTTGAAGTGAATTTTTGTTATTGTATTTGCTAAAATATTGTATAACTTTAACAGATTAAGAAAGAGACAAATATTAATTTATTATTATTATTTCGTCGACTTAATTTCTACATTGTCCAAAATTAATATCTATTTGTTATTACATTTAAATAAATAAACATGCTTGTAATATAGTTCTCGAAAACCAAATACTATAGAATTGATTTGAAAAAACATAACAATGAATTGGAATCACATTATCGAAATTGGGAAACTAAATCGTGTATAATACAACTTTCGACTAAAAGTGAATTTCAGAATATTGCGAAAATTTAGATCTATTAACTTTATTTTGAAAAAGTATTTTTTAAAAGTTCCGTCCTATTCCGAAAGCTTTTGCAACAACACCATTCTTTATATTGATTTTATTATGACAGACAGATTATAAACAGGATCGAACAAAGAAATGTTATGCAGTATTATTTTTTGTTGAAGTTAAGCATAACAAACGACCGACCACATCTTTTTCATTGTTGTACTTATAAGTACAACAACAACAATATATTGTTTTCGCTATTCTTTCTGTTGTAAATGAATAAAAATTAATTGCATAAAACAAAACAATCACTTTAATATTCATGGTTCATTTTATAAATGAGCAATTTATATTTATCCATAAATATTACCGACAAAAACCAGACCTTTTCCTTTGTAAACAGAGTCGTGATAGATGTTTTCCATCAAATTACCAGTTGCTCTCTCTACAGTAATATTCATTTTGGTCTGCTGAATATAAATCAGTCAATTTTGAAAAAAAAAAAACTAAGTGTTCACGAGAAATCAGCAGATATTGACAATTACCTCCTTCACCATCCAATTAACACAAAAGAAGTCATACGCTATTATTATTTCAATGCATTTAATAATTTTTCTATTTACTAAATAAGATAGCAAAATGAAACTAATGAACACGTATTTTAAATTCTGTGGTCACAAGCGATAACCGCCTAAGTCGTCTTAAAACGATTTGAGTTATGTATGCTATCATATTCTACTAACAACGTGAAATCCCCGTTTCTCTAATACTGTTTTTTTAAAAGATATTAATAAAAATATACTGACCTAAGTCGCAATGAAGCAACATTACTTTTATATAAAGTTATTTTTCTCGAAAGCATGATTTTCGACTTGTGACCATAGAATTAATAAATGTGATGAACATGTTGGTAAATAGCAACACTATTCATTTAAGGGTTTTAAAATTAACAACCGTACGAAACTCCGAAAATGGTGCATCGAATTGTATTCCCTGCGCACAGTGGCGCCATTTGAGTTTTTCGTTGCAAAAATCATAACTTTTGAACCGATTGAGATAATAACATAATTGTTCAACCTATGAAATAAGAATTTGAATTTACTTACTAATGGGTTATCAAAGTTGAAATTTGTTAACGACATGAACAAATCATGTTTATGTGAACTAAAAAACATGATTTTTAACATTTTATATTTTTATGGTTCTTTTTCAAAGTTTTAAAATTGTATCCATAAAAAACAAAAAAAATAAAGTTTTTTTTATTTTCCATCAAAGTTGAAAAATAGTGAAACTATAGACAGTTGGTAAATAGCGATTTACCTAGAGAAACACAAAGCAAACAGTAAAATTTTCTATAATATACTGAATAAATACGTAAATCAATAGAAATAAAAAAATTACGTTTAGTTATCTAGTTTATTTTTATATTCTACCTAAATGTGGACCAAATTGCTTAAAAATTTTGTTTTTTTTTAAACTGAAAATCGATAAACTTTTAAGTATTATATCGTCCAAACTAAAAATCTGATTTTACTGAAGGTAGCAAATTTGTAAATTTTGAACAATTTCCTATAAGATGAGTTTATTCAAAATATCGTAAGCGCACATGAAATTTTTGATTTTTGCAACCTCATTTGTTCTAAGTAATACTTGGTATGATTGTATTAAATATGATCCGAAAATGGGTTTACCTAAATGATTAAGAATGAATTATATTCTAATTGCATTAATGCATTTTGGATACACTAATATCTCAAACTTCCAAACATTAAAATTATTGTACGCATAATACCTAAAGGGAAAAACTGCTTTTGGAACAAAAGCGAGAATGCAAGGATAAACAAGTAAAAAATTATATTGTGCCCTGCAGAATGAAAAAAAAATATTATCGGATGTAATTTATATATGGGGACGATCTTAGTACCATTTTTAGTAAAGTCACTTATTTTTCTGAAACACATATACAAACAAAATTTGAGAAAAATCTATGCAATATTTTTATTTTTTATAGATTTAAGTAAAGTAGATTCATATGGGGACTATGGATAAAAATTAATAGGTGTAATAAACACCATACATTAAATTTGACCATGATCTTTATGAAAATATGGAGCTTATCGAAATTTAAGTCGATCTCATGGGGGCCCTTTATATGGAAGATAGTTCTAAACATTAAGCGATATTGGTATACAAAATTTCATAAAAATATGTTCATAGCTACGACCTGTAGTTTAATTACAAGGTTTATATGTGCACACAGACAGACAGACAGACAGACAGAGGGACATCGCTAAATCAGTTCAGAAGTGATTCTGAGTCGATTGGTATAATTAAAGGCGGATATAGATTAGATATTTTGGTAGTTACAAGAATCATCACGATCTTGTTAGGTGGTTGAGGATATAAAATACACGAACTTATTTAGTTCTTTCGTTTACCAAAAAAAAACTAATTTTGATTTATGTGACTTCCACTGTACTGTACAAATATAATTGTATTGAAATCTTTAAAAAATAAAAGCAAAGGCACAACAATGTTTATAAATGTTTTATTTTACACAAAACTTTGTTTTCCATAATCTGTGCTTACGTTCATTAGGAACGTAATACGGAATCTGTAATAGGTTTAGATCAAAGGAACAAAGGATAAAAATGTGTCGCAATGTCGGCCACCGGGTTAGATCAAATCTTAACTTAAATTAAAAGAGGTTTATAAATATCTGTTGTCGCCAACATATTTTATACGTCATTATTCAACATATTGTCAAAAAAAAATACATCTACAATTCGCTGATGTGCTTTATTTACTTGGTCAATATAATAAATACATTTTTATATCTTTATTTTTTAGACCAATCTGCTAAGTTTTTTGGTTTTATTTAAGTTCGTGTGTAGTTTTAGCAAAATATCCAAATCGGTTCGTACGTATCACACGTTGAAAAAAACTGGCGTTATATTTTATGAACAGAAATGTTCGTAGTGCCAAAAGTTAAACTATAAATCATAACGATATTCCATTACAAAGATACATATTCTACCTAAATGCATTTTATCCCTTGGATTGTTATCCATTGTTCGGATATAACTGGGTAAAAAAAAATTGTTTCCTCGTTTAAAACAATTTATTGTAGCACTGACACGCAAATTAAAAGTTATAAAAGTATTAATCTACATATATTTAATTACACCTACGAGGTGCAGAATTTTGGAAAAAAATATTGAATTGAAATATTTCATTACACATGTAATTAAATGAATTAATAAGAACTTTAGGAAAATTTATTGAATTAATATAACTTTTTCTCATTTAAATAAATCAGTTATGCCATAAATTATCCATAATAAATCGAAGCTTTTGAAGTAAATTAATAATAATAAAAAAATAAAAAACTTCAGTTCCTATATCAAAGAAATTAATCTTGAATTGTTTTAAACCCGATTATAGCTGATTTTAAAATTTCGCTACTTTACTCAACAGTTTATTAATAACTTATTACTAAAATATAAATATATTTCACTTTTTTTTTAATTTTCTAATTAAAAGGTTTACAACTTAAACAATTTTATATTTGATATTTATCGAATAGTTCGTTTGTAGTATTTCAATTCAATTCTCGTTGTCATAAAAACGGTGCATAATTTTTTATTTGATTAAACGATTAAAATTTTAGTTTTTAAAGTTTTAATAAGTTTAACTAGTTTATAATTTATTGCTTGAATAATAGATTTAATTATTGTCTAATATTTTTGTTGTTGTTTTATATACATATATATTTTTTTTTACATTGATATTAAATGAATACCGTTTAAAATTCAACAAACATAATATATGTACATATGTATATTTATTTCAAGAAATCTTTTTTTCTATATGAGTATTAAAACAATTCTTCGAAAATGTTTACACTAAACGAACTCGCGTGCCAAAGCTTACTGATGCCAAACTGGTCACAAACCAACTTGTGAACTCGCGCTAAACAAAATAAAAACCGCTAGGGAGACACAGACACATGCTCAAAATGCAAAGAGAAATAAGAAAATACAAAACATTATATTTACAATATTGTGTTTTTAAAAAAGTGAGGATTTATTTCAATATATGAAAAACTATTTTAAATGGTGATGAGTTTAGTGGGGTAAAAACGGGTAAATTAAAATATAAAATATACTGTTATGAACTTTTTTTATACTCTGCACGATGTTTTGGTTTGTGATTTCCACAAACTGAGGGACAAACGAACTCTAAGCATACTAAGTAACAGTCTGTTGGTCAGGTTACTCATGTTGTAAACATGTATTCGAATTATTCGTTATTTCAAAATTAACCAAAATTAATTAATCGTCAAAAATTCCTCAATTAATCGAACGAAGATTATTCGCCAATTCTAAAAATCAATTGCTACCCAGTAAAAACGTGGTTTCAAAAATATAACAAATAGTCACAACTGCTGAATACAATCTTTTTTATTTGAATATCAATTTAGATATCGGGAAGCAGGTTTTCTTTTGGAGTGATAATTTATAAATGTAATAATGAATGGAGACTTTGAACAAAATAAATTTTAGACGACTTGAACGGTCAATACAAAAAATTGGCTCATAAAATTAAAAACTATTTTATTAATTTAATATTTTGTATTTTTTATTTATTTAAAAAAGAACTTACAGAAAAATAACAGACTTAAATGCATTAATTTTTATGATATTGACAAAACAATGGAAACCTTTAGTATACACTGTAATTGAAAACTTTCCCTCTATTTTTGGTTTCAATATTTTGTTGGGTTAATTGTTGATGACATTCATTGAAATTTTTTTATCACTCTGAATTAACTGCCCTGTCTTGATTGTGTAATTTCGTTTCCGTATTTTTTGATTTATCGGTTTTCTATGGTACTGAGATCTGGTCATTTAGAATTTACTGGTATCGAATTCCAGTTATATTTCACTACAAGAATTGCATTCATTCCTTGACCCGAAAAGCAATACCATAATATGGTCACCGCCAAACTTAACAGTTTTATTTATATATTTTGGGGCTAGTATTTTTCCATTAGGTCGTCATACAAACGTTCTTCCATCATGGTCTCGTAAATGAGTCATCTGAAAAGAGAACACTATTCCAATTCCGTCTTAACCATTTCATGTGATCTTTATGCGAGCCAGACGATTTTTCTCTGATATCAATAGCTTCATCACAGGACGATAACAACCTCCTTAGGTAGTATTTTTTACGTTTTTGAAACTCTTTTGCTGCTAAGTTATTATGTCTTTGACTCGTTTTACGGGGCCTGCCGCCTACCTCCATACCTCTTTCGCGATATTTCTTGATATCTAATGTTGGAAATTATGGTTCTATTCATAGAATATTTCTCAAAAATTCTCTTTTTCTTAAGACCAGCATAAGGGAAATTTGGATGGCGGCTATGTCTAAACATGCACCGATTTTTTATTTCATAAAAATATTATTGTTTATTTCCGATCCCGTGATTACAAGGTCAATTACAAGTCTTGTAATGTGAACAGCTCTTTGTTTTTGTCCTCTAGATGGAACTGTAATGGCATGTTAAATCTTAACAGATTACACAAATGCATTGTACCTCATGTGTTGTATGTTGTTGTTATGTATTGTTGATCTGTATTGGAATAATTAGTTATTAGTTAGTTCACATTACAAGACTTGTAATTGAGCTGGCTATGTTAATGTAGAGGAAGCTAAAAATTGGAAGAACTCAGCTTGTTCGTACATACTCTCGTATATAAAAAAAAAACATTTCTCATGTTCTTTTCTTTCAAATGTTGAGTTAAATAATTGATTAAGCATGAGTTGAAGTAATAGGCAGAAGGATGCTGAAGATGAACAATTCGATTTTATTCGAAAGTAGCTACTCCATCTAGCGCTGTCTTCATTTTTTTTCCAATATTTCTCTTACATTACAAAAAGTATTATCTTTCTAAACCGAACAATAAATAACTAATTATTCCAATACAGATCAACAATACATAACAATAACATTTCCTAGAATTTGCACTCGAATTTCGAGGGCTGAGATCTGCTAGTATGATATAAAAATGGTTAGTGTAAAGCAAGGTTCAGAAAATATACACATGAAACACACAATGTTCTGTTCAAAAGCAGCCAACACATATCTTTATTTTCATATCAATTATGTGCGTTTCTAAATTTTCTACGGTGCCCAACACAACCATGACTGTGTTCGTTTTAATATTTCGTTATTTACACGAACATTTTTGTATCACGTACTTTTTGTTTCAATCAAACATAAAGCACACATTTTTGAGTGTTGCTTTATTTGAAGTTCATGTTCTGGTTCGTGTACTGAAAAAAAAAAAAAACAGAACATGTACAGTAAACAGGTTCGAGTTCAGTTATATTTTAAGTCGTGTTGTGGCTCGTGTAGTAAGAAAAAACAGAACATGTACAATAAACAGGTTCGAGTTCAGTTATATTTTAAGTCGTGTTCTGTTTTTCTGAACTTCAAATAAAGCAACACTCAAAAATGTGTGCTTTATGTGTGATTGAAACAAAAAGTACGTGATACAAAAATGTTCGTGTAAATAACGAAATATTAAAACGAACACAGTCATGGTTGTGTTGGGCACCGAAGAAAATTTAAAAACAAACATAATTGATATGAAAATAAAAATATGTGTGTGTTGGTCTAAGTTATGTTTGTTTACATATATGTACGAGTTTTTTATTCAGTGTGTGTTTTTTTCTGAACTCTGGTGTAAAGATAAAATAAACTTTTTAATTAAACCAAACTTTAATATTATTGTTATGTACATCTCATAAAAATATTTTTTTTAATATTGTACATATTACGATTTACTCTAGGCGGTTATAAGTTATTTTATAAATACAATTTAGCGAATTCAGTGATCCAAAAATATTTCATATTGCCCCTTATTAAACAACACTGATTTATTTTGCATTAATTATAAGAGAACTGAAAATCTTAAAACTATCAAGGGAGAGTGAGAAACTCATTTGTTTGTAGAAATCTAACAATGAGTAACAAAATTTCTAAATAACTTTACGAGATTTTTCTTGTATATGAAGAAGGCGGAATTTGAAATATAACACAAATAATAATTTCATACTACTTAGTCATTTAATAAATACTTTATGATGTTTACGAAAATAGTGCTGCATGTGTCAATGTTAACAAGTAATTATCATGTGAAATTGGGAATTCCGTTGGTAAAATTAAATTCTTCAGTTAAATGGTGCAATAATGTGTTAATATTTTAAAATTAATATAAAATAAAGGAAATGCTTTGTAATTTCTTTTACTAAATTTGATCAGGTAGTATTAAATAATGATTGTTGTTTTTAAGGTTAAATGTTACGAAAGCGAATATTGCATAAAACTTTTAAAATTTGTTTACATATTGTAAACAAACTAAAATGTAACGAGCAAAAACAATCAGACATTTAAGGAATTACTTCTTCATGGAATAATTAATTGTTAAATGACGGTAGAAAACAATTTTATAAAGGAAAAATTGTTTAAAAATAAAAAATATATAGGTATATACATATATAAAAACGTTGGTGCGTATGTTGGTACTCTAATAACTGTTGAACCACTAATGCTAGCGACTTCGTATTCATACCATATGTTCCTTTGGTTCTCCGATTTGCATAAATTTTTTTTGTACCCGATAGGTGGCGCTGGGGTCGAGATTTTCCCAAAAAATTTATTTACGGTCCAATTTAGCTCAAATTCGCAACATATATTATGTACATAAAACTAAAGTTGCTGAGGGAGTTCGTGCTTTAATTTTGCCCGACACTCGGTATTAAAATTTAGATGCAATATAAAATCAAGATGTTTTCTTCGGGCCAGCAACGCGGACCGGACTCAGCTAGTAGGTATATATAATTTTACATTTACATACATGAATATCCACAAATCGTTATTTTTTTTTTTAATTTTTTAAATATTAATAAAATAAACAACAAATAATTAAAAAATTTTATTAAAATTGTCAGTTCCCAAGCATGCGGCTTTTAATATTTACTGGGATCACTTTACTGTTCTAAAATGATATACAAAATAACTTTGCTTCTAACTGTAAAATAAAAAGTGTTCCTTGTAACTATTTCGTTACGAACTTTTAGTTTTTAGCAACCCCTAGAAAACTTTACATCATATTCATTGAATATTTTCACTTTTAAAAACAAAAGGTCTAACTAAAATGATCTATAAAAGTTGTAGATAGAGAGATAAAATGTTGCTCAGATTCAGACCCTATTCGGTGAGATTAAGTTTAAGCCTGAGGGTACATATCAAATTTAGTCCAAATATATTTGCAAACTGTTATTTGATTTCAACGTTTAGACAGACAAACGGACGATAGGACCATAGGTTATAGGTGAATCAGATATTTCGAAAGCGGCAAATAAATACAAAAGCGACATCTTGTTTTATCGAGTCATCCATATAAAAATTGGCTGTGTCAATGTAAATAGATCTGATTTATTTTCTTGGAGTATAACAAAGAAATATTTATTCATTGAAGTACAAAATTTACTGTCCATTAAAACAGGAATACATTAATTTTAGGATCTGATTGTAAACATAACAAATATATATTGTAAATAGTATTACACTTCTACCGCCCTCATATCAAAAACTATTTTACATGCACAATTTTTTCTTTCTACTTTTATTTTTCTTGTAATTGCAAATACATACGTACGTATTTTATTTATAGGCCAATGGTAACTAATCGTATTTAGACGATTATTTTTATTTGGCTTAACTTCCGTGTTACCCATATGTCAAGTTGATGGCATTTTCTAGCGGACATGTCCAATATATTCTATATTGCATGTACACAATCATAAGAATTGAAAGCAGCATTTATCGATTATATGAAAATCTTTTTTGCATTAATCTTTTATTTGAAGATTTATCAGATTTTACTATTTATACACTGTTCATGTAAGATTGTCATGCATTTTTTTAATTGAAATAGTCTTAAGTTAATATCGTAGGTAATTATTATTATATATACATATATATATAGTAGTCAAGATTTAGATTTCATAATTTAAAGACGTTTTGAAAATAAAACCTTTTCTTTCTAGAATATAAATTTAATAAATATTTTAAAAATTGTAAAATATTGTTCATATTTTGTTTTAAACGAAAATCAATTGTGCACGCTGTGACAATTTTCACACAAATACAGTTATTAACTGTAAAAAGTAAATTTAGATAAATAAAATTAGATAAATAATACAAAAAACAAATAAAAAGCTATTAAAGTTAAATATTCTTTGTATTTTATACAAACAAGAATTATTAATTTAAATTTTTAATGTAAAATATCACATACCAAATTAAAGTCATTGTTTCCTCATCATCACTTTCATCCGGCGATAAAACGGTAAAATATTTACTTCACCAGGTATTTGATATCTTTCGCAATAGGAATTTTCTCTCTTTAATCCATTTTTAATATGAAGAAAAGCATTAACTGAATGTAATAACATTCGATTTCTAATTTTGGATTTGAAAAGGTTCATGGCGCTAAAAACCCTTTCAATGTCAGCGTTTGAATAAGGGAGGGACAAAAGTTTAATAGCAAGATTAGCTATTTTTAGTACATTGTACAAATTCAAAACTAAAAGTGAAACTTAAGATATTTACACTATAAAAAAGTAGGTGTTTTTTTATTAAAACATTTTTTTTTTGTTGGAAAATAAAGATTTGGTGTCACTGATGTTAAAACAGCGCTAAAAAAGCAATAAGTACTAACTCGTAAAATTTATACGTCGACAATTTTAAAAAGTACTAAAAACAGTGCTAAAAGAGTTGACAACCCTGCAGATTAAGACTGTTGATTCGGGACTATGAATAATAAATATGGCGTTTTCCTTTTGTTCGCTTAAAACGAATAATTCGAATAATTTTTATTTTTTATCTAATAATTCAAATTTTTTAATTATTTGAATAAATATAAAATAATTTGAGTACATCGAATACGACTCTGAATACATTTGGAATGAAAAGATTATCTGAAGATTATAAATTTTAATCTGACTATAAATCCTGAATATCAAAAATTTTTTTAAAGCTTTAGACCATTAGCTTTAAATTGATGTAACGCTTATTCTGGCACACTTCCAAAATAAGTTTTACTAGAAAATCGATTCCAGAAAGCAAAAATTGATGTCCAAATAGTTAATGCCATTTTTCCCCAAAACGACTCAAAATTCCTTTATATAATAAGCAGGACTGCGACTTTCATGCACTATTAACAGGTAATATGCACTTAAAATTTCGTTTTTTTTAAATTATATACATATATTAAAAACTCCAAACATTAAAATACAGTTAACAGTTATAATATGTATTAAAATATACATAAAAAATAATTTAAAAAACAACAAATCTTATACAGTGGCGACATTGTAAATAGTTAGTTTACTCACGATCATTTAATTATGGAAATTTGTACTAATAAAGCGGACATTTAAAATAGCACATTTGAAAATTATTTCCTTAAAAATAAAATAAATATATTTTTTGGTAAAAGTTTTTATTTTTATATAAGAAAGCAAAGAAAATTAATTAAGGTGAAATTTAAATATATTAGGGATGAAATCCAAAAGGCATGGAATTATATACCTGAAAAGATCTCGTCAATGCAGCGTCGATGCACTGACCAAAATAAAAATAAAGGTTATCCAACAAAGTACTAGTCAAGTTAAGTAATCTTCTATAATATTAATAGGTAAGGCGATTTCTTATGACCGATGATTTGTTCCACACTTTTTCCCGACCTTGCCCAAATCTTATTTGAAAGGTACTTCTCTTTAGCTGTGCACCAGACTTTTAAACTTTTACATTCCCTAGGAGTTATGCTCATTTAAAGTTGTTACTAACACATACATAAAATTATATAATGCTATGTGTGCGTTTATTAAATTTGTTAATGTGTTTGCAAAAAAAAAATGAGTTTGGTTTCTTCACTTATAATAATAATTGCGTTGGGAATTGGCTAAAATTGAGCAGCATACCTGAAATGAATGAAAAAATAAAATTTCCTAGAATTTGCACTCGAATTTCAAGGGCTGGGATCAGCTAGTTAAATTAATTTCACTATATTTTTTTTAAAGGAAATGAAAGGATTTTTAAGTTTAACTGACGTATGCTATTTAATTTGTCTACAAATGGGTAAGTCGTTCCGAAAAATTAAAAAAAAAAGTCTGAGAAAATTTGAAACATTTCGGTTCTATTTGATAAATAAGCCACGAAATTGAAAAACAAAATGGTGACAATATAAGTAACGCTTGCTAAGAACCATTCAAAAAAGGTTGCCTAACGAAAAATAAGCTAAAGTGCTAAAAGATTGGAAAAACCTAACCAAATAGAAATAATTTATATTTCTGTATGGTGGTAACTTTTATCTGAGTAGTACTGTATATCAGAAATTATTACAACTTCCTTGCTTCCTCAGCGATCGGATTCCTTATAAGAGTACATTCCGAAAACACTAGTTGTTTAAGAAGCTTGCTGAGGAGAAATGAGCATCAGTAGTGGATGGAAATTAGACTAAAGTTATACTAATAATGTGTCTCTAGATATGAAGTATATATTTCAGCGATTACCGAACTCAATGAAAGTAAATATCAACTCCAGGCGTAACAATATATATATATATATATATCAGCACGATTAAAAACATAAAAGAATAAAACGTTGTTGGCGCATTAAGTTTTATATAGGTATAACTAATATCCACACTGTCCACTGTTAAAACAAAGGTAAGAAATTTTTACAAATTATAAATGAAAGTAAACAAATACACAATATTCTTTATTGAATACTTTGTAAACATGACCTAAATAAGCGAAACAAATTTGCATGACTTTAAGTTGTCAGAAAAAAAAACAAATTCTCAATTAAATGGACGGCGGTTTTCATTGTCTGCACAAGCAGGATATTAATACTAAAAGGTATTAAAAACATTTATATTTGAAAAGATTACAAAAACCATGATTGTATTGAAATAAATAACCTATGTGTTATTTAAAAAAATAAAATAAAACTTTTTAATCATTCGCCTTATTTGCTTGAAAAATTATCATTTTGAAATATTACATAATAAAATATGTAGATATGTGACTTTCCATAATTAAAGTTAATTTATTTAAATAAAAGATAGGAGGACATATACCAATTTTCATATCAATCAAATACAGCAACATTTCCGTATTACTTTAATTTCTCACCAGAATATAAACCACCATAATGCCAACCAACGAAATTGTGATAAAGTTACAATGAACTTCCAACATATTTGTATCAAAGTGCATACATTGTATATTTTGCTCAACCAATAAATTTTTATTTTAGGAATATATAGAACCAATGAAATTTTGTCTGGCACTGGTTGGACTTAATATTTAGTTACTAGTTTTATTTTAAGATTTGAAAATTTACACTGAAATACACATTTTCAAATAAACTATTTTCTCATTTTCAGTTTTTTAAATATCATGGTTTATATATTTAGGGAACATACCCGTAATCTAGGATCTGACCTTAAAATCATATACCTTTTTCAAATATAATAAATCTACATAATTTTATCTTTCGTTTGAGTATAATCATGTCGGTGTGTAATTCACGATACCTTACTGTCTACAATTTTGAAAAAAAAAAATTATCATTTCAACAGAAATTCTACACCTTTTTCAATTGTATTTCAGAAAACATCAACTGATTTTCAGAAAGTATCAATTGTATTTCAGAAAACATCAATTGATTTTCAGAAAGTATCAACTGTATTTCAGAAAGTATCAATTGTATTTCAGAAAACATCAATTGAATTTTAGAAAGTATCACTTGTATTTCAGAAAACATCAATTGATTTTCAGAAATAATCAATTGTATTTCAGAAAACATCAATTGATTTTCAGAAAGTATCAACTGTATTTCATAAAGTATCAATTGTATTTCAGAAAACATCAATTGAATTTCAGAAAGTATCAATTGTATTGCAGAAAGTATCAAATGTATTTCAGAAAATATCAATTGAATTTCAGAAAAGTAGTCAGAACGCTATACGAAAACATATTTTTTAAGTATTAGACTGGGTTTGTAACAGTTCTTATAAACTATGTATAAACATGGTTTTTTAATATATTATGACTACAAAATCGGGCATCTATTTTTTTAAGTTGATAAAAAAATGAAGTCCTCATCTTCTTACCATTAAGAGTCTGCCCTTGAAACCTTATTTTACAGTGCATAAAAAATTAGTCCTAATATTGGCAAACATTTTCTGTGACTCCAAATCATTAATAGATATAATAACAACTATTCGGTATTGTATGGTAATTTACTTTTCAATTCTGAAATTCAATTGATATTTTCTGAAATACATTTAATGTTTTCTGAAATACATTTGACAATTTCTGATATACATTTGATGTTTTCCGAAATACATTTGATACTTTCTGAAATACATTTGATGTTTTCTGAAATACAATTGATTATTTCTCAAAATCAATTGATGTTTTCTAAAATTCAATTGATACTTTCTGAAATTCAATTGATGTTTTCTGAAATACAATTGATGTTTTCTGAAATACAATTGATACTTTCTGAAAATCAATTGATATTTTCTGAAATTCAATTGATGTTTTCTGAAATACAATTGATACTTTCTGAAAATCAATTGATATTTTCTGAAATACAATTGGAATAGGTGTAGATTCCAATGAACAAATTTTTCTATTAAATTTGGATATCAAAATATCTGGTTAAAAATTTCTGTTTAGATAAAAATTTGCTAAAAATTAGGAGTTCTTTTTACAATTTCGTAGGAAAATTTTAGGGATTTCCAATTTTAATAGAACGATTTGTTGTTTAGAATGTCTAGTTTGAGTGTAGTGTTATGACAACATTTTTTTAACATACATAATATTTATAAGGATAAAACTAAAAAAATTTCATAACAAATGAAGGTAAAATTTTGATTTTTATAAAAAAACATTTGAGGATGTTTTTAATGGTTTTACAATTTTAAATTCGGTTGTGCCAAATCTTTTTTACCCTCCACTCGTGTTCTAAACACATTATTATAACCAAGGTTGTTAATACTAAGAAACAAAAAATGGCTAGATTTAAAATTACAATGGCTAGATTTATTACAATGATGTTTAAAATTAATAATTATGAAATGAAAATTTACTGCGCTGTGGTTAAAGTACTAGGGTAAAAGGTATAGTAAATTAACAAGACTAAACATTTACAAGACTAAAACAGCTGAGCTGCCAAAACAATTGGTTAATTTTATTTTTCATTTTTGGTCACTATTAAAATAAATAATAAAAAAATGGATCAAAATAATAATTAAATAAATATTAAAGATTGACCGATAACATTTTCGGCATTTTTCTAACCTTTTTGATATTTTTAGTTTTCAAATTGATGGAAAACAAAACCAAAATCAGCTGATTCATTAATTTACAATACACAATACAATATACACGGAAAAGATGTTCACGCTTTGTAGTATAAAATCGTTGTAAATATAACAGGGTTGTAAATGTAACACCAAGAATGAAAACCCTTAATATAACTAACAAAAATTTTAGGTAATTTTGTGCTTTTTTTAATTGAAAGAAATTATTAAACGTAATCAGCATAAATGTAAATACATATTTACATTCAATATTACCTTTTTTGCTGTAGCAAAATTTGTTCCTTTCAAATATCTAAACACCTTTTTGACAGCATTCCAATGTTGATTTGGATTGTGATTAAAACGACTAAAAATCTTAGAGCAATACTTATATCAGGCCTTGTGCATTGTAAATATTAGTTAGATACATAAAACTTTCCTTAATCAGTTCTTTTTTAGAATTTTTGAGATATACTTGATTTAAAAATCTGAGCACCCCTATAATAACCACAACAATCGTTTCAACCAAATTTATTAAAAAAATCTAAAATAATTCAATAGCAGTTATAACAAAAAAATAAAAAGATATTAATAAAAATTAAAAAATAAAAATAAAAAGATAGTAATAAAATAGAAATCAGAGAAATTTTATATGTTGTTTATGACTTAATTTCGTTTTTTTCGATCGCGTGTGGATAATGTTTTAATTTTTATATGTACGCGTTGAAGAAAATGTTCTGTTTTTTAGCAGTACACGTGCAAGAAAACGAACATAAAATAAAACTACACTCGAATCTCTGTGGTTTATGTGTGTTCAAAGCATACAATACGTGATAGCAAAATGTTCGTGTAGATAACGAAATATTAAAACGAAACACAGTCATGATTGTGTTGGGCACCGTACACACATAATTGATAAAAACACACATAATTGATATGAAAATAAAAACATGTGTTGGCTGCTTTAGAACATTGTGTGTTTCTTGTGTGTATTTTCAGAACCTTGGTTTTTTATATGAAATCTAATCGGAGTATCTCTACATTTTCATACGTCATTCCTCACCGATTTGGTAAACAGGCCCCATATGCAATACCAAACTGTTGCAAATTATGACGAACATTTCAACCACAAGTAGTTCGGCCCACTCGGTCTAATGCAGACAGAAGAATGTTTTCAATAGACAGAGAGACAGACAAACGGACATCGCTACATCGACTTCTCCTTTTATAGAATATATATAGTTTATAGGGTCTCCGGAATTTATTTCGTTGAGTTTCAAACCGATTGACAAACTGATATACATAAATCCTCTGCACAGTGGTGTGGAGGGTATAAAAATTGTTCATGGGAATGTCTAGCTTATACATACTTAGTTTTGAGATGACAAAATTATAAATATCAATATCCTTGCAAGGCCAGTAAGATATCTTGAAACGCATACCAATATGACACGAAATATAGCTTTATAATCTATAAAATGGGATAAGTCTATTAGATGGGATGTATAACAAAAATAGATTCTGCAAAAAGGTTAAAATTGTTGAGTAAGTAGTGTTAGTTCAATTGTTTCGAAAATCAATTTAATGAACAAATTAACAAAAAAATATATATATTCTATGTGTTAAAAAAATGTTCACTCATCATCTGACTTTCACATTCACACGAAACAAAACGAATCAGCAAATCTGTTTACAAGTTTATTTTCGATCAGAAAAACTGAAAGTAATATATTGTAAATTATTTCTAATAAATAAATGCCGAAGGATAAAAAAGACATCTTGTACTTATGTTTTTTTTAATAAATTTTAGAAAAATCACTATAATTTTGCAGAAAAGCGAGTTTTAAATAACTCTTAAAATTACATACATTTTTATACAAAATCGGACAAACGAAAATGCGCTTTTGTTGAGGAACTTTTTATCCGATTGTACAGAAACTCTTTAATGCATTTCATATTTTTCAAGCATAAAGGTTATTAATTTTCCAACAGTTTTAACTCATAACAGTAACTAAACGAATGTCGAATGAATTGCAGAACATGAATTATTTATTGAACAATATGAATTCAAAAAAATGTGTGGATTTAAAACGAGTCGAAAGTCAGAACGGGTATTAATTTTTTTTTACAAGAACTTTTTAATTTAAAATTATTTGTAAACTTTTATAAGAAAATATTTTGAATTAAAGAATTTCACTTATTGTTTTAATAAATAATAACTGGGAACTTTTATTTTAAACAACGAAGAATATTAGATGTTTAGATCGCATCCTATTTGGATTAGATACAATTTGGCGCCGTTAAAAAATAAAAAATTCACTGAAATGATCTGGAATAATTATGTGTCTCTTAAAATCTTGTTAATCTCTAATTCTAAGCGAAGTCTCAATTAAAAAGGTATGGAGACATCCTTTGCAATGATACATGTGCCAAAATCTTAGTTGCAAAACATTGTGATATCTTAATAACTGACATTCTTGAAATAAAAAACATAATAAAAGTAAAAAAGTTACAGTCGTTTTAGACCTGCTATACGATACCTAACTTTACATTGATCATAAATGGATATAGAAAATAAGCATAAGCCTGTAATTGTGAAAAAGTTCCTATCGGATGTTATTTTTACATGTCAACTAACTAAGCCGAAAATTGACCGATCATAACCATATTTTGTTGCCATTTGCAAAAGCATATACAAACCATATTTTAGTAAGACCTATTACATTTTGTTTGTCTTTTGATAGACTTAAGAAAAGGACGGTAAGATCCAGGGTTTATATTTGGACAGTTGATTTATGGGTGCAATAAAAAATTATTAATTATTAATTATTATTTATTAACATCCCAAAAGAGTTGCAATTTAAAATCGTCAAAATCGGTTAAAGGCGTGAAGATATGAATGAAACTTTGAAGCTCTTGAAAATATAAAATTTTTCAGTGTGTTTGTTGTTTTTCTTAAGATATGTTCATTCTTAAGATATGTTCTATATATTGTAATTCTCCTTATTGTTGAAGTCCTTGCAGTTGTGTGTATATTAGTACTGCTCGTGTCACATTGACCTAAGCAAGTATTACCACATATTTTTTATCGTTAAAATTAAATATTGAAAATTAATAAAAATTAAAAATAACAAATAAAAATTAAATGTTAAAAAATAATAAAAATAAAAAACTAAAAATAAAAATTAAATATTAAAAATGAAAAATTAAAAATAAAAGTTAAATATTAAAAATGAAAAATGAAAAAGAAAAATTAAAAATTAAAAACGAAAAAGGAAAAAAGAATGTTAAATATTAAAAATGAATAACTAAAAATGAAAAATTAAAATTAAAGTTAAAAATTAAAGATTAAAAATTAAATTTAAAAATTAAAAATTTTCGTTTCATTCTTTAGTTTTTAACCTGTTTTTATTATTTTTTTTTTTATTAAATAAAATTATTTTAAAATTTCTTTTTTTTAGTATTAATAATTTGTAGCCAAGAGTCATTCATTTTTTTTTTAATTGTCGTAGGACTTCTAAGGTCTCAAAACAGGGATATAGGGATCAAAGTTTGGGTATTATTATGATGCCGGCTGCGTTTTCTCCTCTAGTTAAAGAAAAATAATGAAATTTTTCAAATAGTAATTAATTCTTTTTAAGGATCATTGTTTTTTATAATAGAAATTGGCGAACAAGAAAACCAATTAACTTTAAATTTAATTGGTATTCGGATTTAATGTTTTAGTATCGGCAGTTTCTAAGCGGTGGCCGTCCCCAATATTGGGTGGAGGGTATCAAAAATCCGGCACAGCCGAATTTAACACTTACTTGTTTGGTTTAAGATTCTTATTCAGGAGTATTAATATGTAATATTGTTTATTTACAAATTATTAAATAAATAAATATCACTTTTTGAGATGTATTTTCCCAAACCTTTGACATTAAGAAAAAAATTGTCTACTTGTCATATTAAAGGCGATTCAAATACTTTCCAAATAAAACCTTAACTGAATTTATACATAGATAAATTACTTTTAAAGATAACAATAATTAGGTGGACCCACCAGTGTGAGTTTTTATGCCGCCATATTTCAGAAATTATAAAAGTAGCCATTGATTACAATTATTAATTCCCAACTAATTAAATAATAATAATTACGGTAACAAATTTATTTTAATATAAATAGATTATCTTCGAAATACGAGAATATTTCAATATTTGATATTATTTGCAATAAAACAAGTAAACAACTTTTAGTAATAATTTTTAAGAAGTTATAAATATTTTTAATGTAAGTAAATAATTAATGCAAAATAATACATTTGATCATTTATTTTATTTTATGCGAAGCCGTGACATTTATATTTAAAATCAGTACTGGTTGGCATTAATGTTTATGAAATATTCGTTTTTGCAATTACTTTAGTTAACCGAGGTCGCACTATATAAGACCTTACACCAGACCTGGGAAACTCGTCGCTCGCGGTCTACTAGTAGACCGACTGTGTCTTCGTTGAAAAACTATTTTTCTAGAGAAAAAAATAGGTGCCATGAAATTTATAATTTGCATGTGGAATGTTTTAGAACACTGGCTTCATATTCGTTCAAAAAATGTTTTTCTAGAGAAAAAATTAAAAAAAAATTTAAATTTCTTTGTAAAAATACTGGAGCTAAAAAAAATTTTTAAATTCAGTTTAAAATTTTAGTACAGTATTTAATTCCGAAGTCAAATATCACAAATTATAAAAAGTTTAAATCCGTATTGGGAAGAAGAGTTTTTCTTTATGATGATAAAATATAAATGCATGTGCATCATGTCACGCGAGTGTTGCGCTTTCAAAAAGAACAATGCTGAAAGACATTTTAAAATCATGCATGGTAGTTATGACGCTGACTATGCTATTAAGAGCGAAATTCGCAAAGAAAACTAGAATTATTGAAGTCACAATTAGCTGAACCATAGTTGTTTCTTATAAACCCCTACTTCGATCTAAGGTGGCAATGGAGGCATCTTATCGAATTACGCATCTATTAGTAAAACATAAGAAACCTTTTACGGATGAAGATATGATAAAACAAGCATTTCTAGACGGAAGCAAAGCATTTTTTCAATTATTAAAAATGAGATTGAAATAATTTCTGCAATCAAAGATATGACTCTTTCTCAGTAAACTGTTACTCGTCGCATCGATGTGTTAAAATCTGATTTCACTGACCAACTAACTCAGGACACCAATGACTGTGTCTCTTTTTCACTCCATTTCCACGAATCAACAGACATTTTTGATATTTCTCAGCTTTGTATTTTTATAAGAATGGTGTTCAAAGATATAAGTGCAAAAGAAGATATATTGACAGTATACAGAAGAGAAAACAATTCCTATTTAAAAGCTTGTATCAATTACTACTGACGGCGCGCCATCTATGACTGGAAGGATTTACGGCCCTTTGCATATATGATGACAAATTTCCAAAATTTCTATAATAGCACTGTATTATTCGCCAAAAGGCGCTTTGTTGTAAAATTCTGAAATTAATAGGCAAGGCGATTTCTTGTGACGTCTTCTACGCTTATATGTAGTTATAAACCTTTATTATAAATTATATGTTCTTTGAAAGGTATTGAAACTGTAGTTTTGATAATACATATTAAAACTCTAATAAGAAAAAATTATTGAAATTTTATGTGATGTATTTGATAATTGGAAAATTATAGATTGAAACCTGGAGCGTGATCTTTAAAATAAGATACTAACAATGAAAATGGATTTCAACAATCCATAAATATTTTATTTTTTGGTCTATTTGTTGAGTTTTAAAAAGTTTGTGAGAATTTTATGTTTTCTTTCGATGATTTCTTAAATGATGTCTTAAATTTTCGAAATTCAATAAATGAAAATTTAGGAAAAAATAATTAAAAATATATTAAACTCCCAATTAGAGAATCACAACCTAACGTGTAGCTAACTCAAGAATATTAACATTAAAGGTTAAAATTTAAGAACATAAATATGGTAACAATACAATACATTTATGAAAAAAAAAATATTAATTTCATATATATTTATAAAGACAAAGATTTATTGTGGTCAGAATTATTATCTTCTACAAACACATACTATTTACACAAGTAATTGTAATAATATAGTTGAAATACGATAGCTTATTGCTATGTATTGTTTATACTATTGAAACACGTTATTAATAATATAATTTTCTTAATACATGAAAATACATTTTGTTTCAGCACACAAACTTTTTATTTAGTAATTTAAGTAGTTGCATTTAGTTCTTAAGACAAAAAATGAATATTTTTTTAGCATTTCAAGCACAAACGCACATTATACATTTGGCCAATCTAAACCGACAAAAATGTAATTTTAAGGAATATCATTTGAAATTTGGTATTTAGCTAGCTAATGGTGCCGAAAGAGTTCGCCGAAAAAATGGGCGGGGTTGGACTACCATTCATATGAAATTCTTTTAAAATTTTAATTTTAAAACTATTATCTTGCAAATTAGATAAATTTGATGATTATGAATTCAAATATTTTCTCAAAAAAATTGGGGTTTTTATTATACAAAAAAAAAATATTACATTTTTCAACTCGTCAAAACGATATGCTTTGTTAATGTTAAAGTATGTCAGTGTTTCAAGAAGGAGGCGTGTTCATTTTACAATTAAGAAAATAAGTTATAGTTATTAAAAAAAATTAGTAGTTATAACTAGTTTCGACCAACTTTGTTCCGTGCCTTGAAACTTGTTTTGAATGTTTGCCTATCGGAAAGATGCAGCATTCCATTACATCCGTTCAATGGCACATTACATTTTGCTGTACTAGGACTACAGAAATAATTAAGTGACACATGCACAACATTCTAATATGACCTGAAACTTTTTTATAAGACATGTTTAGCTCATTCTATCGGAATTTTTTTTTTGGTATTTCTAAAAAAGCTTCTGGCTATAATGCCAGAATTTGTTTTTCCAGATCTCTTTTCGGTAGCCCAATAGCCCTGGTTCCCCTCAATAGCCCTGGTTCCCCAACCAATAGCCCCGGTTCCCCTCATATCTACACGTGTTTTCTTTTAAATAGATAAACATAAGTTCTGTCTTCTCATTTAATACGCCAATGTGAAACAAACATTCCATGAACATTATCCATGAATGTACTGTTGATTGGTGTATGTCTGTTGGGTTTGCACCACATATAAAACAGGTTTGTGATAAAGAATCATAGATTTCTCAACCAAATCTTGATTACCAATCTTTACAATAGTTGGTTAAAGGAAACCAATTTGATCCTTCCGGTATCGAAAGTTAAACGTATCTTATAGAAATTAATTCTCTAATATTAATGTTATTAGAATGTTGTTGTTTTCTAAATTATGTAATTTTATGAGAAGAGCATATAATTGGCGTGGTACGTCTCCATTGTTTTATGTAGCCAGTTTCTGGTATTACGGGGAAATCATTTAATCATCCAGTTAAATTCCCATAAAGTTGCTGAATGGGACTTGTTAATATATATGTCTTGCAAAATATGATAAAAAAATGGAAACTTCATTTTTTGAAATAAATAGTAATTTTACAAAATTAGCTTTAATATACAAAAACAGAGAATCAATATGATAATAAGTTACTGCTTTCATATTCTTTTAGTTAGAGAATATCTCAGAAAAACTACTGTGAAGTACTAAAACAAATAGTGACAATGAGTCTTTTAATTTTTGTCGATGTAGATTTACTATATGCGATACTGTGCATCGGCATCAACCCATTCCAACCAAAAAACAAGTTAATTTTTCATTTTATATTATAATTGCCTGTCATTTCAATTCATGTTTGTTGTGCCCCGTTTGTGAAAAATTGGTCAGGAATTTGGATACACTTACCTCACTTGGTGACATTGATGACATTTTTTTTCACTACAATAGCTAACTTTATTTCCGCTACTATTGTTCACGGTTAGTTTTTATGTATGGAATTTTTATCTTAAATGGATCCTTACTGTTCACGTTTTAATAAATTTTTAGTTAAATATATTTAGTTATTCTTTTTTCCTACTTTGTTAACATTTGTTGACATGTTTCACTAAAATTTTCTATTTTCTAATGACGTTTCTTTGTATGTTTTGAAAAAAATATTATCATTTGTTTTACTTTGACGTTTGTTTCACCAGGAAGTTACCAGATTGCCTGAAATGTTTAGTAATGAAAACTGTAGAGATACTCTAAGAAATATTGTAGTTTTTTTATTATTATTTTGTTGGAAAATATTTTGAAGTTTTTTCAATGTCAAGTAACAGAACACTTCTTTAGTTAAGAGAAAGAATATAGAATATATTAACTTACCTATTTATTCGACAAACACTACAACAATGTCGGTTGAAATTCAAGTTTGTTTTTTAATGTGGAAAACTATATATTCCCCTTTAATACTTACACATTCTGATGAGTTTGCTCAAATATAGAATCATTCTCTCAGTCTATATTTACAGATATTTAGATGAATTTGGTACATCTGTATTTATTAATGTTATACAAAATGACTGCTTTAAAAAATCGGTTTATATGCAATTCCAGTGCCATTCAAATGTCGTATCTTAAGAGCAAAAAAACTGTTTCATTCGCGAATTATTACAAATAATCAATGTACATTCCATAACATGGTTTTAATATGCTCACTAATTTTGACACACACACAAATTTCCCGTTTCTAGTTTTGCGGTAATTTTAAATATATCTGATATATGTTATGTTAAATTTACTGTATATAACAATACAAAAAATACAATATAGTAAAAAAAAATTACATTATTATTTTGTGTAATTATGACTCTTTCTGGCACAATAACACTTTTTTTTTAGTTTTGGGAATAACACTTTTAGTTCTTGTCGATGATATCATTTATTTGGCTATATAGAAAGTTGTTCCGCAAGTAAAAGAATTATTTGTTCGTTGATATAAGTCATACATCGAAGGTGTTTTTTACTTAAATTACTATAAATTTTTACGGTTTTCGTACTTATTTAGAGTAATTATCAGCCATGTACAGGTTTTATATGAGTGTAATTTGATTTCATAGTTTTAATTCACAACGTTTGACTTTTTCAACTTTTGTACGTTTTCATTATTAAATCAAAGTTTAAAAAAAAGATCCAATTAAAAAAAAATTTTACTTAAAGGTGCTATTACACGATGTGTTTTTACATATGTACTGTCAAATTTTCCCACAACAAAAGTTGTACACATCGTGTGATACATATGAAACATTGTTTATGTACAATACATGAGGATAGTCACATGTACATTTTTCAATTAGAACAGGTTCTATTTTTGCATGACAAACATATGAAAATATAACACTGCTTGTGGCGAAAGAAAAACAGAGTAAATTTTAAAGATTAATATTGAAAGAAAAATAAATTGTTTAGTATAAATTAACAATTAAAAAATATATATAATCTTTTTTTTTTAACAATAAATTTTTGTAAATTCACAACATAAATCAGCTGTTGTTTACATTTACATTTTTTCATACGGAAATACATATGTACGTTTGATAGCAAAAATTATGAATCGTATGTAAAAGACAATTTTGACAGACATGCGGAATTTCATATGGATAAAAAAAGTGACAGTACATATGTAAAAAAAACTTCGTGTAATAGCACCTTAAAGGTGTGTTTACACTATATGTATTTTCCATATGTAAATTCAGTTTTACTATCCATATGTAATTCCGTGTGTCAAAATTGGCGTTTTACATACGATTCATAATTTTTGCGTTCAAACGTACATATGTATTTCCGTATGACATAACCTTTAAATGTAAACAACAGCTGATTTAATTTGTGAATTTACAAAAATTTATTGTTAAAAATAAAGTTATATATTTTATATATTTTTAATTGTTAATTAATATTTAACAATTTATTTTTCTTTCAATATTAATCTTTATAATTTACTCTGTTTTTCTTTCGCCACAAGCAGTGTTGTATTTTCATATGTTTGTCTTGCCAAAATAGAACCTGCTCTAATTGAAAAATTTACATATGTCTTGCAAAATGTGTTGTACATGAACAATGTTTGAAAGGATTCACACTATGTGTACGAATTACATGTGCTAAAAAACTAAGAAAAACACAAGCAAAACACGTAGTGTGAACGTAGCTTAAGCAAAATTTATAATACACGTGGATCTTTCTTTTTAGAAGCCTAAAAGTACACTCAACTCTTATAGAGCAAATTTTAGTAGAGAAGTATTTTTTTAAGAAGCAAAGTAAGGATTCAATTCCACTTTCGAACGAAATAGGGTTCTGTGACATGCCTGTATAATAACTTTATATAAATAGTCAAATAATCCGATTATTTTTACTCCCTTTATTTTAACTCGTAGTTTCTGCTTGTCTGCCGAAAAAACTGTGGATCAATTTTTAACCCTTTTCCCGTGATCCAATTGAGATGAAACTTTGCAGGCAGACTCGTGGCGACGACAAAAATTATCTAACAAAAAAATTTGCGGAATCAGATCAGTGAGCTGGCACCACCGTACAAAGTAAATATTTAATATTTAATATCTGGAGGACTGTAATAGAGAAAGCCTTGGAACTTTGTCTGAGTTCATGAGTTCTTAATGTGAGTAGTCGCTCAAAAATGGGCGGAATAGAACCAATGGGCGTGGCACCGAAAAAACTTTGGATCTATTTTTAACCCTCTTCCCGTGAATCAAACGAGCTTGCGATGATAAATATGATCCAACAAATTTTTAAAAATAAGTATCTTAAAAATAAAATTCAAAAATTTTCTTATATTAAAATAAAATCCAAATTATAAATTATATACAAATTATATAAAAAATATATATAATATAAACTGATTGAGTTAGTTTACAAAGAAAAACTTGGTTTTTATGGGTTATTTTCTTTAATATTCAGCAAACGAAATATTTTAAAACATAAAATATACATATGGCGATAAACAGGTAATATTTTTTCAAATGATTCTGTTTTAAAAAATAATATGTATTTTATTATCAATATACAAAACGCAGTTTATTGAGTTTGTACTTTTTTTAAATCATAAATCCAAATAATCATATTGATTTTTTTATTCAAATAAAATTTTAATATAAAAAAAGAGATGTAATGCGAGAATGTGATAAGAATAAAAATATTGTGAAATTCCAAGAGTAAAATATTCAAAATACAAAAGTTGTGACTGACCAGTTCAAAAACTAATACTCGTAATTGTGTTGATGTTATAGCACTTCATGTTTCAAAATATTTTTTTAATAGTTGGTTAAATATTAAATCGTAATATGGAACTGATGTTTATTCGGCCCTTATTAATATATAACCCACAAATACATGGTACATGATACATCGCCAAGAGTATACAAGGAATAAATTATTTTAGTATTTTGGAAAGAGCTTAAACTTTTGAACGTTTTCATTTCTTGCACGGAAAAATCTGAAACTCTAAAATAATACATTAGCAGTTATAAAAAAAATAAAAAGATAATAGTAAAAATAAAATAAAAATAAAAAGATAGTAATAAAATAGAGAACAGAGAAATTTTTTATGTTGTTTATGACTTAATTTCGTTTTTTCCGATCGCGAGTGGATAATGTTTTGAATTTTAGATGTACGCGTTGAAGAACATGTTCTGTTTTTTTTAGCAGTACACGTGCAAGAAAACGAACTTAAAATAAAGCTACACTCGAATCTGTGTTTTTTATGTGTGTTCGAAAATAAAAGTGATAGAAAAATGTTCGTGTAGATAACGCAATATTAAAACGAAACATAGTCATGATTGTGTTGGCACCGTACAAAATTTATAAACACATATAATTGATATTAAAATAAAAATATGTGTTGGCTGCTTTAGAACAGAACATTGTGTGTTTCATGTGTGTATTTTCTGAACCTTGGTTTCCAGAGATAGCAGAATAACAGAATATTAAATAAAAAGCGTTTAACTCAAATTTTTTCTTTCAAATTTTTAGACTCCAAGTTAGCTTGTTTTGAACATAGACTCTTATCATAATCAGCTGTTTCTGTTCTGATTGATGTAAAATCCTTCTAAAGTGATTTTTTGAAAAAGAAATTTGTATAATATATTTAAAATTATATAGCTTTTTCAAAGGTCTCATATCAAGAAATTCTAAGAAGTTTTTATGTGCGGAAGTTTGACAAAATTTTAGAAATAATTATATTTGCGACTTGTATTTGAACAAAAGGCTTAAATGCATAATCAGACTAAAGGAAGAATGTTGTTCTGAGTCGACCGACATATTAGAAACTAATCTTAGCCTTACCAAAGACTGGTGTAGGGTGTACAATTACAGTTTCATATAAATTTTATTCGTTTAAAAATTTACAATTTACTATTTCCATTTAACATATTACGAACTAATTTAACAGCATATTTTGCAGTACCAGGAGCAGTAGTAACGCCATAACCACCATGGCCATAATTGTGTACAACTTTGACTGAACGACCATTTGAACCTTTCATTACTTCCGGCTCAACACGAACCACAGAGCGATGAGGTCTTAAACCGACCATTTCCCGAACCACCTCAGCCTTTTTCAAACTGGGTAACATATTATAACAACGTTCCTTAATTGCCATAGAATCATATTTACAAACATCCATACTATAACTGTCGAATTGACGACAACCACCAAGAGTGACAGTTTCAAAACCAGGTATAATATATGTATCGAAATCACCATAAAAAGCTGTTTTTATCCATGGGGCACGAACTTTCAATATTTGTCCACGTATAGGTACCAGTTGTTGGTCTTTGCACAATTCTTTGGCACCCAAACCGGCACAGTTTATAACAACATCATAATTTTCAGGAAGGTGTTTTAAAGAGTTAACATGTTGATAAGTAACAATACCGCCAGCTTCATTGAATCTATAGAAAATGTCAAAAATTTGTTAGAATAACAAAAGGTTCTAATCATTCTAAAATAATTTTAATAAAATATTTCATTAAAAATAGCACTTACTTTTTGGTAGCATATGGTAAATACAGACGACTTTCTGTTATACATGTTGTAAAGAAGGAACCATATTTCCAACCTCCATGACACAACTTCAATTCTTCTTCTGAGGCTTGGCGATAAACGGGTAATAATTTTTCAATAAAATGATTCTGTTATAAAAAATAATATATAATCTCATTACCAAAGTGAACAATACAGATTATTAATTTTGTACTTTGGTTAAATCATAAATCCAATTATTTCAAACAATTCAAACAAAAGGTTAACAAAAAAAAAAAAAAAAAAAAAACGATATCCAAAGTAACCAATATAGATTATTAATTTTGTACTTTGGTTAAATCATAAATCCAATTATTAGACAACAAAAAACAAAAGGTTAAAAAAAAAAAAACGAGTATCCAAGATGTGATAGAGATAAAAAAGTTGTTAAATTCAAATAATAAAATATTGAAAATACAAAAAGAGTGACGATATAAAATAAACAGCTATGAATTTGTGGATTTGTTGTTTATTCGGACCTAATTAATAGTTGGAAGATACATCGTCAAGAAGATATTAAGCAATAAATTATTTTTATCGTCATGATAAAAGTCATCACAGCAGCAGTTGAAAATGTTTGTTTTCTTCTTGGCGATTCGTCACTTCTCAGTTGAAATGGTGGGCCACATTCCATTAATTGTTGCAAAATATACTATGATCTACATAATTATACATATATTACTAAGCATATTTCTTCCAGACAAAAACTAAATCAAACAGAAAACAAAAAACGACCCACCCATGCCAGTGGCACACCCCCTGGAACCCCTGGGGGTTCCTCATACAAACATTTCAAAAAATCACCATTTTTTGTTTAGAATTGGGCTGACTATGTTTGATTTAATATTAAAACAAGTAAGAAAATTACTGTCGGTCTAGACCGACTATAGGATACCCTATACCATGCGTGTAGAGACCCTACCCTATAGGACCAACTAACTGGACATAAAAAATAAGCATAAACCAATTGAGTGGGATTTTTATAAATTTTTTTGTCTGCAGATATGAAAAAGTTCATATCGGATGCTATATCTATATGGAGACTAGGCCCAAAAATGGACCGATCCTGACCATGTTTGGTAAGGTCTCTTGTATTTTGCAAAAATATATACAAACAAAATTTGAGAAGAATCAGTGCAATATTTTTGTTTTTGATAGATTTAAGTGAAGATGGGGAAGCAGCTCTATATGGGGCCTATGACTAAGTTTTGTCCCATAGGGATCATTTTTGGACTACTGATTAGTGGATGTAATAAACACATACAAACCCAATTTGACTAAGATTCATATGATAATTTGGATCTTATGGCAATTTAAGTCGATTTCATAGGGGTCATTTGTATGGGGGCTAGGTCTGAACATGGACCGATTCTCACCAATTTCAATAGCGTTCATCCTATGGCCGATGAAAGCTTATGTACCAAATTTCATCAAAATATATTCATATTTGCGACCTGCAGTTTGATTACAAGCTTTACATGGACACACAGACGGACGGACGGACGGACGGACATCGTTAAATCGAATCAGATAGTGATTCTGATTCGATCGGTATAATTAAAGATGGGTCTAGGTCAAATATTTTTGGTAGTTACAAACAGCAGCACAAAGTCATTATACCCAAACCACATAGTGGTATAGGGTATAATTAACACTCATACGTATACACATCTTCTACTCTGCTAATAAATAATAATCATACGCCTTGACTATGTTATTCATGCAAAAAGATCGATCGGATGAGGGTAAATAACTTTTAGATCACTCCGTGATTATGCGTGACAATGCGTGACTCTGCGTGACTACCCCAAAATTAATCTGTAGTCAAAACAAGACTAAGGGCCAAGTTTCAGATCAATTGCATGAGGGGGAATGACAGACAGACAGACAGTCAAAAGTCGGGACATCAGAATTCGTTTTAGAGGTATGGTTCCTTTGGTTTCTTATTTTGATCCCTAGAATATGATTTTCCTTGTCACTTGAGCGATTTTTTTGCCTCCCTACAAATCGACCCGCCCTAACATATACTATATATACACAATTAAGTGGTATAATTGGTTTTATCATTTTGTTATAAACTTGTAGGTAATTTATTTCTCATTACCATATTTTTCATTCATCAAGAATTTATTACCTATGTAATTGTAAAAATTTAAGAATTAATTAAGAAATTTTTTATACCAGATTCGACAGATATATATAGGTTTTTACTCTCAAATTCACACTTTTTCCGTTCAATTTAAATTTCTTAAAAATCAAACTCAATTTCTTTCAAAGCAACTTCAATTTTATTCGGAACAAATTAAATTATTTTCGACACAGTGGTACCCTATACCACTATGTGGTTTGGGTATAATGACTTTGTGCTGCTGTTTGTAACAACCAAAAATATTTGACCTAGACCCATCTTTAATTATACCGATCGAATCAGAATCACTTTCTGAGTTGATTTAACAATGTCCGTCCGTCCGTCCGTCCGTCTGTGTGTCCATGTAAACCTTGTTATCAAACTGCAGGTCGCAAATATGAATATATTTTGATGAAATTTGGTATGTAAGCTTTTATCGGCCATGGGATGAACGCTATTGAAATTGGTGAGAATCGGTCCATGTTCAGACCTAGCCCCCCTAGACCGACTATAATTTTCTTACTTGTTTTTATTTTAAATTCAATTTTTATACCCTATACCACTATGTGGTTTGGGTATAATGACTTTGTGCTGCTGTTTGTAACAACCAAAAATATTTGACCTACACCCATCTTTAATTATACCGATCGAATCAGAATCACTATCTGATTCGATTTAACGATGTCCGTCCGTCCGTCCGTCTGTGTGTCCATGTAAAGCTTGTAATCAAACTGCAGGTCGCAAATATGAATATATTTTGACGAAATTTGGTATTTGATCTTTTATCGGCCATGGGATGAACGCTATTGAAATTGGAGAGAATCGGTCCATGTTCAGACGTAGCCCCCATACAAATGACCCCTATGAAATCAACATATATTGCCATAAGATCCAAATTATCATACAAATCTTAGTCAAATTGGTTTGGTATGTATAATGTATAATGGAAATAACACAATAATAGAAAAGGAATCACGAATGAAAGAATGAATGTTTTTTAGTACATTCATTAATCGGTGTTTTTATTATTGTACTGGAAAATATTTTCCAGTATTATAAATAACACAATAATAGAAAAGGAATCACAAATAAAAGAAAAAAAAAACATATTGAATTCGTGGAAAAATTAATTTGAAGTGAAAAAAATTTAATTTGAAAAAAATAAAATTTAATTCTAAAAAAAAAAATTGAATTTAAAATAAAAAAAAAATGAATATGTGTCGAAAATAATTTAATTTGTTCCGAATAAAATTGAAGTTGCTTTGAAAAAAATTGAGTTTGATTTTTAAAAAATTTAAATTGAACGGAAAAAGTGTGAATTTGAGAGTAAAAACCAATATATACATATATATTTATATTTTAAGACTTTGCAGTGAATTACAAATTTGTTTAATTTCGAAATAAGTTATATATTAATTTTATTTAAGTAATTCTAATATTCGGTTTTTACAATTTAAACAAATTAAAGAATGGTCTCCTTAATCATAATTCAGTTTAATGACAGTGATTATCTTATCTTTTAAATTCGGCAAACCTTTTAAATTCAAATTGTTGAAATACAAAATCTTATTGCAAATTCACAAATGGGTAATTACTTACACGAACAATAGACGGCGAGGTACTAGAGAAAATATAACCAGATAACTGACAGACACCGGCTAACGGAGCCTCTCTAGATCGGCGTATATTATCCCAATAATAAAAAGCATCATTTATCCACTGTCTAAAAAATTAATAATTTTCTTTAAGCATTAGAATTCGTTATTTTCAAACTTACTGTGTTATTTCCTTAGTTGGACCCATAAAACTGGTACCGGGACGAAAAATACCTGCCGCTACATAACTGGTGGTATCCTCATTAAAACGATCAGCTAATATTGTCACTTTAGCGTTTGGAAATGTTTGTTGCAACTCCAAAGCAGTTGTCAAGCCGATAACTCCACTACCAACTATACCAAAATGCATTTCGAGAAATTTATTTTCTACTGTACAGATTTTACTCACACCACATTCACAAATCTTTTGACGATTAAATACATTTTACTGAATATTTATATACAGTTTTTCTTATCATTGGTATAATGTTTATTTATTTGCATGACATATGTATGCGTTCCATTTATAAGTACTCACAGCTGTTTCTTTTGTCCACATTTGTGTCCGACAGAGTCATCTGTTGAATATATCTACAAATAAAAAAGCTTTTGTAGAATTGTGCTTGTTGCGATGCACTATGGTCTGCCAGCCAACTTTTCTTGGCCAAAATTAAAAGTAATACATTTTGACTAAACAAACTATTTTTTATTTAAATTTAAGTATGTATATATTATAAATCTTAGATGAAAACATTAACCCTTAAATGCACATTTTTTAATTAATGAAATTATTTACGTTGTATGCATTTAGTTAATTATATACATTTAATTTGTTTATCCAAATCCATTTTTAATGGATGACAAAACTTCGTCGATTGTGGAGTACGATTGTTCCAAAGAGCATTTCCTGAGGATTCTAATAGTCTCAATGGTATTAGTATCGTTGCCAAAAGGGACGATTCAGCATAACGGGATGTACTTGGCTGAAGAAAGGATTGTTTAAATTGAGCTTGGCCAGTGCTACTGACAAATCCATAGCTTAAAATAAATTCTGTTAACATATGTTAACATATAGTTGCTATTACTGTAAAAAGTTGGATGTTTTTTTTTAAAGTAATTTAGCCTTCTATGGCATTTTTCCCAATTAACATACAAATTTTTGCAAAAGCTACGAATTTTTTTATATATATATTCATCGGAAATTTTAACATTTCGGATTATTTCTCTCACATATTTAAAAACTAATTCTTGCTTTTTTTCTTTCATATTCCCTTTAAGCCAAAATATCAGCATTTTTAAAGTAATAGTTGCCTGAAAAAAAATCAATTTTCTAAAAATATGCAAACGAAACACACTGAAAAGAATGGTCCACCTTTGTTAGTTTTATACTTGCCAAATCCTGCCAAAATTTAGCAAGTTTACATAAAAGTTTATTATTAAATAATTAAAATACTTACCATCAGAGCTATTCTCCATATTCAACTTATTTTAAAACTTTTTATTTGTACTTAGGAAAAATATTTTTAAAATGTTGAAAAAAACTACGTTTGTACTAATTGTTACAACTTTACTCATAATTATAAACTTTGAGAGCTGCTGTATAACGGAAGATAGTTATTTACAAAAAAATATATATATTTGTTGTTGGTTTTAAGTGTTTACTATCAGAATAAAAAACAAACAAAAAACCCAGAATGTCATCAAATTGAAGTTTTGGCCAAGAAAAGTGGTCTGCCAGACCAAAGTGCGATGGTTGGACTATAGAATTTCAAAAATATTTGAATATTTATGTGCTTTTAATAACTTGTGCATTTGTTTTTTAATAAATACATAATCTTTTAAAAACCTGGAGTCAGAGCCATATATTTTGAGTAAAAGGCAAATTGTAATGAGTTTCCAAAAATATTTTATTTGTTTAACTAATATACATATGTATATATTGACTAATATAACATTAATATAATTTAAAATAACATTATTTACATATAAATAATTTAACATACTGATAATAGGAGCTTAAACGGCATTTAAAATTTATATATGCCAATATATTAAATACAACATAAAAGCAAATAAATAAGACTAACTATAGAATATATATGTATATATTTTAAATTTTCAAATACCACAAGCTTCAGTAGATACCGGAATTTTTTCAATAAACAAAATATTTCATCTGGTGGACGAATCCAATCAGAACGATTAAAACTAAATAATGCTGATATTAAACCGTCTACAGAGTGGCCTATTTAGTCACTGTACATCAAAACTCTCTCAAATGAACACATATTGGGATATTGGATGGACACAAGAAAAGAGAATCTTATATATTAAAAGAATTTATGAATAAACTTTGCATTCAAGATTTTTTTCAATATTTTTCTTCTCTCAAACCTCTATAACTACAGTTCTAATTAACGTAGGCTGTTGAGATAGGTCTAAGAACACTCAGTGGATCAAGCTCCTTCTTTTGAGCTATTAACTGCTTAAATTCGTTGGGTTATGCGTGGAGAATCAACTTTACTTTTACTGTACGTTAACTTATCTTGGCAAATTCGTTGGGTTTGAGGAAAGTTATGCGTGGACAATCAACTTTACTTTTACTGTACGTTAACTTCTCTTGGCATATTGTGGCATTACTGTACGTTAACTTCTCTTGGCAAATTTTGGTACTATATTATAAAAATTAATATAATATAATATAATGCTGATGAGCAGCAGGGGTCCTCTAGTTATATATTAAAAAGATGCAAGTACCTGTTAATAAATCAATACAAAGCCGTTTTCTTTTCTGACAAAAAATGTCGCATTTTATTTGCACTTTTTTCGAAAAGTGTATTTTTTTATATATTCTAAATTAATAGCAACCTTATCTTATACATCAATCGAAAGGTCTCAAAGAGCTGTGTTCATAAAATGCAAAAAATTTTGATTATTATCCTCTTTCCAGTCTTAGGGTGAAAATATTAAAGAAAGGGGATCAATGGGGAAATATTCTCATACTGTGACCTGGAAGAAGTCAAAGGCTGCAATTTTTTGCAATTTACGAGGGCTTGCCTTTAAGACCTTTCGATTGATGTATAAGGTAAGGTTGCTCTCATTTCAGAATCTATAAAAAAAATTTATTTTTCGAAAAAAGTGCAAGTAAAGTGCGACATTTTTTGTCAGAAAAGAAAACGACATTAGTGTATACACTTGATCATACCAATAAATTAAATATGGATGATAATGCCAGGCCACAACTTTAATTATATCTATTACTTTAATTATAAGAATGTAAACCTTGTTATATTGGAAAATGATCAAATAAAAATAAATGTTTTGATGAAATAAATTCGTATTAAATTAAATTATATTGGTGGCTTTATTTTGTTCTTAGATGGGTTTATGTAAAATATCATATATTCTAAAAACACTGATATTTTTTGTACACCTGCACAGTTCAGGCTTATATTGTAAAATTAATATTGTGTAACCAAAATATTTCAATATTCGATCACACAATCTTTTTCAATAGTAAATTCAAGAGACGAAAAATCACAAAGTGTATCTTAATTAAAATGCTTTGTTTTTGAAATCATCGCCAAAACAGTTAAATGTGCGTAGGTTAATTTTTGTCAATTAAATTGTAAATATCTCGCTTATTTGTTCATGATGTTAGATCAGAATAAAACTACATAATTTTCAATACAAACTTTTTTAATTAATTCAAAATATTCTCAAATTCTGCAAAATTTATGTCACTAATAAATAATTGAATCTAACTTAAAATCCATTTTTAATAGGTTTGCACGACGAAAAACTATAATTAACCGCCTAAGTCTAAAATCATGCTTTCTAAAAAAAAATCATGAGAGTCCGATCACTGGGAAGATGTGTAAACATCTAGTAATTAAAGATTTTTTTATGTCATTTTTTAAAATCAAACAGAAAGCGTCATCTATGTATCACTTATGGCAAAAACTGTTTCAGCAAATTCAACAACCTTTTGCTGTAAAACGTTACAGCATAAAAAACACAGCGTTATGTGTCTCTCACCTATTACGTGTTACACTGTTTTTGTGATTGTATTGTGAAATAGAAATTTACCCCCCTGCGCGTATAGATGTGTACACATCACTAATTTTTTATATAAATGGAATGGGGCTTCATTAACTTATTAAAAAATAGTGTCACGTAAATATAAACCATTGTTGGTAGAATATGATAGCAAACATAACTCAAGACGACTTAAATCGACTTAGGCGGTTACCGCCACAGAATTTTATATCATGTGACGGCCGCTTTCTAATACTTTCTTTTTATGTTTAATTCAAGTTTTCATTCAATAATTCTTTTTTTTTATTATACCCTATACCACTATGTGGTTTGGGTATATTGACTTTGTTCTCATGTTAAATCATTTTCGAACCTGCCAAAATTGCGATGAAAAATCGAAATAGGTCGTATATGGGTACCCCATATAAAAAAGTTATATCGACCTATATCGATTTATATATATATATATATATATATATATATATATATATATATATATATATCGATTTTCATCGAAATTTTGGCAGGTTCGAAAATGATTTAATAGTATAGTTATGGTTCCTTTGTCAAAAATACTTGTTATGGCTCATAGTATCAGAATCGCGATGACCCCATGGAGTAAAAATAATTGACCCACCCTAATAAGCACATATGTACATAAACGGCATAACCTTTGAGCACATGCCAACCATAGATCATTCTTATGACAAGGTTAAAAGAACGCACATGAGTGAAATAAAATAAAAGATAAGAAAAAAAGTTATAAGACATTTTTGTAACTAATTTAAGAACATTAAAAAAAAAACTATTTTATAAAACAAAAACAGAAAAACTAAATAAAATTTTTTTAAACGTTAAAAAAAGACAATCAAAAACTTAAATTTCTTTAAACAAAGAAAAAAAAAACTAAAATTTTGTTAACACACTCGTCTCATTTTGGGGAATAACTTCACGATGAACAAATTCCCCAAATTTAAAAAATGTCCCCGAAAGAAATGAACAAATTCTCCATACTGCTCTCAATATCTGTCCTACAACAAATTTAATTAACATCTATCTGTATTCTTTTCAATAGCAAGATTTCGGTGAACCGGGGCGCGGGCGCGGACGCGACCTTTGGTTCCCGGGCAAGACCGGGTAAAAACAGCTAGTATTTTCTATAGATGTGCATGAATTTACACTTTGTCTTTGACAAAACAGTACCTGGTTATTCACACCATTGCAATATATCATCTATTATACCATTAAAATTGATATTTGGATTTTTATTTCTATTAGATTTTATTTATATATTAAAATCGTCGGCATAGTCGCACAATTTAATATTTTTATGTAGTGACATGATAACCAAAAATAGGATAACGGATAATGGAGTATCTTGTGGTATTCCATTATAAAGACCGTATGTTTGTGAGTAACGGTTTTCCAAGCTTACTACAAATTTTCTATTTTCCATGAAATAAGTTGCTCAATCACTGTGTGGATCACTGTGAAAGCAAAAAAATTAATAAAAATTCCACTCAGATTTGGTTTATGCTTATTTTCTATGTCCAGTTAGTTGGGCCTATGAGATAGGGTCTCTAAACGCATGGTATATAGTCGGTCTAAACCGACTATAGTTTTCTTACTAGTTTAATTTAACTTTAAATGTCCTTATATATATGTTGAACTTTAAATGTCCTTATTTATTTATTTAATTTTAATTGTTGCGCTTGGCTTGAAATCTTGTTTAGAACTGCCTGAAAATGGTGATCGATTCTCTTTGATATATGTAAATCAATTATTATTATTAATGTTCGAAAAATGTTGATCAATCGTGTAAGGTCATGATTGGTCAAGTATCTTCTTACCTTTTTTTACGCACTGAAAGCAAAAAAATATTAGTTATATATGTAAATATATGTATAAAGATTTACATATTACTAGCTTATTATTCTTCATGCCCAGTTGTCTGCCACTTAGTAACAAAATAATTTAATAAAGCAAGCTTGTGCATGTTCGATCATGTCGATAGCAGTATACATACATATGTACAAGTGTATGTACATATACATGTACGATTAAGATAACTATTAAAGCAAGATTCTGCATTCCCAGAATTCGATTTTTAACGGATTTTGGAGAGTTTTTAACCATATCATAACAGTGGATAGAAATTCATTATTCGTTATATCATTTTCGATAAATTTTGCTTTGAGGTTTGGTATAATATTAGTTAAGCGATCTCTAAAAGTGACTTTTTTGTCTCGAAATTTGATTGGAAACGTATGGTCTGAGGAAGGGAATTTACTTTGAATACAATATGAGAGATGTACCCGCAGAATCTTCGAATATTGTTCCATGTTTTTTTGGGAGATGAATTTGGGTTAACATCTGATATCAAGTCAATTTTAATTTCCTTTTTGAGGATGCGCATGCTCTTTTATATTTAATCATGTTTGCATCGTTAATATTTCTTCTGAAAATATACCATAACTTATATACCATTCTTTTCAGATTTGAAACCCTGAAGGTGTTGAATCCACCATGGAGCTGTTGTGTGTCCCCTGAGTGGTTTTGTCTGGGGGATTGATTCATTAGCAGATTGTATAACGATTTTTTTTTTGTTGAACTTCCTATTTGTTTGCTTGTTATTATTTGTTTTAAGTATTCTTTGATTTTTATTTAAAAATATTGCGTTTTACTTTTACTAAAATTTTCACTCTGATAAAAGCAAGCAATTCAATAACATCACAATTTTTACTTTTATATAAATTAAATTAATAAATAAAATACATTAATTACAAGAGGTTATGGGCTCCATCGACAAATCTACTGGGATTAAGCAATTTGCAGGCGTTAGTTTTAAAACATGGAAGTTTCGTGTCGAAACACATTTGAATACAGCATGTGTTTTGGAAGCTGTTAAAGATTCAGCTCCAGATAGTTCAGCACAATATGCAAAACGGGAAGAGTTCCAAACGAAGGATGCTAAGGCTCAAGATATTATAACCAGCTTAGTTCATGATGATTATTTAGAATATATTCAAGACAAGTCAACAGCTAAGAAAATGTGGGATGCGCTAAATGCATCATTTCCTTGTAAATCGTCTCAGAGTCAAACCCTCATTCGGAAAGAACTCGCCAATTTAAAATTACGTGAAAGTGAGAATCTAAATTCGGCACACTTGTACGGCAGCTCAAATCTGCAGGAGCAAACCCGGAAGAAGGAGATCTAGTGTCTCAACTATTTTTAACGCTACCAGAGTCCTGCGATGCAATAGTGACAGCACTTGAAAATTTAAGGGAAGAAGAACTCACATTAGCATTTGTAAAACCTCGTCTGCTAGCTGAAGAGCTAAAAAGAAAAAACCCGTTTTAAAGAAGAATCAGTAGAAAAAGTGACTGCTTTTTCCACGAAAAAGAAAAACTAACGAACGTTAATGGAAATTGTCTCAAATGTGGAAAATATGGACACATGAAAAAGGACTGCAAAGTTAGAGATACTAATACGTAGCTCAGCCAAAGCGTGGTGTAAGTTTTATGGCAGATGCCAACATAAATCCAAAAATTAAGATTGATACTGAGATATCGTTTGCTTTGGATTCTGGAGCAATGGATCATTTTGTAAACTTGGAACACTTGCAGAACCTCGGATTATTAAAGTAGCTAAGGCAGACGAGCGCATAGCTGTTTCTGAAATGGGTGCAATAAGGGCAGTAAGCGACACAGATGTCGATTTATTTTTAAAGGAATATTCTGAAAATCTTCTTCTGTTACAAATATAGTGGAAACAGGTATTAAAGTAAAGTTTTTCAAATCCCATACACCAATTGAGAAAGAAGGTAAAGTTATTGCAACTGCAATCGTTATGGAAATCTGTTTGTGGTGAAGCTTGTTATTAATAAATCCTACGCAAACTTAAATAAAGCTGAAGAAAGTTCTTTGTGGCAAGCGATTAGGATACGGTGACCATACGTACCACATTGTGTGGTACAGTACAACATTTTGAACAGGTGTCCAACATTGTCAACTGCACCACATTTTGTACCACATTTAAGTCATTTCATTAATATATCGATTTAAAAAATTATCAATCATTTTTTGTAAAAGTTTTAAGTTTACTGGGTTGTTTTAGGAGTCGATATATTAATAACAAATATATCGATTTTAATTTATATCGCCGGAAGGAACGACAAATAAATTTCTTACAAAACCCTGTTTGTCAATTCACATCACTATGACATCTTTGACAGTTTAATATTTTAATTTAAATGCACTTGATAAGTAGGCTGTGTGGCTGTGTTTTAACGTGAAAAAAAATGTAATTAAAAATTCGGATGCGATTTTTCAAACATCAGCTTTATTATTAATTATTTCAACAATAAATTGTCAATTTAATTAAATTGTAAGTTAAAAGTAATAATTAATACATATTTTATTTTCATTAAAAAAAAATTCTTGAAGGATAAGCGATAATCATGTCATCAAACGTAAATGTAAAGAGAAGAAAATGTACTTTTACTGTTGCATTAGCAAAGGAATTTCCATATATCACCAAATGTTATAAAGAAAATGACACCAAACTAAAATGCGGCAAATGTTATGGAACATTTTCTATTACTTCGGGAAGATACGACATAAATCGACATTTGCTATCAGAAAAACATAAATCTTCAGTGGCTGCAGCAGCTCCATCAAATAATATTAATAATTTTATTATTAGAAACGAATATGGTGATAAAGAAAAACAGATAGCCATTGCTGAAGCAGTATTTGCTTTCCATACTGTTAATCACAACCATAGCTTCAGGTCGATGGATTGCACGTCCAAAATTTTGAGAAAATTATTTGACAACAAGTTTAAGTCTGCCAGAACAAAAACGGAAGCTATAATCAAAAATATATTTGCTCCATATTCAATTGGCTTAATTCAAACAGAAATGGAAAAAACAAATTTTTTTTCTATATATTCTGATGCTTCCAATCACAAAGATATTAAACTTTTCCCAACATTAATTCGTTATTTTGATTGGAAAGAAGGAATTAAAATCAGAATGCTAGATTTTTTATCATTACGAGGTGAAACTGCTGAAATGATAGCAAATTCAATCATTGACATATTAAAAAAATTTAATTTATCTTCAAAATTGGCAGCTTATTGTGCAGACAATGCAAACACCAATTTCGGAGGATTAAAACGAAAAGATGGTAAAAATGTTTTTACAATTTTGAATAAAAATTTAAGCCAATCAATCGTAGGAATAGGCTGTGCTGCCCATATTGCACATAATGCAATTCAAACTGCAGCTGATTTACTCCCAATTGATTTAGAAACTATAATCATTAAAATTTATGGATATTTTCATATCTATACTGTACGAGTAGCTTTACTGGAAGAATTTTGTGATGAAGCAGGTATTGAATATAAAAAAATTGTTGGTTTTTGTAAAACTCGTTGGTTATCTCTAATGCCAGCGATAGAAAGAATCCTAAAGCTGTACCAACCATTGAAAAGCTATTTTTTATCAATAGAAAAATGTCCACAGGTAATCGAAACCTTTTTTAAAAATGATTCATCCGAATTGTGGTTGTTATTTGTTCACAATCAAGCAGCACTTTTTGAAAATACAATAAAATGTGTTGAAGGAAGTTCTAAAAATGTTAATGAAATTTCTGAAAGTATTGATAATTTAAAATATAAATGTTATGAAAGAGCTAATGAAACATTTCTTCCATTAGCAGTCAAATGTTGTTTAAAAAAACTAGTCAACGACGGCTCTATTAATGAAACTTGGTTTCTATCGCACGTGAAAAAATTTTATCAGAACTGTTTTCAATATTTAGAGAAGTGGTCGTGTCAGTTTACTAACATTAAAACTTTTAAATGGATTTTACTTAAAACTTGCCCACAATGGCAAGAATTACAAAGTTCATATGAATTTGTTTCGAAAAATTTTCCAGATATTGAAATTAATGACAACGTATTATTTGATGAAATCAGTTATATTAAAAAATATGTAACTGAAACGAAAATAAATTATTGGACTGAAAATAATATTACAACCGATATGAGATGGGTAGAGATGTTTCAGCATTTTGAGACTGAACACGTACCTTTTAAAAACGTTTTAAAATTGGTAGAATATTCATTGTGTTTGCCAGGTACAAATGCTGCCACAGAAAGAGTTTTCTCTTTGGTTAATAATATCTGGACTTCTGAAAAAACACAATTATCAGTAGAAACGTTAAAAGCAATACTAATTGTGAAATGTAATTTTTCTAATGATTGTGATAGTTTTTATGGCAATATTATAAAAAACGATGAGATTTTGAAAAAGATAAATTCTGCCGAAAAATATCTGTGAATTGCAATGTTGTTAAACATGTAATTTTATTTATTTTTGTTATTTAATTATATTATTTTGAATTTAAAATACTGTACTGTAACAGTATAACATTTAATTTATGTTATTTTCTACTTCTACTTAATTGAATGAATTGTTGACAATTACTTAATTTTTATCAAATTTAAATAAATTTGTGATACAATAAATATGTGTCATATATAAATTAATATTTTTTTTTATTTTTGGAAAAACCACCCCTCTGTACCACATTCACTATCAAGAAATCTGGTCACCGTAGATTAGGACACATTAGTTTTCAAGGACATAAAGATTTATTACATGGAAATTTAGTTACTGGAATTTCAAAAATGCGTCCCAACTTCGTGGGATGGATTCCGATACTTTGTTTCTTTCATCGATGATTATACGCACTTTGTAATGGTTTATTTGCTGAAGAAAAAATCAAATGTTTTTGACAAGTTCAAGGAATTTGAAGCGGTTGTATCAGTTAAATTTGGAACAAAAGTTATGAAAATGACTATAGATCAAGGCAGAGAGTATAAGTCAAATGAGATGTTACAATTTTGTAAAATGAAAGGTATACAAATCTATGAAACTATGGCTTATACACCTCAGCAAAACGGTGTTGCAGAGAGGTTTAACCGGACTTTAGTTGAAAAAGTTAGAGCTCTTTTACAAGAAGCTGGAATCCCAAAATTTTTGTGGGGAGATGCTGTTTACACTGGCGTTTATTTAATAAACAGAAGTCCGTCGAAAGCCCTTACATGTGGAAAGACACCTGCTGAAATATGGTTTGGTCAAAAACTTGATCTAGCAAAATTAAGAGTTTTTGGTTGTCTAGCTTATGCGTGGGTACCTGCACAGAAGCGAAAGAAACTTGATTAAAAAGCAGGCCGTATCTAATGATTTGATATTGCCCTCATGGATATCGCCTATGGGATAAGGAGAAGAAAAATGTGACACTGGCACGTGATGTTAAATTTAATGAAAATGTTTTTTCCCTATAATTATGGATAAAGTTCTAAGCGTAATAGTTATAAACAGAAACGATCCAGAGGGGGAGATAGATGGTATCGTTTCAAGGCAAAATGATGCGATTCCATTTGCACCACATGTAGTTCAAATAACAACAGAAGTAGAAGTACCACCTGAAATTGAAGTACTTCCTGAGGTTTGTCTGGATGTTGATCTTTCCAGTGAAAATATTGATAAAGTGAAGTTGTTGGTCAAGCTGAAATTTCTGAAAACGAAAATGTTAATCAAAATCAGATACGACGAAGTCAGAGATTACGAAGGGCCACATCCATACATTGCTCAATGGACATTCCTAACTCATATTCGGATATACAAAACTGTACCGACCATGTTAAGTGGATGGACGCTGTTAAGGATGAACTTTATTCTATGCAAGTAAACAAAGTGTGCAAGGTTGTTGAGAAACCTGATAAAGTAAAATTAGTAAAGTCTAAATGGGTTTTCACAATAAAAATGGACGCAATACGATACAAGGCAAGACTCGTAGCTAAAGGTTTTTTACAACGCTATGGTATTGATTATGAGGAGACGTATTCTCCAGTTGCCAGACTGACTACCATAAGGATAATTTTAGCAATTGGTGTTACCAAAAGTTTTTTCTTTCAACAACTTGACATAAAAACAGCCTTTTTAAATGGAGAATTAAAAGAAAATATTTTTATGGAAATTCCTGAAGGTATGGAGAGTAACCCGGGAACAGTACTAAAATTAGTCAAATGATTGTATGGGTTAAAACAAAGCCCAAAGAGTTGGAACGAAAAATTAAATTATTATTTAATAAAATTTGGTTTTCAGAGATCACAGCACGATTACTGCCTTTAAACAAAATATTCTATACATAACACTGTTTTTGTTGTAATATACGTGATTGATTTGCTTATAACTGGAAACAATGATCAAGAAATTAAACTGACAATGGAGACTAAAATACTACCTTGGTATCAAAGTTGAATATGATCGAGATAAAGGTATTATGAAACTTTTATAAGAATCAAACATAAACAAAACTTTGGAAAAATTTCGACTTTTTGAAAGCAAAGAGATGAAATCTCTAATGGAAAAAGGACTTCAATTTACTTCTGAACTGCAACAAGTTAAAAGTCATCCATATCGTTAATTATTAGGTAGTCTTATGTACCTGATGTTATGCGTCAGACCTGATATACATATGTTACACTGTTACACTGTTATATGGGCAGATTTCAACAAAACCCTGGAGATAGTCATTGGAAAGCATTAAAGAGAATTTTAGTATATATAAAAGGCACTATAAATTTAAAGCTAGTTTACAATCGAAAAGAAGACTGTGAAATAGTTGCTGGTTATACAGATGCTGATTGGGGTTCGAGCTTGGAGGACAGAAAGTCTACAAATGGATATATTTTTTATGTTTATGGTTGCCCTATATCATGGACAAGTAAGAAGCAAACTTGCGTAGCTACTTCTTCCAGTGAAACTGAGTATGTTGCTCTTAGCCAGGCTGCATCCGAAGTTATTTAGATTCAAGGCATACTTCAAGATTTAAAAATTACTAGCGAAAATGATTCAGTTACCATATATGAAGACAACATAGGTTGCATTGAAATGACGAAAAATATAGAGACTAAACGATTGAAACATATACGCACAGAAAAAATATTTGCCAACCGAATTGTTCTAAAGTGGAACAACTGTATTTTCGATTGTATCAACAGAAATTTAATATCATGAGCAAATTTTCTATTATGATACAATATTTACTGTTTGCCAATTCGGTTGGCTATAAATTCGGTAGCCACAATGAATCTGTTTTCTGTGTATAGATATTAAATATCATTTTCTGAGAGATCTGATAATGAAAGGAAACCTGAAAACCAACCAAATTGCTTACATATTTAATAAATCATTGGATATAACAAGTTTTTTGGCTATAAGAAATTCTTTATAATTGTCTTATTGAGAGGGGGTGTTGAACTTCCTATTTGTTTACTTTTTTATCATTTGTTTTAAGTATTCTTGGATTTTTATTTAAAAATATTTCGTTTTACTTTTACTAAAATTTTCACTTTGATAAAAGCAAGCAATTCAATAACATCACAATTTTTACATTTATAAACCATTTATATAAATTAAATTAATAAATAAAATACATTTATTACAAGATTTTTAAATTCGTAGCTTCCTTATTAATATTTGTATCAGGTTGTCTAAACATTTTATTTTGTATAATTCCCAATTCGCCTTGTCTATTTTGAATCGATATTTGAAGGATTGATTTCTTACATAATTGTTAAAAAAAATAACGATAGAATTATAGGATAATGGCCATTTCCCCATAAATCGGGTTCGACTGACCAACTTGAGTGCAGACAGAACGAATAATCAATGTGGGTTAAAGTGTTTTTGATTGAAAAATGGGTCGGGGATTTATCATTAAGGAAACTGAAATTTGAGTTGTTAATGTATTTGGCGACAATGTTGCCTCTTTTATCATTTTTACTGGAACCCCAAGTTTGGTGCCAGCTATTAAAATCTCGAGTCACTGGTGTTGGTATTGGGAGTTACATAAAACATTTTGCAAGTTGTGATATCAGAAATTAACAGATGGTGAAATATATGCTGAAGTAGTATTAAATTTGATTTTAGAGTGTTGGGTATAAGAATGTTATTCATATTTGTTATATGGGATTCTTGAATGGAAATAAGTTTAATGTTGTATTTTTTTAATATGAATTAGTAATTTATTGTAATTATTTATATAGTCTCTAATATTCCATTGTATGCTATAATTATAATCATTATATACATATGTACATAAAAAATAAAGTTTAAATTTGTTGAGGTAGAGCATGTGGTGGCTCAGCTATCCTAATTAAATCCAGATTAAAACATTTAATGTGTGTTCATTGTGAAAACTACCTTCAACCTACTACTATTTGCTTTGAAGAACTTGGAAACTGCCTAGTGATTTCATCAATATATTCTCCCCCAAGGATTTCTATATCAAAAAATCAATATACAAGCTTTTTAAATCACTAGGCCCTCGTTTCCTAGTTGCTGGCGATTTTAAAGCCAAGCATACATTATGAATTTCTCCGAAGGGTCGTGTTTTGTTCAACACAATTTCTAAAATAGGCATGGAGAAAAAATGGGCATAGAGAAATGGGCAAGCGGAGAACCAACGTACTGGCCAACAGATAGGCAAAAAATACCCGCTTTAATCGATTTCGGAGTAATGAAGAACATCGCAAAAGAACTTGTGCATGTAAAATCTTCATTGGAACTCTCGTCTGACCACACACACCCGTTATTGTTACTATTTCGAACCCCCAAGGAATTGTGTCCACATCTGGTGATTTAACGCTTTCAGGTAATATTGATTGGCTGAAATACAAATAGTTTCTTAGTACCCATTGCACAGAAAGCTTTTCGCTAAGAACACCAGATGATATTGATCAATCAATTGTTAGCGTCAAACAAAATATTAAACTAGCTACTCAACGTGGTACTAAACCCCCTCGTCATACCAGGCCATATAGAACATTTTCTGTAGATGCTGAAAGGCTATTAGGTGAAAAAAAGAAGAATTTGAAGAGAGTGGCATCTGCACAGATCTCCTCAACTTAAGCAACAATTGAAAGAATGCACGAAAAACTTACGGAAACTGCTTGAAACACAAAGAAATGCTAATTTGAATTGATATCTCGAAAATCCGGATCCAACGAAAAAAACTCTTTGTGGCGTGCTCTATGTGGCGTGCTACAAAAAATGTTAAAAGTAAAATGTTACAAAGTAAAAGGAGATCTGTTTGTGGAACGTCTAAAGAAAATTTTTACTCCGAATATAACCACTAATTCTATTGATGTGTTGCCACCTGTTACTCCATAGCATAGAGCAGTGTGTCTTCGTTTTGAGATTCGAGAGGTCAAAAAGGCTATTGTTGATTTAAACCCAAAAAAAGCATCGGGGATAGATGGGATCAGTAATAAAATGCTTTTGGAGTTAACCCGAATAGCATAATAATACTAATAATACGCCTTGAACATTTTCCCCCAGAATGGAAAGTTTCACTCGTTACAATGATACCCAAACCAGGTAAAGATCACATAAAGATCGATTCGTATAGACCAATAAGTTTACTGTCGAACTTGTCAAAATTATACCAGAGAATTTTTGTAAACAAACTTACAATATCCGTAGATCAAAATAATATCATTCCAGCACATCAATTTGGTTTCAGACGAAAACACAGCACCAATGAGCAAGTTCACAGAATTGTAATGCCATAAGAAGAGCTTTTAAAGAGAAAAAGTACTGCTCTGCACTTTTATAGACGTCTTGCAAGCCTTCGACCGAGTTTGACACGAGGGACTCGAAAACGGCATCCTTTTCGTTTTCTCTCATAATAGAATAACTGTTAATAGGGTATAATTACTTTGTGCTGCTGTTTGTAACTACCAAAAATATTTGACCTAGACCCATCTTTTATTTTACCGATCAACTCAGAATCACTTTCTGACTCGATTTAGCGATGTCCGTCCGTCCGTCCGTCCGTCTGTCCGTCAGTCCGTCAGTGTGTCCATTTAAACCTTTTAATCAAACTACAGGTCGCAAATATGAATATATTTTGATGAAATTTGGTATATAAGCTTTTATCGGCCATAGGATGAACGCTGTTGAAATTGATGAAATTCGGTGCATATTCAGACCTAGTCTCCACACAAATGACCCCTATGAAATCGACATAAATTGCCATAAGATCCAAATTATCATATAGATCCCAGTCAAATTGGGTTTGTATATGTTTATTATATATATATTAATCACTAGTCCAAAAATAATCCCTACAGGACAATTCTTAGTCATAGGCCCCATATAGAACTGCTTCCCGACCTTCACTTAAATCTATCAAAAAACAAAAATATTGCACAGATTTTTTCCAAATTTGGTTTGTATTTTTTTTTAATATAAGTGACCTTACCAAATATAGTCAGGATCGGTCCATTTTTCAACGTAGTCCCCATATAAATATAGCACCCGATATGAACTTTTTCATATCTGCAGCCAAAAAAAATTAATAACAATGCCACTCAAATTTTGGTTTATGTTTATTTTCTATATCGAATTAGTTGGATGGAAGAAATAGGTTCTCTAAACCATGATATAGGATATCGTATAGTCGGTCTAGACCGACACTAATTTGCTTACTTGTTTTTTGATGTGTTATGGTCCTCTAACAAAAAAAAAGTCGAAATTTAAAATTCTAGGGATAACTTTTTTAAATCATAATTTTTTCTCAAATTTGGAATTTTTTAAGAGAATGCTGCACCGATTTTATCACAACTTGATAAATTTTAACTTAAATTACCTCTAAGTCTTGCTAATATTATTTTTTTTATATACTCAACAGTTGTGGACACACTTAAAAATAAAAAAATAAAAAAAATCGAAGATGGCATAGGGCTACATACACTGCATTTAAAACGAGCCATATACCATGAAAATCTATTGGTAAATGTTGATTTTATTTTTAATAAAATGAAGCATGTGTATCACTTCAGACGCATCGAGTCTGAAGCAAGAATGAAATGATCTCATATCCTTGCATATCGCTTAAGACAAAGAAGTTTGTCGGTCCACCGTCATCGACAAGCAAAGACAATATATGCTTTTGTTACGACATAAGGGGACTTCTCGAAAAGCTTGGCCAAACAAAGTATTAAAGCAGTTTCAACAACTACCTAAGTCCATGGACCGCAAATATGATGGGAGATTTTATTTGGTTCCTTATAATCAACAATAGAAAGGACAAAATCATTTTCAGATCATTTATTTAATTATCGAAAACTTATTTTACAAAAACAACTAAATTAAATAAAAACTCCCAATTTTTGTCAAAAACAGGTACCTTCACTTTATTAAGAATAAAATCATAGATTTTCATGGTTTAGCATTAAAATATGTCACATTTTACCATTTTAGATTTCTTTTAATTTTTAAAAAATAAAAATAATATTAGCATAACTTAGAGTAATTTAAATTAAAATTTTTTGATGATTTATTATAACAAAATTGATCAAGTTTTTCTCAATTTATGATAAAATCGGTGGAGTATTCTCTTCAAAAATCCTAAATTAAAAAAAAAAAAAAAACTTATCCAAATATTTTAAATGTCGACGGTTTTTGTTATAAGAGGAAAATAACACATCAACAAAATATAGTGGTTATCTTATTTTTTTTATTCTTGTATAGTATTATTATTATTAGATAAAGATGACTTCACCATTTTCATAATTATTCAAATTGCTTTGATCGGCAATTTGACTTACACAGACATTTGGATGAAATTTGGTATATCGGCTTTGATCGGCTCAAGGACGATTTCTATTGAATTGAAAAAATCGGCACATGTTCAGATCCAGCCGGCATACAAATGTCACATGGGTTCATCTTTAATTGTCGCCATATCCAGGTTATCATATCCAGAAATAAACGGCATCGTTTTCGTTTTCTCTCATAATAGACTATCTGTTAATAGTACCGTTGCGATATTGTATATTCTTGTTTGTTAATATATGCTTTATGTGTGTTTAAGGTATCCAGTGATTGCAAAATATTGAAAAAATAAAATTATCCATGAGCACTGCGCGTTTTGTACACGTTGTCAGTCAATCTACAGTATCGGTAATCGATAAAAAATCTTCCGGCTTATATTGCGAGCCAGATCGTGTCGCGCAAGCAATATACTTAAATAGAATCACGAAAGGATTTACTGTAACGCTTTTTAAAATCGCAATAAATGAGTCTTAAATGATCTGTATAAAATTTTTTTTTAAATATGTTACAGAATCCAAAAAAAAGTAGAAATGTTTAGTATACTTTAAATGAAGTAATTCCTTTTTAATATTAATTTTTGAAAACTAATTTTTGGAACTTTTTTTATGTTGCAAAATTCGAAAGAAAATGTTAAAAAGTAAGGAATATGCTAACACTTATTTTACTTTAATTTTATTAAAATAAAATCAAAATTGATATATAAAATTTTTCATTTGGAATAAAACTAAAACCATATTGTAATACAATTCCAAAATACAGATAATTAGAGCATCTTAACTTTTTAAGAGGATTTTAAATCTATGATAAATTCGCAAGTCGTTTTTGTTTTTGAGGACAGCTTTGTAAATATAAACAATAAAATTTAATAACTTTTTTTTAATATGCGAAAAAAATATGCCGCAAAAAATGCGTGGATAAATTTTTTTCTTTCTTTAGTCCTATTTTCATCCAAACATGATCTAGAAAATAAATCCGCAATCATATTATAGTTACCACAGAATTGCATTTATATATATTATAGAGCACCGTGTAAAATGCATCTAATTTGCAAAAACCTAAATTATTTATATACAAAGATGATGTACTCGGCAAAAGAAAACATTTGATACCCATATTGCCCTGTTTAAAACGAAGGGTTACCACCCCATTGCATTTTTTTTCAAAACGCAAACTAGCACGAATTTCAAAAAAAGCTGAGACCCGTATTTAATTAAATCGACTAAAGATTAAAACATGTTAATTTGGCATTTTTATTACAAACAACAGTGAACAAAAAATTCAAAAACCTTTTTTACAGAATATCCTTAAAAAAAGGACATGGATGATCTCCTTGGACAAATTATATATAAAGTTGGACGCACCTTAAAAAAACTTTTTTATGATACCCATATTGTATATGTTGGTAAGGAAACAGATTCTCAAATTAACAAAACATGCAAAAATAGACCCTTTTTCAAAATGGTCCAGCTCACGAGAGGTCAAAGCTGGAGCCGAAATATTTTAAACGTCATCTTAAACAAGTCCAAGGTTAATTTTTAGGGGGGTACATCGAGCACTTTTTTTTGGTGAGTCGCTCTAATAAACATATCGCACCTGTACCTCTAAAGTGAGTCAACTCAAAATTTATTAGTTTTCAGTAGAGCCAAAAAACGGTTTTTTTTTAATATTTACTATAAAATTTAAAAACAGTTGTTTCATTGTAAAGAATTGCGAATAAGTAATATACAACAGTAGTTGTTTTTGCGATTTTTTCAGTGATCATCAAAAATAACAAGTTTTTTGGGTGCAACTCAAAATATGTCTTTTCAGTGGATTCCAAAGAAGCTACTCTTATAACACAAAGAGGGTTACAACCAAGGTTCAGAAAATACACACAATGTTCTGTTCAAAAGCAGCCAACACATATCTTTATTTTCATATCAATTATGTGCGATTCTAAATTTTCTACGGTGCCCAATACAATCATGACTGTGTTCGTTTTAATATTTTGTTATTTACACGAACATTTTTCTATCACGTACTTTTTGTTTCGATCACACATAAACCACACAGATTCGAGTGTTGCTTTATTTGAAGTTCGTGTTCTGGTACGTGTACTGAAAAAAAAAAAACAGAACATGTACAATAAACAGGTCCGAGTTCAGTTATATTTTAAGTCGTGTTCTGGCTCGTGTACTAAGAAAAAACAGAACATGTACAATAAACAGGTTCGAGTTCAGTTATATTTTAAATTCGTGTTCTGGCTCGTGTACTGCGAAAAATTGAAACATCAATTCGCGATCTGATACACCCCGATAAAAACGACAAAAATTGTTTCAACCAAATTTATTAAAATTTTATTGACCCTTTTTTATGACTTACGTTGCAAATTGTTTACAATTGTCAAATATTTTAAAATTTTATTGGCCATTTTTTTGTGATTTACGTTGAAATTATTTACAATTGTTTTTATTGACTGGTTTTTATTTTAATAAAATATGGTAATAAAATACTTAAGACACAAAAACTATTTAGCATCATAAAAGTTACACTTGTTGGTTGTTAGGTTTTTTTTTGCATTACCCACCCCTATTTTCGCAACCAATTAGTGTCATAGACGAAAAACCCAATTTTGCGGCATAAAAGACACACTTGTTGGTTGTTAGGATCTTTTGCAAACTTTTTTTTTTTTGGTAACAAATAACTTTAGACACAAACAAATTTTGCATCATAAAAAACACAATCACCCACCCTTAATTTGCGAACCAATTAGTGTCAATGCACAATCCTTTTCTCAATGATTTTTTGGGATTTTTTGCGTAAAAACACAATGAGTGTCAATAAAAAAACCCAAAAAATATTTTCATATTGATTTTGCAATAAATAGCGAGTGCGTGCGTCATTTATTCATTAAAAGTGGTTCAGTTTTCATTAGATCGTGATCTATAAGTGTACTGTGTTATTGTGTAAATTGCAAATATTTTGTGAAAATTAAAAAAATTGGAAAGCAATAACAGAAATAAGTTTTGCTATAAAAAATACGCAACTTTTAATAGCGAAACGAAAATGTACATGTCTGATTGAAACCTGCAAGAAAGATTTAAGTGCAGTGTACAGTTTTTGTTTCTTAAGTATTTTATTACCATCTTTTATTAAAATAAAAACCAGTCAATAAAAACAATTGTAAATAATTTCAACGTAAATCACAAAAAAATGGCCAATAAAATTTTAAAATATTTGACAATTGTAAACAATTTGCAACGTAAGTCATAAAAAAGGGTCAATAAAAGTTTAATAAATTTGGTTGAAACAATTGTCGTCGTTTTTATCGGGGTGTATCAGATCGCGAATTGATGTTTCAATTTTTCGCAGTACACGAGCCAGAACACGAATTTAAAATATAACTGAAATCGAACCTGTTTACTGTACATGTTCTATTTTTTCTTAGTACACGAGCCAGAACACGACTTAAAATAGAACTGAACTCGAACCAGTTTATTGTACATGTTCTGTTTTTTTTTTCAGTACACGTACCAGAACACGAACTTCAAATAAAGCAACACTCGAATCTGTGTGGTTTATGTGTGATCGAAACAAAAAGTACGTGATAGAAAAATGTTCGTCTAAATAACGAAATATTAAAACGAACACAAGTCATGATTGTGTTTGGCACCGAAGAAAATTTAGAAACAAACATAATTGATATGAAAATAAAAATATGTGTGTGTTGGTCTAAGTTATGTTTGTTTATATATATGTACGAGTTTTTTATTCAGTGTGAGTTTTTTTCTGTACTCTGGTTACAACTGTATTTTAAACCCTATACCACTATATTTGACCTAGACCCATCTTTAATTATACCGATGGAACAGAATCACTATCTGATCGAATCAGAATGGACACTATTTGTGTCCATGTAAAGCTTGTAATCAAACTGTAGATCGCAAATGTGAATATATTTTGATGAAATTTGGTATATAAGCTTTTCTCGGCCATAGGATGAACGCTATTGAAATTGGTGAGAATCGGTCCATGTTCAGACCTAGCCCCCATACAAATGACCCCTATGAAATCGACTTAAATTGCCATAAGATCCAAATTATCATATAAATCTTAGTCAAATTGGGTTTGTATGTGTTTATTACATCCATTAATCAGTAGTCCAAAAATGATCCCCATGGGACAACTCTTAGTCATAGGCCCCATATAGAGCTGCTTCCCGATCTTCACTTAAATCTATCAAAAAACAAAAATATTGCACTGATTCTTCTCAAATTTTGTTTGTATATATTTTTGCAAAATACAAGGTCTCTTGTCAGGATCCATTCATACAAGGTCAGGATCGACCCATTTTTAGACCTAGTCCCCATATAGATATAGCATCCGATATGAACTTTTTCATATCTGCGGACAAAAAAATTTATAAAAATCCCACTCAAATTTGGTTTATGCTTATTTTCTATGTCCAGTTAGTTGGGCCTATGGGGTAGGGTCTCTAAACGCATGGTATAGGGTATCCTATAGTCGGTCTAGACTGACTATAATTTTCTTACTTGTTTTTTTTTACGTAAGACTAGAAAAATCGATGTAAGATTTTTACAGTGGATAGATATGACCAACATGTATCGTTTTCTTGCAAAAAGTGAAAATTGAAAAATTTTGAGTTGACTCACTTTAGAGGTACAGGTGCGATATGTGTTTCAATTTAAAGGAAGGTACATTCAATACTCATAGGAATACCGTAAATTAATCTGTTACACTTGGCTGCCAGGTAATTGAAAGATATTGTAAGTCTCAAAAAACGAACGGAAAAAGAAGTAAGAGTGTTAATTTCGGCTATGCCGAATCTTTGATACCCTGCACTGTTGTCGATATATTCTTTAAAAAATGTTTTTTTAAGTTACTTTTTTTAAAAAGTTACCCTTTCAAAAAAATGGTACTTTAAAAAAGGTTGATTTTTTAAAATTTTTTTTTTTTTTTAAAACTGTTTTGTTCAGAAAAGCTACATTTACTTTAAGAAATATAATTTTTTAATAAAATGTATTTTTTACGAAAAGGTACTTTTCGAAATAAGTACTTAAGAATGTGAACTTTTTAAAAAGAGTTAGTTTCTTAGAAAAGGGGTAATTTCTTAAAAACGGTTATATAAAAAAGAGTTGTCTTAAGGGTTGAGTTAAAAAAAAGGCAATTGTTACAAAAGGGTACCGTTAAAAAGAAAGGAAAAGAAAATGGTATTTAAAAAAATATTTTTTTAAAGTGAGTATTTTTTAAAAAAGAGTACTTTTTTTTAAAGAAAATACTTTTTAAAAGAGAAGGGTACTTTATAAAAAATGGGTACTTTTTTAAACCAAGGTAAAGAAGGGTACTTAAAAATGGTATCTTTGGTAAAAAGGGTATCTTTGAACATTATAGTTTTTTCAAGAGTGTTTCACATTTTCATTCAAATCTCGTGACACTTTGGAACGATTTTGGAGTTACAAACGGAATGACAAACCTATATAAACCTATATATACTCAAATCTTAAAGAATTTTAGAAATTTCTTTTTTGGTGCGGAAAGTTTTTATTCCAAATTCATTTAAATAAACACTTTTTATTATCAGTACAATACACCCATAAGGAGCCCTGTAATTATGGGTAAATAATATTAAATAACATTGTAATTTTCTAAAATACTTTCATTCACTATACAACGCTGCAAAGGTGCTGATTTATGCTAATACTTCTGTTAACTAATGAATTTTTAACTTCATTTCCACATACACTTTTACAGCACTTTTCTGACTTATCTTAATTTAAAAGTCCCCTTTTGACTGTTACTTTAATTACCAGTCATCAATTAACCTTATTCATTGACATTGTGGAATAATTACGAAAATCACATTGAAAACATTAAAAAATTACAATAAAAGTTTTTAAACCGTTTTAAATCTAATAAAATATTTGGCTTAATTATTATTTTATTCATAACAAGTAAGAATGTTATAGTCGATCTATACCGACCACATGACACCCTATACTAGAAGTTTGGGAAAATGGTCCAACTAAAGGGATAAGAAAAATAAGCATAAACCAAATTTAGGTGACATATTTAGGACGCATGCAATTTTTATATGGGTTAGATGGACACATAGACAAACGGACGAACGGACATCGGACAGAGAGTCTTTCTGAGTCGATTGGTTAAATAAAAGGTCAAGTATTTTTGGTAGTTACATCAGCACAAACTCATTATACTACGACCTCAGAGAAGTATAAAATTTAGTTTTTTTTTTAAATGGTATAATTCATGGACGGTTATTGCTAGCACCGAAATATTTTTTGATTCGTCTTAAATATGTCCAGGTTAAATTTCAGGTGGTAAATTCTATTATTTTTTTGAGCCCATACAAATTGAAACACTAATTTTGCACACTAGAGTGCCCCATTTTGTACATACATTGCGGTCTCATCAAAATAAATTACAATATTTTATGATCATCTCGGTTCTGACGATAAACATATATTAGCTGCAACGTGTTGAAGTTTTTCAATATGCCTCTCATATGCAACTTATTGTTCAGTATTGGATTCCATTTCGGAGTAACGTACGGCTTGGTTTTATTTATTTAAAATATATATATATTTATTTCTTATGTGACAAAAAGTGTAAATTTATTCAAATAAATATACTTATATTAAGATATATTCACAAATACTTTTATTGCGAAAAACACATTTTGACCTATGAAAATTAAAATTATTATGTACGTACCTTGAACATTGTCAAGCTCAACATATGACAAATCTTTAAATTCTATATTTACTGTCGTGCCGGCAGGTAAATTATAAAAATCACTGTACGCAACATTTTGCAAGTGGTCACTAGCATTATCCATTAAAACGAACGATGCATGCAATCGATTGGACCGGAGGATATAACTTACTTGTTTAGAATCTGTTCACTTTCTGTGCTATTGAGTATCTTCAGCACAACCATATTGCGAACTTTAAATTACTCGTATTAGAAATTTTAAAATAAACAATTCACAGTGGGGCAGCAACAAAAAAATAATATTTTACAAATAATCATCATACTGAATGGAAAAAAATTATATGAAACACAATCATAGCCGAGCTTAATTTTCGACGATGAATCCCACAGATCCACTGTAAATTGATATAGTTCGACCAAAAGTAGGATTTGCGTTAATTTTTAATATTTGCCAGTACTCTATTTATGATTTTGTGTTAATCAATCATGAAAACATAAATTATACAATTATATAAACATGCTGGTATTAGACGACACGTCGCGTGAAGCTTTCAATTGAAGTTTTCAATTAGAACGTATTTACGTGTGAACATAGAATCATCTGTAATATGTAATACTGACATACAGAAGGGTCGCAAAAGTGACGTTGCAAGTGAAAAATACATGTTGTCTGATACCATTGGCAAATCGACCTCTTTCAGGTTTTTCCCCAATTTCAATTTGACAAAACGACCTCTCCCAGAGAATTAAAAAAATGTAAACTCAAACAAAAAACTGGTAACTGTCATTTGACAAAACAGCCCGTCTCCATTTAGTTCTACCAAGTTTTTACCAATAACCTTTCGACAAAACAGCTTCTTTCGAAAGAGGTCGTTTTGTCAAAAGCAAAGTTTGAAAAACTCACCACTTGTATGAGACAAGTTGATTTTTAAATCAGTTAATCGCGAGCGTCCGTTTTGACAAAAAGTCTTGTGTCCATAGAGGTTCTTTTGAAAAAACTAAAAATTGAAAAAGTTTAGTCTTATCTTAACACGTGTTTTTTTTTTAAGGATAAAAAGAAGTTGTTTTGCTGTAAACACAAAAAATTAAATTTCGTGTAAATGGAGCGAGGTAAAAAACTAGCGGCTGTGGCAAAAATGTGAAAAAAGAAGCCGTAAATAAACATATCGTTCACGAATTAAACCAAAATGATTCGATTTTAATGCTTTGATGAAAGATAAACACACATGGAGGACATGCAACAGTTCAGGTAATTCTTAAGCTAATTTTATTTATTATTGTCTTTTTTATATTTTAATTTGTATTAATTTGTTCTACTTATATCTATTTCCGGTGAAAAAGCCGAGTGGGAACAGGTTCGTTGGATGCGGTACGAGAAAAGCAAACCTGAATTTCTGCAGTACAAATCATCACTACACCCAGAAGAGCCTTTTAAGCAGCTAGACATTAACCCTCGTCGTCCAAATTTGCTGAGTCCACAATTGGTCGCAAGTTACACGTCTCCATTGGCTATATCGCATCTACACAGTTTTTATCGAAGCATTAAAGCCGAAGGAGAACGTACGTTTGAAATCGATCCGGATCTTGACGAGGAAGAAATTCAATAAGACTAAGTCTCTAAGTGAATTTTTATTTTTTATTCAAGTTAACAAAATATTTATTGTTTTTAAAGAAAAAGTATTATCTTTTAATTATTATTTGGCTATTGTAATGAAAAATTGGAGCAATATTTTTGATGTGTAAACATCTATACGCGCAGGGGGGTAAATTTCTATTTCACAATACAATCACAAAAACAGCGTACATGTGAGAGTCACATCTTACGCGTAAGATGTGACCATTAAGACAAATCGGTATGTCTTATGATTGTTTGGTGAAAAAATTATTATATGAAATAACCTTTTTGTCGCTGTTTTCTGCATTTTATTTATTACCAGATGTTTACACATCTCCCCTGTGATCGGACACACATGATTTTTTTAAATGAAACTGAAGTCTTTTTTGCCAAATCAACTTCTACCGACTTTTTTTACATTTCAATTTATAAAATCAACTTGCCTTGAAATAAGCGACTAAAATTATTTTATAATTGAACCAAAACAATTTTGATAAAACGACTTGTATGGTACAAGCTATTTTTTTGGTTTAAAATCCATTTGTTGAAGAAGCCTAATTTTTTTGTTGCTGTTTTAAAGCTAACTATTGCTCATAGAAGGGGGAAAAAAAAACATCGCAAATTGTTTATTAGGTATTTGTGTATAAAAACAAAAACTTTTATTAGGCGTTTGAACAGGTTTTTCGCTCTACTGTAAAGTTTACGATTTAGAAAGAAGTCGTTTTGTCTAATGTCCACAGATATGTTTCTCATAAACACAGGAATAAAAATCTCACGTTTAAAAAACTGACTTGGGTGATTTCATGAAATTCGGATGAAATTGACATATCGATGGAGATTTAGAAGAAAACCTTCACGTTTCATTTGTACAAAAATTAAACGATAATCAATTAACTGAACTAAATAAGTTAATGACGAATTGAAATCTCAACATGCAAAAGAGTATAACTATTGAACAAATAAGTTTACCCCCTGAATGTAACATAAAAATTTTATGTCTGTCACAATTAAATATGTAAGTGTGAAAGTACGAAACGTCTGTAAATTGCCAATTTTTACATACAAGATGGATAGTCAAAATAATTTTATAATATTTTATAATGTAATTCTTATTATTATTATTTTTATATTAACATTATTATCGTTAATATATTCATAAATGTATCGTATAACTTTTCTATTCAATCAACGTCGTTTGTACTGTAGCTGTTGTTAATAAATAAATAAATTATAATTAATCACATAAATCCGGTTCCATAGTCGCTTTAAATGGAGACAAACAGCCAATATTCTTCCATTTTTTAGCCAGTAACAATTTAGAAAATATTCCACAATATTTTGATTATGTGTCACTGTGCAATGCAGTAACCTCATGCATGAAACACATAGACGATAGCGGCTACACAAACACACGACTACAAATGCTGCTGGCTGCAATTGTAGTCGTGTAGTCAGCAACTTAATTTTTTTGAAAACGACAGCAACATATAAGAACAATATAAACAGCTGCTTTTATACAAACTCATTTTTATTTCAGTAGTGCCAATTATATTTTTTTTGCTTTATTAAAATAGAAAAACATGCATGATTCTATATAAACTTGACTTATATATACAATTACTTATTTATAATGCATTATTATAACGTAAAAATTAATAAATAAATTTACTTAACCCCTTTTGATTATTAATGGAATTATTAAAGCATTTCATTTTGCGATTAATTTTTTTAACAAAATAAATAGAAATTATCCTAAGTTGACTACAGCGACAAAAGTTGTCATGTAGCCGTGCAGCTGTGTTGGTGTCAAAATAATCGTTTTCATATAACCCCCCTATCTCACATCACACTGCAAGTTCGAAAAACTCTATACACTCACATTTTTTTACTAATACACACACATTTTCCGCAGTGGTCACACTAATGGCACCAAATTTTTCGTGCGAGTAGTGGCTGCCGCTAACGATGATTAATGTTACCCTGTTATAAATTTAATGCAAATTTACTGGATTCTGCAAAATTGTAATTAAAGTTTTAACTTGTTATATCTATTATTATGATTTATTTCTTGAAATGCGCATATAAAAACGCAAGTTTGTTAATTATAGAGCATTAATATTATTAACTAATATTAAAATAAAACTAATAATAATAAATGTAAACATTTTCCTTCAAACATGTGCCTGTATAATAAACTCGGTAACTCTATTTAAAAAAAAATAAGAGAGAGAAGTAAACAAATTTTTTCAAGCTTACGCTTCGACAACCTTTTAAAAATGAGATTGCAGTCAGATGTGTGAGCACAAAAGTTAAGGCCTAGTTAGCCACTCGTAACCTTAACCAAACGTGTCAGCTGTTATTTTCTGTTACATGAAAAAGCATTTAGAGCAGTTACCGAACTCAACTGTCACGTAACCGGAACGTCCCAATCTGTTGAAAATAGATTTTTGCTACGTTTGTACGTGACATTTGTGAACAGCTGATAAAGTTTGGTTAATTTTACACAGCAACATGCTGGTTCGTTTTTTACGTTCTATAATTGCACTAAATGCCAACGTTACATTTACGGTACAGATACATTTTAACAACGTGTGGCTAACTAGGCCTTTAATGGCGATGGATTCAACTAATTCGAAAAATTTTTTGTTGATAATACGTACACAACGATTTCATAGTTGCAGTGTGATGTGAGATAGGAGGGTAAACGTGTGCATTTTATTTTGGACAGGCTGTAGTCGTGTAACCCTGTCGTCTATGTGTTTCATGCATCAACCAAAACAGCAATTTAATATATACTTATACCTAATATGTACTTAGTTATATAGAAATATGTATTTAATTGCACACTGTTCACTTATTAACCTGTTTAATTAGAATTGTGTATTAAATTCCTGAATTCCAGAATTTTTAAATAATATATTTTTTTTACCTAATTTTAAGATGAAAGAAGAACAATTTACAATACCTGCCATTTAAAACTATTGAGTGAGATCAAAAAAAAAAAATCTTAAAACACATAAAATGTAATAAGGAAACAATTAATCAGGAACTTTTTTGGAAATACGTCTTCTTTTGTCATAAACTTATATTCGACATTTCGAGCATTAGTAGTATAAAAATTTTGACACGTCCATTAAGTAGCAGTAGTATTTTTTATGAAATATGATTTCAATTTCCATGCTCTGTTTTTGGCCTCTAAATTTTTTTTCTTCGTTCCTGTCTGGAACATTTTTGTCTTTGTATGTTTTCAAACCTGCATTGGCTTTAACACTGAGCTAACCGGCTTTCTTTTCTAGCAGATGTGGTGGGAGTTCTTTTCAATAAGCTTACTATTTTCTTCGCCTTAAAAACATCATCAGACTTTTGATTCTTTGGCCTAAGACCAATTGGGCATTATTAAAAATATTTAATAATTTTAGCACATCCTTTTATTTCCTCACTTGTTTTAATCATTAGCGAAAAAATTTAAGAGGATAAACATGTGTTAATATTTTTTGATCTCGCTCCTTAATTTTAAATAATAAATCTGAAATAACTCCTGCACAGGAGTAACTGGTTTTAAAGAGTAGTACGCAAGATTTTATTTACATATTGTTAGACCTAAGAAAGGCACATTCAATATCAAAATATAAAAAAATTTGATTTTGATTATAATTTGGGTATAAATAATTCTTCTACAAACAGGATTCAAATTATTTATCTATATATTTAAAAATACTGATTTAAACGATTTCATGATATCACGTTCCCCATGTACGAAGTTTTGATTTTTTAACAAACAATAATATTTTTTTTACAAATACTTTAAATTCACGCATTGCAGTTTAATCGATATACATATATTTGTATGTATTATCATATAACATTCAACATATTAAAAAAAAACTTTTAAAGCATTTGTTTAAATTCATTAATTTAGCCAATACAAATATAAATATTATATTATATTGTATATACAAAATGAATTAACTACAATTGAATTTATTAATTAAGCCAATACAAATACAAATATTATATTATATATATATATCCAAAACGAATTAACTAAAATTGAATTCAAATATTTGTATCGTACATTAAACACAATACTTATCGTAAGCTGTAACCAATAATCAAAACCTATTGTGAATTGCCTTTAATTTATCTTAAACGTATCGTAAGCTAAAACTACCCAATGTATAAGCTGTAGTTATACCAAAAATGATTTGATTTACTTACTCTGCAGCTTTCATCCAATACGGTGAGCAAAGACATCCCTAAAAAACCATCTCGTGGTTTTCATATATATTTTTTAAAATAAATGAAATATCAATATCTAATACTTCTCAACTTTCTTTTTTTTCACTTGCAACAAATCGTTTATAAGTTCTCCACCTCGCGCGAAATTATAAACTGAAAAAACAGATCTCTCGAAGGTTTAATCTCTAGATTCATAAAACCTTACCGCCCTGTTCGTCATCTCAACCTCTCAGAACGCATATTAAAGGTTAACCCCGGAAGAGTCTGTACATTTTAATAAAATAAACAAAATTTAATACAAAAGTTAGTAGTTTCTCCAAATAACTTATAACCTCTGTTTTAAACAACCTTGTTTATTTTTTCTTAATACTCGTACTATTATATATTATACAAAAAAACACCCAAGAAACATATTTCACCAGAAGGCGTAAACCGTATTTCTTACCCCAAACCCCCATTTCTTGCAACAACAGTTCATTACCCTGGTTGAACACTGTAAAATATTTAGGCGTTATTTTGGATCCCAAACTTAAATTCAAACATCACGTATCATATATTATTGATAAAGTTCAAAAGCTAACAAGGCTTTTGTATTCAAAGGAACTCCAACCTCAACACAAAAAGAAAAGTCTAATATTAAAATATATCTTCCACGCCGTAATGTTTTACGCTGCTCCAGTTTGGTCTACTGCTGCGCAGTGTCATATTAAAAATGAACAGATTGCTCACAACGAATTATTAAAAATGATATAAAATTAACCTTGGCATTAATCACACCTTAGCCTACGTTGATCTCGTGGCAAACAAGATTAAACGGATTACAGTAAACTTCAATTCCAGATGTGTTAAATCATAATTTTATCGTTAACCCTTAAACTTTTTATCTTAAACATAAAACCCCCAAAAAATAATCAATAAGGTTTTTGAGAATTTTGACCTTACTTTGTAATATTATGTAAAATCAATACATTATATATTTTTGTTAAATAAATTTAAGCAAAAAACTTTTTAAGAAAAAAAATTGGTAACTGATAAATGTTACATAAATAAAAAATTGAAATTGAAAAAATTTATTTAATTATTATAACAGAGTTGCCACCATAGAAAAAATATTTTGACAAATTCAGAAGCACAACTTCCTTTTATGAAGTTTTTGAAGGTTCAAGGTCATATTTTGAAAAATTGTTTCTTTATTTTTGCTTTTACAATATTTCGCTATTAATCGAATAGCATCCTCAGGGATTTATAATAAAGATTCACCGAAAACTATCGTTGTGTCTCTATCATCGTCGCACAGTGGCGTCCGTAGAGCAAACGAGGTTGCAAAAATCAAAATTTTCATGTGCGTTGACGAAGCTTTGAATAAACCCATGTTATATGAAAATTTTCAACGATTTCAAATATGCTACTCTTAATAATATCACATTTTTAGTTTAGAAGATATAACCGTTCAAAGTTGACCGACTTTCGGTTTTCAAAAAAACACACAATTTTTAGTCAATTTGTTGCGATTTCAGGTGTAATATCACGAAAAATAGGTAACGAATCGCCTTATTTTTTGTTTGTATTGATTGATGTATTTATTAAATGTATAATGATAAAAAAAATTAACTGTTTGCTTTGTGTTTCTCCTGCTAAATCACTATTAAAAACTATCCGTTTTTTCACTATTTTTCAACTTTGACGGCAAATAAAAAAAATCTATATTTTTCTATATTTGCCGTATTTGCAAAACATGTTCTTTGATTATTTCTTTACATAATTCAAAAGGTTTTATCTGCCCGTACGTGCCCATTTGGCTTCTAGAGGTAAAAAAGGTTAAAAAGACATGGTTGCAGAAATTGTATGGCGTGCATCCCTTACATGTTTTGACTGACAGTAGTTTGATCTAATAGTTTGAAAATTGCATTTTAAGGCGGTTGTCTACCTGTGAGCCTCTGCCAAAGTCTACTCCCAATATTCTGTTACAGACACAGAAATTACTTTGGAGTACAAATGGTCAAGAACAATATTGACTTATGGTCCCTCCAGGTAGGCACAAATCTTATTTAGACACGAGCATAATATCAAAATTGCATAATTCAGCCTAAATCCATATGTATGCAGGGAACAGGTAATTTTTTAGGCATGGATTAGTCTACGACTGAAAGTTGGCGCAACAAGTACTGAAAACATGGCGTGGAGCAATTTAAAATTATTTGAACTGTTTAGAAGGTCAACCACACCAAAGTTTTTCACGGAAGCTGCTTTAGAAGAACTTGATAGCTTATACGTAAATATTGAGAGAAGCGAAATTATAAAAAATAATTTTTATCTGATTATGCAAATATTAAGGCAAACTGGGTGAAATCTAATCGAACCATTCAGAACTTCAACTCCAAATACGAGGACTGGCTTAATGAAGACACCATCCTGGATATATTGGCAGTAGATTAACCCACCACATCAACCAGAGGAGCAAAAGGAAAGCCAAAAAAAAGTATTGAGGAGTGTTCAATTTTCACAAGAAAGAGGAAACTTGCCGATGCCACCAATGACTTGACCACGAAGCATTTATCGGACGCGCTGTCTATTAAATATACAAAGGATAGTGAAAGAGTTAGGTCGCAGATTACAAAATCTGTTGCTGATGCAAGCCCACTGCGACTAAAAAGGATTAAGGAAAGCATTCCCACGCCCACAAATGCACACATTAAAAAGTATGGTTCCGAAGAAGCCTTGGCCTTGATTATGGACTTAAAACTTTCCAAAGAAAAATATGAGATACTACGGGCATCCTTGATGCGACACGGGGCTGACGTTTTACCAGGATACAAGCATATTACGCAAGCCAAAATAAATTCACGACCACTGCATACGGAGTTTACGGAAGTCTCTGTGAAAGCCAATCTGCAGGATCTCATGGACAATACAGCAAAACGGTTGTTGGAAAGTCTTCCTGAAAATGAGGTGAAAATTCTTCCTGAGAAACTGACATTGATCAGCAAATGGGGCTGCGATGGATCATCTGGACAAAGCATTTATATGCAAAGGATATCTTCCGATGACGCTACAATATCGGACGGAAATATGTTTATGGCATCTGTTGTTCCTTTGCGGCTAAAATCTGATGTTTCCCTACACTGGAAAAATCCACGTCCGTCATAAGTGCATCATTGCCGACCAATAATGTTTCAGTTTGCAAGGGAATCGGCAGAACTCATAAGGACCACGGTGAAGGACATTGAAGAACAAATAAGCAAGATTAAGCCTACAAAGCTGCAAATTGGAGAAGGAAAATATATTGAATGCAATTACGAGTTCCACCTGACCATGGTTGACGGAAAAGTCGTAAACGAACTGACAGGAACAACCTCAACATTGTCATGCCCGATTTGAAAAAGAGTCAGAAGAACTTTGGTAATTTAAACGATTCTACAAACGAGGAGAATTACGAATATGGAATGTCACCATTGCACGCAAGGATAGGGTGTATGGAGTTCTTGCTAAAACTGGCGTATATCCTACCTCGATGAAAATACACCAATAAAGGATAAGGAAAAGATCAGAAAGAAGCAAATACAGGATGCTTTTTAAACAAGTTGGACTAAAAGAAGACTGTCCCAAGCACGGATCCGTTAACTCAAACGATGGAAACACTTCTAGGAGATTTTTTGAAAATGATGAGGTAGTAACTGGAATCACTGGAATTGACAATCAAATCGTGAAAAGATTGGGAACGATCTTGAATGTTTTAAACTGCAAAGAAAATGTCAATTCTACAAAATATGCAGAATATGCATCGAAAACTGCATCTCTTTTAGCAGAAATGTATCCACAGAAGAAGTTGACCCCGACCGTCCATAAAATATTGGGGCATGGCAAAGATATAATTGAGTCTTTGCCAATTGGAGAGCTTTCTGAAGAAGCAAAGGAGTCTCTTAACAAATTTTATAAAAATTATAGATTGCAGAACACATTCAAAGCATCAAGGGTAAGGCAAAATGAGGACCTCTTCAACATGTTGGCAGCATCCTCCGATCCACTTATTTCTTCCCTGCGGCATGTGAAGTCACGAATAGAGTTAGAAAATAATTATAGTTTAGAAATGATTAGTCTTTTAGATATACCTTCTCTTACGAATTGTGATGAATATTTTACACGAAAATTGAAAAAATAAATTTAAAAAAGAAGTATTTTTTTTAATTTGTTGGGTAATAATTTAAAACATAAAACCCTAAAGAAAAAAAATAAAAACAATCTAAAAATGTAAAAATAATTTTTTTTAGTTACCATAAAATTGATTTTTCTACAAATTTTAACTTTGATAACCCATAAGTAGGCCCCTACAAAGCGTAGCATCCTTTCCAAAAGCTCATTTCATAGGCTGAACAGTTATCTATCATATGCTGTTTAAACTGTTCAATTATGTTATTCGGTTCAAAAGATATGATTTTTGCAACGAAAAAACTCAAATGGCGCCACTGTGCGTCGGTTATTGCACAAAAAATATGTTTTCTTGACGATATGAAATTTATCCATAGTTTCTACATCATTTGAAAGCTGAATAAAAAATAATTGTATAAGAAAAAGCTCCTACTTTTGACATATTTTGTATGACAGCTACAAATATATAAAGATAATATTATATTTACATATATGTATCTTCACATATCAGATTTATTAAAACAAAATCATGTCATAAAATTTGTACAAAAAGAGTAAAATAGACATATGCCCGTTTTCTCAATAGGCGATTAAAGAAATTTGATTTTCTCAATGTTTTGTTTGCTTCTATTTTGTCGCAAAGCTAACCGGCACTCATCTGCCAATTATTTATTTATCGTACAGATAAATTATTCTCCCAACTTTCATATCGATTTTGAGAGGCATTGCCAACTGAAAATAATTCTTCCAACTTTCATACCCTACAAGAACAGTGAGGTCATTTGACCGTAGATATGACCGTTACTACTGACTGAAGTGTCGGTCATCACGTAGAACAAAGTTTCTGTCATTTTATTAAGGCAAATATGCCAAAACTGACCGAAACTTTTGTGTACATGTGATTTTGCATCTTACTCTAACCTATGAAAGTATGTAAACCATATAATATATATATGAACTGCTCACTCTACCGCTGTTTAGTAGTCAACGATGATAGATATATATATATCATCGTTGACCGGTCACATTTGATGGATATATATACATCATCATTGACCGGTCACGCTTGATTATAATGAAACACGACTTATTATTTTTTATTTATTGTATTAAAAATCAAATTCAAAATTAAAAATAAACATTAAATATTAAAAACACAACAATATCACTAATTCCGAAACGTGGTGATAACTTTGAGACAATGTTAATAAAATGTCAGTGCATTACCTTAATAAGTTCATTTCGTGATTGCGCATGTATTAACAATATATTTATAGTGTCTTCCATGCGCACTTTACTGGAATCATTACGAATCGATTTAATAAACTGTGTCAGCGTTGTTTCACACAATTATATTCTTCCAACATCATAAAAAGTCCATCAATAATATCAAATAAATAACCACATTTTCTGGTACAGCATTCACAATCGAAATCCAGGATATAACATATTGTCGCACAATATAATTCTTTACACAAATGCGTTTCCTAAGAGGTATAAAAGTTCTAGATTGAAAGTTTGTGAAGATTCTACAGCAATATCTTTAAGTTAACGATCCAACAGGAATAGGCCAAGAAGCGAGCAAAAAATAAATTGTGGGAGGGTATAATGGAGGGACGTGCCACCACAATTGAGAATGGCACTAACGAATTCACTGACATATTTTGAAGAATCCTAAAGAAACAACAAAAATTAACTTGAACTTTTAATTTAATTAATTACTTACCTTTCCTAAACCTAAACAAAAACAACTCTACAACAGCAACAATGACAGTCATATGTTTTTAAATAGAAAAAACTGCAAGTGGGTTAGTACAAAAATTGTTTATGTGTTAGTTTCAGTCATTCATTTCTTGTAGGGTACGTATTTTGAGAGGCATTGCCAACTGAAAATAATGTTTTTGTCGGTACATTGAGAAAACCAAAATTGTTAACCGGCAGTTTATCGGTCCAATAAATTTATGTCCTGGTTAAGTAACAGGCAGTTTGACGATATATTGAGAAAACCGGCAATAGTGTTTTATTATGTTTTTAAAGTTTTCGTTTATTGTTATACCCTCAACACCATTGTAGAGCGGGTATATATGAGTCTGTCATTCCGTTTTTAATGCTTCGAACGAAATTCCGGACACCGCATAAACCATATATTTTCTTGATCCTTATAACAAGAGAAGTTGATTTAGAGATTACCGTCTGTCTATGGAAATCACGATCACATTCTCAATAACTAAGCTAGGCTCTTCGTTTTTCATAAAATCGTTTATTAACATCCCGAAGAAGTTGCTATTTAAAATCATCAAAATTGGGTCCAAAAGGTTCATGAGATATGAATATGGGAAAAAGACTCTTGAAAAAATAAAAATGTTTAATGTGATTGGTGCTTTTCTTAAGATATATGTTTTAATTCTTCTTATTGTGGTATTCATTGTAGTTGTGGCATTTGCTTCATGCAAGTATTTTTTTATCGTTATCCTGACATAATAATATAATTCCTACGATTTACGATGTTGTTGGGTTGAGTGTAATTCTCTCCTGCACTGCACCCTCTTTCAGATTCTTGTTTTCTCCTGTTTTATTAGTCCATTACAGTAGTTGTTATCAAAAACAAAAAATGTTTGGTGTTCGGCTACGTTCAACCAAAATTTTGGCTTGCAAGGAACACCTAGTACTTGATCTGACATTAGAAAAATGGAGTTATTATAATTTGTTGTAATGTAATTTGTTTAGAAAGGAAGAAAAAATGTATACGTTTTTTTACAATTTGATACTTATGTAGCCAAAAAAAAAATAAAATAAAAATTGCTTGCACTTTCTTTGTTTTTTGCTTTTCCGGAAGTAGTTTTAATATTTAGATTATATCTGGTTATTATACATATCAATACTACCTGAAGTATCTGCAGATAAACTGCCCGAGATTTTGGAGCCAGAGACTGATCAAGAGATCACCAATGAAAAAATGTTTATATAAATTCATGGCAATGTTCAAGTCAATGATTAGTGGAGACTGCTAATGTTCATGTCATGCCTTAAAAATCAAACTGTTTGCCAGGACAGTAATTCTGCCATAAACCCTGCCATTAATTTGAAGTTTCATTCGATTTTGACGTTTAAGTATTTTAAAATGGCGCAACTTAAATTAAATAAAAGCGTAATTATTAATAATATTAATATATATCGCGAATATTAATGTTTTATGAAACTACAAAAGAAGGGATTTAAGAAGAAAAGTATCTCTTTCAAGGCATTGAGTACAATAGCGCATTTTTATTGTTTACGGTTTAAAGACATTTTGTAAAATGAAAAGTTCTCACAAGGCAATTTTTGAGTTTGTAGGAGAGAGGGGAAAGAAGAGAGGTATAATAATAATAATTTTTCACAGCGTTTGCCATTCGCTTATTTTATTATTTTTTTTTATTATTTCATTTTTTATACCCTATACCACTATGTGGTTCGGGAATAATGACTTTGTGCTGCTGTTTGTAACTACCAAAAATATTTGACCTAGACCCATCTTTAATTATACCGATCGAATCAGAATCACTATCTGATTCGATTTAACGATGTCCGTCCGTCCGTCCGTCTGTGTGTCCATGTAAAGCTTGTAATCAAACTGCAGGTCGCAAATATGAATATATTTTGATGAAATTTATTATGTAAGCTTTTATCGGCCATAGGATGAACGCTATTGAAATTGGTGAGAATCGGTCCATGTTCAGACCTACCCCCCATACAAATGATCCCTATGAAATCGACTTAAATTGCCATAAGATCCAAATTATCATATAAATCTTAGTCAAATTGGGTTTGTATGTGTTTATTACATCCATTAATCAGTAGTCCAAAAATGATCTCTTTGGGACAACTCTTAGTCATAGGCCCCATATAGAGCTGCTTCCCGATCTTCACTTAAATCTATCAAAAAACAAAAATATTGCACTGATTCTTCTCAAATTTTGTTTGTATATATTTTTGCAAAATACAAGAGACCTTACCAAACATGGTCAGGATCGGTCCATTTTTGGGCCTAGTCCCCATATAGATATAGCATTCGATATGAACTTTTTCATATCTGCAGACAAAAAAATTTATAAAAATCCCACTCAAATTTGGTTTATGCTTATTTTCTATGTCCAGTTAGTTGGGCTTATGGGGTAGGGTCTCTAAACGCATGGTATAGGGTATCCTATAGTCGGTCTAGACCGACTATAATTTTCTTGTTTTTTCTTTGACTTCTATTTTTTTACACAAATAGAATAAACTGTTAAAAATGTATTTGACATGATACTGATGGTTCATTCCATAATGATGCGACATCTGTTGCAATTGCGAAGCACGTCAGATTTGATATCATTACTGAAGCTCGTTTACCAGACAACTCAGATAGTTTTACTGGCGAAATTAAGACAATAGTAATTGGTTACGCAACTAACCATGGAGAAAAAATACTAATTTGCACGATTATTTTTAGTGCCACTAGAGCTTTAACTTACTGGAGCCCGAATGATCAAATTGTCTTACTATTGGGATCCAAGGTAATGAAAGTATAGACAATGTCGCTGAGGATACTCTAAATTTTTCCGAAATCACAGTTTCTGCAATTTATCCAATGACCATAGAACGCACCATATAACATACCTAAATAAAGAACAATGTGTTGTACCAGCAAGCATAAGAGTGGGAAATTATGAAAGAACAGATCCTCCAAAACGCCATTTTTGCGATTACCCATATTTTATCCGAATGGTTGACCCCAAAATAGATCAACCACGAGCTAAGTTACTTTGGTCTGGTTACACGGCGCCTTGAGTATATATTTTTTTATAACTTTGTAAAATGTATTTGAAATACAAGCACTTTGGCATTAAATCTTTTGGTATTTAGAAAGGCAAGTGATGCAGATCAAAAATCCAACTTTATCGTACATTAACTTCTGAACCAAATATAATAAAAAAGTAAAAAACTATATTTCTACATTGAGCAGCTTATTTGATGCAGCATAATATTACTTATAAAGTAACATAATCTTCGATTTTTTCAATACTATTACTATTTCGTATGATAACCATTTTGAGATACATATAACAGCATAAAGATGATTTTGCATTGAATCAACCAGCTTTTGTGTAGTTTCTGGCTGAATTTTACTCCATTCCACTCGCAATGCTATTTTAAGCTTTTTTTGTTGCTAGAAATGCTGCGTTTGCGGATGTTAGTTTCTACCAACGCCCATAAATTCTCGATAAGTTTAAGTCAGGAGACGGTGCCGGTGGTTCAATTTAAGCCATGTTTGCACCACTACCGACTTATGGTTCTGGTCGTTGTCCTGGTAGAAACGAAAGTTGCGGCGCACAGTCTGTAGCAAATTTCCTTTTAGTTTCCTTCAATGAAAACTAAATTTCCAACTCCTGATGCTACCATACAAGCCCAAACCATGACACTGCCACAACTGTGTTTTACAGTCGCACTCAAATTGTTTAACTCGAGCGTTTAAATTTGGATTCATCGAAAAAAATGTCAGTGTTCAAAATTCTGAATTTTTTGAAAAGTATTTTTTTTTTTTTTTGCGAAATTTAACCGGCAGATTTTATTTTTTTTGTCATGTCGGGCTTGTTTAGTGGTACTCGACCATTTCATACACTTGCTAGAAAACGTAGCTATTATACTACGAAAAAAAAATAACAAAATCATTTTGCCTTTCCGTTTGTAACACATCGACAAATTTATTTGCGACTCCACGAAGTATATATATTATTGATCCCTCAAACTCGAGTTTACATACCGATGTCCGCCTGTTCTTCTGTATGTTGAAATCACGATCATTCACAAAATAAACCATTTACCTGGTAAACTCTAGCAAATGCAAAAAATTATGCGCGTTTGTTGTAATACACCAAATCGGTGCCTATTGAACCAATTTTGATGATTTTAAATAGCAAACTGCTCAGTATGTCAATGAATCACTTTTACTGAAATAAGCAACACAGCTGGCCACCTGAGGGCGTGATCGTCTAAATTTCCACAGACGGTCATTGCTATTTCAACTTCGCTTGTTATAAGGATCAAGAATATATATATTTTACAATTATTTAATTATTACAAACGGAATGACAAACTTATATATACCCTCTGCCCACTGGAGCGCAGGGTAAAAAATATTTGAGACTACTACGCAGAGTACGAACCGAAAAATCTGCAAATGGAGCGACTTAGCTATTGCTCGAATTTCGCATCAGCTCTTTTTAAACCACTTAATTCGAAAAAATAAAAATTCGCATACAGTCACTCCACTATAGTGTGGGTAGGGTACCCTGAAAGTACATACAAATTAAAAATTCTAATACATATTTACATTTTTAATCAAAAACATTTATTAATTATCAAAAAAAGCATTTTGTAAACATATGTATGTATGCAATTAAATTTAAATAGTGTGAACATACATGTATCTTAGGGGTATAACTCTCTGATCGCCTACCAAGTGCTGTCATTGCAAAACAGAATAGTTATATCCCTAGGTACATATATATATAAATATGAGAACAAGTTATAAAGTATTTTTTAAAAAAAGTTAAGACATAAAAATCAATAGCTAAGCTTAGCACATATATTTTTTAATTAGATCATTCATAAGAGGTACTTTTCTGGAAAAAAAACAAACTTCGATTACAGTGATGTTAGTAGTTTTTAAAAAAATGTTCATAATTTTTAGGTTGAAATATTTCCATGTTAATGTTTCTCAAGGTTTTCTAAGAAATGTTTGTGGCGTAAAATGGCTTCTTCGTGTTCTTTAATTTGTTGATGATGAAATTCAGCTTGATGAATTTGATCGTTCTTCAAACGATCCAATTGTTCTTTTTGCTAAAAGAAAAAATAAAGAAATTATTTATTTATTTAATAACTATGTAATAATAAATTATTACAAAATTATATTAAGTAAGCACTAGCTGCAAGGCCATCGGCTCATAAAGAAATTAATTTATAAATATTATATACATAAAGAGTATGTATGTACATATGTTGTTAAATGTTTGATATCATAAACAAAAAGAAAATTATTCATTAATGACTAATTTGTTTGCAAAAGTTGAAAAGTAATACAGCAAATCATTCAGACAAAAGTTTAAATTTTATTATTTTCTTTAATAGTTACATCGTATAGACTTTATAGCGCGTTTGTATTTGATTTGAAATCTCGAAAAATTAGATTTCGATGAAAATCTCACTAAAACCTCGAGTTTTTCTATACAAATTGAAATCTCGGCTATGCCGAATCTCTGATACTTTCCACCCATGTTCTAAACACAATATTACAACCAATGTTGGGTACGGCTACCTCATTAAACGTTAAATTCCAAGTTAATTTTAAGTTAATTGCTTTTCTTTTTGACCAGTTTCTAGTTTAATTTCTTGTTATAAAAAACAATGATCGTGTCTGCTATAGAAAGAATTACTATCTGAAAAATGTCATTATTTTTCGTGTACTAGAGTAAAAAAACCTAAAAGTTACCTAGTTCTTTATAGGATACCAAAGTTTGATCCCTACAATAATATTTTGAAAACTTAGAAGTCATGCAATAACTTAAAAAGAGATTCCAATGATTTTTGACCAAACACGTCAAGATATTAACATAAAATAAACAAGTGTTAAATTCGGCTGTGCCGGATATTTGATACCCTCCACCCAATATTAGGTATAGCTACCACTTTGAAACTGTTGCCGATACTGAAACATTAAATCCGAACACCAATTAAATTTAAAGTTAATTGGTTTTCTTGTTGGCCTATTTCTATTATGTATAAAAAAGAATGACGCTTAAAAAGAATTAATTACTATTTGAAAAATTTCATTATTTTTTTTTTACTAGAGTAGAGTAGTAGTTAATACCCAAACTTTGATCCATATATGCGTGTTTTGAGACCTTAGAAGTCATACAATAAATCAAAAAAAAAAAAAAAAAAAATTACAATGATAATATTAAAAAAAGGAAATTTATATCAATTTTATTTAATACAAAAAAAAAAAAAAAAACAAAAATAATAAAAACAGGTAAGAAACTAAAGAAAGAAACTAACATTTTGAATTTAAAATTTTTAGCTTTTAATTTTGAATTTTTAATTTTTAATATTTATTTAATTTTAATTTTTCATTTTTAGTTTTTCATTTTTAATTTTTCATTTTATTTTTTCATTTTTCAGTTTTCATTTTTCTTTTTTCATTTTTAATTTTTGATTTTCAATTTTTAATATTTAATTTTTATTTTTAATTTTTATTAATTTTTAATATTTAATTTTTAACTTTAACGATAAAAAAATATGTGGTAATACTAGCTTAGGCCAATGTGACACGTGCAGTATTAATATACACACAACTGCAATGACTTCAACAATAAGAAGAATTACAACATATCCAACATATCTAGAGAAAAACAACAAACACTGAAAAATTTTATATTTTCAAGAGTTTTTTCAAAGTTTCATTCATAACTCGTGACCCCTTTAACCGATTTTGACGATTTTAAATAGAAACTCCTTTGAGATTTAATAAACGATTTTATACAAAAAGAACGGTGTAGCTTAGATATTGAGGGTGTGATCGTGATTTCCACAGACATACGGACACACGGTCATCGCTAAATCAACTTCCCTTGTTATAATGATCAAGAAAATAAAGGGTCCGCCAAATAACTTTTTTTTTTGAAAATGCTATAAAAAAATCACTGAATATTATCTCAAATTTCTTTTTTTATTTGAAAGTACAATCTTTCCGGTTAATAATGGAAAATAATTTCATTCAAATGGCTGCCTCGGCTGGCCATGCAGTAGCCTACCCGATCGGTCCAATTTTTAAGCACATTATCGATTGTGTGCAGCTGTATTTCACCAATGGCTTCACGAATATTGTCCTTTAAAGCGTCAATTGTCTCTGGCTTGTTGGCGTAACACTTATCTTTGAGGGCACCCCACAAATAATAGCCCAACGGTGTCAAATCGCAGCTCCGAGGTGGCCAAACGACATCAGCTCTGCGGCTGATAATGCGATCTTCAAAAACAGGGCGCAAAACATCGAGTGTAGCTTCGGCTGTGTGGCACGTAGCGCCGTCCTGTTGAAACCAAATGTTGTCAATATCCTCCTCTTCAATTTTTGTGAACAAAAATTCGTTCAACATGGCCCGATAACGATAACCATGGACTGTAACGGCCACTCCTTGCTCACTCGTTTTGGGTGTATCGGCTTTTCAATGTATGCGTGTGGGTTTTCTGTGCCCCAAATGTGAGCTTCATCTGAAAAGATGATTTTTTTTTGGCAAAATCGGCATCTGTAAGTCGATCGCAGGCCCACTTAGCGAAGCGAAAACGCATTGGATGGTCAGTTGGCTTCAACTCCTGAACCAATTGGACTTTGTATGGCGTCATACCAAGGTCTTTATGCAAAATTCGTCTCAATGATGCCTCCGAAATGTTCAATTCTTGAGAACGACGGTGAATTAATGTTCATGGCGCTTCACGCACACTTTCTGCCTCAGCAGCAATATTCTCGGGTGTACGCACTGGTTTTGGCTTTTCGCGCTTTGGTTTATCGATTAGGATGCCAGTTTCTTTCACTTTTTTCACAAGATAACGAACATACGGAGCTGACGGTGCTTCTCTTCTTCCAAAATCCGTACGCAATTTTCGCACACATTCTGCAACATTACCATGATTTTCAAAGTAATGTCGCAATATTTCCCAGCGTTGTTCAAGCGTATACACAACCATATTCGTTCAGCGGAAGGATAAAACTAATTATCTGTCAAATCAGACATGAGCTAAGTGTTACCATTCACGAAATAAGCACTAGTTAAAAAAAAACGTTAGATTGCGGACCCTTTATATGGTTTTGGGGTCTCCGGAATTTATTTCGATACGTTGCAAACGGAATGACAAACCTATACATACCATCTGCAACTGAGGTGTGGAGGGTATAATAAAGTGGCTCTGCGCGGACTAAAAAAATATGCTCAATAAAAGCTTATATACCAAATTTAATCCAAATAAATACATATTTGTATAATTGCAACCTTCAGTTTGCGTACCAGGGGCCAAATCACCGCATTCGATATCGAGTAAAATCGATCGAAATTCCATATTTTGGTTTATTATTTAAAGAAGACGGACAAGCATCAGACCTCGTTTCACATTTACTCTTAAGTAGGAGCCATAATTCGTTAACTGTGACATAGTAAAATTATTTTTAGTATTTCATTTTGGAAAATAAAAAAATAAATTTCGATCGAAAAATGTCGATAACGAATGCGGCCCCAGGTTTACGTGTATTGACAGATGGAAAGGCGACCATTGTTAATCGAATATTTCTAGGTTTTATATTTCTTTGTGGACATTTACATAAAATCATTTTTTAAAATAACAATCAATTGAAATTATATTAAATCTTATTTATATGAAAGTGTATTAAAATAGTGTTGCCAAATTGAAAACGCAAATTAAATATAAACGATTTTGTGCTGACGTTGCACGCGAATTAAAGAGATTAGAAACTTCATTTAACTACGACCTGATGGTGTTTCCAAATGTTTTTTAAAGTATTATCATGTTTAACACATCCATCAAATGTGGTTACTTTCTTAATGACGGGAGAAATTAATATATAATTCCTTTATTTAAATCCTGCTGTAAGAAGAAATTGATCAGACTACCTAAACCATAATGCATCATATTTAATATCACCGTTTCAGCATGGCTTTCGGAAGCATTACTCAACTATAACTATTGTTTTACAGTTAACTAGTTTAGTTAACTGAGGATGTGTAAATATTAAACAAACGGCCGCGCCCAATAGTATAAAATGGATCAAGTCATACTTATGTGTATTAGAGAACAGAATGTTACATAAAAAATAACACATTTAAAAACATAAATGTCCTTTCAGGAGTTCCGCAAGGCAGCCATTTGGGTCCAATTCTTTTTTCCTTATTCATAAACGATCTCCAGAACGTTATTAAATTTTGAAATATATTAATGTATGCTGATGATGTTAAAATCTTCCTCACGTACAATGAAAAGACTGATCCTATATCTACAAAAGGACCTTCTTTACGTGGTGCAATATAAACTCAAGGGAGCTGAATATGAAGAAATATAAATATGTTCGATTTTAAAGAGGAAACTTAATAAATATAAACTACACGTAGGGTGGACAGCCGTTGGTAGCATTTCATACCTTTCTGGATTTGGGGATTTCGCTAGATGCAAAGCTGAGTTTTATTTCACAAATTAATATGAAGATCAATCACGCTAGAGGCCTACTTGCTTTTATTTAGCGATAAGCCAAGGAATTTACCGATCCATATATCACTATATACATCCCTCGAAGACCTATACTTGAATATGGCTCAATTATCTGGGATCCTTTATACAATAACCACATAGAAATTTCTATGAGTTTTACGTGTGTGCCTGTCTTGTTGACTTAACCACACGGTGTTTTGAGCACTGGGATAGATATTATGCGTCCTGCCTACGCCCCGCCATAAGACGGTTACAAGCTGGAGACATGTACTTGGCATACCTCCACACTTTGTTATTGTGTCGGGCCTATCTAAAACCCTTTTGCTATAGAGGCAGCAACACCTGGGTGATTGCACCCCCACATCGATCTGTAATCTGTCCGCAATATAGGCACCACAGCCACTGCGAAACTCCCCGTGGGCCCGTTCCCAAAAGACTTCAACTCATGCTACCATCCGACCTTGCATCCGATTCATCTTACGAGTCATCTTCAACTCATGCCTCTTCCCGAACAACGCATACCAGCTCGGCTTCCCAAACAACGCATACCAGCTTGCCACTACACCACAAACACTCGTTACTAGTCACTCGTTACTAGTCTCCTCTGCACATCAGATTCGAGATCCTCTAGAGTCACGTTGGTAAAGTGTTCCATCAAATACCATCAGTTCAACTTTGTATCACATATATTTAAGGGATGTGAGCAACCATTTCATCTGGTTGGATGTTTCACCATCCACCAGCCAGCCATATCATCCCATGTGCTATAGTTTTCTTTGTCTCCGTATGGAGTCTGAGAATCCTCTTCTCAGGCCAATTCGACCTCCCCACAGCACCATATAGTTCAGCGACAAGTCTATTAAATTTTCTCCAACAAGTCAACATATATTTCTGCATTCATTTTAGTGGGGAAGAAGCATATTTGAGACTTCATCGTGCTCCAAATGCAGCCCAAACCATGATAGATCCATCACTGTGATTGCGCTTATAGCACGTTTGTGTGGTGACCATCAGGGCCGTCCAAATTAAACCGTTTTTCTAAAACTGTGATATTTAGAAAAGTTGGTTTATATTTTAATGCGTTTTTTTTTTTTATATGTTTGTAATTTTTTCTGTAATTATTTTCAACATCAAATGGAAACAATTTATAATTAAATTTAAAAATTATATTACAATCCCCTGAAAAAGTAGACAAAAAATCTATAAAAAAAACGTCGGGAAAAATTATATTAAAATGCAATTTTAATTATCTTATAAACATCAGGTCGTATTAGCTCAAAAAAATTCAACAAATTTTGAATATTTTTGTAGATATAATTATTTGTCTAAGGTACACCCCAAATTTTGAGTTTCCGTAGAAAAGGCAGCAGTATCGTAAAATCTTTGTATGGCAATGTTTGAGGCATTAATGAATAAGTGTATTTGTAACATTATTATTCCAAAAATAATAGTACTAAAACATAAAAAAATCAAAGCACAAAAGTTTAAATAAAGTTATAATAGAAATTGTATTATTAAAAATTTCTGATACTAGTTCAACGGGCACTTTAGGCGCGCTACAACTAACGAATTTCCTTATTGTTTTCTAAAATATTCAAGAAATACTCTATTGCGTATATTTCGGTCCTCGTGGGCATTTTCTGCCTCATATACTTTAAAATATACTTTATACTTTATCGGGGTGTGTATTTTCACTTCCCCTACTTATCCTAGACTGAAGTCTAGTTGCGACCCTTAATATTTAATTAACTTCTATATTCTTTATGTGCTGCAGCGCATCAGCGGCGTAGTTTTCTTTGTCCTTTTTATTTTCCTTGCCCCCAATACACTTGACTGCAAAGTCGTATTCCTCCAGATCTAACTTCATGCGTGTCAATTTTGATGACGTATTTTTCAAAGAAATCAGGTATGTTAATGGTTTGTGATCGCTTCTCATCATAACTTTTTTCCATAAATGTATGGTCTAAAGTATTGTATTGCCTAATGGATTGCAGCAAGTTCCTGTTCTATTCTAGAGTTATTAATTAGATTCTGTAACATATGTTCCGAAGAACAACCTATAACGACCAAGTCATCCATATACATATACAAAGGCTTGGGTTGGTGATAACCCAGAAAATACCAATGACATCATTTGTTGGAGTGAGTTTAGGGCGATTTTAATACCATAAGGCAGTCTTTTAAATTGAAAGGAACCATTTTCCGTTGAAAATGAGTTACGTCCCTGTATTCTTCTTCCAATTCTATTTGATGAAAACCTGTAACTAAATCTAAGCATGAAAAATATTTTTCTCTGCCTAATTGATCTAGAATGTCATCCATACGAGGTAACGGGAGTTTGTCGCTATTAATTTTTTATTTATTCCCCTATAGTCGACTACTAATATCCATCTTTTTTGGATTGGTTCCCGGTAAGGGCTTATTTGGTACTAACAAAATTGGACTATTATATTCCGAAATTGATGGTTCGACTATATCATCATTTATCACTTTTTACACTTGTTTGTTCATCTCTCCTTTATGAGAGTCGGGGATTTTGTAGTTCTTCATATATACAGGCTGCCTATCGTTGATTCTGTGTTTTTGTTTATAGAAATAATTAGTAGTTATTTTCTCAGATTCTAGTGCGATTATATCAATAAACTCCTAGCATAAATTTTTCTACTCAGCATGAGCGAACTCAGGAAATTTTTTGATAATTTTTCCAATTTTTCCTTATTTTTATTAGAAATACAGCTAGGTTCGACAATTTTGTAGTCGTTTAGACTTTCTGTTCTTATTTGAACATTATTAATGATGAGTCTTTGTGAGTTGTACTGACAATTTTCACCAATGGTTTCGACCTAGATGTTGGCGATGTATACACCATGTTGGAGTGTCTGTTGTGGCACTAACACATCATCGTAATTTGATTCAAAATTTATTGGTCTTATAAGTTCAGACCGAGCTGGTAGCGATATAGAATTAATATTCGCTGCGTTCATCAATGGTATAGCTATATCATATGGAACATCATTGGTTCCTAAGATAATGTAATCTTTGTTTACCTTGATAGTCGAATATACATCTATACTTTTTAATGAAATCCATTCCAATAATTTCATCTACCTGATTATGCTATGAGAAGTTCCTCAATTTTCAAATCCGTATGAACTTTACCAAGTGTAGTTATCAGACCTTGTCTAATACCTTATATATTCGTCTTTTTGCCGTTATTTATTTGTTCGTTAAGAACTTGGTTGTATTTTACAACTGAAATGTCGGCACCTGTATCTACTAGGAAAGTGGATTTATTATTATTCATGGAGGTTCTAATCTTCAAATAGCTGTAGAGACTTATGCCGTTTTCTTTTCTGACAAAAAATGTCACATTTTATTTGCCATTTTTTCGAAAAGTGTATTTTTTATATATTCTAAATTAAGAGCAACCTTATTTTATATATCAATCCAAAGGTCTCAAAGTCGAGCGCTCGTAAATCGCAAAAAATTGGAGCCAATGACTTCTTTCAGGTCATAGTGTGAGAATATTTCCACATTGTTCCCCTTTTTTGAATATTTTCACCCCATCACTTCAAAGAGGATAATAATCAAAATTTTTTTGCATTTCATGAACACAGCACTTTGAGACCTTTCGATTGATGTATACAATTAAGTTACTCTTAATTTAGAATACATAAAAAAATACTTTTCGGAAAAAGTGCAAATAAAATGCGACATTTTCTGTGAGAAAAGAAAACGGCATTAGAATCATACTGTATATTTCCTCTCTACTGAGTATTTTGGGTGCTTTTTACGTTTCCCGAACGTACATTAAAATTTCCTATATTATTCTTATTGCATCCTCGGCGCTGAAAATCTCCACAGCGACCATAGCCGAGGGCCTTTGTAGAATTTTGTCTATCACAAACGTTGGCACAACTATCAATAAATTTTGCAATCACCTCGTATGTATATATCCTTGAAAGTACCTGATCCCATGATCAGTTTGACCCTTTCATTCGATTATTGCACTAACTGCGGAGTACATGGCATATGTGCATGCTATCTGGGGTGGAACACCGTCAGATAAATATGTAAGTAATCTCTAATTTCTTTGTGCGTTCTTCCACCTCCCTAGCATAATCGTTTGGAACATTTATTATGCTGTTTCACATTCAACAACTTCGCGGTCACTAATTCGACCGTCTCGCACTTCAGTTTAGCCCTAAGTGTATTAATTATTTCCTGGAGTGTAGTTTCCGCTGTAATTAAATATCTGGCTGTACCTTTAAGTCTTGCTTTGACCAGCCACCAATGTAAGGGCATCTAAAAAAGTCATTAGATTTTCTGCCCTGCCATCGAAATCGGGTATCAATTTCGAGGCTATATTTAAAAATTGCACCGGTGTTTGTGCCATTATCACTATTATCACTATTAACGCTTTACGTCAACCACTATAATGTGCGATAATTATGATATGGAAGTGAATTTTCTCCTCTTGCTATTCTTTTTCTTTCCGTATAAAAATTTAAAAAAAAATAATTGGCAAGGTAAGTTCATAAAATAGTTCACAAGAATTGAATATTTAATTTTATATTAGAGAAATTTAGAATCTATTATAAATAATATATTTTAAAAAAATTTATTCTAAAACTCCCTCAAAATGTTTTATAATTTAGTTGAATTAATGGGAAAGCACAAAATTTACTGTCTCTTTTATAACACAATAAAAAAAATTATTTTTTTTTTTTATTTAAAAATTTAAAAACAATTTTTTTTTTTATTTTTAATATTCACTATATTAAATTATTCAATAGTTAAATCTATTACAAAAATTGAAATTTTGATGTAATCATATTTAATACATTTTCACTTTTGAATTCGGATAAACTCTGTGTTAAATTAATGCTACTAGAGGACCCCTGCTGCTATATTATATTATATTAATTTTTATAATATAATACCAGAATTTGCCAAGAGAAGTTAACGTACGGTAATGCCAAAATATGCCAAGATAAGTTAATGTACAGTAAAAGTTTCTCCACGCATAACTTTCCTCAAACCCAACGAATTTAAGCAGTTAGCTCAAAAGAAGAAGCTTGATCCACTGAGTGTTCTTAAACCTATGTCAACAGCCTACGTTAATTAGAAATCTAGTTATAGAGGTTTGAGAGAAGAAAAATATTGAAAAAATCTTGAATGTAAAGTTTAATTATAAATTCTTTTAATATATAAGATTAATAATGTTAATAATATTTAATTTTGGTACCATAATATTCAATATTCAATTCACATTAAGAAGTCAAAATTTTAGTTCAAGTAATTTGTAAAAAAAAAAGATATTTTAATTTTAATATTTATTTTAGGATTTGTAATTGATAACTAATATGTTTCCTTCCTATTTATTATTTAATTTGAAAAATTTGCTTAAATTTCTTTATAATATTTCTTATTTTAATTTTCTTTTAATTTTTTGTTTAGTTTAAAGAAATTGTTTTACAATTAACAGTGTTTTGTTTCCATTCAATTTAATTAATTCTGGTTAATTTTAAAATTTAATTCAAAATATTTTGTAGCACTTTTATTTCTGTTTTTTTTACATACAATAATATTTTGCTCAAAAGATAAGCACACAAAAAAAATTTTATTCTTGCAATGTTCTGTTTTTTTTACTTTAATTTTTTTCATTTTCTTTTATTCTTTTTTTAGAATGCTGTATATTATTTAATTCCTTTTTTTAATAAAGTTTTTAAAATCTTGTTTTTTGTTGCAGGATCGCCATATAGTAATTTACAACAAATTTTTTTTCTTGTTTTGAATAGCACGTTTATTTATTAATTGTCTTTATATTAGTATACTACATTTATTCAAGTTTAATATCTAAATGCAATTATGTATGAGAATAGCTTAGGTTGCTAATTCCCATACAGATAAACTAAACTATGTATATACATACATAGTATACATACATACATACATACATACATAGTATGTATATATGTACATACATAGTATGTATATATGTATGTACATACATAGTATGTATATATGTACATACATACATGGCATGGCGTTGGTCCGCTTATAAGAATAAATGAAAAAATGGACAAATTTCAACATTTAGACACATTGAAAAATCATATAAAAACATATGCCTACAACTCCATGCCAATTAAATGGAAATTCATGCAAGATAATGACCCCTAACACTCCTCCAAGCTTGTAAAAAATTGGTTTTGTGCGGAGAAGATAGATATTTTGGATTGGCCAGCCCAGAGTCCTGACTTAAGTCCAATAGAGAACCTTTAGAACGAGGTCAAGGTTGAAATCGCCAAAAAACAAATTTAAAAATATGGACGAGCTATGGTCAGGCGCACAGGAAGCTTGGTATGGCATACCAAAAACAAAATGCCAACAACTCGTGGAAAGTATGGGACGCAGATGCGATGCTGTAATCAGAAATAAGGGCTATAGCACTAAATATTAATATTAATATGCAATAAATATTAATATTAATATTAATGCAACATTAAAACGATTTTTATCTAATTTTTTAAGATTGTGCCATTTATGTGTCCAGCTCAATTCCGCAGTATTATTTCTTTATGATAATTTTTTTTACATTAATGAATTTTAATTTAAGTTTATATCAATATTAAATATGAATAGTAAACCTATGGAAAATACCAAAAATTTGTTTTTTTAAATAGTATTTACGATATTTTAGCATAAGAACGATTAAATCGTAAAATGTGCCAATTATATGTCCATAGCTGTATGTGGAAATGCAAGCAATGCATTTCTCACGCTTTAAGTTTGGTGTGTGTGGATATTGTTACACATAAATGGTTCAAGGTTACCATTTAAGTTATCATACCTTCGAAGTATCAAACACACTACAGCAAGTCGGGTACTGGTGCCCAAATTGTCTCCTACTAAAGTCTTTACAGATGCCGAAAGAAATAATAATCACTTTGGAGCATTGACGTGGTGGTATGGTTTGGGAAGTTATGGCATCATCTGAAGTACGTCGTTTGGTTTTTATCTATGGAAACATGGACCGCCATCCCTACAAGACTGTATTAGAACACAATCGGAAACTTTCTCTTGATAGATTGGGTTTCAGAAGCTATTGGATTTTCGAGCAGAAAAATAATCATACGCACACAGCGTGAATGACTAAAATCTGTATAAAATTGAGATTGGACTGAAATAATACCTTAATTAAAGAACGTATAGTCTGGACCGACTATACGATACCCTAACCATATGTTTACAGACCCTATCTCTTAAGTCCAACTAATTAGATATAGAAAATAAGCATAAACCAAATTTGAGTGGCATTGTTATTAATTTTTTTTGCATTCGGAGATGTTCATTACTGATGCTATATTTATATGGGGACTAGGTCGAAAAATGGACCGATCCCGACCATATTTGGCAAAGTCACTTATTTTTTGCAAAAACAAAAAATTTGAGAAAAATCTGTGCAATAATTTTGTTTTTTAACAGATTTAAGTGAAGATCGGGAATCAGCTTCATATGGGGGCTATGACGAAGAATTGTCCTATAGGGTTTATTTTTAGACTACAGATAAATGGATGTAATAAACATACACAAACCCAATTTGACCGAGATTTAAACGATAGTTTGGATATTATGACAGTTTAAGTCGATCTCATAGAGGTCATTTGTATGGGGACTAGGTCTGAACATGAACCGATATTCTCCAATTTCAATAGCTCCATCCTATGGCTGTTAGAAGCTTATATACAAAATTTCATCAAAATATATACATATTTGCGACCTGTAGTTTGATTACAAAGTTTACATGGACACACAGACGTACAGATGGACATCGCTAAATCAAATATTTTTGGTAGTAACAAACATCAGCACAAATCAAGTTATACCCTGACCACATAGTGGTATAGAGTATAAAAAAATTGTCAATACCTAAATATCTTCAAGTAGTTATTGATGCTCAAAGTGGAATGACAAAACAGTTTTCAAAAATACGCTCGTTTACATAAAATGTTTATAATATCATTTCTAATGTTAATATTGTTTTTTATGTTAATGAACTATCATTATTAATTTGCACTTCAACGAATAAACAGTGTTTTCATCGCGCCAAATCTTCCGAGCAAGAGAAAACACATTGCAGTTTCTATTTTTTGAGCCTTGTTGTTACTGCTTGGCATGCTTTCTGCAGTAAATTAACGTTTCAGCGAACAAATGTCGTTTTCGTCGCTTCTATTATTTCTTGTTGAGGGATCATGCAGTTAGGTTATGTACCAAGGTGGACGCTTTCTGGTTTTATTACATAACCACTCTCTTTGATAGGTTTAAGGATTGACATCAAATGGCTCTACCTAACCTCACTTGCGAAGGCATAGGCTGTGTAGGGATCCATACGTTGTAATAACATGGCATTATGTCTAGCTGGAGCTAGCGCCATCCTAATTATAACCCAAAAAAGTTAATGAACTATACTTTTATTCTTATATACATATATGTACATATGTATACTTATTTATTAATGACCCAAACATTGACCCAAAGATTTTTCGATATCGCTGTCTTTTCTCCGAAAACACAAAATTGTGGATTGTAAGTACATATATTTTAATATTTTAAGATACATTCACATAAGAATGAAAATGTTATGATGACATCATCACAATATTGCTTTTAATAAGAGGAAGAGTGAGTACAGTACTTGAATGCATTTAATAAAGGAATAAAAATAACATACCTTTAAATAGAAATATTCTTCTTCACGAGCAGCCTCCATTTTACCAAAAGCACCGCCTGCTGCACGAATTGAGCCACCTCCGCCACCACCTTTACCGGCACCACTTCCCAGCTCGCCTAATTGACTACACATTCTGGTGAATCTGAAATTTCGCAAATGAAAATTCAAAGAAAGAATATACAATTTGTCAATAAAATCTTTACACATGAAGAAAAAAAATTAAAAATTGAAAAGAAACATTGATTTCTAATTCAAATAATTTTTTTCATCTTAGTTTTTATATACATATATAAATACATATAATAAATACAAAAAAGTTAAGCTTCAATAAATAATATTCTAATGGATATTTTAAAAAATGACAACAGTTCAATTTCAGTGCTGTCAAAAAAAAAAAAAAATGTTTGCACACTTAAGCTTAAATTGATAACATGTTTAATGTATTGTATAGTTATGGATTTTTATCCTAATTGCAAACTTCCGCGCATTGAATGAATAAGTTTTGGAATATTATATTCTGCAGGTATATTTTCACACTCTTCTTTAAAAAATCTCATTAATTCATTTTTTTTTATGGCGACCTTTTACCGACCTTTTCTTCAGATGAACCCTTAAACTTTTTACGGAATTCATATCGACTCTGGGTAGGGATATAAATAACTTTGCTACAGTTGTATAATAACCAGGACTTATACAAATGATATTTATGTTTCGGATCATCATCTTGATAAAATTTGTATATGAACTTAAGCGTATTTTCCGGGTCAACAAAAAAGCGAATTATCGAACGCTAGCGGTTAGTTTATTTTAAATATCAATATAAATCTCTTTGGTCATTGTTTCATACAAAATCCTGATTTGAACAACCCCCTTTTTTGATATATGTACAACCACATACCATAACTGATAGATTTCTAAACTTTACTGTAGGAATTAAATTTATATTTTCTAATGCTGTTAGAGGTTTTCTCCAAACTTTTTGGGGTTCATCATGATAGCACACCATCACATTCGTCTTATCACAGAAAATAACATCATGCCAGTACCCTGGAGTAAGTGAAATGTGTTCTGTAGCAAATATAAATCGTTTTTGAATATTTTTCACTGAGAGCAGAGGTTTTTCCTAGCCACTCGTGAGAAATATTTGTGTTTTTGTAATACATATCGGTTGGTTTCACGTGAAACACTCAGCCCATACAGCACGCTTCGTCACTTGTTTTGGTATGCCTTGTGACCCTTTTAATTCGAGTCTTCCTTCTTTTTCAGCAAGGGATATGATGTTGTATACAGTCCTTATTTTAAGAGAGAACATAATAGTGATTTCCCTGGATGATTTGCCTTTATAATTGAAGAACAATAATTGAATAATATTTTGGCAAACTCGTTTTCCTGGCATTTTTATTTAAATATATGTTACATATGTATATGCAGGATAATTATTTGGTATTTAAACACTATGCAACCTCTTTCACATGCAAATAGCATTCAAATATACAAAATTCGTTTTTTGTTATTGTTTTTTAAACTGTGTGTCTTTTTTAATGTGTTGGAGTCGTATAGTCCTGAACCAGTACAGTTACGGAATTTGTGTAAAATACAAATATGTAAAGAATTTTTTGTTGAAATTCTTAAATGAAAATAAAGTTTCAATTTTTTTTAGCAAACTATAGATACGACAACATAAAAAAATCAATCAGTTTGGTGTTGATTGAGTCTTTGGTTACAAATCCTTATGCCTGGTTTTCGCTATATCAACTCCCATCTCGTAATACAACTGATAATAATTGACATTGAAAATGTCAAAAAAATTCAAAATTTCGCAACGTACATCAAGAAATCGTGGTTTAGTGATAAACAAATCGCTATTGGATTATCTTGAAAGTTCACATTTTAGATTGGCTTAAAAATCAAATTTATAAGATATGTATCCTTTAATTCATTAAGAGCAAGTTTTTGGGATGTGAGTTATACCTATGTTGATTAACTATCCCGTAAGTTTATCACAAAACAAATTCAATCCGTCGTTACAAAACATGATGTCTTTAGCGCTAGTTTACGAAATAGTTAATTATGTAATGCTGTCATTCCCAATAAAGAAAAATTAGCGGCATCATAGATGAGTTCTAATATTAATATGTCAATTTTTTCATACATATATCACAAACAACAGGCATTAAAACAAAAACGCGCGTTCCTAAATAATTTTTGTGTTGGAAATTAAATGCAAAATAAAATATATTTTTTATAGCAAACAAATTTTTAAGCCCGTTCATTAAAAATGCATGAACTTTAAAACGGTTATAACAAATTAATAAACGCATTAACATTAAATACAAAAGAAATCGCTTGGGAATCGTATAATGTACAGTTGAATTAATACTTTGCTTGACATCTTCTATATACAGCCATGGACATAGAAATAAGACATTTTCAAGACATTAATATATGGACGGCATATTCCGGAGCAAAAATATCGTTAGAGAAAACCAAAAAATTCCATATCTGCAGGAAACTAAATTGTGATTCAGACATACATACGTTACATACTGAAGGTTTCGCAATACAAAACGTAAAAAAATTAAAAGTTCTGGCTTTAACTTTCACACAAAAATATAATTGAAAAGATCACCTGACACATCTAAAAAATGCGTTAATAGCTAGAGTAAACATTATACGATATTTATCGATGAAAAGTTTTGTTCATATCAATACATTAACCTACCTTACCAAAACGCTCGTATTAAGTAAAATATACTACGGTTTGTACATTTATGGTAACAGCTGTAAAACAAACATCAATATCATAAAACCTGTTTGCCATCAAGCAGCTAGAGCCTGAGTCTACGCCTTGAGGACCACTCCAATCAACAATATTCCCCAAGAAGCAGATCTCCCATCAATAGAGGACAGAATATAGGAATTAATATCTAGAATCCTGTCTAAACTTCTCAACACCACTAACTCAATTATAGACAACGACGTCGCTTTGACGATAAGCGAAAAAAGACCTAAGCGACTCAAATCCTCAATAGCTGAATCTCTAGCGTTATGTCCAGAGTTAAATATCCCGTTAGAAATCTCCAAAAAAAAATGTATAAACCAACCTCCCTGGAAATTCAAAAATATGTCCATTGATATGTCGCTAAACAGGTTTAAAAAAAACAACTCACCAAAAAATGCTTTTCTCTGTCATTTTACTGAACAAAAAATTAATTTCAAAAACAACAACTGGCGTTTTATATACACTGACGGTACTAAAACTCAATGCAACCTTCCAGCTTACGCCGTCGTGAATGAAGAGGGAAAAAATCTCATCCTAAGCACACTTTACGAGAATTCATCAATCTTCACTATTCGATTAGCATTAAGGGAAAAATTAAAAACCGTAATTTTCACTGACAGCCTTTCAGCACTGAAGGCCATAAGTAACCCATTTAACACCAAATGTAACACAATAATAAAAATCAGAGACGCCCTTATCGGTAATGAAGACAGAATAAAAATATATTGGATTTCTAGTCAATCGGCATCGTTGGCAATGAAAAAGCAGACATTGCAGCCAAATACGCCTCATACGCCAATTCTTATGGAGAAAATTGACATACGTCGCCACATTTCCAGCTATGTCAAACTCAAATTTAAAATTAGCAAATCGACACATCATCACTACTCCTCTATAAACTCACATAACACATCTCCAATCTACCCAACTGATGTCGATAAAGTCAAAATAAAAACATTTTCAAGGTTATGTCTCGGCCACTCTATATTCTCCCACAATGGATTCTAAAAAAACCTAATCCGCCCCCCAACTTGTCGTAGATGTAACTGCTCTCTCTCAATCAAACACATTCTTATTGAATGTTCATCATACCATAATCAAAGGCTCAAATTAATTAGCAAAAACTAAATTAAACGAGAAGTTATGTCATATAACCGGAAACGCATGCATATAGGTATATAACCTAAATGCATGCCGATCAGCAACTACGATGACCAAAAAGCAAACACCGAAATAAATCCGAAATAATAGAAAAGACGAAAACCAACCCAAAGAATTTTCTGAAATAATTTGGTATTAAGTTTAACAAATTGTTTACTTTTTCCAATATTTTGTTTACATTTATTATCAATACTCAAACCGAGGTGGAGGGTATCAAAGATTCGGCACAGCCGAATTTAACACTCTTACTTGTTTTTGCATAAGGTCGTCTGAGATATCTCTGCATATAAAATTGTAGGTACTGATTTGCAGTATTCAAAGGTAATCACACTACTAATAACATCACTGCTTTATAAATAATTTATAATAATTTAGAGTAGGTATATTTAAACCACAACTTGATAGTTCTTTACATACATTAGATGCTTTTGAAGATGACATCTTTGCGTTATTTCCTAATAAAGCTGCAACCATTGGTGGTTACTCTTTTTTGTTCAGCGACTTTTGGATATATGTAGTCGGTAAATAGTTATCATCGATACTATCGGTTTCACTAAAACTGCTACCACCTTCATCTAATTCGTTTGATACTTGACCACTTGTTGGTATCTCTTTATTTGTAGATTTGGAAGTTATATCAAAAATGTTTTTAAACAATTCTATTTTTTTGGATTTTTTAATTTTATTTTGATACTTTTTAAGAAGTAATCAATTTTTTTAATTATATTTTTTTTCTTCATTGTTGGCTCATTAACTTTTAGCCATAAACTAGTTAACTCTTTATATATTATCAGAATATTTTTACTTTTTTGTTGTTTGGTTTCTTTAGTCAATGTCAAACATCGTCCAATAATATAATCTTCACTAGGTTTTTGGTGTAAGTAAAATAACGGTTTACAAAATTGATAATTTTGCTATCACCCATCAAATTTCTTTGCCATTTTTCACTGCTGATGACAACTGCGTTATAACTTTTTTTTTAGACATACTATTCTCAAATTTACAGAATTAAAAAGCTATGAAATTTACAACGCACACAGTTTACAACTGAATTTCACAATAAAAACCCTTCAGAAATGATGTAAAAGTCAATGCCAATTTCAAGAAATAGGAAACAAGTAATTCTGTGAGCAAAAGAAACTGAGTGATAATTTGACAAATGTGAGCAAATCAGCCATTTAAAAGTTACTGTCAAAAACAACTGACAATATACCCTGTAGGTATACCCTGTATCTTACTAGTAGATGGTTTATTAACAAAAAAATTTTTGTCATTACGAAAATATTAGATTTTTTTGGAATTAAAAAATGCACATTTTTGCTGCAGAAGATGCATTTGGTGCGGAACGTTTTTTTAAGACATCAAAAAAGTAAAAACGCAGTTTGTCTTAGAATTTTTGACTACATATGAAAACCCAGTGAGCCCTTCGCGTTTTTCAAATTTTTTATTTTCTGCATAAGCCTAATATACATATTTAAACCAGAGCTGATGGCCTATGCATCTAGTGCTTTCAATTAATATTTAGTCTTAGAATTATATTCTTAAAGATTAAATTAATAAATAATATTAATAATAATAATAATAATAATAATAATAATAATAAGACATATATACTTCCTTAATTATCTTCTTATATATAAAAATGAAGTTTTGTCTGTTTGTATCTTTAACATATAATTTTAACATATAATATCTGGATTACTACAACAAGAATTATGAAACTATGTACATGTACATATTAAAACTAAGAGTCGCGGAAAAATGCGCGGGATCGGGCCAATAGGCGTGGCACTCACAATGCAAAGTAAATATTTAGTCATACAGAAAAAGCCTGTACCAGAAAAAGCCTTGGAACTTCGTGTGAGTTCATAAGTTATCAATGTTAGTACTCGGAAAAAAATGGGCGGTTTGTGGTTTATAGAAGACTACACCTTTGGATCGATATTCTTGAAACTGTCACACCACAGTCTTACTGCATATCAAGTAGACGTCCTCTCATAAGAAGAGAATTTTTAATACCTAAAATATCGATAGTAAAATAGCCAGATAACGAACTTTGCGAGTTTATTAATAATTGATGTTAATCGAGTCAATAATGGGAGTTGTGGTACAAGTAGGCGTGCCACCTACTATACAAATTAAATTATATGGAGTGATTGATAGTGAGAGCGTTCCAGCTTTGTGAGTGTATTAATTATTAATAAGAGTTGTCAAACTAAAAATTGGCTCGGTCGAACCAGTGGCCGTAGCTCCTCCACAATGTAAAATAACTGGTATGCTTTGATACTGAGACTTGAAATTAGGTCTGAATAAGCAATTGTGGCTACAATGGGCGGGATCAGACCTAAAGTATTATGTTAGCAAGAGCTTTGAAACTTCGCATGACTCCATTTGTTTTTAATGTAAGTATTCAACCCAAAAGTGGATGGGATTGAACTATGGAACAAAATCAAAAACAACAAGGAAGAAAATTATAGTCGGTCTAGAGTCTAGATCGATTATATTATATCCTACACGATACTTTTAGAGAAAGGATCTTAGGTCCAAATAACTAGATATAGAAAATAAGCATAAACCAATTTTGAGCAGCATTAATTCTTTAGCCTGTAGATATGAAAAAGTTCATATCGGATTTTATATTTAATCGGTACTACGCCATTTCCAATTGAAATTGAGAACTTTTCAAATGAAATTGAGAAAATTCCTATTGAAATTAAGATTTTCCATTTTAAATTGGGAAAATTACAAATGAAATTGAGATTTTCCATTTGAAAGTGAGATTCTCCATTTGAAAGGGAGATTTTCCCTTTGAAATTGGAAAATTTAAAATGAAATTGAGAAAAATACAAATGAAAGTGAGAATATTTTTAAAAAAGAAATTTGTTTTATTACATATGTACATACATATCTCAATTTTTTTCAAATATCTCATTTCCATATGTATATAATCCCATTTCCTATAATCATAATCTAAATTTCAATTTAATTTTTTCATAAATTTTCAATAAAAATCTTTAATCTTCATTAAAAAAATTAAAAAACGTTTGTGATTTTCCCAATTGAAATTTTCTCAATTTCAAATGAAAAAATCTCAATTTCATTTGGAATTTTCCCAATTTCAATTGAAAAATATCAATTTCATTTGGAATTTTCTCAATTACAAATGGAAAATCTCAATTCCAATCGGAATTTTCCCAATATCAATTGGAAATGGTGTAGGTTGAAAAATGGACCGATTATGGCCATAATTTATTTTTTGTAAAAGCATATAAATACAAACCAATTTTTTGTTTTTTTTTTTATAGATTTTAGTGAATATTAGGAAGTAGCTTTATGGGGGCTAAGACTAAAAACGGTCCTACAAAGTTTATTTTTTGATAACTGATTAATGGTTGTAATAAACACAAACAAACCAAATTATATATAATTTGGATCTTATGGCAATTTAAGCCATTTGTATGGAGACTAGGTCTGGGTGCACCGATTTTCACCAAATTTCATCAAAATATATTCATATTTGCGTACGGCCTGTATTTATTTACAATATTAACTTGGACACACATAGACGGAGGAACCGATGTTGATAAATCGACTTTGAAAGTAAATCTGAGTCGATTGGTATAATAAAAGATGCGTCTAGCTCAAATATTTCTGGTAGTTACAAACCAGCAGTCATTATACCCTCACCATATAATTGAGAACTGTTTCCAACATACTGAATTCTGGTATAAACGTTCTGCAATATCAGAAAGAGCGATTATCGTTGTTATACTAGAGAAGATATAAGCTGAAGAATTCCCGGCATATTCTAACGAAGTCGTGAGTTATGTAATTTTCTTTTTGTCTTCTTAAATATTTTTAACCATGTTCTTTTTAGAACCACAGGACATAATATATATACATATATAAATATATAACGAACTGTCTATAACGAACTAGTTTTCCCGGTCCCGTTGAGTGCGTTGTAACCGCACCCGATTGTATTTTCAAATCATTATTCTGGAGCACATACGACTTTTTACGTTTCAGAAGAGTTTTGAAACTTAAAACTTTTATCAATTTTTGTGGAGATTAGGCCAGACAAAAAATCAAAATTCTGTGATAGCTTCGTATACATGTACATAAGATTTCATTGCCATCGAATTGTAGTTAGTATGAAAGTGCAGCTACATATTTATTTAAAATTTTTAGATAGATTATATAAAATTACACAAATTTAAGAAAAATTTAAATGTACTTACTGTATTCCACTTTGGTTAATACGTCTGGCGACAAACATGACGATTGTTACTGCAAATAGCACAAAGAAAATAATATTAATACCACAAACTTCACAAAAACTCATACGATATTACATAACACTACTACGACGCAAACCTATTGATAGTATTCCAGTTTATAATAATAAAATATTTGCAGTTTTTAACACATCGGGAAAGAATACTATCGTTTCTAGACTTGTTACCCATATGGACAAGCAAATTTCTTTCCGTCCATCACATTAGTGGTATTACAAAAAAAATTTAACTATAGTTACCGGTAGATATACATTTTTTATGCTAACTACATGCTGTCAACATAACCTATGGAATTTTTATAACAGGAGGAAGACAAAAAAAAATTCCACCTCATATCCCAAATAAAGGCTATAATTTACATGCATCCGTTGTTTAAAAAAATACCCTAACAGATTAATATGTACTACACAAAAAAATTTATTTGGGGATAAAAATAGCTATCAAAATTTCACCTTCGTTCTAGTAAATTATAGAAATATCCAAGAAAAGCACAACTTTACTTTGCAGCGATTACTAATTGAATAAATAAATGTATCTGTTGTTGTTTTTCGTATCGTCACGTAAAAAAAGTGAAACTTCTTTAGATCGTATTTTGCGGCATTTCTGTACTTCGTATATTATATAGAGTGTGCGCTTGCCAGATACTTTTTTCGTTGTTCCCAAAATAAACTTAAAATATTCCAAAACCTAATAAAAAATTGCTTTCCCAATTTTGGATTATTTTATGGTACCATTGTATTTTTAATGATCATTACTACTTAAAAATTATTAGTCAATTAATAAAATTCAACTAATTTTGGCGGCACTGCATTTCCTAAGGCAATATAATTCACTGTATTTCATAAACGTCCGATGTAGTATCAGTAAGCGTTGTCAATTTTAGACTATCTCAGACATTATTTAATATTTAATTCGTACATCTTTGAATAGAACATTTTTTGTATAATTAGAAAACATTTTTCTGTATCATTATTTGAAAGCAATTTTCCTTTAAATCCATGATTTCTGAATTATCCATTCAACAATTATGAGATTATCGTTCTAGAGCACTCAAAGGAAACAATAAGTTTTGGGCCACTAAAATATCATATATGTACAGTCAATTTTATAATTATCAAAATTGCTGGTTTGGAAATGTTGGCACATAGACAGAATATAGGCAGAACATATCTCAAATATTTGTTGGATAAGATGAAAAAAAAAAATAAAAATCTACAATTTTCAATCAAATCTGTTACCTGATTTAAAAAATTTTTGTTGGAACTAATTATCAAGATACATATATTTTCTTTCTCTAAAATACATCTTTGCTAATTTAAGTCGTCACTTACTTTGTCCATCCAACATCAAGGGTGTCGCATTGAACATTTAATTGTATAGGTACATATGTATGTGAAAATAATTTTTGCTAACGAAAGAAAAAATTTAATCAATAACTTAAAGAAAAATATTTAATCAATAACTTTAGTCTTTGAATAACCCAAGAACCGAGAACTTTTAAGAATATCCTAAAAAGAATCCCATGTCCATCAATGTTTTTCTTTGTCATCTTGGCAAACTGAATATCCCCATGTTAAGGCATTTACATTCAAATCTGTTCTTGTGAGGAATATGAAAATTTGAAATTACATATATCGCACAAAAAACCACACAAAAATAGATTTTGGTGTATACAGTCTGGCAAGACTATTCGGTTTATTATATAAATATTTTTTTTGATAAGCTTTATTTGTTATTTTATTGTTATTCTAATAAATCTGACAGAGTGATTCATATAAGCATTAAAATAACTATTTATAAAGATATGGTTCATATAATAAGTAAGACCAAAACATTAAGGGTTATTTTTGTACATTTCGACAACGTTCTGTAAAAGGATAAGTTGATCTGGTGATGTCTCTTGAAGCCGAGTTGGTCGCACTACTTAGGCTTAAAATGTTAAGTTTAAGTTTTCTTCGTTAACGATACATAGAATAAAATTACTAGGGAGTACCAATGCGAACAGATAACTTCACCTATGTGGATTTTAATATCAATTATTGAAAATTGACGACTTCTCACAAAAAGCAATTGATTATGGTCAGTAGATAAATCGACCTTTATATAAAACAAAGAAATTTAAATTATGTTTGACCATCTAAAAATAAATACGTATAAGAACTAGAACAAGTTCTATCATTATACCCTATACCACTATGTGCTTTGGGTATAATGACTTTGTGCTGCTATTTGCTCTATTTGACTTAGACCTATATTTGACCTAGACCCATCTTTTATTATACCGATAGACTCAGAATCACATTCTGAGTCGATTTAGCGATGTCCGTCCATCTGTGTGTCCATGTAAACCTTGTAATCAAACTACAGGTCGCAAATATGAATATATTGTAATGAAATTTGGTATATCGGCCATAGGATGAACGCTATTGAAGTTGGTGAAATTCGGTCCATGTTCAGACCTAGTCCCCATACATATGACCTATATGAAATCGACATAAATTGCAGTAAGATCCAAATAATTAGATAGATCTCAGTCAAATTGGGTTTGTATGTGTTTATTATATCCATTAATCAGTAATCCAAAAATAATCCCTATAGGGCAATTCTTAGTCATAGGCTCCATATAAAGCTGCTTCCCGATCTTCACTTAAATCTATTAAAAAACAAAAATATTGCACAGATTTTACTCAAATTTGGTTTGTACATATTTTTTCAAAATATAAGTGACTTTACCACATATGGTCAGGATCGGGTTATTTTTCAATTCCATCAAATTTGGTTTATGCTTATTTTCTATATCCAATTAGTTGGACCGAAGCGATAGGGTCTCTAAACCATGGTATACGGTATCGTATAGTCGGTTTTTTTTTTTGACGTACAATAATCGTATGTGATAGATAAAACAACAACATATAAAAGTCATATAACTACCTATACCATTGTTTTTCGAACATATTGCGGTAAGACATAGCAAACTCTTGCTGCTTTTGCTCATAACTTTTAATTTTTGTTTGTTTGTAAGACATGTCTAGTAAACTTTGAAAAGTTTAGTTTAATCAGTCTAATTCCAAATTTGAATACACGGATACAAAATTTGTTACATTTATTGGAACAAGTCTAGTTTAGGGGCGATGCCCCGATATTTTAGATTTTTTTGGAGGGGGTAGGGGCTTTTGGGGTGATTCCAGGGAAATATTTTTTTTTGTCGGTCGAGCCTATTTTCCGAGTTATGGACCCCCAAAATTTTGATATTGACTACTGTATAACTTTGTTATTTAGTATCGGATTTCGACAATATATATATCGTTGGAAAGCTTATTTGAGTGCCTTCTATGTGGTATTTTAAAATTTGAAATCCATTAACCCATTATGAACCTACTGCAAATTTTGCATTTTTGTGAGAGAGTATTTTTTTTAATATGGGATTATCTCATAAACAGACGTATGTCATGTATGGTTTTATATTAACTGAATAAAAGGTGGGTCCACAAGCTTTATTTTGATGTATCTCATGGCAACTTAACCCTTTCAGAACCGGACATATTTGGTATTTTATCTACATTTTTATGCTTTTTGAAAAATATATGATATTTTATGGATTTTTAATATTTTTTTTATTTTATTTGTGTATTTATTTTATATATTTAGTCATATTTGTAATGCTTTTTGGAAAATATATTTGTATTTCGAAGGTAGTTAAAATTTATATATTTTTTTTAAATTGTGGCAACTTTATTGATTTAAAAAATTTTCATCAAAAAAATTTGTTCTGTTGTTTTAAAAAATATAAACAATTAGTTGTCTCATTTTAAAGCGCCGCAGGCGAAAATTTTGTAGAAAAAATCGCGCGATTTGTTCTAAAAAATTTTCATAATAGGACGGATAAAGAATTTTGTTGTGTTGTTTTAAAAAATATAAACAATTAATTGTCTCATTTTAAAGCGCCGCAGGCGAAAATTTTTTTAGAAAAAATCGCGCGATTTTTTCTAAAAAATTTTCATAATAGGACGGATAAAGAATTTTGTTGTGTTGTTTTAAAGCGCTGTAGGCTAGAATTAGGAATAAATTTTTCAAAAAGCCTTAAAAATGAAGATAAAATACCAAATATATCCGGTTCTGAAAGGGTTAAGTTGCCATGAGATACATCAAAATAAAGCTTGTGGACCTACCTTTTATTCAGTTAATATAAAACCATACATGACATACGTCTATTTATGAGATAATCCCATATTAAAAAAAATACTCTCTCACAAAAATGCAAAATTTGCAATAGGTTCATAATGGGTTAATGGATTTCAAATTTTAAAATACCACATAGAAGGCACTCAAATAAGCTTTCCAACGATATATATATTGTCGAAATCCGATACTAAATATCAAAGTTATACAGTAGTCAATATCAAAACTTTGGGGGTCCATAACTCGGAAAATAGGCTCGACCGACAAAAAAAAAATATTTCCCTGGAATCACATTAAAAAGTTTTATAAGTGGTAAAAATTTTGAACCGATCGGGGCATCGCCCCTAAACTAGACTTAAGCCCATTTATTAGCATATAGTTTTTGACTTAACTGCCTTTTCCTTAAATGCACTTTGCCTAAATTTTTGTTGTTTTATTTTTCTATAATTTGCTTCTTTAATAAGTCCACTTTTTGTACTTGCACATTTAGAATAATCGCCTCATATTTTTCAATGTTCTAAATTGTTTTTTATAAAAAAAATCGCCTTTAGCTGCAAAATCAAACAAGTGGAGTGAAAAAGAAGCTTTTAAATTTGTTTATTTTACAATCCCACTGTAAATGAAAAAAAAAATAATACACACACAAAATAAATGGTGATGTCAAATTTTTTTGATATGGAAAACGGCCACAAAATATCTTAAAAGCGTTAACAACCAACTTTAGTCATTTTTAGATCACAAAAACACGAAAGAGGGAAACCACCCTACAAGAAATGAATGACTGAAACTAACACATAAACAATTTTTGTACTAACACACTTGCAGTTTTTTTTCGATTTAAAAACATATGGCTGTCATTGATGCTGTAAGTCCGAGTTCACACTAGGCAACTTTTGTTGCGCAATTCTTGAGTTTGTAGGAGAGAGGGGAAAGAAGAGTGGTAATTGGTACGGAGTTGCTTGTACTCGGCAACTCGTTTTGTTCTGCAATTCGTAATTATAAACACGAAGTTATTATTTGACATTTCTTTTTATTCTTTTCTTCGCTGTGAAAAATTATTATTATTATTTAATTTATTTTATTATTTTTTTTTATTATTTCATTTTTCTTTGACTTCCATTTTTTCAAACAAAAATGATTTTTCACATTGAACCAATAATAAATTCTTTTTACACAAACTAAATAAAAGAAACTGTCAAAAATGTAAGAATTTGAAAGCAAAAGAAAACAAAAAGTTGCGGCAACAAATTTCTCTGTGTGAACATTAAGGCAACTTTAAAAGAGAATGGCAAAAAATTGCCGCAACAAAAATTGCCTTGTCTGAACCCAGACTAAATATCCAGCATTGCTGATATTGTAGAGTTGTTTTTTTGACATTTTTTTTCGTTAAGAAGTAATATTTGTAAATTCCCGGTTATTATTCATTAGTTTTTTGTCTAGCGGAATGTGCATTCAGAAATTAATTTTATTGTGTTAAATTGTTGAGAAAAACAAAAATATATACAAAAATATTAAAGTTTTATGTGAAAAAAAGAGTGACCTTAATTAAATTGTTTATAGAAGCAGAAATATAGACAAAAATAAAGTTTTAATTGAAAAAGATAGTGACTTTAAATTATTGAAAAAAAAATCCATAAATATAAAATAACTAAAAGACATAAAAATAAAAAAGATAATTATGAACAAAAGGCATTTTCAAAACTGTCTTTTAAAAGAAAAAATTAAATATGAGTCAATATAAAAAAATATAAGAGATTATTTGAAATGGAATCAAATGATGGTGAAGAAAGTGTAAAAAGTGAAAACCTCCAAAAATTAGATTGTGAAAATAATATTTCTGAGCAATAGTTTTGAGTATAGTGAAGATTCAGATTGCTATAGCGCTGGTACTGAGGCAGGTCAAAAATCCATTTTTGAAGAAAATTCGACGGTGAGGTGAAATGTCAGCAGATAAAATCATGGGCAGTTAGGAATAGCATAACACAAATAGCTTTGGAAGATTTGTTACACACATTAAAAAGGGTAGGAGTGAAAGATTTGCCACTATCGGCAAAAACTCTTCTAAATACGAGTAGGAAGAACATTGACATTTTTGTTATTCCTACCGGAGAGTTTTTATATTTAGGCATACAAAAATATTTTTTATCAGGTGTATTTGATTTTTTGGACGGTATAGAAGAAATTTCTATTGATGTAGGAATAGATGGGCTAAAACTTTTTAAAAGTTCGAACAGAGTTTTGTGGCCTATTGTAGGAGCAATCGTAGGTTTTCCTAATGTGAGTCCATTTATGATTGCATGCTTTTCAGGTTTTACAAAGCCCAAAAATTTGGATAGTTTTATGAGAGATTTTTGCGCAGAGGTAAAGGAACTGAAAGAAAACGGTGTAAAAGTAGGTTATAATGAGAAGTTGTTGCGGTTTGATATTCGCTTATTTGTTTGTGATTCTCCAGCTAGGGCATTTGTAACAGGTGTATTGTCACATAATGGTAAGCGTGGTTGCTCCAAATGCTGTCAGGAAGGTTTCTATAAGGAGAGGAGAGTGTGTTTTTCAAAAAAAGTTGGTGCTCCAAGAACGGATATGACATTCCAATTCAGATGTGATCCTTCTCACCACAGAGAAGAATTCAGAGAGAAAAGAAGTATTTTAGAAGAATCAGGTTTTGGAATGGTTTCTCAGTTTCCCTTAGATTCTATGCATTTAGTTGATATAGGAGTAACAAAAACGTTACTAAAACTTTTGGTTTGTAAAGCGAACGTAACAGCAATAAATGAAAAAATTAAATTTATAGTTAACCATGTTCCATCGGAGTTTTGTCGTGTTCCTAGGAGTTTAGATGAGTTAAGTAATTGGAAATCTACTGAATTTAGGCAGTTTTTGTTATATACAGGTATTTTCATTCTGAAGGATTGTGTTAGCCGTGACCAATATTACCACTTTTTATTACGGCACAGTGGTATAAGGCTTCTGTCCAATGAAAAACACATACCAGAGAGGCAGATATTTCTCAAAAAGTTCTAGAAGATTTTGTAAACCATTTCGGAATACTATATGGGGATGAATTAGTCAGCTTTAATATCCATGGGTTACTACATTTAGCAGATTCCGTGAAACAGTGTGGACCACTGGATTCTTTTTCAGCATATAAATTTGAAAATTATATGCAATATATAAAAAAAATGATTAACAAGCCAAACAAAATTTTGCAGCAGATATGCCTTAGGCTAGAAGAAAGGCAAGAACTAAAATCGAGTAATGTTTCTAAATTGGGAAGCTTTAACATCAACCACAGGAAGGAGAAAGATAGCTTTGTTTTAGCCAAAAATTAGGACCCATTAAAATAATTGGTGAAGTTAATTTATCCAGATCGGAAGAGTTGGAATGCAAAATTTTCCAAAAAACTGACGACTATTTTCAGCAACCTTTTCGGTCGTCCACCGATTTGGACATAGTCGTTGCAAGTGACCTAAGTGACGAAACTTTTATAGTCAAAAGGGAAGATATAGATTTCAAATATTTTAGCATTCCCCACGATAGCAGTTTTCTTCTAATACCCCTTCTACACCATCTTTCCCAGTGATACCTAAGATTTCGTATAATTTATCGGACGTAACAGCCGTTCCTAAAATCAATGAGAAGAATGAAGGTTTGTTAAATTAAAAAATAAATTTATAAATTGTGCTGGAATACATTTTATTCTCTTTCAGATATCATAGCGTTATTAAATAAAATAAATAATCGGTTGGAAAAAGTTGAGAAAACTGTGAGTACGAAATCGTAATTAAAATTTTTAATTCCAAAGTTATTAACACTATTTTCTTTTTACGTTCAAGCAATTCGCACTGAGTGCTGGTCAAGCCGCAATTACTGGGAACCAACAGAATATCGCTACTAAGTTGGAAGATATCGAGAGGAGAGTAAGTATATGTCAGTTTTAAACTCTTTTTTTTTACCTTTATTGAAAAAATAAATGTGATTTCCAGATGGTAACAAAGCCGGAAATGATGGCTCAAAGTAAAATCTTGATGGAGTGTAAAATATCCATCAAGAGGATCGATGAGTATGTGTGTCGTATGTCTGGCAAGACATGCGACACACTTCAAGATGAAATTGAGAGCATGCTGCCACTGAAAACCCTTACGGTAGTGAAAGAGTTAGAAGAAAGGCTGCAAGGGCAATTTTGTTTTTTGAATTTTAATGTTTAATGTTTATTTTCCAATTTTTGATTTTTGCTCTTTGATTTTGAATTGTAGTATTTAATGTGTATTTTTAATTTTGTTTTTTTAATGTTTAATGTTTATTTTCTTATTTTTGATTTTTGCTTTTTGACTTTGAATTTTAGTATTTAATGTGTATTTTTAATTTTGTTTTTTTGAATTTTAATGTTTAATGTTTATTTTCTTATTTTTGATTTTTGCTTTTTGATTCTGAATTTTAGTATTTAATGTGTATTTTTAATTTTGTTTTTTTTTTTAATTTGAATTTTATTTTCAAATTTTTGTTTTTTGATTTTGAATTTTAGTATATTATGTTTATTTTTAATTTTGAACTTTGAATTTTTATATTAAATGTTTATTTTCTAATTTTTGGTTTTTGAGTTGGTTTATTTTTAATTTTTTGATTTTTAATACAATAAATAAAAAATAATAAATCGTGTTTCATTTTAATCAAGCGTGACAGGTCAACGATAGTGTATATATTTATCAAGTATGACCGGTCAACGATGATGTATATATCCGTCAAATGTGACCGGTCAACTATGACATATATATCTATCATCGTTGACTACTAAACAGCGGTAGAGTGAGCAGTTCAGATATATATTCTATGGTTTACATACTTTCATAGGTTAGAGTAAGATGCAAAATCACATGTACACAAAAGTTTCGGTCAGTTTTGGCATTTTTGCCTTAATAAAATGATAGAAACTTTGTTCTACGCGATGACCGACACTTCAGTGAGTAGTGACGGTCATATCACCGGTCAAATGACCGTCACTGTTCTTGTAGGGCATAATTCCTACCAGAACATTTAGGCCCGATTCACATGATGATTTTTAACGACGTCGTTTTTCTTAATTCTCTATTTTTCGCTTTAAGAAAAACTAGCAGATTCCAGTGCTCGAAATTCGAGTGCAATTTCTAGGCAGCTTTATTTTTCAACTTATGGCGTTTTCTTTTTTGGCAAAAATGTTACACGTTTTTCCCACTTCGCACTTTTTTCTCTTTCTGTGTTCTTTAAAAAAAAAAAAAATATCCACCTTGCGAAAGGGTAACGTGTTCTTTTCTAAAAATGTCGCACTATAAATATGTAAAAAAGGTAAATTTTTCGCACTCTAAAAAATCAGAGGGGGAGAATAACATGATAAAACAGCTGACATTTGTATTGTTTATAAATGTGTTTTTGTGGGAAGAAACAGAAAAATAAGGAAAAGTGTAATTTTTATTGTTTTGTTTAAAATGTATTATTAATATGGAAAATATCAATGTTTTTTTTAATTTTAATCTTTTCTTTTTGGTGTCCAAGAATAAAAATGTCTACAAAATCAGCTGTTCATTAAAAAAGTGTTGCATAGTTGTAATTTTACGTTCTATTCCGCGTATTAAAAATGCAATATCTTTAATGTGTGAGGCAAACATTATAAAATTGTAACATTATAAAGTGTAACATTTTTTTTTTCAGATAAGAAAACGCCATTAGTCAATCCACAAGCCAACACTTGTATGGTTTATTATTATTGTGAAAGAAGATAACAAACTCATTAACATACACATTAACAAATTTAAGGTGCTATTACACGAAATGTTTTTTACATATGTACTGTCACTTTTTTTATCCACATGAAATTCTTCATGTCTGTCAAAATTGTCTTTTTACATACGATTCATAATTTTTGCTATCACACGTGCGTATGTATTTCCGTATGACATAACCTCTAAATGTAAACAACAGCTGATTTAATTTGTGAATTTACAAAAAATTTTTGTTAAAAAAAAGGTTATGTATTTTTTAATTGTTAATTAATACTAAACAATTTATTTTTCTTTCAATATTAATCTTTAAAATGTACTCTGTTTTTCTTTCGCCACAAGCAGTGTTGTATTTTCACTTGTTTGTCATGCAAAAATAGAACCTGTTCTAATTGAAAAATGTACATGTGACTTTTCTCATGTATTGTACATAAACAATGTTTTATATGTATCACACGATGTGTACAACTTTTGTTGTGGGAAAATTTGACAGTACATGTGTAAAAAACACATCATGTAATAGCACCTTTAGTAAAACACACATAGCATATGTATAATATTATGTATGTGTTAGTAGCAACTTTAAATCCAATTTACTCAAAATAAAGGGAAAAATTTAAAAATCTGTAAATCTGCAAAACGGCTAAAAATAAATACCTTTCAAATAATATGCCTTTGGTCAAAATCGGGATAAAACGGTAGAACAAAACATCAGTCACAAGAAATCGGCTAGCCTATTAATATTATAGATATAAAATATATGTGAATTAATGTAAATTCAAATTCTTTTTTTATTTTTCAATTTAATTTATTTGTTCGTTAAATATTATTTACATTATTTCATTATAAGATTTAATCTTTTTCTACTTAATAATTAACCATAATTTTTAAAACTATATACAAAATCCTATTTAATATTTAAATTATTAAGAGTAGAAAGTTTGGAATATCTTAATCAAATTGTAACGTATCAATATTTAAAAGTTTTAAGTTAAAACCTATTCAGCTAAAAGAAATTACGCATAAATATTAAATAAAAAATAAATAAAATGTAAGCGATTCTTGAGCTCACTGAAGTGGGCACTTCAAAGTACGAAAAAGAATAAAACGTAACAAGGAAAAAAGAAATGAGTGGAAAGAGAAATATGAAAAAAGTCTTCAAAGTCACGGTTCGCACAAGGCAATTTTTGTTGCGCAACTTTTTTTCAGTTGCCTGGGTTCACACAAGGCAATTTTTGTTGCGCAACTTTTTTTTCAATTCTCTTTTAAGGGGAAGTTTGACTTTGTATGGAAGGTATGCCTAATTTTTAATCGATTTTGATGAATTTGTATGGACATAGTGTATGGAAAACAAATAATGTGTACCAAAAATGAGCCCGATCGGACACATATTTCGGGTACATTTCCCGAGAAACTGTGTTTTTTGTAATACTTTTATTTTATTTTTTTCTTATTTTTAACGTTTGAACACTTTTTTAACACTATATCCATACCAATTTTCATCAAAATCGATTAAAAATTAGGTATACCTCCCATACAAAGTCAAACTTCTCCTTAAAAATCGCTGGATCGAAATACATTTTAGACCCATAGTTCTTCAGCAAAGTTGCTCAGTATTATCCCTACTATATTTACCGCATATAAGATTTTGCAAAAAAAAACAAATCGACCCGCCTGTTAAGGCCGTGCTACATTTGTACCCATTGTTGTACATCAAGGAAAAGAAAAAGAACAGACAGACAACTTTGAACTTGAATTTTTTCTGTTTGCTTTGCCAATTTTTTTTTACATACATATGTTACTGCGATCACTTTTGGCGGGAATTTTTTGTCTATTGAGTTTTAGCCTCTTTAATTTAGCCTTAGTTCTTGTCAATCCACTTTGTTTTACTACCACTCAGCTATTGATGTAGCTTAAGGCCCATTTACATGATACCACTCAGTCGTATGATTTTTCGAAATAAAAATCCGATGAAATTCATCGGACTGTCATAAAGTCGTACCGACATTATTTCTGCATACTTAGGCCATTTACACCATAACACTCAAGTCTTATGAAAACAACTGTTTAGAATAATAAGCAAATTTATTTTGAAATTTATATTTTATTTTCACTTTCTTTGTTTTTGTTTACCATTTTTTTAATATTACCAAAAAAAAAACAACTCTGGTCCGATGAAAATGGCAAGTTTTTAGAAATGTTTCAAAAACCATCGGACTTCGAAAATGAAATCCTACAGACTGTCAATTTCATAACAAAAGCTTTTTACATCATACGACTTTTTCATAATACTCGAATTTCTGACAGATCGTATTACAAAGTGTGATAGTGTAAACTGGCCTTTAATAGTACGTCTGGTTATTCTCACGTACTCTCTTATTAACATAAGAGTGGGCGTATTTATAAAATGACAAGGAAGATGAGAAGACTAAATGAATGGATGAAGAAAAGTTTTAGATTGGATAGTAATAACTTAAAACAAGGAGTTGAAATGTGACCGTAAAGAAGCAAGGTTGAGGAAAAACCTCTTACGAAAATAAAATTTAGTTTAAGACATTAAAATTAAGTGAAGTTAAAATAAATTTAAAATTTTAAGAAATTTAAAATATTTTAAGAAATGTGAAGATAAAATAAAGTAAAATTAAAGAAAAATTAAATTCAAGTTTTGGCGATATTGAAGTGCTGGTTATTTATTTGACAGGTCGTATAGTGAAGACGCAAAAACAATAAATATTACCAACGTGGTGACCTAAAAGAAAAGTGAAGGGTTATAGGTACATATATTAAAATAAAAGCCCTATTAAACTGAAGTGAAATTTAATTAATGGTAGACTTAAACAAATGCGTAAGATTGGTAAAAAAAATTTTATACCCTGTTTCCATAAAACAATTCGTCACAGACGAACAAAAATTTGTATGAAGAACAAAAACAAAATACACACAAATTTTCGTTCATCTGTGACGAATTGTGTTATGGAAACAGGGTATTAAAAACTAAAAAAAAAAAGAAATAAAACTTGAAAATGAAACAGAAACTTGAACCAAATGCATTGTAAAATCTAAAAATTTGAAATTTGAACTAGAGGGAAAATTAAAAATTAGAAAGACCCAATAAAAAAATCAGTTTAACTATTAACATTTTAAAATTTTGTTTTAAACATGTAATAAACAAGAAAGCCATTTATAATCATTAATTTGAACATTTATACAAAAGTTTGTAAAGAAATTTAAATATAAAACAATTTGTAAAACTTATTGGCGAAAAGCTCCAATTAAATGAAAGTGTTATTTTGCCTACTGGTAACTGCGACAACTGTACTTCAGCCAAGAAACCACGCTAGCTACGACGATTACTCAGCAGTACTGCAACCAACACAACCACGGCAACAGGCGATAGCGCTACATCGGCCCAACAACTCCATCAATAAGGTGGTAAATGTTTATTTATTTTTTTTTTTATCCAAAATACACATACTTTTTCCTAATAAAAATTTTGTAATATATAAATATTTTCTAAGTTTAAAATTTTTATTAAATTTAAAAATTTTGCTAAATATAAAATTGTGCTAATTATAAAAATTTGCTAATTAAATATAAAATTTTACTAAAAAATAAAATTTTCTATATAGGTGGAAAGTTTTGCTAAAAATAAAATTTTCTAAATATAAAATTTTCGAAATTTAAAATTTTCTAAATATAAAAATTTTTTTCTAATTATAAAATTAAACTAAATTTAAAATTTTTCTAAAGGTAAAATTTTCCTAAATATAAAATTACATACTTAAGAAAATTTAGAGTAAACCAAAATCAAAACGGTACCCAAAATAAAAAATAAACACCACATTTAAATTAACATTTCCCTAAATACCATGGTGTGTTGATAAGCGCATAAATTTACGGTTATACATTTACGGCTAATTTTTTATAATAACAACCACTGTCAGAAAAGGTACAGTACCGAAAAGAACCAACAAAATAGAATTTAAATACAATTTTTCTAGCAATATTTAAATTGTCAAACAAAACTTTACCTAAAATTTTTAAATAAACTTTTCTAACAAATTTAAATAAAATTTTCTAAATATAAAATTTAAACTAAAAAAAATTTTTTTCTAAATTAAGAATTTTGCTATATTATAAAATTTGGCTAAAGATTTGGTTAAATACAAAATTTTGCTAAAATAAAATTTTGCTAAGAAAGTAAAATTTCGCCAAATATAAAATGTTGCTAAATATAACTTAAAAATTACAACACCTTAAAATGAAGGTGGAATAAAGACTTTTTTAACCCAATGTAGAAAACCAAACCTAATTTTTTGATTAATGTGGGTTACCATCCAAATTAGATAGGAATCATGGTAACATGGTAGGGAGGGCAAAAGGGGCACACCACCTAGTCCCCAACCAAAACCGTAAGTATACCATCCATCCATCATTTACATGCCATAGGGTAGACAGTTTTTTTAATCGCACGTGAAAATATCTGTAGTGCGGTTTCCCTGGGTCTTAACAAGATCCCACCCATCCGGCGAGCTAGGTCCCACGCCAGCACGTGCGACCCGTTAAGACTCAGAGAAACGGAAGCGGAATATTCCAACCACACCGTACCATTACACGCCCTTATATATGTATTCACAAACTTATAACCTAAAGTACTTTTCGTAAGAATGGGAACTACTCAGGCAATCTTTTGGTAGTCATAAGTACAATGTTCATTAATTACAATATGTGAGAGCTAATAGAGGGGTGTAAGTAAGCTTAAGAAGTATGGACGCTGTTAAGTGCCTCGAGAAAATCAAAATAAATTATAATACAATTCGAAATAAGTATTTAAAAGATCCTAATCAATAATACAAGTTTCATTGTCTTTACCAATTGTACCCTTTCTCTTTATTCTTTCACAGAATTGTATTCCAATTCTTATTAATATGCCCTGAATTGTGGAAAACAACACCTAGAAATAAAATGCATAAACTTTTGTGAATTATAGAAATTTTCGCGCTTTATTAACATACACTTTTAGTTGATTTTCGTTTTACAAAAAGTCCAAAATCAGTATTAATGATGCATTTCATCAAAAGTCACAATAACTGTTGGTTACGACATATTAATTAAACGTTAAAAAAAAATGTCGCAATGTCAAAAATTATACACTATGGCCTGAGAGTGTAACATTTGTGAATATCGCTATATTGCCTCTTTATAATAATTTATTATATTTTTTTTTTGTATTTACAATTATTTGTTAAAAGTACCAGATTAAAGTATATTTAAATTGCTATAAAACTATCATATACGTTATTAATGTTTATTGATGACAATTTGTATAAAGAAATAAGTTCATAAAATAAGATTGCACACAAAATTTAAATTATATTTAGTGATATTTAAAAAGAAATTAACAAAATGTTTTGAAAACAATTAATAATAATTTTTTAATAACACATATATGTAAGGTTAACAAATTTTATTTTATATTTTTTGTTTCTTTCAAATAAATGCTTAATTTATATAGATCATTATAACTTATATATATATAACTTATAAATATATATATATATATATGTCAATATAATTCATCTTATTCTGGCTATTATAATAATGAAAAGTTTTGAGACAATTTCAAAAATTATTATTATTAAAACTTTAACTTATTTACATTTAAAAGTTGTGAAAATTTAAACTGATTCTAATATTTACTAATAATAATAAAAAAAAATTACAAACGTTAAAATAATTTTTTTAATAAAAATAGTGAGACAACTAGTTTCCTTAATAATACAGTTGTTCAAATTTCCTTCACTTCGAGAAAACCTACAAATAAAGAAATATTTAGAATTTAAAAATTCATAATAAAAAAACAAAATGCAGTAAAAAATATAAATTTGTCCCACAAGAAAAGTTTGATCCCCATGTCTGCACTAATTGTGCCGTAAGAAACGAGAAAAAATCATTCACAATAGCTCATATACATCATTATGTAAGCTATGACCAGACAATAATGCTTAAGAAGTAGAACCCAAACCTATGCGAAAGGACAATAAAATGGAAATCTATCAAAAATACAAGAACCGAAAATTAAAAAGTTTCGTATCTTTTGAGCTCTTCTAGAGAAAAAGTAAATATGTTTATGAAGAAACCATAAAAGCACGAACTTATAACAATTTACCACTAAAATATCCAAGTAGGAACACCTGCTGAAGACAGACAGTTGATAAGATATTTTATTCATTTACATACATATTTTCGTTACCTCTACGAAAACCGGAACTATCTGTCCGTCGATTGTTTGCATAAGGGAATTGCATACAATAAATTATAAAAAAATAGTCGTATAATCGACAAAGACTCGATATTTTGGAATTTTGAAATTTTTCCTATCATTGCATTGAACTCTAGCACTGTAGCTCATCGGCATATTTGTGGTGTTGCTTTACTGCATCAGGCGTTAGCCAAATTGTTAAAATTTAACAGAAAAAACCTACTTACAATAACCAGTAGATACTGGAAACGAACTGGTTGCCACTAATACACAAAATTAAGTCGAGCTTTTCAATACGATTTTGGTTGGTATTTCATTTGTAATCATTTGATAGCTGGACTTATTTAAAAAATAACTGCCAGTATAGTTGTTTCAATATTAAACACTACTTCTTTGGCAAATATTGTGTTATTTTTAATTTTTTTTAGAAGATATTGTTTTTAGAAGTAGTATAACAACATATACATTAGGGTTGTTTTTCAAATTCGATTTTCATTTTTATAGGTGCTCACATCTAGAACTGTGTCATTTAGTGTAAAAATACAATTGCGAACGTTTCAGCTCAATCGGACTTTGCCTTCCCGTGCCGAAAGAGCCCTTCAATTATTATTTTCTCGAATATTCTGGCATCTCTAGAATTATTCGCATTTTGCGGGTTCTGTCATCTAGTTACTAGTTAAATTTTTATTCATATTTATCGTAATATGTTCTAGCAGAAAGTAAAAAAACGGGGAATCTCCAATTTGATTATGACGTGACGCTTGTAAAAGTACAGGGTAGGCCAACTTGGACTGACTGATTTGAAATGCTTATAATTTTTGTATTTTTTATTTTTTATTTTATTTTTTTTTTTGCAGATAATACAGAATTTTATAATGTCATCATACTCAGTGGAAGAACGTGTAAAAATTGTTGAATTTTATTATGTTTCCGGACGATCAATTGTTACAACGCAAAGAAAATACCGTCAGCATTTTAATACTGCAGAGGCTCCCAGTGTAAACATGATAAGAAGCTTAATGACCCGTTTTGAGAATTTGGATTCAGTGGGTAATGAACTACGAAGAAATGTTGTTCGTCCTGTTCGCACTGAACAAGCTATAGAAGCTGTACGAGAAAGTGTTAACATGGATGCAACTGTGTCTACTCGTCGACGAGCTACTCAATTGAACATCTCCAGAACATCGATACGACGTATTCTAAAAATTGATCTGAAGATGTTTCCATATAAAATTCAATTGGCCCAAGAATTATTGCCGATGGATGCACCACAACGGCTACAATATGCCAATAGATTGGTTTTGCTAGCGACAGAAAATGCCAATTTTTTGAATAATCTGATTATGAGCGATGAAGCACATTTTCATTTAAATGTATATGTGAATAAGCAGAACTGCCGAATTTGGGGTACAGAGAATCCGAGAGCATTGCATCACCCGGTCAGATGCACTGTTTGGTGTGGAATCATAGCTGATAGTTATTGGCCCATATTTCTTCGAAAATGAACTTAATGAGCCACAAACCGTCTCCGGGGTGGTATACCGGACCATGTTGGAAAATTTTTTACGTCCGATAGTTCTCAATAATCGTAACATATGGTTCCAGCAAGACGGAGCTACATCTCATACCGCAAGAGCCACAATGGCAATTCTGCGAGAACTTTTTGAAGACCGAATAATTTCAAAAAATGCAGATTTCGCGTGGCCACCTCGTTCTCCAGATTTGATGGCCCCAGATTTTTTTTGGGGGTTTCTTGAAGGAATGAGTTTACGTCAATAAACCACAAAATATTCAGGAGCTAAAGCAGAATATTCGCACAGAAATTGCTCAATTGCAGTCAGAAACGTTGCGCAACGTAATGCAAAATGTATTGAATAGAGCCATTAACTCCCAACAGGAAAATGGACGCCATCTAAAAGATGTAATTTTTCATACTTAGCTTAAAAAAATTTATAATCTATACTTTAATTTGCAAAAAAAATTAAATTAAAAAATTTAAAAATACAAAAATTATAAGCATTTCAAATCAGTCAGTCAAACTTGGCCCACCCTGTACTTTAAGAGAAATATTCATTGAAAGCTTGTTGTGCTAAGTGAACAGTTTAGTAAAAGAAAAATTAAGGTATTAAATCAGTTAAATAATTAGGTTTAAATGGCTAGTACCTCGTCAAATGTTCGTGTCCGAGCTAAAAGCCAGATTTATTTAATTGGACATTCATCTCAACAACTATCCGCCAGCAAGCATCTAACCATCTTTCATTCACATCCAAACTTCCTGATTTGTTTGATGTAGCAGTTGATGATGTCAATTCCAAAATGACTAACCAGGAAAACATTGAGTTTTTGACACACCAAAGAATGAAATTACGTCCGGGCCATATGAAGCAAGAAAATCGAGAACGGAACAACTACTGGGGTAGCTGAATTAGAGAATGGAATAGATATCATTTAGCGATAGCCTAGAAGAATGGGGCATTTGAGATAAAATTGAGGTATGTGTTTTGACACAACGGCTTCCAACACTGAAAGAATCAAAGACGCTTGTACCTTAATAGAAAAACAGCTAGGTAAAAATTTAATACACTTGGCATGTCATCACGTTTTAGGAGTCGTATTACGATCAGTATTTGAGCACAAAGTGGGATTGACGACTGGTCCCCAACCGAAAATTTTTAGGTTTCAAATGCATTGGCCCAACATAAATCAGTCTAAATACATGGAAGGGGTACAGAATGATGCGGTAAAGTGCTCAGTAAAAGACTTCGAATAAGATGTTTCGGAATTTCTTCATATTCAGTTAAATACAGATGATTATTTAGAATTCATCAAGTTATGCTTAATATTTTTAGGAAAAGCTCCTTCTCAGGACGTTTCGTTTCGTATTCCTGATGCCTATCATCACGCCCGTTGGATGGCAAAAGCCATTTACTATAAATAAACATTTTTAGGGAACAGCTTCCTATGGCTGAAGAGGAGCTCTGTTCACAAAAAGCTATTTGTTTATTTATTGTTAACTTGTATGTGAAAATGTGATTTCAAGCTTCAAATGCTGTTACAGCTCCTAATAATGATTTTGCATTTGTTCAGAACGCCATTAAATACATACATATTTATCAAGGTATATCAGAAAAGATACTAAGAAAATATTTACTTCACCTGTGCAATCTGAACCCGGAACAAATCTGCTTTAGCTTACTTGACAATAATGCTTCAAATGAAATAAAAAGAAAAATGGCACATAAGATTTTGTCATACAAGGATTTAGAAGAAGGACGAACGGTCTGGAAGAATAATGAGGGTGCAAATTTCTGAAAACAAGGCTGTAAAGCTATTTAAAAATGTTTCTCTTGAGAAGTTTGTTTTGGATCAAAGTCTGGCTTTTTTCGAATATTTTAAGATACAATATGTATTGAGCACAAGTAACACAGAAACCCGTTTTGAGTTGTGTATGCAATGTCTATGGAATAGAGTACAGGCTTGATAAAATGCAGGCAACGCGTTAGTATGCCAACATCTTTTGAAGTGTAAACAAATAAAAAATGGCATCAAAATTTACTATTGATGATATGATGGACGTGGTGAACCGCACCGTTAGATTTTTAAGTTTACCAGAAGAAGAAAGAAGTTAAATGCAAGAAAAGTTAGTATTGTGGTTGGCCGGTGATGATGAACAGCCCGAGGAAACTACTCCTTTCGAAGGCGACGACGAAATGGATCCAGATTATGTGCCGTTGTTAGATGATGCGGCTTCTGATGCTGAAGCAGATATGTCTATTGAAGCAGAGAGTCTATATGACGGTGATGAGGAACTGCAAGATTTGTATGTAGGCGCTGCAGCTATCCCCGAAGGGCTTGAAGACGTCGGTATGGACGAGGAGCCACGTTCGTCGGGCTCGACTACATCGTACATGTCAAAGGATGGTAAGATTTGGTCAAGCGCTCCGCCGGCCACTGGTAGACCGCGTGCACATAATTGCGTCACTGTGGGTCGTGAAGGCACCTTGCGAAACAAGGTGCCTCTTCTAACACCCGAAATCGTCAGCATATTTGTTCCTCAAACAAACCGTAAGGCCCAGTATATGTGCCGTAAATGCCCTGAGCTGAATCCTGACCAGACACCGCGAGCGTGGACGAAACCTGTAAATACCAGTTTATATTATCACACTCTGTTATACGACCTGTCAAAAAGTCGAGTATTATGAAAAAGTCGTATCATGTAAAAAGCTTATGTTATGAAATTGACAGTCTGTAGGATTTTATTTTCGAAGTCCGATGGTTTTAGAAAAATTTCTAAAAACTTGCCATTTTCATCGGACCAGAGTTGTTTTTTTGGTAATATTAAAAAAAGGTAAACAAAAACAAAGAAAGTGAAAATAAAATATAAATTTCAAAATAAATTAGCTTGTTATTCTAAACAGCTGTTTTTATAAGATTCAGTGTGATGGTCTAAATGGCCTAAGTATGCACAAATAATGTCGGTACGACTTTATGACAGTCCGATGAATTTCATCGGATTTTTATTTCGAAAAATCAGACGACTGAGTGATATCGTGTAAATGCGCCTTAACCGAAATAGAAATATAAGCTTTTTTGGTCTTACCTCGTTTGCCGGCATATTCAGTTCAAACGTTCAGCCTAGTCATGAGTTGTGGGGACACAATGGAAACCCTATCTACAGGGCGATGTCTGCTATCCGATATAAACTTATTACTTATTTAACTTATTTAAGTATATTCGATTTGATAACGGTAGCACGAGATCCGCTCCACTTGTAGAAAGCAAATCGTCCGCCATCGACTACGTTTGGGACTTGCTCATGAATAACTTAATTGTCGATATGTTCCGGGTGCCCAAATAACTGTGGATGAGCAATTGTTTCCGTGCCAAGGCCGCACGCGCTTCACCCAATATATACCATCGAAACCAGCCAAATACGGCATAAAAATCTGGTGTGTGTGCGATTCCAACTCGAATTATCTAATAAAAGGAATTATTTATGTTGGAAAACAACCAAACGAAGCACGTGCGGCAAACCTTGGCTAGAACGTTGTTCTGAAATTGGTGGTAAAGTATAGTGATTCTGGTCGAACAATATATGAAGACAACTTTTTTCATCTATGATTTGGCTATGGTTTTGATGACAAAGCGGTTGGCTTATGTAGGAACCATAAGAAAAAATAAAGGCCTGTATACCGAAGGAGATGTTGGACCCTAAAACAGAGGTGTTCAGCACATTATTCGGTTAACGCAACAGTAATGTCGCACTATGCTCATATGTGCCAAAAAATGAAGAAAGTGGTGATTCTCATCTCCACGGAACACTATAATTCCACCGTCGACTCATCGAAACTAGCGCAGAAGCCGTTCCAAATATTGGACAATATATATAAAGTAGGAGTGGACACCATGGACCAGATGGTTGGTGGTTACACCTGCAAACGGGGCACAAACCGATGGCCATTGGCCATGTTTTTCAAATGCTGGACGTTGCGGGATTGGCTACATTTGTCATACATGACAAATTGGGGCATGTAAAGAGAACTGATAGAAGACGTATGTTCCTCATGGAATTGGCCTTACATGGAACAAAGAGAGCAACAAACCCAATTGTAGGAGGCATGCAACATGTGAAACAGTCCATGGCGTTATTCGGTGCCAGCAGACCATCGTGCTCGCTGTGTTTGAAGTTGGGCAGAAAACAGCGAAAAACACGATTTCATTGCATGCATTGCAAAAAGCCGGTATGCCAACAACATTCACATGCCAAGTACTCGTGCATTGAATTCCGTATATAAAATTTATTTCTTTACATATTATTAATAAAATAGGGTAAATAGATAACTAAGATATATAAATATGCGTTTTTACTGTTCATTTCCTAGCATAAAATGCATTTATACACACGTTAAGGACACCCGACTATGCATTTCCATACAAATCCCATGTATGTCTGCATAGACCTGGTTATACCATTTAGCAGCAAAAAAAACCCTTATACCTCCTAGGTTTAAAGTTAAAACTGATTTATTGACAGAGGACCCAATAAACTGGTCCGAAAATAGAGATTTTTTGACACGGCTGAACGAGGGGTTAAGCAAATTCAAGACTTCAATAGCACTCTTACAAAAAATGATGAGTAAAAACAATTCCTACTTCAGGTAGTAACAGAATGTCGCCGGCTGTTCCCCGATACTTCCAAAAGTACACTCGAGATAAAAATTTTTAAAAATTTTTATTTATATGTGACCTACGAGAAAAGGGGCCTAGTGTGTGAAAATGAAGTTTTGAGAAAAACGCATTTAAAGTTTCATAACGCATTATCACTTTGAACACACCTTCAGTTGGGAGATGCGATTTGGTATGGTTAGTTATGATTGGGTGCCGACTTTGGTGACGTCATGCCTATGTGGTGACGTAGTTTTTTCGCTTTTAGTATGACAATACCTTTGCTATTGTTGCTGCTCTGTTCGCTCTCAGCAAAGGGTTGATGTGCGTATACTTATACGAAGAACATTTTAATTGTCATGGTCACCTTAAGACAGTTTAGGGTTGTATTATAATGCACTTTGAATTAATTAGTGATGGCGAAGACAAATCGAGATGCATGGGAATGCAACCTTGAAATAGATACATAAGAACAACTCTGAGTGGTCGTTTTAACGAAAGAAAAGAAAAAGTGATCGAAAAATATGGCGGCAAGCGTCATCAGATGTTCTTGGTGAGCCGGTATAAAAGGCAGTTTTGGCGTGGGCTTTTTTTCTTATTGCTTTCGACGGTGACTAAAGTGGTTGGTTTTGGCGCTATACCCGGTTTGACAATAAACGCCCTTAGGCAACGGCATCTTTTTTGTTTGGCATAACGCTGGAAATGACTGAGACTCAACCTTCATCATGGCAGCTATGTATGAGCAGTAATCGTAAGGTAAATTTTTGCTAAACGTCTAACCAACAAGCCACCACAATATTTCGTGAATGGTGGTTTATTAACCAAAAGAGGCCTGATAAATCATCCTCGGATACCGTTGGATCACATCAGATTAGAAGTAACATCACCAAATCACTAGGGGTAAAGTAACAACTGAATGGAAGTCGCAACCACGTTTACAAAAGGAAGCTGTTGAATCTGGCCAGCTTTGAAAGACGCCATCAAACATCTATTAAAGACATCACCAATCACCTGTTAAAAACGCCAACAAACACCTATTCATGAGTCAATAAACAACTATTAAAGACACCACCAAACATCTATGAAAGACGCCACCAAACATCTATGAAAGACGTCACCAATCACCTGTTAAAAACGCCAACAAACACCTATTAATGAGTCAATAAACAACTATTAAAGACACCACCAAACATCTATGAAAGACGTCACCAATCACCTGTTAAAAACGCCAACAAACACCTATTCATGAGTCAATAAACAACTATTAAAGACACCACCAAACATCTATGAAAGACGCCACCAAACATCTATGAAAGACGTCCAAATCACCTGTTAAAAACGCCAACAAACACCTATTAATGAGTCAATAAACAACTATTAAAGACACCACCAAACATCTATTAAAGACGTCACCAATCACCTGTTAAAAACGCCAACAAACAACTATTAATGAGTCAATAAACAACTATTGAAGACACCATCAAACATCTATGAAAGACGCCACCAAACATCTATGAAAAACGTCACCAATCACCTGTTAAAAACGCCAACAAACACCTATTAATGAGTCAATAAACAACTATTGAAGACACTACCAAACATCTATGAAAGACGCCACCAATCACCTGTTAAAAACGCCAACAGACACCTATTAATGAGTCAATAAACAAGTATTAAAGACACCACCAAACATCTATGAAAGACGCCACCAAACATCTATGAAAGTCCTCATCAATCACCTGTTAAAAACGCCAACAAACACTTATTAATGAGTCAAGAAACAACTATTAAAGACACCATCAAATACATATTAAAGACGTCACCAAACAACTATTACGAGGAAGCAGCCGCAAAACACATCTACGGACATCCCACAACACCCATTTTAAATAATATCGGCAACAACCACAGATGTAGCAGTGTGCAGTACAACTACAACTATCGCCAGCAGCACGGCAACAGAGGCCCCAACAACCGCAACTGTAACCTCCAGCTTCAAATAATCCCAGCAAAAACAGCAGCCCCTAGCTGTCAAAGCAACACACGACTATCTACCATTAAACAGATAAGTAGAAACCACTTATATATATACAGGGTGGGCCAACTTGGACTGACTGATTTGAAATGCTTATAATTTTTGTATTTTTTTTTTTTTTTTTTTTTTTTGTCTGTGTCTACTCGTCGACGAGCTACTCAATTGAACATCTCCAGAACATCGCTACGACGTATTCTAAAAGTTGATCTGAAGATGTTTCCATATAAAATTCAATTGGCCCAAGAATTATTGCCGAGGGATGCACCACAACGGCTACAATATGCCAATAGATTGGTTTTGCTAGCGACAGAAAATGCCAATTTTTTGAATAATCTGATTATGAGCGATGAAGCATATTTTCATTTAAATGTTTATGTGAATAAGCAGAACTGCCGAATTTGGGGTACAGAGAATCCGAGAGCATTGCATCAGCGACAATTACACCCTGTCAGATGCACTGTTTGGTGTGGAATCATGGCTGATAAAGTTATTGGTCCATATTTCTTCGAAAATGAACTTAATGAGCCACAAACCGTCTCTGGGGTGGTATACCGGACCATGTTGGAAAATTTTTTACGTCCGATAGTTCTCAATAATCGTAACATATGGTTCCAGCAAGATGGAGCTACAGCTCATACCGCAAGAGCCACAATGGCAATTCTGCGAGAACTTTTCGAAGACCGAATAATTTCAAAAAATGCAGAATAACGTTTGACTTTATTTACCCGGATTTTACCTATATACACCTATAATTGTAAATTCTAAATAAGATGAAATTATTTTTGTGAATTCAGTTAGAAATAAGATTTGCTTTTAACTTTATTTACCCGGATTTTACTTTTATACACCTATAATTGTAAATTCTAAATAAGATAAAATTAATGTTGTGTACTCGGTTAGAAATAAAATTTGCTTTTAACTTTATTTACCCGGATTTTACCTTTATACACCTATAATTGTAAATTTGATATAAGATGAAATTAATTTTATGAAGTCGTTTATAAATAAAATTAATTTTTGACTTTAATAAACCGAATTTTACTTTTATACACGTATAATTGTGCATTTGAAATAAGATAAAATTAACCTTATGAATACAGTTAAAAATTAAAATTAATTTTTGACATTACCAACCCAATTTTTAGCCTAGTATACAATAAGCTTTACGAATCTGAAACAAAAATAAATAAATAAATGAACTTTAGAGGTTCGATAGATATTAAAAACAACTTTAACCTTCTGAGAGGCTTTGAAATAGAGTTAGCGTTTTAATTCTTGAATTTTTGTTCAAGCAAAATTAGCTTATTAATCCACCGTAGAGTAAATTTAACGTTCGTATTCAAACTGAAGATCACTTAACTTTTTGATATCTATCAGAATGAATTCTACATTTAAAGTTAGAGCAAAAGGAAATTTAAATACATCTAAAAATGAGGGTATCTCTTCTTTTTATTAGATCATACAACTTTGAAATTAATTTAATGATAAGAGATCCTATAACTTTGTAAAACAATATTATACCTTAAGACCGTATTTCCAAAATTTAATATAAAAAAAAAAACATTGTGGCCCAAAAAGAAATTGAAAACGTCCATTATATATACTGAAGTAATTACCAAATGTCTAGCCGTCTAAGCAAAATAAACCACAAAGTGGAGTTGCCAATAGAAAAAAGAAACAAAATATATTGATTTTTTTTTGAGAAGAAGGAAAACATGATCGAGTAGTCCGTCGAGTGGAGGGGTGTGGTAAGGCCGAATCGGTTGAGGGGAAGGTAAAGGGTACATTCACGAAATATGGCAGGTGATTGTTAAGGTAGTAAGTATAGATCGGATAGGGTAGCCAATGTTGACGTTACAACTGGTCAACAACTAGGAAACGAAAGGAGATTTATGGAATGGGAGGTAAAACAATAGGGAATGATTCGTTAGAATAGTAAATTAAAATGGTAGATAGAAAAGTTTCGGTGAAATCTTCTTCGGGCCCAATAAAACAAAGCAAATTTAACGATAGAAAATAAAGGCTGGTATGATTTTTTTTTGTTTTTGTTGTCCTTTGCTGCTAATAGCTTCCCAAGAACCACGACCGTCCGAAGAGCCAAGTCGCTAGATGCGGGCATACCAGCACAGGTGAGTGGCAACGTAAACAGCTATCTTTTTTTTATAAAAAGACGAGTAGACGACAGCATTAACATAATTTTTCAAATTCATTTCAATTAATTTTGTAAACGTTTGCATTTTAGGTATTACCAAGTACCACCACTTTGACTTAAAAAAAAACGAAATTATATGTAAAGAACTTGTGGACTCGGAAGAAGAAAGATTTTATCTGCGATTAACGGCTGAGCTACCAAACGAATTACCTCCGCTCATTGCACCAAGCGGTTTATCGTTAGATCGCAAATGGTATTTGTATGAGAATGTCAGGGTCTTATGTACTGATTCACAGAAACGGGAAAAATAAATCTGAACCTGCCAGCAAGAAAAAAAAATCGAAGCACCCGATTACGAAAAAATAAAGCTGAAGTCAAAGCGCCGAAAAAAGCAGAAACTGAAATTGTCAAACGGAAGAAAATCGAAGTACCAGATCACGAAGCACCGAAAAAAAAGTCCGAACTCCAAAAAAAAATCTAAACCAAAAAATAAAAAAAAAAAAAAATAATTTTAACGTTTTTCTCATTTTTATCGATTTTCTCAAGTTCGTTTTGTACGTTTTTATGGGGTAAATAAATTTTTATCAGAAATCTAACTCATTTCATCTTATTCTACACCCTTTTAGGTACCAGAATCCACTCCAAACCCGTTTTTGACACACTAGGGGCCTTTTCTCGGAGAAGATCACATATACATATGTAATTTTATTTTAAATTATGAATTCTGACATTAGACATATCCTTTTAATGAAATATTGTAAAATTTCATGAAATAACCCGAAAAAGACCTTCCCTAATTAAAACATTTTAATAATATAAAGTGACCTTTCATTTGATAGTAAATTTTTTATAATAAATTCCATCAGTCATCAGCTAATACATGGCAACGCCCGATTGAGCTAAAACTTTTACAATTGTATTTTTACATTAAATGGCACCAGCCATATTCACTAAAAGCATCCTAATATACATACTTATAACGTACCTTTTCAATTATATGCTTTTTTAACATCTGTAGCTGCTACAAACCCATTGTTAACATTTGAACTAACAGTATCTCGCATACGAGAAAATAATGTAGAATTGCGTACATTTAAAATACCACTACCAATAACACTGTCATTAGCATTTAATTTAACTATAGTTGGTTTCCGCTTTATAACGTTTCCTTGAGCAGCACTTGAATTCGAGTTAGGTGATGCCTGATTTCTGGGACCCATCATAAAATAAGTACGAGGAGCCGTAGGTTTTTCTTTCAGCTCTTCTCTCTTTAAGTGTATTTCATTTGATTTTGTTACACTTGCTGAAACTGGTCCAGCCGTTTCATTGTTTGCAACATCATTTGAATTAGCCCGTACTTTTGCTGTGTACTTTGAAGGTCTAAGTTTTTCAGGGATCATATGGGATTTAATTACCAACTCTGTAGTGTTGATTACTTCACAATCGATTTGCATTAAAACAATGTCACCATTTTGCGAAGGATCGCCAGCTGGTAGCATAAGAGACATTTTTGGTCGTGAACTTTTATTGTATGCTGAAGCTGGCAGTAGTATATGATCCATGTTAAAAGACAAAACGTAAAAAGTATCATCTTGCCTTTTAATGCCCTTGAATAGTCTCAAATATTCCTCGCTTATCGTTGGTTTAAACAAGTCCAATGAATTATGATCCGAAGCATCTATATCCAATTTCGTTTGCTTGTCCGTAGTTTCGGTGTTAAAGAATATTTTGCGTTTTTGCTTCCTACCAATGGGGGCTCGCAAGGGTAAATCGTAGTCCATATAAGTTGTAGAGCCAAATTTGAAATCAGGTATATCTTCAAAGTCATTTCTAGTTCCAGGTCCAGTTAAATTCAAGTAATCATTGCCGCCAATCCATTTGTGTAAGTTCCTAGCCAATCGCATATTTTCTTGTGTTGCATTTCCATAAGTCGTTGCCGTTGTCGCTGTTCCATATTTTATAGTAGTTGGCATCTTTATAGGTGGTTCATCTTTAGTCGAAGTCCCGTTCAGCTTATCAGCGGTAGTACGATTGACAGGACGCAAGAAATGTAGTGGTGGTGGAGGCATACTTGCCTTATCGCTTTCGCGTTTACTACGATTCGTTTGTTCTTGAAATTCGTATTCATTGGGTACCCACAACAAACGTCTGCCTGTTCCGCCTACAACAGGTTCTTCATTTACCCCAGCTACAGGTGTTTCCATAGCATTCTCTATTGCTGATTTATTTAAATAGGTTTGGAAATTACCGACATTTAAAGTGACCATAAAAGCCATAGCAAATAATACGGCTAAATTTTTCTTAACGGTTGCTGCGTTCATGCGATGCTTAAATCCCTTATTTATCGATGATGTAGCATTTGCGGGCTTTGGAGCAATTTTTATATGCTGCGTTGTAGTGCCAGGACAATTGACATTAGACGATGCTCTTCCATTCTCTAAATATTGATTGCTTTTTGAGCTATTCGATAGAAATGATGTATCAATTGCATTTACTATTGCTTCACCATGTTTTCTATCCATGTTTAAAGTGTTTAAAATGAATTCCCTAACATTTCCATGTTTACAGTTGCACGTTTGAGCAAAGGCTATCAGTTGGGAACGTAGTGCAGTATTTTCCTGTAAAAGAACAAACGAGTTTTATTTTTTAAAGATATGACAAGAAAAGTGCTGATGTTTCTAACAATTAAAAATACTTGACTAAGAAAAATTTTTTATAATACCGATCGACGAAGAATCACTTTCTGAATCGATTCAACGATGTTCGTCATTTAAAAGTTAAGGTAATACTGAGTCAAGGACGAACGCGATAGAAATTTAAATTTACATAACTCCTAGAAAATTGTATATAACTTAATTAAATTTGTTTAAATGGTGCGTGGTAAAGAAGAAGAAAGCATATATTTGAAAAATTCATAACTACACTGTATTCTTAATCGGACCGGTTTCTGGCATTTCAGCCTTCATCAGCGATTTATTGAACATTGTGATAATTGTTATGTTTTTAATTGAATAGATTGTTTCTATATGAAAATTTTTTCTACTTAGGGCGGCCGTGAGGTTTTGAACCATGAACCTTCACATACACTCGTACTTGCACTTTTTGGTCAGCGCTTTAACATACTCACCTAAAGTCAGGCTTATGAGCAGTGTGGTTAGATTCAGTTTTCGTACCATACAGCTTTACTTTGTATTAATTTCAGAAGATACAACTCTGTCCAAACAATCGTTATTTTTTGAATTTTGATTTTAATTAAATTTGGTTTATGGGTATTCCTATATCAACAGAACAAAAATAAACAAATCAGGGTAATTTTTATTTATAAACCTTATATAAAGCAGCTTCCCGATATTCATTTAAATACATACTTATATTTAATAACCTAAAAGCACGTCTCTAAAAGTGACCTAAAAATTTGAGCATGATCGGACCATTTGGTTAGATGGTTGGTTGGCTAACCAACTCCATATAAAATACACATCCGATATGAACATTAATATATTAATGCAGTCCAAACATACATGACAGTCTCATTTAAATTTGGGTTATTCTTATATTTTATATTTACTTTTTGGCCACGTATTGACTTAAGACTTGATCTGGCAAAGCATTGATATTCGAACAACTTCATTTGTTTACCATAATTTACAAAATTTAACAATTTTATGTCGTATAATTTTTTTTTTTTTAATTTGAAAGGTATATACATATATTACGACACATAGTCTCCCATAATCAACCAGTACCTCCGCTATTTAATAATTATACTATAAAAATGAAAGGTTATACAATCATAACCAGAGTTCCAAAAACTAGGTGGTACTGTAGTCTAAAAGCAAAAAGAAACAAATCAAAATAATAGGAATAATGAAAGAGATGTTAGTTTGACGGATCCTAGAAGATATCTGGTAGCTATTTTTAAATAATAAAAGTTAATAAGAATAGATGTTAAGCAACTGGAAGCTGAAAAATCACTCTAAAACTATAATACAGACCGGAGCATAACTAAAGGGTGTTTTTTAAGCCTGATAGAACTTGCAATTGTAAAAAAAAAAATTACACCAAAACATAAATTTAACATTTGAAAATTCTTTCGGGCATATGGCTAAAGCGGCTGATCTTGAAGAAGCACATTCTGGACGTCCAATTTTGTTCCACTTTTTCGAGCATTGCTGGCCGTATGTTACGAATAATACGAACAATGCTGGCCTCCAAGGTGTCAATTGTTGCTCGTTTATCAGCACAACCTCAGTGACCTGACTTAACCCCAAAGAAAATTATCGAGGTATCAAATCGCACGGCCTTGGAGGCCAATTGACAGGTCCATTTCTCGAAATCAACTTATCGCTTTGGGGTCTGTTTTGGATTGGTCTCACTCCATATGCGGCACTTTTGTTTCTTAACAAATTCGTTACGCCATCGGGTCAGTTTCCAACTGCTATAAAGCCCAATCGTCGAAAGAACGACGCATATGATGGTCTCGTGGCTTTAATTCATGCACCAGCTGGATCTATACGGGTGTATTCTAAGATCTTTGCATAAAATTTTCCACGTAGTGGACGGACAGACCGACGACGAATCGATAAATTTGGATCACCGGCGATATTCTCTTCAGTACGCCCTCGCCCAATATTCTCTTCTTCACTCGACGCGTTGTTGTTATTGCATCATTAAGGGAGTATGTGTTATGAAATTTATCCACAGCTCGACGGATGGCTTGCTTAGATGGACAATAATGAAAAGCGCCCCGGTTGGTGAGTAGGAGCGTGCTCGCCTATCATACGGGGGTCGTGGGTTCGATTCCCAAAAAACTAGCAAATCCGGCTTATCCCTGGACCCAAAAATTAGAATCTGCAGACAAGCCACTCGGCTTCGCGGAATAAGGCTTAAAAATAAAAAAAAAAATAATGTGCGCCAAAAAAATCACGTCTACAAGTTGCCCGTATCGATGACTGATTTTAAAGTAAATTTGGATAATTTGGCAGCGTTGTTTAAGCGTGAATCAATTCATGATGTTTTGTTAGATCATGCTGATCATAAATGTCAAAAAGTTTTATCTAAGCACAAAAAACACCCTTTTTGACCCAGTCAAAATATGTTTATATTTTTATTATTTACTATGTAAAATACCGTTATTATTCTACACAATTTTAGAGTTTAAACAAAAAATTAGGAACAACTATCACAGTAAGTACCGTTATATATACTTTGTTCAAATTCAGACTGAGCATAACTATAAACGCAAGCAAAGAATTTGATAAAATAATGAAATATAATCAAAGTTTAAAAATTAATTACACCACCTTTAATAAGTATTACATTAAATAATCTATTTGACATACTTTTTATTAAATTTGATATTGTATATTTATCGAAATTATGCCAGGCGTCAATAAAAGCAAGATTTTTCTCATAAACTTCTCTTTTTAGTAGTCCTCAAATATTCTCTATAAGATTAAGGCCTGGAGAGCAAGCTGTACACGCATTAACTTGAACACTATTGTCATAGTCACATTTGCTACTTATAAACGGCTATAAATTCATTCGCAACAATATTCCATGAGCACAAAATGCATCCACCGAAATTACGTTTTAAAAAATATTGAGGATCCTTTCGCGAATCACGTCAATCAATACCTATCAAAACCATCTACACCAGTGAAGGCCGTGCCAAACACACTGGAGCTCGGCTTCTTATATGTATACAGCCGAACGAAAACAAAAATACCAGAGTAAAAGTTAACAACAATTTCATTCAGTCTTATGAAAGCTTTTGAACAAAGCAGGTCTATGTCGCATTGCCTTCTGAAATTCATACATATTTTTTTTAAATAGGTACACAGAGAATATTTGTTTAAAAGAAACCAAAAATGTTGAGAAAATTTCGAAGACTTGATAAACTATAAATTAAACATTTTCTATAAATAACATACGTCGCCTCCATTTGACAACATTATAGCTGTCTTTTATGAATTTTTTTTTTAATTTTAAAAAATATCCAGTTACTGGTAATTTTTTAGTTTCCAATTAATAACCTTTGAAATTTCTTATCTTTTTAAGTTTTGCTATTTTGTGTTCATTTTTTTTGTTTTTTAAAGAAATGAATTACTTATTATTACTTATTTGATTTAATAAACTTCAAACTTATGGATAAAAGAGATTAAATGTTCTTCATATTTTATTTTACATTTTTTAAGATTTAAAATTTTAAAACAACAAAATATATATAAAATTTTACCATATTCTACGTGAACTCAACTATTTGCTCTTTTATGCTTTCATATAAACATTCATACAAAATCTACACAAACCCATTTAATATCGGCGTTGTGTTACGTCCATGGATTTCGATCAGTGTAGTACAACTAACACATGCTCATAAACACTATTACTAACTCAATTCTCTCGATGGCCACCACTGATCTACACCATCCATTGAAAAGGAAAGAACAATTAAGTAGATTACAAAAACTTTATTTAACTAAGTGGGTTTGCATATTTTTTCGGGCAAATTCAAGTCTTGCTGCCTTGTGACGTGCTAACTGACGAGATGCTGATTTCAATTTTTGGTGAAAAATTTTCGCAGATACTCTGAGCACTCCGTGGACTGTCCATTTAGAAAAATTTAATTCACAATCATGGGCGACTTGCGCCGCGATCTTCTTTGAATTGCTTGCACTTTTAATAATGCAACGCTTATTTTGGTCTGACAGATTACTTTATTAGTCCAAACAATAGCGTCCGAACAATAGCTTTCAGCTTTTTGTGCACGCCTTCTTCAAAATAAGGATTTTTCCTTTTTCAGTTTCAGATCGCACTTTACCACGAGGCATTTTAATACGTCATTATCAACAACAGCGATGAAATAATTAGCTGTTAAATTAATCTTATTATCAATATTTGATAACACAAACTAACTATAATTTACTTATTGAGCTTATAGTTATGCTCCGGCAGAATTTGAGCAAAGTAGAGATAACGGTACTTACGGTGATTAGTTGTTGCTAATTTTTTGTTTATACAACTTCTCTCTAAACCAGTGGTGGCCAACACACATACTATCACGCAATATGGTTGTGTGTGTAGCAGCGAAAAACGAAATTGAAATTTACTCTCACCAGTTATACACCGAAAAAACTTTACATTTGTGGAAAATAAAAGATTTTTTTTTTTTGCATTTTTATAGTATTGTTATTTTATTTGAACTTTTTTATGTACATATTATTTTTTTTTGTTAACTAATTATATTTATAATAATTTTTTATTCATGTAACAATTTTCTATGGAAATTCTGTATTAATGTTGCTAAACGGAAAATTGTAATATTTTTACCTTGAAGAGTTAAATTAAGCTCATTCAATATTTCGGTTAAATCGCATAAAAATGCCAAGTCCAATTGGAAGTCGTGGTCTTCCAGTGAAGAAACAAGCTCTTCGGTGTCTTGTTTTGGTGTACTTTTAAAAAACAGAATGATTTCTTTTCTCAAATTAAAAAGCCGTTCTAAGCTTTTGCCTCGACTAAGCCAACGAATTTCAGTGTACAACAAAAGATCACCATACTCTGCATTAAGGTTTTCTAGAAAATCTTTAAACTTTCTGTGAGTCAGTGCGTTGTGTCCACCTCTTATTTTGTTAATTGTTCTAACAGCAATGTCCATAGTATTGGTCATACTTAAACCTTTAGAAAATAATGCTTGCTGATGTATAACACAATGGAAAGCTGGGCAATAAATTCCATTTTTGTTTAAAATTCCCAAAAGACCCTTATTTTTCCCTCTCATTACTTTTGCTCCATCGGTGCATATTGAACTTAACTTGCTTTTGTCAACAATTGAAAAAACATTTGATTTTATTGCGTCATACAAAACTTGACCTGTAACATTACTGTGAAGGGAAATAACTTCCAAAACTTCTTCAAAAGTGGTTAAATTTGCATCAACAGTTTTGATGCAAATAATTAGCTGACAAATATTATTAATGTCAGTACTCTCGTCAAGAGAAACTGAAAAATATTTGCAATTTATAAGCCTATTTTTAGCTGCAGAATAGATAAACTTACTTATCTCTTCTGTCCTACGAGTGATTGTCTGTCGAGACAAAGGGATATTTTGGCAAAGATTTACAGCTTCTTGGCATTTTTCACCAAAACAATTTAAAACATCTGATGTTAAATTTAAAAAAAAAAATTCCATCCTCATATGGCCGACATTGCTTTGCTAAAGTCAAAGCAACTGTATAAGATGCCTTTTTCAAAGCCAATGAATCATTTATTAAATTATTTTGGTTATGAATAATAGTTTCATCAACCATAAATTTAAAAAAATACTCTGCTTTTAATTGCAATAGTTTCAATTTACGTTCACCCCCCTTTAGATCATTAAAATTTCCATGACAAGTGTCGAAATGCCTTTTTAAATAGTAACTACATATAGAACTTAAAACGCGATAACAAATCACGCATTGAGCTTCGCCATCCATATTTTCTATAAAAAAAAGTCATTTTCATATTTTTCGTCAAACATTTTTATTAGTGTATTTTTAACAGTCGGATCAGCGATACTCCTTCTTCATGAAGTGATCAAGTGCAACTGATTTGTTTAACTATGTCAAAATGTAAACAAACCAATAGCCGAACTATTGTAATCGTTAGTCATACGAAGGTATGGCTTCATGTTTATAGTGTACGTGTGTTTTAATTGCGTTAGCAGAATTTTGTTCATCAACCCCGCGGGATAGGAAATTCTCTCTTTGGCCATCGCTGCTCTAAACTCTAAAATTGTGTAGAATAATAACGGTATTTTACATTGTAAATAATAAAAACATGAGAATATTTTTACTGCGTACATATGTAGTTATGCACCGGTCCGTATATGTACATATAATTAAAGTACATACATACATACATAAGTATAAATTTCAATACATTATTGAGGATAGTCAACGACTAAAAAATTTAATTTTTTTTGTTGTTCAAGAGCTGTACGCAGCTTGTTAAGGAATCTTAACAGAAAATTTTCATATATTTCTTAAAGAAAAAAAAAAAAAGCACAAAAGTACCTTTCAGTGCAACGCTAGCAATCAGCTGTTTTCTGTCAATTATAAAGAATTGTGAAATTGAAAACAAGTCAATTCTGCTTTATTTGGCCTGCTAAACGCTTTTTAAGCTCAGTATAAAAATTTCCCATCCGCTTCTTGTTTTTCTTTGCCGAATTTTGTTCGTTTTTTTCCATGTTTTCTGAAAAATAACTTTTATTTTTTTTTTAGCATATTACATTTTGTTTATGCTTACCTCTCCTGTCAAAATTCCTTTCAGAAAGAACGAAAAATTTGATATTCCTGCTCAAAGCCTGGGTTGCCTAACTTAATTTACGTAAAAAAAGTAGTAAAAACAATACTACTTTTTTAAAAAGCTGCGGACTATCAACAGAAATTTTTAGACAGAAAAATTCCTTAAGCATTTCTGAAGCGTTTTTTTATATGAAGTTTTTAATTCCTTAGCAAGCTGCATACAGGCCTTCATATATTAGAGACTAACAAAAATGGAAGATCCATTCTCGTATGGGATTGTAAGTAATCTGTATATATGTAAGTATTTTCAAATAATGAATCTACAACTATGTAAAATTATTGGGTCATAATTTTTAAATTCAGTTCTACGGGGAACTAATATAATCATGTAACTAATTTATGATCTTAATTTAATACACAACCACGTGGCTTTCTTACAAAATCATTTCTTGTTAAAAATTCCCCAACAACACACAATATTAACCATTTTTAACTGTTTATTTAGTTGTTGTTGTCAAAAATCAGTCATTCTAATATAAACAACAGTTCATACGGTTTACCAATCATCTTTTTCTTTATTTGCCCTCCCAATAATAAATGATTAACACACATTTCATACAATTGTTAAAGACTTATTTTCTTTAACATTGTATGTATGTATGTACATACCTTTGTATGTATGTATACGAGTATTATGGTAGGGAAATTTATTTCTATATTGTATGTTCACTGAACTTTCGTTCCCAATATATTTCTGGTTATACGAGATAGTTTTATGTATATGTATGGTTTTGCTTTTTAGAGGGAATATAAAATTATGTAGGGTTTTTGGGTTTCAACCAATGAAGAAATATTGAAAAATTTAAATTAAACAAAAGAGAAAGGTGGGAGTAATAAACAAGTATATTGCACAATATAACATATTATATGAAAACCCATCTAGAATAAAAACAAATACCTATAAAAAAATTTTATTTATTTTTAAAAATGCAGACATGTGTTTTTTAATAAAACAAATCTTATCCGTAAATATTTTTCAATTATTATTATATTAATTTTTATAATATAATACCAAAATTTGCCAAGAGAAGTTAACGTACAGTAATGCCAAAATATGCCAAGTGAAGTTAACGTACAGTAAAAGTAAAGTTGATTGTCCACGCATAACTTTCCTCAAACCCAACGAATTTAAGTTAATAGCTCAAAAGAAGGAGCTTGAACCACTGAGTGTTCTTAGACCTATGCAACAGCCTACGTTAATTAGAACTCTAGTTATAGAGGTTTGAGAGAAGAAAAATATTGAAAAAAATCATGAATGCAAAGTTTATACATAAATTCTTTTAATATATGTTATATGATATTCTTCCTTTATTTCCACATTTTAACAAATTTGATATTTACATATGAGATCTTATCTTTACATATAGATATTGCAACAAATAATATATAGGATCTAGAGATATTAAATAGTTTTTATTTTATTTTTTAATGATTTTTAAAGGAAATTGGGAGAAAAAAACCTTTATATGATTTAATATATTCAAATACTATCTGAAAATGTTTATATGCTTATAGGAGGTTTATTAGTAATAATAGACCTCTATAAGCATATAATTTTCAATTTGGTGATTTCTTTTTTAATTTTACGTTATTTCTATACATTCTCTTAGCAGTGGGTAAGAGGAATTTTAAATTTTGGCAAAGTAATTGTTATTAATCCTTGATATGAAATCGATAATTTTTTCATAGCCGGTTTCTTCATGAAGAAGATTTGTAGGATACCTCCAGTGCTTTTTATATATCATTTTAAGACATTTGTTTTGTATAATTTGTAAGCGTTTTAGGTGGCAGTTGGCAGCGTCACTCCAAATAGGGCACGCGTATTTTAATATTGGCCTTATAACACTTTTGAAGAGTAGATTTTTGTTTTTGGGGTTTAGAAATGACCTTCTATTTAGTAGTGGCCATAATGCTTTAAATGATTTTATAGCTTTTTGGCACGTAGCCATAATATGTTGTTTAAAAGTAGGCTTTTTGTCCAAGACAACTTCGAGATATTTGACATGATTAAGTACATTTATGGTATTATTTCCAATATGAAGATGACGTCTTGGCAGTCTTTTGGGAGATTTGTTGAACGGAAAAATAATTGCTTGGGTCTTGTTTGGATTAATTTTGATTTTCCATTTGTGAAAATATTTACTGCAATTTACAAGTCCCTTTTCCATTTTCTTCAGGAGTGGACTTGTAAGTTTGAAGAAATTAACGCAGTATCATCTGCGTAATAAGCAATTATCATATATTTTGGGACTTTAAAATCGGATGTATATATCGAGTAAAGCAATGGCGACAAGACTGATCCTTGAGGTAACCCTGTGGTAATGGTTTTTGGAGATGATGTTTCATTATTAATCGCAACTTTAATGCTTCTGTCGTGAATGAAATCTGAAAGATGTTTACTTAGATATTTTGGTATATTTGCATCAAGAAGTTTAAAAACTAGACCATAATGCCAAACGGTGTCGAATGCTTTTTCAATATCTAACAATATTAGACCCGTTGAACGTTTATTGTTTATATTGGTGATTATTTATTTTTAATTCTGTTTATTTGGTGAGTAGTGCTATGCTCTTTTTTAAATCCAAATTGTCCTTTAGCAACAATAGAATTAGGTTAGGTTGGAAGTGGCTGCTGATTCAAGGACCAGCACACTTAGACTTTGGGGTCCGTTGTGATACCACGGGACGAATGGGTGTTCCCCTCAGTCCCCACCGAAGAACCAGTTCGAGCTTCTGATGAAGCCCCTAAGATGTGAAATTTCCACGTTTGAGAGGTCAGAGAGATCGTGAAGAAACGGCGATCCCAATGTCCGTAGTCTTGTTCTGGATAGCGCCGGGCAGTGGCAGAGGAAGTGTTCTACGCTCTCTACCTCCTCCACATCCAAGCAGCTATGACAGAAATCATTTGACGAGACCTTAAGGCGCTCAGCGTGTCTCCCTATAAGGCAGTGCCCAGTAACAACAGCAACTACCGTTGAGATCTCCCCACGGGGGAGTGATAATAGCGCATTTGTGCGCTTTCGATTCAGAGCAGGCCAGATTTGTCTTGTGATCCTACAGGTTAATCCATTAGCCCATCTGTTATTCGTTATGCCAGCGGTGCGAAGCCGAAGTTCAAGCTTGCACGATTCCAGGGGTGTACCAACACATTCCAAATCCGCTGGAACCTGTAAGGTAGTACCCTGTCTTGCCAGCTCATCCGCTTTGCAGTTTCCTGGTATGTTCCTGTGCCCTGGGACCCATATGAGCCTGATGTCGAACTGCTTGGCCATCTCATTTAAGGACGTGCGGCAGCTAAGGGCGGTTCTCGTTTTCAGGAACATTGATCGCATGGATTTTACTGCGGCTTGACTATCAGAATAGATGTTGACTGCGGTCGTAGACAGAATATTCTGACCCAACCAGTCAGCAACCTCCTTTATTCCCAGTACCTCTGCCTGATATACACTGCAGTGGTCTGGTAACCTTCGAGCCAGATTTAGTCCAAGCTCCCCTGAATGGACTCCAAAACCAACCTGACCGCACAATTTCGATCCGTCAGTATAGAAATTTACGGAACGCCTACTGCCTGGTGTCCTCCCAGACCAAGATTCCCTGGTCGGTATTAGTGTACAGTAGTGACGTTCAAATACGCTCCTTGGAGTAGTGTAATCCACGTTCAATGGCAAGTTCCTGTCATTCAGGATCACCCCGTGGCCACAATTGTAGCCCCGCCATTGTAGTGTGCTTCTTAATCGAATGGCCGATGAGGCCGCCGACTGCTTCCCTAATATGTCCAGTGGTATTAGTGTAATAGGATGTTCAAGGCATCCGAAGGTGTAGTACGAAGGGCTCCAGTGATGCACATGGAAGCCATTCTCTGTACCCTTGCGAGAAGGTTGTTATTGGTGGCCTTCTCCAAAGCAGGCCACCAGACAATGACTCCGTACAGGAGTATTGGACGGACCACCGATGTATAGATCCAGTGAACAATTTTCGGACTAAAGCCCCATCGCTTACCAATGGCCTTCTTACAGGAGTATAAAGCTATGGTCGCCTTCTTCACCCGCACCTCCAAATTCCGTCTGAAGTTCAGCTTCCTGTCCAGGAATACGCCAAGATACTTGGCTCCATCAGAGAAGACGATTTCAGTGCCGTTGAGAGAAATGGGATCGAAAGTAGGGATCTTATACTTCCTAGTGAAAAGAACAAGTTCCGTTTTGGTCGGATTAACCCCCAGACCGCAACCCCTTGCCCAGATAGATAGCTCTGTGAGAGCCCGTTGCAGGATATCTCTAATTGTAGATAGAAACTTCCCATTTACGGCCATGGCCACGTCGTCAGCATATGCGACTACGCTGCAGCCTTGCCCCTCCAACGATACTAGCACTGGGTTTAGCTCCAAGTTCCAGACCTAACCTAACAATAGAATTGGTCATTACAAATTCACTAAGACGAGAATGTAGTATTTTTTAAAATATTTTACCTAAGTTATTTAATAGATTAATCGATCGGTCTGTAGTTGTTTGGGTTATTTTTTGGCTTACTAGGTTTATTTATATTTATATATATTTATATTTATATAACCTTAGCATTTTTGAAATGGTTTGGGAAATAGTTGTGTTTGATGCAGCTGTTAAATATAGCCAGTAATTTTAGAGCTTTGAGTGGTAGATTCTTTAAGAGCAGGTTGGAAACATTGTCAAAACCAGGAGATTTTGAGGGTTTTATTGATGAGACAATATTTATTAATTCTTCAAGAGATGTATAAATAGCTGATTCAGAACTAGGATTTTCCTTTTTAAAATTTTTTACTGTTGTATTTATTAATGTATCCGCTGAGTGGTTGTACTTCGAAATGATGTTATTTGCTTGGACAAATGTATTTGCCAGGATTTAAGCCTTGCCCTATCAATTTTAAGGCGAGAGGTTTGATTTTTTTCCTTTTCCTCGCAAGTTCCTGCTTATTTTCCAAAACGATTTATCACCTGGTTTTAAATTGGATAATAATTGACACCATTTCTTATTGCACTCCGAATTAATACTTTTATCAATCATGTTATTTAGAAACTTAGTACATTGATTATAAAAAGTTTGCTCGGCTATATTTGAATATCGTTGGCTTTTTCTTTTAAAGCTTCTTCTTAGTTTAATATATATCACAGTACTTTCTGGTAATGTGTAATTATTTTGTTTAGTTATTTTGGGGGTAGATACGTCTCTTGCTTCGAAAACTACATTTACAAATTTTTGATTTCCTGATCAATTACTACTTATTTTACTGTCTAAAAAATTCATATAATGTTCCAGTTGGTTGCACTATAATCATAGTAATTGAGGTCAACCTGCAAGACCATTGATCTTTTAAGTGTACATATAATGGGGCAATGGTCTGATGGTATTTCGTAATCCATTGTTTTTACGTCTATATTTAAAGCGGAATTGCTTAAAATAATATCGACTGTGGATGCTTCGCGATTGTGTTGATGGGGGAATAGGGTTGGACTATCGGATAGTGAATGAAAAAATTGCTTGATTGCAGTAGGTTGTTGAGTGCGATTCCTGCAGTATTATTTGAACGGCAATTCCAAGAACAATGTTTGGCATTTAGGCCACCAAAAACTATATATTCTTTGGTGGAAGGTGTTAGGTTCAAGATATTAGCACAGAAACTATGGGTATATCTTGGTGAATATAATGAAGATACAACAATAGGTATATTATTTGTAATGACTTCAATTTAGATGTTTTCGATTGATGAGGTTTTTGATATAAAGAGGTTTTTATGTGCGACAGATTTATGAATTAACTGAGCTCCTCCTCAGTTTTATTTATGTTTATTTATGAAAATTAAAATAAATATTTATTGTAACATACATACATATGTATAAGAATGACCAATATATTTCTATCATTGTAATTCTTAAAAGGGTGAATAATATTTTTAGTTTCATTATTCTGGCAGTAAATTAATAAATTTGCTGGCTTTCCGACACGGGAAAAACAACTGTTTTCGAGGTCCAAACCACATATTTGCAATGATTGTCCTTGAGATTTATTAATGGTCATGACAAAGCCCAATCTGTTCGGAAATTGCAATCTTTTGAATGTTATCGGTGTGTCGGTAGGAATCATAGGAATTCTTGGCAGCAAGACATATTCTTCTTTAAATTTGCCTTTGAGAATTGTGGCCTCAATAACATTGGGTATTATTCTCTCAACAATTAACCTGGTTCCATTACATAGTCTTTTTGGGGAATGGGGTCTTTCGCAGTGGCTGAAAGCTCTCTGTCTGCTATTCACTTGGGAATAGCAAGAAGCGATTCCATTGTTGAATTTCCCTAGCAGCTCACAACTTCCGGTATTATACCAAGTATTCCCTGGTAATGTCGTACAAACACCCGTTTGTCGGCAGGTAATGTGAGAAGGCGGCAGCTGGAGTAACCCGAAGGGCACGCAAAGTTTGGTGCGTCTCAGGTAATTAGGTGACAACCGCATAACAAGTCACTGAAACTCAGCTTTATCCTGGCTGTTTTTACAACCAGGAAACCTGCCTAGAGGTTTGTTGGCAGCCCCAACACTAGGATCGGATGCATTGGCCCAATCAGTCAATCAATCCTAAACTAAATGATTACAGAAACGTCAATAAATTCAAATTCAATCAATGATCCCCCAACGATGACGACTTTTGGCTTCAAAAAACGGTTTATGATTGGTACCTGGAACGTGAAAACACTCTCTGAAATTTCCAGACTCGAGCAAGTTCGAAAAGAAATGGTGTCTTACAGTCTCGACATTCTTGGCTTAAGTGAAGTTCGTTGGTTAAACAGTGGTTCTACACAACTGCCATCCGGTCACCGCTTTGTCTACTCCGGCAATACCACTTACTTGAAAAACGGCGTCGGTATTCTTTTATCACCAAAAGCCAGAGATGCACTCATAGAATATAGGGCAGCATCTGAGCGTATAATCACTGCACGATTTAATTCTAAGTTTCGTAAAATCTTCATTGTGCAATGTTATGCACCAACTGAGCCAGATGAGGATAGCTTTAAAGATGAGTTTTATAGTCAGCTCGAATCCGTTACAAACTCTTTACCAGTTGGCGATATTAAAATATTTCTTGGTGATTTTAATGCCAAAGTAGGAAATGATAACAATAACCTACAGGCGGTAATGGGCAAACATGGGCTAGGTTCATCTAGAAACAATAACGGAGACAGACTTGTAGATTTCTGTGCTCGCAACCGTCTCTTTATCGGTGGAACTAAATTCCCTCACAAGGACATCCATAAATATACTTGGGAATCGCCCACTGGCCAAACATTCAATCAAATTGATCACATCATGGTCAGCAAACTATTTTTGGGATCACTTCTTGACGTTAAAGCTAGACGAGGTGCTGACATAGCTAGTGACCACCAACTTCTCGTTGCCACACTCCGGCTACGACCCGCGGCTGTAAATGGCACTGGTAGAAAAGCCGAAAGGTATAATACAGCGCGTCTTCAAGACCCCTCCACTTCAGTTGTCTATAATCAAACGCTTAGATCAAATTTAGCACGAAATGAACAATATTCATGGTCGGACGTAGCGAAGGCCTGCAAAGATTCGGCAAAGTCGGTTTTGGGCCTAAAGCAGGTAAAAATTACCCATGGATAAGCCCTGAAACCTGGGATGAGATAGAAAACAGGAAACATCTTCGAAACTTTCGTATCCGCGCCAAAACACCAACACTAAAATTACAGGCAACGTTAGAATACCGACAATCCGCACGCAAAGTAAATTATATGGTTCGTGCGGACCGCGAAAAATATTTTAAGGACATTGCGGATCAGGCGGAAAAGGCCGCTAACACGGGAAACCTCCGTGGTGTTTACTCTGCTATTAAACAAATGAGCGGTAACAACATCAGAAGCACCGCGTGAATTTTTCTTAACGCAGTCCTTGCCCGAAAACCAGACCGAAATTGCAACAAGTTCTACAAGGCGTAATCCGAGAAGGGATATCTCAACAGATCCGCCATCCCTTACGGAAGTTGCAACTGCATTAAATAAGATGAAAAATTCCAAATCACCCGGCCCCGACAACATCCCTGCAGAACTGTTAAAATATGGTGCTGACACGCTAGCAGATTTTCTCACTCCACTCGTCAGAAATGCGTGGCTTAGCAACAAAATTCCCGCAGATTGGAAAGAGGGAGTAGTCGTTACAATTCCCAAAAAAGGTGATTTAACGCATTGCAAAAACTGGCGTGGCATTACTGTCCTAAACGCAATTGGTAAAGTAATGTCCACTTTAATACTACAACGTATCTCGCCAGTAGTCGAACAAATTTTGCGAAGAGAACAGTCTGGTTTTAGGCCTGGACGATCTTGTGTCGATCACGTAAGCACGTTGCGCATAATAATAGAACAATCTGCAGAATACAACACGCATCTGTACTTGCTTTTTGTTGATTTTGAACGTGCTTTTGACACGATATCTCGAACATCTATGTGGTCTGCCCTAATAAACAAAGGTATTCCAGAAAAAATTTTCACCCTAATATGTGAACTCTACAAACATGCATCAAGTAAGGTCCGTTTTAACGGAAAGGAAAGCCAACCTTTTTTAACTCTTACTGGTGTAAGGCAAGGTTGTGTCCTATCCCCCACATTATTTCTTTTACTATTAGATTGTGTAATGGAAGAAACCAATAGGGAGGCCCCGATGGGCATTCAATGGAACATGACAGAATTCCTGAATGATATAGACTATGCAGATGACATATGTTTAATGGCTCATCGCTTTGCGGATATTGAAGAAAAGATAAGAAGACTCTCCAAAAACGCTAAAAAAGTTGGATTGAGAATAAACTTCAAGAAGACTAAACTTATGCGCATTGGTACTCATGTAAGAACTCCATTAACAGTAGATGGCAATGTGATCGAAGATGTAGAAAATTTTAACTACCTCGGTTGTAAAATAACCAAAAATGGTGGATCGGAATTTGACTTTTATGATCGTATTAATAAAGCACGTACCGCCTTCCTCAAACTACATAAAGTCTGGCGCGCTAGGAACATTTCTAAAAAGACCAAATTACGAATATTCAACTGCAGCGTAAAATCAGTTTTACTGTACGGATGTACTACTTGGAGCTACACGAAGCTCACACTAAGGAAGATCCAAAAATTTATAAATCGATGTCTAAGGCAAATATTAAACATCTTCTGGCCAAATTGGATATCAAATGAATATCTTTGGCAGCAGGCAGATTGCTGTCCTATCGAACTCGATATACGAAGACGAAAATGGACTTGGATCGGTCATATTCTCAGAAGACCACAGAACGATATTGCTAGAGAAGCTCTTGATTGGAATCCTCAAGGTCAACGTCGACAAGGACGACCTCGCAACACATGGATACGATGCACAAGAAAATAACTCGAATCAGCTCATTCAACTTGGAATCAAATTAAACTACTTGCAAGAGACAAATAGTTGGAGAGAATTCATTAACGCCCTATGTTCTTCGTGAACATTATATTTAAGTATATACGTGTTATATTAAGGTATATGCACTGTACATATTTAAATAAATAAAGGACATATATATATATATTACATAGTCTCGGAGCGTTGAGGTTACGTAGCAAAATTATTGTAGAACCAACTTTTAATTTTAATAAATGTGGAGGTAGATCGGGCACATCAAGTGAATTCAAAAATTCTGTTAGATAACTGACTGCTTCATTTTCTTCAACAACACTATCCATAGATTTGAAAGAAAACGTTTCGGAATCAATCATGTCCTGAATAACAAAATTAATATTATCGACATCGAAATTTTTTGTGGCTAAAATAGTTCTTTCACTTAACCAAGTAGTTGTTTTGAAAATTGGTCAGCCGTTGGATCATGGATAATAAAATGAGAGCTCCACCAAAAAGTCTTCCATTGCCTTTCAAATCTTTTAAAGTTCTATATAGTGCTTCTAAGAAATGTTTGTAATTCATGTTATATTCATCCCAAATAATAATATTGCATTTTTGCAGAACTTTTGCCATACCGGAATGTTTTTTTATATTACATACGGCATTCTCATTCGTTTGTACGTTTAACGGTGATTTGAGTGCTGAATGAGCTGTACGACCACCATGCAATAATGTTGCGGCTATTCCGGATAAAGCAATAGCTAATGCAAATTTTCCTTCCTTTTTGGTTAGAATATTTGTTAATAAAAACGTTTTTGAATTTTTTAACTTATAAAATTTAAATAAATTTGACAACTCATTATTTTTCGAACGCCAGCGCCATCTACCGGGTCCAACAAATAAAATTTTGGCATCATCTAACATACATATATGTACATTCTTAGTTTCAGTAAAATTGCACCGTAAATAAGAATATTCGAAATGACTTTACCCCAGCGCCACCTATCTGGTCCATTTATACATACAAAAATTTCCTATGATAAAACATTTTTCACATTTTATTCATGTAACAATTTTCTATGGAAATTCTGTATTAATGTTGCTAAACGGAAAATTGTAATATTTTTACCTTGAAGAGTTAAATTAAGCTCATTCAATATTTCGGTTAAATCGCATAAAAATGCCAAGTCCAATTGGAAGTCGTGGTCTTCCAGTGAAGAAACAAGCTCTTCGGTGTCTTGTTTTGGTGTACTTTTAAAAAACAGAATGATTTCTTTTCTCAAATTAAAAAGCCGTTCTAAGCTTTTGCCTCGACTAAGCCAACGAATTTCAGTGTACAACAAAAGATCACCATACTCTGCATTAAGGTTTTCTAGAAAATCTTTAAACTTTCTGTGAGTCAGTGCGTTGTGTCCACCTCTTATTTTGTTAATTGTTCTAACAGCAATGTCCATAGTATTGGTCATACTTAAACCTTTAGAAAATAATGCTTGCTGATGTATAACACAATGGAAAGCTGGGCAATAAATTCCATTTTTGTTTAAAATTCCCAAAAGACCCTTATTTTTCCCTCTCATTACTTTTGCTCCATCGGTGCATATTGAACTTAACTTGCTTTTGTCAACAATTGAAAAAACATTTGATTTTATTGCGTCATACAAAACTTGACCTGTAACATTACTGTGAAGGGAAATAACTTCCAAAACTTCTTCAAAAGTGGTTAAATTTGCATCAACAGTTTTGATGCAAATAATTAGCTGACAAATATTATTAATGTCAGTACTCTCGTCAAGAGAAACTGAAAAATATTTGCAATTTATAAGCCTATTTTTAGCTGCAGAATAGATAAACTTACTTATCTCTTCTGTCCTACGAGTGATTGTCTGTCGAGACAAAGGGATATTTTGGCAAAGATTTACAGCTTCTTGGCATTTTTCACCAAAACAATTTAAAACATCTGATGTTAAATTTAAAAAAAAAAATTCCATCCTCATATGGCCGACATTGCTTTGCTAAAGTCAAAGCAACTGTATAAGATGCCTTTTTCAAAGCCAATGAATCATTTATTAAATTATTTTGGTTATGAATAATAGTTTCATCAACCATAAATTTAAAAAAATACTCTGCTTTTAATTGCAATAGTTTCAATTTACGTTCACCCCCCTTTAGATCATTAAAATTTCCATGACAAGTGTCGAAATGCCTTTTTAAATAGTAACTACATATAGAACTTAAAACGCGATAACAAATCACGCATTGAGCTTCGCCATCCATATTTTCTATAAAAAAAAGTCATTTTCATATTTTTCGTCAAACATTTTTATTAGTGTATTTTTAACAGTCGGATCAGCGATACTCCTTCTTCATGAAGTGATCAAGTGCAACTGATTTGTTTAACTATGTCAAAATGTAAACAAACCAATAGCCGAACTATTGTAATCGTTAGTCATACGAAGGTATGGCTTCATGTTTATAGTGTACGTGTGTTTTAATTGCGTTAGCAGAATTTTGTTCATCAACCCCGCGGGATAGGAAATTCTCTCTTTGGCCATCGCTGCTCTAAACTCTAAAATTGTGTAGAATAATAACGGTATTTTACATTGTAAATAATAAAAACATGAGAATATTTTTACTGCGTACATATGTAGTTATGCACCGGTCCGTATATGTACATATAATTAAAGTACATACATACATACATAAGTATAAATTTCAATACATTATTGAGGATAGTCAACGACTAAAAAATTTAATTTTTTTTGTTGTTCAAGAGCTGTACGCAGCTTGTTAAGGAATCTTAACAGAAAATTTTCATATATTTCTTAAAGAAAAAAAAAAAAAGCACAAAAGTACCTTTCAGTGCAACGCTAGCAATCAGCTGTTTTCTGTCAATTATAAAGAATTGTGAAATTGAAAACAAGTCAATTCTGCTTTATTTGGCCTGCTAAACGCTTTTTAAGCTCAGTATAAAAATTTCCCATCCGCTTCTTGTTTTTCTTTGCCGAATTTTGTTCGTTTTTTTCCATGTTTTCTGAAAAATAACTTTTATTTTTTTTTTAGCATATTACATTTTGTTTATGCTTACCTCTCCTGTCAAAATTCCTTTCAGAAAGAACGAAAAATTTGATATTCCTGCTCAAAGCCTGGGTTGCCTAACTTAATTTACGTAAAAAAAGTAGTAAAAACAATACTACTTTTTTAAAAAGCTGCGGACTATCAACAGAAATTTTTAGACAGAAAAATTCCTTAAGCATTTCTGAAGCGTTTTTTTATATGAAGTTTTTAATTCCTTAGCAAGCTGCATACAGGCCTTCATATATTAGAGACTAACAAAAATGGAAGATCCATTCTCGTATGGGATTGTAAGTAATCTGTATATATGTAAGTATTTTCAAATAATGAATCTACAACTATGTAAAATTATTGGGTCATAATTTTTAAATTCAGTTCTACGGGGAACTAATATAATCATGTAACTAATTTATGATCTTAATTTAATACACAACCACGTGGCTTTCTTACAAAATCATTTCTTGTTAAAAATTCCCCAACAACACACAATATTAACCATTTTTAACTGTTTATTTAGTTGTTGTTGTCAAAAATCAGTCATTCTAATATAAACAACAGTTCATACGGTTTACCAATCATCTTTTTCTTTATTTGCCCTCCCAATAATAAATGATTAACACACATTTCATACAATTGTTAAAGACTTATTTTCTTTAACATTGTATGTATGTATGTACATACCTTTGTATGTATGTATACGAGTATTATGGTAGGGAAATTTATTTCTATATTGTATGTTCACTGAACTTTCGTTCCCAATATATTTCTGGTTATACGAGATAGTTTTATGTATATGTATGGTTTTGCTTTTTAGAGGGAATATAAAATTATGTAGGGTTTTTGGGTTTCAACCAATGAAGAAATATTGAAAAATTTAAATTAAACAAAAGAGAAAGGTGGGAGTAATAAACAAGTATATTGCACAATATAACATATTATATGAAAACCCATCTAGAATAAAAACAAATACCTATAAAAAAATTTTATTTATTTTTAAAAATGCAGACATGTGTTTTTTAATAAAACAAATCTTATCCGTAAATATTTTTCAATTATTATTATATTAATTTTTATAATATAATACCAAAATTTGCCAAGAGAAGTTAACGTACAGTAATGCCAAAATATGCCAAGTGAAGTTAACGTACAGTAAAAGTAAAGTTGATTGTCCACGCATAACTTTCCTCAAACCCAACGAATTTAAGTTAATAGCTCAAAAGAAGGAGCTTGAACCACTGAGTGTTCTTAGACCTATGCAACAGCCTACGTTAATTAGAACTCTAGTTATAGAGGTTTGAGAGAAGAAAAATATTGAAAAAAATCTTGAATGCAAAGTTTATACATAAATTCTTTTAATATATATGATATTCTTCCTTTATTTCCACATTTTAACAAATTTGATATTTACATATGAGATCTTATCTTTACATATAGATATTGCAACAAATAATATATAGGATCTAGAGATATTAAATAGTTTTTATTTTATTTTTTAATGATTTTTAAAGGAAACTGGGAGGAAAAAAGCTTTATATGATTTAATATATTCAAATACTATCTGAAAATGTTTATATGCTTATAGGAGGTTTATTAGTAATAATAGACCTCTATAAGCATATAATTTTCAATTTGGTGATTTCTTTTTTAATTTTACGTTATTTCTATACATTCTCTTAGCAGTGGGTAAGAGGAATTTTCAATTTTGGCAAAGTAATTGTTATTAATCCTTGATATGAAATCGATAATTTTTTCATAACCGGTTTCTTCATGAAGAAGATTTGTAGGATACCTCCAGTGCTTTTTATATATCATTTTAAGACATTTGTTTTGTATAATTTGTAAGCGTTTTAGGTGGCAGTTGGCAGCGTCACTCCAAATAGGGCACGCGTATTTTAATATTGGCCTTATAACACTTTTGAAGAGTAGATTTTTGTTTTTGGGGTTTAGAAATGACCTTCTATTTAGTAGTGGCCATAATGCTTTAAATGATTTTATAGCTTTTTGGCACGTAGCCATAATATGTTGTTTAAAAGTAGGCTTTTTGTCCAAGACAACTTCGAGATATTTGACATGATTAAGTACATTTATGGTATTATTTCCAATATGAAGATGACGTCTTGGCAGTCCTTTGGGAGATTTGTTGAACGGAAAAATAATTGCTTGGGTCTTGTTTGGATTAATTTTGATTTTCCATTTGTGAAAATATTTACTGCAATTTACAAGTCCCTTTTCCATTTTCTTCAGGAGTGGACTTGTAAGTTTGTTTGAAGAAATTAACGCAGTATCATCTGCGTAATAAGCAATTATCATATATTTTGGGACTTTAAAATCGGATGTATATATCGAGTAAAGCAATGGCGACAAGACTGATCCTTGAGGTAACCCTGTGGTAATGGTTTTTGGAGATGATGTTTCATTATTAATCGCAACTTTAATGCTTCTGTCGTGAATGAAATCTGAAATATGTTTACATAGATATTTTGGTATATTTGCATCAAGAAGTTTAAAAACTAGACCATAATGCCAAACGGTGTCGAATGCTTTTTCAGTATCTAACAATATTAGACCCGTTGAACGTTTATTGTTTATATTGGTGATTATTTATTTTTAATTCTGTTTATTTGGTGAGTAGTGCTATGCTCTTTTTTAAATCCAAATTGTCCTTTAGCAACAATAGAATTAGGTTAGGTTGGAAGTGGCTGCTGATCCAAGGACCAGCACACTTAGACTCTGGGGTCCGTTGTGATACCACGGGACGAATGGGTGTTCCCCTCAGTCCCCACCGAAGAACCAGTTCGAGCTTCTGATGAAGCCCCTAAGATGTGAAATTTCCACGTTTGAGAGGTCAGAGAGATCGTGAAGAAACGGCGATCCCAATGTCCGTAGTCCTGTTCTGGATAGCGCCGGGCAGTGGCAGAGGAAGTGTTTTACGCTCTCTACCTCCTCCACATCCAAGCAGCTACGACAGAAATCATTTGACGAGACCTTAAGGCGCTCAGCGTGTCTCCCTATAAGGCAGTGCCCAGTAACAACAGCAACTACCGTTGAGATCTCCCCACGGGGGAGTGATAATAGCGCATTTGTGCGCTTTCGATTCAGAGCAGGCCAGATTTGTCTTGTGATCCTACACGTTAATCCATTAGCCCATCTGTTATTCATTATGCCAGCGGTGCGAAGCCAAAGTTCAAGCTTGCACGATTCCAGGGGTGTACCAACACATTCCAAATCCGCTGGAACCTGTAAGGTAGTACCCTGTCTTGCCAGCTCATCCGCTTAGCAGTTTCCTGGTATGTTCCTGTGCCCTGGGACCCATATAAGCCTGATGTCGAACTGCTTGGCCATCTCATTTAAGGACGTGCGGCAGATAAGGGCGGTTCTCGTTTCCATGAACATTGATCGCATGGATTTTACCGCGGCTTGACTATCAGAATAGATGTTGACTGCGGTCGTAGACAGAATATTCCGACCCAACCAGTCAGCAACCTCCTTTATTGCCAGTACCTCTGCCTGATATACACTGCAGTGGTCTGGTAACCTTCGAGCCAGATTTAGTCCAAGCTCCCCTGAATGGACTCCAAAATCAACCTGACCGCACAATTTCGATCCGTCAGTATAGAAATTTACGGAACGCCTACTGCCTGGTGTCCTCTCAGGCCAAGATTCCCTGGTCGGTATTAGTGTACAGTAGTGACGTTCAAATACGCTCCTTGGAGTAGTGTAATCCACGTTCATTCAGGATCACCCCGTGGCCACAATTGTAGCCCCGACATTGTAGTGTGCTTCTTAATCGAATGGCCGATGAGGCCGCCGACTGCTTCCCTAATATGTCCAGTGGTATTAGGTGTAATAGGATGTTCAAGGCATCCGAAGGTGTAGTACGAAGGGCTCCAGTGATGCACATGGAAGCCATTCTCTGTGCCCTTGCGAGAAGGTTGTTATTGGTGGCCTTCTCCAAAGCAGGCCACCAGACAATGACTCCGTACAGGAGTATTGGACGGACCACCGATGTATAGATCCAGTGAGCAATTTTCGGACTAAAACCCCATCGCTTACCAATGGCCTTCTTACAGGAGTATAAAGCTATGGTCGCCTTCTTCACCCGCTCCTCCAAATTCCGTCTGAAGTTCAGCTTCCTGTCCAGGAATACGGCAAGATACTTGGCTCCATCAGAGAAGACGATTTCAGTGCCGTTGAGAGAAATGGGATCGAAGGTAGGGATCTTATACATCCTAGTGAAAAGAACAAGTTCCGTTTTGGTCGGATTAACCCCCAGACCGCAACCCCTTGCCCAGATAGATAGATCTGTGAGAGCCCGTTGCAGGATATCTCTAATTGTAGATAGAAACTTCCCATTTACGGCCATGGCCACGTCGTCAGCATATGCGACTACGCTGCAGCCTTGCCCCTCCAACGATACTAGCACTGGGTTTAGCGCCAAGTTCCAGACCTAACCTAACAATAGAATTGGTCATTACAAATTCACTAAGACGAGAATGTAGTATTTTTTAAAATATTTTACCTAAGTTATTTAATAGATTAATCGATCGGTCTGTAGTTGTTTGGGTTATTTTTTGGCTTACTAGGTTTATTTATATTTATATATATTTATATTTATATAACCTTAGCATTTTTGAAATGGTTTGGGAAATAGTTGAGTTTGATGCAGCTGTTAAATATAGCCAGTAATTTTAGAGCTTTGAGTGGTAGATTCTTTAAGAGCAGGTTGGAAACATTGTCAAAACCAGGAGATTTTGAGGGTTTTATTGATGAGACAATATTTATTAATTCTTCAAGAGATGTATAAATAGCTGATTCAGAACTAGGATTTTCCTTTTTAAAATTTTTTACTGTTGTATTTATTAATGTATCCGCTGAGTGGTTGTAGTTCGAAATGATGTTATTTGCTTGGACAAATGTATTTGCCAGGATTTAAGCCTTGCCCTATCAATTTTAAGGCGAGAGATTTGATTTTTTTCCTTTTCCTCGCAAGTTCCTGCTTATTTTCCAAAACGATTTATCACCTGGTTTTAAATTGGATAATAATTGACACCATTTCTTATTGCGCTCCGAATTAATACTTTTATCAATCATGTTATTTAGAAACTTAGTACATTGATTATAAAAAGTTTGCTCGGCTATATTTGAATATCGTTTCTTTTAAAGCTTCTTCTTAGTTTAATATATATCACAGTACTTTCTGGTAATGTGTAATTATTTTGTTGAGTTATTTTGGGAGTAGATACGTCCCTTGCTTCGAAAACTACATTTACAAATTTTTGATTTCCTGATCAATTACTACTGATTTTACTGTCTAAAAAATTCATATAATGTTCCAGTTGGTTGCACTATAATCATAGTAATTGAGGTCAACCTGCAAGACCATTGATCTTTTAAGTGTACATATAATGGGGCAATGGTCTGATGGTATTTCGTAATCCATTGTTGTTACGTCTATATTTAAAGCGGAATTGCTTAAAATAATATTGACTGTGGATGCTTCGCGATTGTGTTGATGGGGGAATAGGGTTGGACTATCGGATAGTGAATGAAAAAATTGCTTGATTGCAGTAGGTTGTTGAGTGCGATTCCTGCAGTATTATTTGAACGGCAATTCCAAGAACAATGTTTGGCATTTAGGCCACCAAAAACTATATATTCTTTGGTGGAAGGTGTTAGGTTCAAGATATCAGCACAGAAACTATGGGTATATATTGGTGAATATAATAATATATTATTTGTAATGACTTCAATTTAGATGTTTTCGATTGATGAGGTTTTTGATATAAAGAGGTTTTTATGTGCGACAGATTTATGAATTAACTGAGCTCCTCCTCAGTTTTATTTATGTTTATTTATGAAAATTAAAATAAATATTTATTGTAACATACATATGTATAAGAATGACCAATATATTTCTATCATTGTAATTCTTAAAAGGGTGAATAATATTTTTAGTTTCATTATTCTGGCAGTAAATTAATAAATTTGCTGGCTTTCCGACACGGGAAAAACAACTGTTTTCGAGGTCCAAACCACATATTTGCAATGATTGTCCTTGAGATTTATTAATGGTCGGTAGGAATCATAGGAATTCTTGGCAGCAAGACATATTCTTCTTTAAATTTGCCTTTGAGAATTGTGGCCTCAATAACATTGGGTATTATTCTCTCAACAATTAACCTGGTTCCATTACATAGTCTTTTTGGGGAATGGGGTCTTTCGCAGTGCCTGAAAGCTCTCTGTCTGCTATTCACTTGGGAATAGCAAGAAGCGATTCCATTGTTGAATTTCCCTAGCAGCTCACAACTTCCGGTATTATACCAAGTATTCCCTGGTAATGTCGTACAAACACCCATTTGTCGGCAGCTAATGTGAGAAGGCGGCAGCTGGAGTAACCCGAAGGGCACGGAAAGTTTGGTGCGTCTCAGGTAATTAGGTGACAACCGTATAACAAGTCACTGAAACTCAGCTTTATCCTGGCTGTTTTTACAACCAGGAAATCTGCCTAGAGGTTTGTTGGCAGCCCCAACACTAGGATCGGATGCATTGGCCCAATCAGTCAATCAATCCTAAACTAAATGATTACAGAAACGTTAATAAATTCAAATTCAATCAATGATCCCCCAACGATGACGACTTTTGGCTTCAAAAAACGGTTTTTGATTGGTACCTGGAACGTGAAAACACTCTCTGAAATTTCCAGACTCGAGCAAGTTCGAAAAGAAATGGTGTCTTACAGTCTCGACATTCTTGGCTTAAGTGAAGTTCGTTGGTTAAACAGTGGTTCTACACAACTGCCATTCGGTCACCGCTTTGTCTACTCCGGCAATACCACTTACTTGAAAAACGGCGTCGGTATTCTTTTATCACCAAAAGCCAGAGATGCACTCATAGAATATAGGGCAGTATCTGAGCGTATAATCACTGCATGATTTAATTCTAAGTTTCGTAAAATCTCCATTGTGCAATGTTATGCACCAACTGAGCCTGATGAGGATAGCTTTAAAGATGAGTTTCATAGTCAGCTCGAATCCGTTACAAACTCTTTACCAGTTGGTGATATTAAAATATTTCTTGGTGATTTTAATGCCAAAGTAGGAAATGATAACAATAACCTACAGGCGGTAATGGGCAAACATGGTCTAGGTTCATCTAGAAACAATAACGGAGACAGACTTGTAGATTTCTGTGCTCGCAACCGTCTCTTTATCGGTGGAACTAAATTCCCTCACAAGGACATCCATAAATATACTTGGGAATCGCCCACTGGCCAAACATTCAATCAAATTGATCACATCATGGTCAGCAAACTATTTTTGGGATCACTTCTTGACGTTAAAGCTAGACGAGGTGCTGACATAGCTAGTGACCACCAACTTCTCGTTGCCACACTCCGGCTACGACCCGCGGCTGTAAATGGCACTGGTAGAAAAGCCGAAAGGTATAATACAGCGCGTCTTCAAGACCCCTCCACTTCAGTTGTCTATAATCAAACGCTTAGATCAAATTTAGCACGAAATGAACAATATTCATGGTCGGACGTAGCGAAGGCCTGCAAAGATTCGGCAAAGTCGGTTTTGGGCCTAAAGCAGGTAAAAATTACCCATGGATAAGCCCTGAAACCTGGGATGAGATAGAAAACAGGAAACATCTTCGAAACTTTCGTATCCGCGCCAAAACACCAACACTAAAATTACAGGCAAAGTTAGAATACCGACAATCCGCACGCAAAGTAAATTATATGGTTCGTGCGGACCGCGAAAAATATTTTAAGGACATTGCGGATCAGGCGGAAAAGGCCGCTAACACGGGAAACCTGCGTGGTGTTTACTCTGCTATTAAACAAATGAGCGGTAACAACATCAGAAGCACCGCTACGCTGAAAGCTAACGATGGTTCAGACTTAACCACAACTGACGATCAGCTCGAACGTTGGCGTGAATTTTTCTTAACGCAGTCCTTGCCCGAAAACCAGACCGAAATTGCAACAAGTTCTACAAGGCGTAATCCGAGAAGGGATATCTCAACAGATCCGCCATCCCTTACGGAAGTTGCAACTGCATTAAATAAGATGAAAAATTCCAAATCACCCGGCCCCGACAACATCCCTGCAGAACTGTTAAAATATGGTGCTGACACGCTAGCAGATTTTCTCACTCCACTCGTCAGAAATGCGTGGCTTAGCAACAAAATTCCCGCAGATTGGAAAGAGGGAGTAGTCGTTACAATTCCCAAAAAAGGTGATTTAACGCATTGCAAAAACTGGCGTGGCATTACTGTCCTAAACGCAATTGGTAAAGTAATGTCCACTTTAATACTACAACGTATCTCGCCAGTAGTCGAACAAATTTTGCGAAGAGAACAGTCTGGTTTTAGGCCTGGACGATCTTGTGTCGATCACGTAAGCACGTTGCGCATAATAATAGAACAATCTGCAGAATACAACACGCATCTGTACTTGCTTTTTGTTGATTTTGAACGTGCTTTTGACACGATATCTCGAACATCTATGTGGTCTGCCCTAATAAACAAAGGTATTCCAGAAAAAATTGTCACCCTAATATGTGAACTCTACAAACATGCATCAAGTAAGGTCCGTTTTAACGGAAAGGAAAGCCAACCTTTTTTAACTCTTACTGGTGTAAGGCAAGGTTGTGTCCTATCCCCCACATTATTTCTTTTACTATTAGATTGTGTAATGGAAGAAACCAATAGGGAGGCCCCGATGGGCATTCAATGGAACATGACAGAATTCCTGAATGATATAGACTATGCAGATGACATATGTTTAATGGCTCATCGCTTTGCGGATATTGAAGAAAAGATAAGAAGACTCTCCAAAAACGCTAAAAAAGTTGGATTGAGAATAAACTTCAAGAAGACTAAACTTATGAGCATTGGTACTCATGTAACAACTCCATTAACAGTAGATGGCAATGTGACCGAAGATGTAGAAAATTTTAACTACCTCGGTTGTAAAATAACCAAAAATGGTGGATCGGAATTTGACTTTTATGATCGTATTAATAAAGCACGTACCGCCTTCCTCAAACTACATAAAGTCTGGCGCGCTAGGAACATTTCTAAAAAGACCAAATTACGAATATTCAACTGCAGCGTAAAATCAGTTTTACTGTACGGATGTACTACTTGGAGCTACACGAAGCTCACACTAAGGAAGATCCAAACATTTATAAATCGATGTCTAAGGCAAATATTAAACATCTTCTGGCCAAATTGGATATCAAATGAATATCTTTGGCAGCAGGCAGATTGCTGTCCTATCGAACTCGATATACGAAGACGAAAATGGACTTGGATCGGTCATATTCTCAGAAGACCACAGAACGATATTGCTAGAGAAGCACTTGATTGGAATCCTCAAGGTCAACGTCGACAAGGACGACCTCGCAACACATGGATACGATGCACAAGAAAAGAACTCGAATCAGCTCATTCAACTTGGAATCAAATTAAACTACTTGCAAGAGACAGAAATAGTTGGAGAGAATTCATTAACGCCCTATGTTCTTCGTGAACATTATATTTAAGTATATACGTGTTATATTAAGGTATATGCACTGTACATATTTAAATAAATAAAGGACATATATATATATATTACATAGTCTCGGAGCGTTGAGGTTACGTAGCAAAATTATTGTAGAACCAACTTTTAATTTTAATAAATGTGGAGGTAGATCGGGCACATCAAGTGAATTCAAAAATTCTGTTAGATAACTGACTGCTTCATTTTCTTCAACAACACTATCCATAGATTTGAAAGAAAACGTTTCGGAATCAATCATGTCCTGAATAACAACATTAATATTATCGACATCGAAATTTTTTGCGGCTAAAATAGTTCTTTCACTTAACCAAGTAGTTGTTTTGAAAATTGGTCAGCCGTTGGATCATGGATAATAAAATGAGAGCTCCACCAAAAAGTCTTCCATTGCCTTTCAAATCTTTTAAAGTTCTATATAGTGCTTCTAAGAAATGTTTGTAAGTCATGTTATATTCATCCCAAATAATAATATTGCATTTTTGCAGAACTTTTGCCATACCGGAATGTTTTTTTATATTACATACGGCATTCTCATTCGTTTGTACGTTTAACGGTGATTTGAGTGCTGAATGAGCTGTACGACCACCATGCAATAATGTTGCGGCTATTCCGGATAAAGCAATAGCTAATGCAATTTTTCCTTCCTTTTTGGTTAGAATATTTGTTAATAAAAACGTTTTTGAATTTTTTAACTTATAAAATTTAAATAAATTTGACAACTCATTATTTTTCGAACGCCAGCGCCATCTACCGGGTCCAACAAAAAAAATTTTGGCATCATCTAACATACATATATGTACATTCTTAGTTTCAGTAAAATTGCACCGTAAATAAGAATATTCGAAATGACTTTACCCCAGCGCCACCTATCTGGTCCATTTATACATACAAAAATTTCCTATGATAAAACATACATACATTCTGAATTGCAGTCAAATCGCACTGAAAATAGGAATTTTGACCCCAATGCCAGCTAGACGGTTAAAACTAAAAAAAAAACACAGAAGAGCTCGAACAAAACCCATGGTGCAAATCTTATGGTTCCGGAGATCATTCGTTACAATATATATACATATGTATATACATATATAGATGTTACATGTATATATATTTCGATTCTCTTCGAAGATCATCCTCAGCATGTATTATTAATATAAAACAAGAATAAAAAAATAATAAAAAAATTGTTTAAGTAAACAATTAAAACGAAAAAACAAACAAAAAACATTAAAAGCCACCTGCTTTATATGTTGACACCGTCATTGCACTGGAACAACTGTTCCAACAACTGAACAACTGTTCCAGTGCAATGACGGTGTCAACATAAAAAGTGGCAATTATGATATCAAATCTATGCATAGTTTTTACAGTGTTTTGCGGACATGAATAATGAACGTAAATATGTCAACACATAAAACACATTTGACATATGTCGCATATGTTCTTACTGATGAACTCTAATCATTTATTGGCTCATTATATGCAATAAAACTATAAATAAAATTAGAAAACTTATTGATTATGATTGTTATTACTTTAAATGAAATTTTATTGAAGGTTTAATTAAAAAACATTTAAGCAAAAGTTCTTAAGTAGAAAAAGGAAATCGTTCATACATTTTGTATGTTTTTGCAAAAAAAAAAAAAACCAGTCAATTTACCAAATATGGTGAGGATCCGTCCATTCTTCGACCTAGTCCCGATTAAATATAGCATCCGATATGAACTTTTTCATATCTGCAGGCAAACAAATTAATAACAATGGCACTCAAATTTGGTTAATGCTTATTTTCTATATTCAATTAGTTGGACCTAAAACCCCTTCTCTAAACGCATGGTGTAAGGTATCGTATACTCGGTCTAGAACGAACAACTATAATATTCTAACTTGTTTTATTGTAAAATATGAAATTTGTGAGAATGACATTTTTACCGAAAAGGTTGAAATGTTCAGTGGGTTTCCTACATAGATCAGTTAACCGAAATTTCAATGAGCAGTCCGCCGATGATAACATGTGAGTCAATATAAGTCGATGTTAAAATTAATAACTCAGATGAAAAACTCATCTGTTCAATAAGTTAATGTTAATATTTACAATACTTTCAGTGCAAATGGCTTCACTTACCCCTTTCAGTGTATAATTTTCTTTTTCCAAATTATTAATACGATTTTCCAATCTCTCCACATATTCCTTTTTCTTTTTGCGCGACAAAGAAGCAGATTCGCGATTCTTTAACATACGTAACTGTTTTTTGAATAACTTATCATCATTAAAACCCTTAACTATGCCTAAATCTGTACGACAACTCTTCGTATGACTGAAATTAGCTCGAGCAGCAGCCATAGCAAGGGCTAAACGACTATTTGAAGTTAAGCCCTTTGAGGGTTGTTGTTTAACCATCACAGCTCCAGAAGCCTTTACCAATTTAGAGACATATTGCTGATTTGAAGATGTGACGGTTGATGAGGTTGATATGTTAGTCGTTTTTGGCTGTGTTAATTTATTTGCTGTTATAACTTTACCGCTAGCTGTTTTCATTATATATTTAGGCATTTGACCATTAGCACCCGTCACCTTTTTGCCATTTGTGTCCATTTTATGCATTAAAGCTTTAAAATCATTCGAAGAAAGAAATATAGTCTTAGGTTTAGCGTTAGGAGGAGGTGTTACTTTTGGATTACCAACATCTCTCGCGATGGTAGAAGATTGCACAGGGGTGTCAGGTGTATTTGAAATAGCTTTCACATGTTTAGATGTTGTAGTTTTAGGATTAAATTTAATAGCTGTAGGCGTTTTTATGTTTACTGTTGGTGTTACTGTGGTTAAGGGTACAGTTCGTACTGGAATTATGGTACCCTGTACAAAATTAAATGATTGAACGGGTTGTATGGTAGCAATAGGCAAAACCGGCATTATGGGGACTAAAGTAGTAGTGGTTGAAGCTTTCATTGATATAGTATGCTTGTCATTGCAACCAGTTGGTGATGTAGGCATAATAAAATTACTTTCAACAATTTGTGCCGTACATGTTTCATTCATCTCACTATCAGATTTTTCATTTTTAAATTTTATAAATTCCGACAGATCATCATCTTGTTCACAAGTCATAGTAAATTTAGTAGGGTGGTTATAAATTTGTGACATTGAAGCCACTGATGAAGCATCACTTTGAATACCACTGGTTGAGCTACCACCGGAGCTGCTGCAGCTACCAGTTGGCGATGGTGTATTTCGGTTATCTTCATTGAGTTTCATAATAGTTTTCCGTGTCAAATCGTCTACTTTAACGTCATCATCGTTGAGGAAATTAATGAAATCGTCGGGATTAAAATTATCGCCATCTACTGAAGAGGTCGAAGATGTGCGTGCTGGTGTCTCACAAGGTGATGCATAACCAGCCGATTGATGAGATGTCGGCGGGGACGGAAATCCGGAAAAGTTAAAGTGATATTCATTTTCTGAAGTAGTTATCTGTTGTTGTTGTTGTGATTGATCTCCCTGCCACTGATTTGCTAAATCGTTTGGTGTAGTTGCCCCGAATCCTGCTTGTACAGGTGGTATCGTCATATCGAAATCATTTTGATTCAACGCATTTGAAAAAATATTTAAGTCTAATGATGCATCTAAATGCGAATCAGTCGATCGTATAATCTCATCTAAATCATCAAGACTATAATCCCCTGGCTGAGGCATAAACGATGCAATATCATCTGAAAATTTTGTTAATAAACGAATGTATCACATTATTAATTAGTGGAGGGCATTATGAAATTTACATTTACATTAAAATACATATATCAAAATTAGCAATAAAATATCAAATTAAATAAAACTTTTTTCTCAACAAGGTAACATCTTCATTCTGCCAAATATTATATTTTATATATTTTGATAAAAAAATATCATATCTGTAAAATGCACCGTTACAGATATGTAAAATTCTTTATAAATGTTCTTACCACAAAGTGGCGCTTGCGTCATTATTGGATTCAAGAAATTAATTAATATTAATGGTAAAATTGCAAAATATTCGATTTTTTATCAGTGTTTGTGCAATATGGAGTTGGGTAATTCCATGTCAAATCAACCAATGGGTGTACACTACCTTCTCCAAATTGTATGATTTTTCGTAGGAAGACAGATTATTACAGAACTAAAATAAGTGCAAAGTTTGAGGGCACTGGCACTTCTGTATCCGGAAATATGTGGTCTTGAAAATCGTAAAAAAAGGTCAAAATTTACAAAGTTGTACTTACTTAATTATCATTTTCTTGAAAAGTATTACAGTTACGCAACTCGTCAAGGTTGCATTTGAAAGGTTAATTAATTACCTTTAATTTGATGTACAACATGATTTTTTTTTTGGAAAGGTCCAAGGTCACATCTCTTGACCTATAATTCGGAGGCTATAGCTGTAAAAACGACAATTTTAAAAATCTGAAAAAAATATATGTTTAAGATTGGTTCCTTCCCTAAAGTTCCAAAAAATTTCAGACTGGGGGTATGCTTGGATCCAGAAATATTTATCATAGAGTAAAGGTAGATATTTAAAAAGTCGGTGCTGTTACTGTTTATGAATGTGGTTGGTTGTGCTCGTGAGCGTCGGCGGGCTATGCACGCACACCGCTATTTGTTTCTGGTTCTTTAGCTCTGTACTGTACTCAGTACAGACCTGTGTTAGGGTTGGTTTGACAGGTAATTATATTAGAGCGAGACAACAGTATAAATGTTGTCGGGTGTGGTTCGTAGTGTCAAATAACTTGGATATAGAGAAATTATTGAAAAACGAGAAGTCAAAGGAAGCACCACGAAAAAAAAAAACCATTCTAAGCACGTTGCTTTAAAAAACCACATGTGTTGCTATAAAATCAATATTTTTAAATAAAACCAAAAGTGTTCAAAGTGATTGTTTTTTGTCTCTGTAAACAATATGTCATTTAATACAATATATTGTTGTAATCCATTTAAAAAAGTTGCTCATGTCCGGAATGCAAGAGGACTTCGAAAAGTTCAGCAATGGATGACTGGAGTTAGTAATAACATTTCAATATCAAATAAAATATGTGATATATGCAGAAGAGAATTTTATAAATTAAAAGGAAGTGTAAACAATAATATTCAATCTATGAACGAGCCAGAAAACGAGACTTCAGACTCGGAAAGTGAAGCATCAGTTTCGGGAGATGTTCGAATTTCTAAGTTAAACGAAAGTTTAACATATTTACAAGAATCTCCAATATGTTCGAGAAAAATTCCATTAAAAGGGTATACAACTAGAAAGTTAGAAAAAATAACAACATCAATTAAAACCAACATTTTCCCAAATTCAACACCTTCAACCTCTCACGTATGGCCAGAATCGGAAATAATCGAACAACTAAAAGAAAAGTTTAAATCAATAACTAAAAACAGTGATAAAATTCAACTTTTAACTATTTTACCTAAAAGCTGGACATTGAAAAGAATGGAGGAGGAATTTCAAATAACAAATTTCATGGCACGAAAGGTAAAAAATTGGTTGAGACAGAAGGCGTATTGAGTACACCGAATCCAAACCTTGGAAAACGATTGCCATTAGAAATTGTTGATGTGGTGAAAATCTTTTATGAAACTGATGATGTCAGCAGATGTCTACCAGGATGTAAAGAATACGTGTCAATAACAGAAAATGGTGTAAAAGTAAAAAAAAATAAAAGACTTTTACTCGGAAATCTTCGAGAAGTTTATGCTTTATTTAAAGAAAAACATGAAGGGATAACTATTGGAATTTCTAAATTTTGTGAACTTCGGCCAAAAAATGTGGTTCTAGCAGATGCGTCAGGAAGCCATAATGTATGTGTTTGAAAAATACATCAAAATACAAAACTAATGCTCCACGCAATAAACCTGAAAAAATTGACAGAAAATGTGCAGGATTTTGTGCTGGAAACTTATAAGGATTGTTTAAAAAGACAATCCCCCATCACCAAATTGCTACCTTGGCAGATGTAGCATGTGTCCAGATATACAAAATTTTAAAGAGAAACTTGGTGAATTATTATTAGAAAATGAAATTGATGAAATCATATATAAACAGTGGATAAGTGTAGATAGAGACTCTTTGAAAACTATTATTAAAGAAACTGATTCTTTTCTGGATTCTTTATGCGAAAAACTGGGGTAGAACCCCATTCATTCATATCTAAAGAGCAGGGTGCATTTATGGCTCACAAAAAGTCTGCGTTGGAAGAAAATGAGTATTTAGTAATTTGCGACTTCTCCGAAAATGCAACTTTTGTGGTTCAGGATTCTGTGCAAGGCTTTTTATGGAATAATAGCCAGGCCACACTATACCCAATAGCAATTTATTACAAATCAAATGGAAAATTAGAAACTACAAATTTTATAATAATATCAGACTGTCTAATACATAATACCATAGCAGTTCATTTATTTCATCGCCACCTAAATGAGTTTTTAAAAAACAAGTTTTTGAAAATACCAAAAAAAATTTTTTATTTTTCGGACGGTTCTTCCGCTCAATTTAAAAATAAAAAAAACTTTGCCAATTTATGCCATCATAGCGCAGATTTTAATTGTTCCGCTGAGTGGCATTTCTTTGCTACCAATCACGGCAAAGGACCTAGTGATGGTCTTGGGGGAACGGTAAAGCGTGAAGCACGAAGAGCCAGCTTGCAATGTCCATTCGAAGATCAGATAACTACTCCTCTCCACTTGTATAATTGGTGTCAGCAAACTCTTCAGAACTGCAACTTTGCATATTTAACGGAATAAGATTATGAAGAAGAAGAGAAATTGCTAACTGATAGATTTATAGGATTACGTACAATTCCGGGAACTCAAAAGCAGCACAGCTTCATACCAATTTCAAAAACACAATTACAAGCTAAAATTTATTCCGCTGATAGTAAATTTGTAATTGAAAACATTTATAATAAAACTTAACAACAACAACAGCATTCATCATAATAATGTCAACAACAACAACAACAACAACAACAACATTCATCATAATAATGTCAACAACAACAGCATTCATCATAATAATGTCAACAACGCCAACAACAACAACAACAACAGCATTCATCATAATAATGTCAACAACGCCAACAACGCCAACAACAACAGCATTCATAATAATAATAATTCACTTGTTAAATATCTACCTTTACTCTATGATAAATATTTCTGGATCCAAGCATACCCCCAGTCTGAAATTTTTTGGAACTTTAGGGAAGGAACCAATCTTAAACATATATTTTTTTCAGATTTTTAAAATTGTCGTTTTTACAGCTATAGCCTCCCGAATTATAGGTCAAGAGATGTGACCTTTGACCTTTCCAAAAAAAAAAATCATGTTGTATATCAAATTAAAGGTAATTAATTAACCTTTCAAATGCGACCTTGACAAGTTGCGTCACTATAATATTAATCAAGAAAATGATAATTAAGTAAGTACAACTTTGTACATTTTTATAGTTTTTCCCGATATTCAAGATCTCATATTTCCGGATCCAGATGCGTCAGTGAACTTAAATTTAGGATTTTTCTTATTTCTCGGATACACTTTAATCCTGCCAAAATTCAGCCAATTTGGAAACAGTGATGTAAAAAACAGCCATATTTTAAGTTGAGTTCAGATGGTTTAACCCAGTTGTGACAACAACTGGTAAATAAATGCATTGTTCTATATTTATATACATATGTATGTACAGTCGCTCACAGCTTATTAGATGCAGATGCATATAAAAATGCAGATAAATATAAAAATATATACATATTTAAAAATTTTGTTCTGAAAATACAAAAACGACATATGTGGTTTAGTTAATAATTATGCGCTATTTATATTTACCAAAAAAAAAAAAATATCGGCTTTAAGTTCTCTAGAAACTCAAAATACAAAATAAGGTACAAAATTCAGGTCACAGCTTAAATGATGCAATTTTAAAAAATGCCATTCTGTAATTTTAAAATTTTTTTCAATTGCTTAGGATTTAGTAGGATATCCTTTATTATCTATACCCGCTTGAAGCCTTTTCGGCATAGAGTCCACTAGCTTTTTTTTATAATCTGGATCTCTTTTATCCCACTATTTTTGCAACATTTTTTTAAAGTTAGATTTGTTATGGATATCGTATTTTCGAATATTTGTCTTCAGTATTGACCACAACTTTTCAATCACATTTAAGTCAAGTGATTGTGCTGGAGTTTGAACTATGGAGTTTGAACTATATGAACCATATCAGCTAAGTCTGTACTAATGGTGATTTGTGCTTAGGGTCATTATCTTGGTAGAAGCGAAAGGCGTCCTCATTTTGCAATTTCGTCGCTCTTTGAATTAGATTTTCTTGAAGAAGTTTCATATACATGTTTTTATCCATATTCCCTACGATAAAGGCCAGTTACCTACTCCATTTGAAGATATGCATCCCCAAACCATAGCATTTCCACCACCGTGTTTCATAATGGCACGTAAATTGTGAGGTTTCAGCTCAGTATTAACTTTGCGCCAAATGTAGGATCTTCCATCTGGTCCAAATATATTAACTTACACTTCATCAACAAAAACTAAAAAATGCTGGACTCTTATATAAATGGTCACGCGCAAACTGCAACCATTTTACTCTATTGTTTTCATTTATAAATGGTTTATTTCGAGGAATTCGGCCATTAAAATCAGCGTCCCTCAATATTCTGTGAATTGTTTCAGGATGACATGTCTTTCCCAAATATTTTTCGGCCATAAGTCAGCTTCGGAGCGCTTGTTGCTGGATTTTTACGAATTTGTTGCACTAACCACTTAGAATCACTTTCAGTAAAAATTTTATTTGGAGCTTATCTACCCTTGTTTTCAACGCGTTTTATGTGCTGAACTGCTGAAGAGCTTAAATTAATCATTTAAGCAATTTTCCGTGGAGTGTGCCCATTCTTATAGTGCTTTAATACTAATTCACGCATTTCAATGGATGTACGCGGTGCCATGGTTGAAAATATTCACTTATTTTTGTTTTTTAAGCGTATCAGTTAAAAACACAATTTGGAATGATTGCAGATAATAATTTTAAAATTTTAGGCTGAAGACAACAACAAGGATAACGGTAAAATTAACTGCATCATTTAAGCTGTGAAATGAGCTTTGTACCTTATTTTGCATTTTTTTAGTTTCTTGAGAGCACAAAGCACATTTTTGTTTTTGTTTTTTTTTTTTTTTTTTTGTAAAATAAAATTAAAACACCATAATATACTAAACCACATTCTTTGTTTTTGTATTTTTAGAACAAAATTTTTAAATATATAACGGTTTTTGATCCATATAGCGATACTGATTCTAATCATTCTTCTGAGCAAAAAACTACTTCGGAATCTTCAGAGTCAATACCTACAGGTAGGTAAAAGAGGTTACAAAAAGCAAAGAATATTACCTAAAAGATTACAAAATAAGAAACAACGTGATACTAGTGTTCAACAATTAAAAAATGACGAATCTAAGTTCACCATGTCAGACAAAAAGACTGTGGGCAAATTGTCGTATTCGATATCGAGTAAAATCAATCGAAATTGGTTTATTGGAAATCGCCAGACCTCGTTTCACTTTTACTATTAACTATGGACCATAACCCGTTAGCTGTGACAGAGTAAAATTACTCTTAGTATTTTATTTTGGAAAATAAAAAAATAATTTCGATCGAAAAATTTCGATAACGAATGCAACGATACAACCTCTGGTTGCTTTCGTGTATCACACGTCCGTCCGTCAATGTACCTATAATTATGTTATTAATTATAATGATAATAATATTAAAGTATGCTAACAGTTTTTGCTGAAAAAGCTTCACATATCAGAAAAAATGTTAAGACTGGCCAGAAATAATGCAATTGGTTTGAAAACTTTCACTGTGAATAAAAAACTTATACGCCTCATAATAAGTCTGACGAGTCAAAGGTTGAGCTTTTAAAATTACTAGTAGATTCCAGCACTCGAAATTCGACTGCAATTTCTAGGCAACTTTATTTTTCAACTTAGCCAATTCACAAACCAACACTATTTTGGTTTTTTATTATTGCGAATGAAGAAAACAAACTCATTAACAAACACATTAACAAATTTAATAAACACACACATAGCATATGTATAATTTTATGTATGTGTTAGTAGCAACTTTAAATGCAATTTACTCAAAACAAAGTAAAAAATTAAAAAATCTGTAAATCTGCAAAACCGCTAAAATGAAATACCTTTCAAATAATATGCGTTTGGTTAAAATCGGGATAAAACGGTAGAACAAAACATTAGTCACAAGAAATCGCCTTGCCTATTAATATTATAGATTTGTTGAACAATAAAGTGACAAGCTTTATCTTCCTCAAGAAATTCGCGATACAAAAGGATTATATGATTGCTATACTAAAAAAAGAGTATTTTGAAATTATTTTAATAATAGTTTTCATATCGGTTTTTACTTGCTTAAAAAAGACAAATGCATAAAAACTTGGACAGTGAAGCAGAAAACATTTTAGAGCAAACAGAGGGTATATACATATCAGTTTGTAACGCACCGATAAATGCGTTTGCAACTTCATAAAGTATATATATTATTGATTCTGATAACAACTTCAGTCGATATAGCGATGTCCCTCTCTCCGTCCGGCTGTCCATCTGTCTGTCCGTCTGTTGAAATCAGGGATGTGGAGTCGGAGACGGAGTTGTGGAGTCGAAGTCGCGGTGTTTAATAAAAATATATATATTTTTTTTAAATTAAAAATTGCTATATACACATGATGATTTGGAAAAAAAATTTAGACGAGCAGGAGTCCAAGTGTCGTCGCTTAAATTTAGTAGAAAGTAACGGAGACATAGAAACTCAAACAGTCTTAGCTACATTTAAAATAGGCTTTTACCAGCATTAAAGAAGGTAGAGAAATTTGACCGTTCTTCAGATTTAGATGCAATTCCAAAGTACCCAGATCACCGCGGCATTGCCACCGCAACAAATGTCCGCAGAAGTATTAAGTATCATCAGATCCGATTTTAGAGCATCAATGAAGCCAGATATTATTGAGGCTATTCTATTTCTAAATACAAATACAAATGTAGAGTTATTTTTTGAAGTTTTATTTTATTTGAAGTTTTGTCATTTTAAGTTTCGGAGTCGGAGTAGGAGTTGGAACTTTTTTTGACGACTCCACAGCCCTGGTTAAAATTACGCTCATTCACAAAAGAACCATTTACCTGGTTAAAATTAGGATAATATTGATTTCGAGCAGGCCACATTTCTAAAAAAAATTTTTTAATTCAGTGTGTTTGTTGTAATAATTAAGTTCATAAAATTGTTTACTTTTTCAATTATTTCGTTTTAATTTGTTATAATAGTGCAATAAGTCCAGATGTTAATGTAAACGTAAAACCCAAGTGGAGGGTATCAAAGATTCGTCATAGCCGAATTTAACATAAATATACATATGTTTTCCAACATTGGGTTCTGCTTCTTTAGAAAAACAAATAATCCTATCACGAAACTTAAGTATGGATATTTTGATGATTACGAAAGTAAAGAATATGATCTTAACTCAATAACACTGATTTAATAGCCAATGGACTTCTACGTTTATATTACAATTTATTAAAAAAAATACAAAGATTTAAAAACTCTTTGTTACAAAAACACAATACCTGCAAGATTTCACAATGAATTTTGAAATTGCAAATAGGATGAACTCTACTAAAGATTCACCACCTGGAACCGACCAATAAGACAGTAAAAGTCATTCTTTTTAAAACCATTGAGTTTAAGGTTGAAAATTATATGTACTTGTGTAAATTAGCAGTTTAAATTAATTCTGTACTCTGAAGTGTATTTCATATTAATTGAAACTATCAGGTTCAAGCCCTCGAAATTCGAGCGCAAATTCTAGGAAATTTTTTTTTTTTCATTAAATAAAGACCCTAAAAGTATGCTAATCAATTATAGCCAATTCACAAATCAACACAAAAAACAAACTCATTTTTATTACAAACACATTAACAAATTTAATAAACACACACATAGCATTGTATAATTTTATATATGTGTTAGTAGCAACTTTAAATGCAATTTACTCAAAATAAAGGAAAAAATTTAAAATCTGTAAATCTGCAAATCGGCGAAAAAGAAATGCCTTTCAAATAATATACGTTTGGTCAAAATCGGGATAAAACGGTAGAACAAAACATCAGTCACAAGAAATCGCCTAGCCTATTAATATTATAGATTTGATATATTTTTTTGAAATTTACCACATCATAGATTTGTCCGAAAATAAAGGATCTTTGAAACGTAAAATTATTCTATATCTAAATAATTAAATCGTCATTATTTTAGTTGTTATATGTATTTTATACACTAAATATTTTAGTCTGTAAGGACATTTGTAATTCCATAGACTTTAAATAAATAAATAAAACCAATGAATTTATGGTTAAAAATGTTAATGTTAAAAAATAAAACATAAAGTTGTTTATTAATAAAAATCATTTGAGCGAAACTGCCTTAAAATAAATTAGTAACTAGCCAGTATGACAGAGAAAAAGTCGTAAGTGACATAAACACCCGTTATCTTGGAAACATAAGAAATAAACAAAATGCAATGTATAGTTAAAAAGCAACAGTGCTTGCATACTCAATTTCACTGTAATAGTTAGACCTGGGGTCGAATCGTCGCATTCGTTATCGAAATTTTTCGATCGAAATTATTTTTTTATTTTCCAAAATAAAATACTAGCAGCAATTTTACTCTGTCACAGTGACACGAGGTCTAACGATTGTCCGCCTTCTTTAAATAATAAACCAAAATATGGAATTTCGATTGATTCTACTCGATATCGAATGCGACGACTTGCCCCCTGAACCGAAGATTTTTAAATCAAACTCTGATTTAACCCATATCGTCCCAGAGATTTTTTTTAATAACTTCATAAAACTTGGTAGTTTAGGTAGGGGTTAAAAAACACGAATCTGAAGTCCAAATTTTTTTTTCAGATTTTTTGTCTTTGAGAAAAATGGTGTTCGATTAATCGAACACTGGGCACTATTTAGCATTTTTTTTATTATTCCTATAGACTGTAAAGGTAGAAAAACAAGTTTTATAATAAACTCAAAACATTTCTTTTTGTTTATTAAATAGAAAAATATAAAAATGCAATTACTTAAATTAAAAATTTATATTATTTTCCCTCATGATATGGCTCAAAACAATGTGTATGAAGAGCAACATTGCATTTTTTGCATAAATATGGACTCGGTTTGTGACAATGTTTACATCTCCACTTCTTATTATGGTCTATTTTAGCTATAAGATGCTTACTCTTGATTTTAGGAAGAATATTTATTGAAAGTCTTGGTGAGTCACCAGCACTGTCATCACTGGTTGAATCATTTTCTTGCTGTTTCACCATTAAAGAATATGCAAGATCTACTCGAAATTCTTTTTGCGGAATTATATTTTGATTTGACCAATAATCACGAGCTGCAGGCACAGTGTGATATCCAGACAGTACCAAAATGCCTAGGAATCGTTGAAGCATAATTTTGTCTAGTAGAAAAGCAGAATTCTGCTGCTGAGCAAATCGATTTGTTTCGTCGATTATCATATCTAAAACCTCATCATCAAAAAATAAACTAAATAAATCTAGTGACGTTTTTCTGTTTAGGCTATCGGCCAATTTTTGTTTCACATTATCAAGTGGTTCATTTGCTGGGGCAATATCATATTCAAACATGCCTTTACGATTTCTCCTTTGTGTCCACTTCGGCTTATCAAAATCTGATAGTTTTTTATAATTTTTATTTTTTTGTTGTTGGGTTTTATCAATTCGTCTTCTTTTTGATGGTTGTGTAACACTGGACGAGGTTGAGGGAATAAAAATTAACATCATCGTTAGTTTCACAAGAGTCGCTGAAATCGCAAGGTTCTCCTGAAGCTTTCTCAATGGCTTCCACCTCAAAAGTTCCAGCACATTCCGATATATCACCTGACTATTGACAAAATTGTTCCAATATGTACATAAAATAATTTCAAGTATAAACTACTTACATCGACAATAGGAATTAAGTCGTCATCAAAATCTTCTTGGTATGTATGTTCAACCACTTTATCAGAAGGTATAATACAAATTTCGTGTGGTTCTGTCTCCTCATCGCTCAAACTATCAATTATTGCCTCCAGCCCACATGTTGTAAGAGCGCGTTTTGATACCGTGTGTTTTTTAATTTTTTTAACACTTAAATATTTTTTATTCAGTCTATGTTTTTATTACAAAGGTTTATCTTCTTTTTTACTATTCACTCCAACTTCAGTTGAACAAGTGATAAAGTGTTAACTAAAATAGAATAAAACCTGTTTTCTGCAATCCGCATTCCGTTATTTATTTGCAGCAAAAATAAAAACAATTTGGTAATTCACGATGTTTTGTAATTAGTCTTGCACTGCATATTCTTCATAACATATATTAATCCAGAAAAATAAATACCAAAGACAATATATTATGAAAACCTATAATGTTACTTTTTTTTAAATTAAAGAAGAAACATATTTATATAATATCAAAAAAATTTCAAAAGAGATAATAAAAAAAACACTTCCACCTATGAGAGAAAATAAATGCTCAATAGTGCCCAGTGTTCGATTTCTCGAACACTGTATTTTGAAGGCATATTACAACAATACAAGTGAAAAAACAAAATATTTGTTTTCTATTGTTGAAAGTATAATCCTTTTCCAATGGAACTACATTTTTACTTTTTTTAATTTTTTCATTTTTTATACATAGTTTTTAATTTTTAAAAATATGCTAAAATTAATGTTTTTTCTTCTTCTTTCTTATAAATGGGGGAGAGAAGTGGGTAAGAACTTTTATATTTACATTTAAAGCTAACTCTATACACAATCTAATTGTTTAAAAAAAAAGTTGTTCTGGGTCTTAATTAAAAAAAGAAAAAAAATTATAAAAATGCATGAAATTAACTGTTCGAATAATCGAACATTTGGATGATATGGGTTAAAGAGCTTAGAGTATTGAAATAAATGTAGTTATAATAACAGAGATCAATATAAGATACTTATGAAACCAGTGGCGGTCATCATTAAAAAAAGAAAAAAAATTTTGGTAAACTATGATTAAAAGCAGTCATAATTCTTGTTAATAGAATGATTATATCTAGTTATTCTAAGAAAACATGCTAAGTATTTAATAATGTTTAACTACAAAGTGTTAATTTATTAAAATTTAAGAACAATCAAGAAGCAAATAGCTTGCCAAACCATGGTGTTTGTTTTAACCAAATTTATAAATTTTTTATAATTGTATTTGGATTGGCATCTCCACGGCTTGTTGTAACATAAAAATTATGTCCTGGCAGCCTTTAAAGTCCATTTTAACAGTGGTTCTATCAAACAAAATTTTTTTGTAAAGCAAACGAGCTCGGTTTTTTCCAATACAATTACGTTTTCCAGTGCGGTTTTAATATTTAATTGCACGATATGTTTGTAAGCTAGCATTCAGACGCATAAGGTACTTACGCTCATATTATATTTTTGGCGCCACCATTATCAGAGGAAGCCGAACGTAGTATAGTACTTTCTTCATAAGCTCTTTGTTTCTTTTACTAACTTTTCGTGTTCTTTTCATTTACGATTCGTGCTAAAGGTTTCCTTATAACGTTTAATAACTTGATTCATCATACTTTTTGGTAGCTTTAGCTTTTTGGTAATAATTGAACCTGACCAATTTTCTAAAAAATCACTGTACAAATATTTTTCAATTTACTTCAAAACTTTTCAGAATAAAATGCTGCAACTAAGTTTTTGTAAAAAGCTTCTAGAGGTTGCGACCGGATTAAAAGTGAACAATGCTTTATCGCACTGGTTTGTGTCTTTGATATGATATCTATAAAAGCAGTAAGATTGCATCTTTGATATGAATTACATAACATTAATAAAGTTATTGTGTAAAGCTTTTAAACTTTAAACAAAAATACTGTAAGCTTTTGAAATTGCATTCGTAGTTGAGAAAAATAGTACTGGCTACATTATCAGCTATCACATTGGGCTGTAATGTAATAGAACTTGCAATTACTTAAGAATTGAAAATAATCGATCGATTATTGTAGGTTCAAGTAGATAAATTTATACATCACTATCTATTAAAACTATAATTCTAAATTGATTGTTTTTCATGCAGTATTCAGTCAAAGTTAAATAATTTGGTTTGTGTTAAAAAATGTTTTGTGAAAAATGCCCAAATATAATACTGAAAAAAACAACCACAATGTTTGTTTTCTTTAGTCTATATATCCGATATTATTGTTATACCCTATACCACTATGTGGTTTGGGTATAATGACTTTGTGCTGCTGTTTGTAACTACCAAAAATATTTGACCTAGACCAACCTTTTATTATACCGATCGACTGAGAATCACTTGCACGTCCTTCCGTCTGTCTGTCTGTGTGTCCGTGTAAGCTTGTAAAAAAGCTACAGATTGGAAATATAAATCTATTTACATGAAATTTGGTATATAAGCTTTTATCGGCCATAGGACGTGTAAATAAAACACATTTAGTTTAATTTTAACAATGTTTTATTTGTTCAATTTTGCTGAGCAGCTATAGTTCGTGCTCGATTTATCGTTGAATAAAATTATTAATTTATACTCTAAATATGCTTAAAAAGCGATTTGATATAAAGTGGGAAAGTGTAACAATGGACATAACATCTTTGACTAGATTTACATATACTGCACAACGGTCATTGCACAACACCAAAAGGGTTGAATGTTAAAGTGGGTACCATAGCAGCTTAATTGTGCACATCTAGCTTATGCTTACTGTAACCAAAACTTTCGTAATACAATGTAAGCAGTGTTGATCGTGTTGATCATTCTTTTATTTTCAAATTTCTTAATGATAATCTTATTCTAACAATATTTATATTTCTTAAGTCTATTCTTATGAACTAATTGTTCTTTAGTTGTTCATATATCTATTATTTTAAGGTTATTTCTTGACAGAATTTCTTTAATTTTAAATGGTCCTTTATATTTTACATTTAATTTATGACCTCTTTTATTACTATGGTAAAACTAAGTCTCCTATGTTAATGTTAAAATCTGTAGTATTCATATTATAATTAGTTTTTTGTCTTAATTTATTTTTATCTAATAATAATTGAGCTCTCTTATGCGCTGTTTCTAATCTAAATTTTGGCTCTTTGGCATAATCTTCTAAATTACATAACGGAGTTATCCTATCAACCTTGTCAAATTGTTGAATGGTTGTTCGTAAGTTTCGCAAAAAACTAATTCATAGGGCTATAATTATGTGCTGTCAATGGTGTGGTATTAAAACAGTACGTGAAGTACTTAAGCAATTCATTCCAATCGCTTTTGTCAACCGATATATAAGATCTTATGTACTCATTGATCCTTCTATGGCTTCTTTCGATTGTTTCAAGCATCTGGTGATGGTTGGCTGTTGAAGTTAGTTTTTCAATTTTGAGGAGATTGCACAATTCCGTTAATATTGAATTATTATATTCAGTACCTACATACATATGTCAGAAATGAACGTCTTCATTGGACCGTAGGTAAGAATGAAATTTTCAAATATGGCTTTTGCGACTGTTCTCCACTTTTGTCATTAAATGGTACAGTCATAAGAAATTTTGTTGTACCCACAATTACAGTATCGAATTTCCGTGTTGATGTCGTCGTTAATGCCATTGGACATTTTAAATATTTGGTTGTTTTAGCCGTCTGACATTTACGACAATTCTTTACATGTTTAACTATGTCTTTTGTCAGATTCTTCCAGTAGTAATACCGTCTTATTTTCTCAATTGTTCTATATATTCCACAGTGTCCTCCTTCTAAAAGACTGTCGTGGTATCTTTTCATAATATCTTGAATTTCTTTTATTTAAGGTGATATCACACGACTTGTTTTTTACATATGTAATGTCACTTTTTTTATCCATATGTAATTCCGAATGTCTGTCGAAATAATCGTTTTACGTACGATTCATAATTTTTGCTATCACACTTGCATATGTATTTTCGTATGACATAACCTCTAAATGTAAACAACAGCTGATTTTTTAATTTGTGAATTTACAAAATTAATTGTTAAACATAAAGTTATATATTTTATATATTTTTTAATTGTTAATTAATATTGAACAATTTATTTTTCTTTTAATATAAATCTGTTTAATTTACTCTGTTTTTCTTTCGCCACATGCAGTGTTGTATTTTCATATGTTTTGTCATGTCAAAATAGAACCTGTTCTAATTGAAAAATTTACATGTGACTTTCTACATGTATTGTACATAAACAATGTTTAAAAGTGGTCACACGATGTGTACAAATTGTATGTGCTAAAAACATAAGAAAAAACACGTCGTGTTATAGCACCCTTAGTAGCGCTACTGTTATTTTATTTAACTTATTGTACATTTCTTTAAATTCATTAATCGAGGTAAATTAGAAAATTTTCTCACTAGGTGCCACTTGTAATTTATCAATTTTATGTTTACCGGGCAATTCTTCGAGCCTTGGGAAAAATTATCCTAAGTTAAGATTCCCATTAATAAACAAATCATTGATTTATCTATACAGTCTTCCACTAAAGTCTGCGTAGAGCGTCCCTATATTTGAAAATTATATAATAAATTTTGTGTTTTAACTCCAATTTTTAATTAAAAAAGCATTTTTCTGTACATGTATTCAATATGCATTAATATATTATGAATTATAAAACAAAAGGAATTATTAACAAAAAAACAAAATAACTCCTACAATCGCTTCCACAAAACTCTGAGTACAGCTGCCTGTATAATTTCTCTCAGTGATATTATTTCGGTTCATAATGGTAAATTCCAAATTGATTTTAGTAGGATTTTTTTACTCCAGTGGTATTACTTCTGTGGGAAACGGTAAATCGCAACTAACGATTACAAAATAAAATTTAAAAGTAGTGTGTGGACGCGTTTTGCAGCAAAAGTTTTTTTAAAAGTGTCCGGAAAAGAATTATCGATTAATGTGCGAAAGATAATAATAAATTTACACATTAAACAGCAAAAATCGTATTCAGAAATTGCAAAAATCACTTCACGGAGCCGTTCAACAATTCAAGGAGTGAGTGATTGGACGCTATAAATACGAAGGACGCGTGGAGAACAGTCAGAAAAGTGGACGTCCGGCAAAACTGAATGATGGTGATAAGCGACTTATCAAACGAATGGTGGGGAAGAATCCTTTTATAAGTGCTTCAACGATAAGTTCAGTTCTTGAAACATAAAAAACATACATCCTGAAGCCATAAAACGCGTCATTGTGAATATTAGATTCAAGTCATGTGTGCCACCCAAAACGCCACTTGTGAGTGCAAAAAACCGACAGAAAAGGCTAGACTTTGCAACGACATACATATATAAATGCGCCATTATACTTCTGGCGCAAAGTTATTTTTACCGATGATTCAAAATACAATATTTTTGGCTCAGATGGCCGTTTAAAAGTCTGGAGGCAGCCAGGGGAAGTATTAAATCCTAAAAATACGATTAAAACTGTTAAGCATGGTGGCGGTGGTCTAATGGTGTGGGGTTGTATGAGCGCGGGCGGTGTTGGAAACATGCAAATTATAGAAGGAACGATGGATCAATATGTGTATATTGATATATTAAAAAAAAATCTAAAAGATAGCGTTGCGAAACTAGGTCTGCCCTCTGACTATTATTTTCAGCATGAAAATGACTCAAAACACACCGCTCATAACGTGCGGATGTGGCTGACCTACAATACACCACATCTATTAGCAACACCACCGCAGAGTCCTGATCTTAACCCGATCGAGCATGTGTGGAACGAGCTAGAAGACAAGATCAGGACTCATGAAATTCGAAACAAAACACAACTTAAAATAGCGATGCAGGTGGAGTGGGATCATATTGATAGCTTGTATACGGAGAAGCTTTTCAGATCAATGCAGGACCGGTTGAAAGGGGTTATAAAAATTAAAGGATATCCCACAAAATACTAATTAGTGAATATTTATTCGACATCAAAATTTTGGTTGACAATTTTATCACATTATTATTATTCTTTTCAGCTGTACGCAGAGTTTTGTGGAACCAAACTGAAGAAGTTTTTTTAAGTTTTTATTAATAATAAAAAATTTAATTCCTTTTCTTTATTTTGTGATAATATATTAATGTATACTGAATACATGTACTGACAACTGTTTTTATATAAAAATTGAAGTTCCAAATCAAAATATATGATATAATTTTCAAATATAAGGGAGCTGTACGCAGACTTTAGTATGTTATTATAGATTTTCCTCGTTTGTTGTAACATCTTTAATTTATTTTCTTACGTCAGTGTTATTTATCGGTACATATATAGTTTGCTTTTTATATTCATTAATTTCATGCTGCTTAATCAAAGTATTACCTTTTGTTCGTCATCGATCTCGTCGTGACTTTCAGTACTTTATTTGTGCTCTCATTCATTTGTTTTAAGTCAGTCATCTATGGTTATATGGCGTCGGCTACATAATTGTCTTTTCCCTTAAGATATTCAACAGTGAAATCGTATTCTTCTAGGTCAAGTCTCATTCTGGTCAGTTTGGAGCTCGGATTTTTTATTGAAAATAGACAAGAGCATGGTCTGTGACGAGAAAATGTTTTCCATCTATGTATGGTCTAAAGCGCGTATTGCCGTTAACCTTTGTTCAATGGTAGACTTATTGGCTTCTGCTTTTGTAAATCTTTTAGAGGCGTATGCCACTGGAATATGTTTTCCGTCGTATTCTTGGGTGAGTACTGCACCGCAAGCGTGTTTGCTTGCGTCCGTGGTAATACAGAATTGTTTCCCGAAGTCTGGTTATTGCAGTAGTGTTGGGCTAATTAACGCTGTTTTAAGGTGATTGAAAGCATTATTGCACTCTTTTGTCCATTCGAATGGTACTCCTTTATTAGACCATGAACGTTGGATAATTCCTTATCGCCAAATATTTACAATCATCTGGGAGTACGCCCTTATCGATGCATTTATGGCCCAAGTATGATACCTCATTCATGAAGAATGAACACTTTTCAGGATGCAATTTGAGATTAGTCAGCATTTGACTTAGTCAGCATATGCTTCTCTGAACAACCCAAAACAACTAAGTCATCCATATACAACAAGGTCTGTTCTGGTTTTAAACCACTAAAAGCAATGGTCTTCATTCTCTGAAAAGAGTTAGGGGCTATAGTGAATCTATATGAATAAATGTTGGTAGAAAAAGAAGTTAGCTCTCTAGAATCGATCTCTAATTTAATTTGATGGAATCCGGACATCAAATCCAGACATGAAAAATATAGGCCCTGCCAAGTTGATCAAAAATTTGTCTATTCTTGGCATTTCTTATTAATTTGTCTATAGTCTATAACAAGTCTCGCATCTTTTCTCTTTGGTATTCGGAAGTGATTTTTTCGGAACCAACACAATTGTACTATTATATTCAGAAAATGACGGTTCAACTATTTCGTCAACTATAAGTTTTTTGAACTGTCTTTCAATTTCTTCTTTATGTGTTTATGGTATACGGTAGTTCATAATGTAAACTGGTTGTGTATCTTTAACCTTTAACTTTTGCTCATAAAAATTGTTAGTCGTAACTGTTTCTGATTCTAAACCGAAGATATCACTGTACTCAGAACAAAGATTATTTAATGTAGTGCTAAAACGTTCTGAAAATTTTTCTTTTAAAATTTTCATTACATCTTTAGTTAGTATCTGGTGTTGTTTTAATGTAACTGTGTTGTTATTAGTGGTTAGTATACGAATTAATGGTCTGTCTGCCTTCACCAAAGTGCTAGCTATAAACACTCCTGGGTGAGGTTCTTGGTTTGGAACCAACACTTCAGGACAAGAGGTTTTACTTGACGTATTACTTCTGACCTTATTGGTGAAGCTAAGTCGTCATTGCATGTGTTCGTAATGGGTATTTCTGTGATATTGTGTGGGCGTGGTAGGAGGTAATCGTGATCTTTGTCACATTTCAGTATACAATTATACCTTTTAATGAAATCCGTGCCTATTATTCCATCGCATGGTATTTGAAAGTCGTTATCAACCACATGATGGGTATGTGGTATTAAAAAATTTTTGAATTTAATATCAAAATTTTACCTTGTTCTATGCCACTTAATGTCATTATTTTGTTTCTATATGTCTACAACTATATCTATGAGTAATGTCATAGGGATATTGTCATTATCTATGTAGACCTGGGATCGAATCGTCGCATTCGTAATCGAAATTTTTTTATTTTTCAAAATATAATACTAAGAGTAATTTTACTCTGTCACAGCTAACGAGTTATGGTCTATAGTTAATAGTAAAAGTGAAACGAGTTCTGACGATTGTCCGTCTTCCTTATTAATAAACCAAAATATGGGATTTCTATTGATTTTATTCGATATCGAATACCACGATTTGCCCCCTGTATAAAAATGCTTAAGCTAAGGTTAAGATTGTACACTTTTCTCTTTCTTGGGGGAGTGTTCTTAGGGGAATTTCGTCTATAGTAAATAGTAGTAGTAGTAACTCTTTTATTTTCAAAAAATTCAATATTATAATAATACGTTACAATAGAATACTTAAAATAAAGAATGTTACATACGGCTTTGACATAGTCGTAAGCCGGAAAATCGGTTTATAATAACAATAAAAGTGTTGTTTTAAACATATGCATATATAAATTAAAGGCAAAATCTTAATGATTATATTCATTAATTAAAAATCTTCGATATTGTAAAGCATTTATAATATAATTGACTAAAATTTCCCAATTAAAAAACTCGCCATTTAAAATGTTGATAAAGTTTTCCTCCGATATTGTGGTTGATCTAAACAGTTGCAACCTGAAACTATTAAAAATAGGGCATTTGCAAACGAAATGTTGAATATTTTCGATTTCCTTACAGTTACATAGGGAGCATATTCTCGAGTTACTTCTTGAAAACCGTGTGCCATTTAATTCAATTAAGTCACATCGGGCTTTAAAAATCCACATAACAGTTGTTTGGTTGTTCATATCCATAAAATAATATTTTCCTCTAGTATAATTTAGGTTTTTGTAAAATGTTTGTTTGGGAGGCTCTTTGTAAACGTTGTTCATGATATTTTGTTTGTAGAGTTTCCAATAAATAATTTTGTTTGTTATTCCACTCCCATAAAGGTATATCTCTTTGCGAATCAATATGGTCATCCAGTTCATTAAAACTTTTCGCCCAAAATATTTGTTTTTCCAAATTTTTTTTGTTGAGTTTATGTGGGAGTCTGGATTCAGAATACTCAAACAGCGTTCTTCTCATGTAAATCAAATTCAATTGAAGTGTGTAGAGATTACAGCTTTCCAAACCGGATTCTAGCATAAGAGCATAGTTGGGGGTATATTTTGGTAGTTTTAGTATGCGTTTGAGAAAATATGTCTGTAGTTTGTCTACTTCTTCGAAGTGAGCATGTCCCCAAACTTGCGCTCCATATGACTGTATTGAACGACATAATGCTTTGAATAAGTTATATTTTGTTGCTGTCGTAATTTCATTCTTTTTTAGAAATGTATTCCAACTGGCATTAATGTTACTCTTTGCTGACTTGTTTCTATTATGAAAATGTTTGGTAAATAAAATTTTTCGTCATAATTTCGTCTATATATGTCATTCTTATGTTGCTTCTATTATTGCTCATGTTAGGAACGTTGAATTGTCTACGTCGATCTCTATTGTTAATGTCTGCATTCCTATAGTTGTTATTATTATTCGAATTATTTCTACTTCTACCACGAAATCGTATTCGACAACCCATCTGATATATAGGATTTTTTCGTGTTGGTCGTTTTATTATATATATGATCTTTTTAGATATTAATAACCAAAAGTGTTCTTGTAGGTAATGACGAATATGTTTTATGCTACAGACGCACGCAATTGAAATTGAAAAAAATCGGTGCATGTTCGTGAATCGGTGAATAATTCTTGTTCATGTTAAGTTTTTTTCGTAAAACACGTGTGATTGTAAAAATATAAGTATTGATTATGGGAGTGATTTTGATCATTTTAGTGTGTAACAATTTGCTCATAACTGATTTCTTTATTTAATCACTTTTGCATTTTTTGAGATAAATTTTAACTTTTAAGGAAGTTGGTGAGATAGAAATCTGAATTTTAATTTAAATTAATTCTAATATTAATATATATTTATTTTTAGTCTTTAAATTTGTTATATTGCATTAATTATACTTTAATTTGTAATTTGATTTATTATTGTATCGCTTTTGATTCCAAAGCTACAATGAAAATTGCGAATAGTAATTTTTTTCGAGAAACAAAAAAGCGCCTCACAGATTAAAAAAAAATTATTTTTAAGTAAACAATTTAATTACTGCTTCCCAAAATTAATCGCAATATGGCTTATCGTTGAACCCACTATACTATATGTTGTATCTAAAGTTCAGACACCGTATATACATTGTAACACAACAAACACCCTCCTAATCTAAATAAATTAGATTAGAAGTTTTCTAAAATAAGACTAAAAAACTACATATTACGTTTCATACCATTTTCTAAAATTTTGAAATGTTTTACAACTAGATCTATTAGTGAAAAACCCCATTAAGGGGTTGGACCATGAGGTCTTTCATGGTAAGGGGAAATAATTAAAAACCCGATCAAATATAAATTTAAATAGAAGTTATTTAAATAACTGAAACATAATTAATTATAGATAAGAAACAGAAAGAAAATTTGTAAAAATCAAAATTTTTTAATTTTTGGAAATTTGATACTCTTAGGGCCATTATTACAACTTGCCTTTAAAGTAAATGTTAGTTAAAGGTAACTTTAGCTAAAGTGAACAATAAAGTTACCTTTAACTTCTTTTCGTTATTACAACTTCCCATTAAAATAAAATTAATATTTTTGATATTGTGGCAGCGCCAAAGGAAACACCGATTACTTTTGACTAAATGAATTGATTTATCAAAATACATAGTGGCAACGTTCATTTAGTTGTTCGCAAATAAACAATAAAAACAATAGAATAAAAACCAAAAACCTTTATTATAAGTTGCATAATTGTTGTAAATGTGTAATAAATAATAAAACTTTTTAAAAATATACAAGCATATATTTAAGTATCTATAAATAAATATATTTCCAAAACTAAATTGATGTGAATTTCGTCTTCATAGGTCAGAAAATGTGGCAATATTAAATACATAAACCTCACGTTAAAAGTTACAGGCAACAATATCTTCCCTTTAGCTTATCGGTCACTTTTAGCTTAAAGTATAGTTGTAATAACAAAAAACTAATAATCTGCCTGCTAACATGCTAACTTTAGCTATTGGCAAGTTGTAATAATGGCCCTTAATGAAACAGTTTTGGGAAACAATTTATGTTCGATCCATACAGTTTATGTAAAAATTCATTTTGGGCATGCATTTTTTCTGTGTATTCGAATTTATTTATTGAGAATGAGGATATTATTGAACATTTTCGCCGTTTTTAAAAAAACTTCACCTAAGAAACTCGATGAAGTTTGCAATCTAGATTTTAGTCTTAGCTTTTTTTTTTAAATCTTGCCCATATCATGGTATTAGAGCCGAAATTTAGTTATAGCCCTAATAAATATATTTTATGAAAAGGTAAATTAGGCGAAGTAAACATTTCTACAAACTAGGCAAATTACAAGTTTGTCTGAAAAAAGCAATACAATTGATTAACGTTAACCGTCTGTAAGTCTGAATTATGGAGTTTCTATATAAAAAAGTTTAGTCAACTGAAGTGAGTTTTATTAATAAGGGAATATGTATTTTACCAGAGCCGATTTCACTAAATTAATGCGTATGGTAAAAACAGAACAAGCGCTTAAACAAACGGTACTTTCCCAATGCTGAAATTATTATTGTTAAGCGATAATATTTTAAATGCAGAAAATTTTATTTTTTCAGTTTTTGTTATTTATTAACCGGCTGTACAAATAATAATGGCTTGTTATAAATATTGACAAATTTCAAATATTTTAAAAATATATAAGCGGAAGATTCCAAAGTTTCATTACAAAAAATAAAAAAAAAACAAGATATGAATAAACACTTTAACGAAAAATCCAAACGTAGGTAACTCTTAACTTAGTTTTACTCTTCAAAAGTATTAAATGAATAACAAAATGTATACTTATTAAATTCTTTTTACATAATTGTCTGTGGATTTCAGATAAATTTATTAACATGAAAATATAACAATAAAATGCGTTTAGTGTACCGTACTTTGAACTTTTAGTGTTCGCCTGAAGAAATAAGCAATCACTAAGAGGACGTGCAGAAGTTCAAGGAACAGTAAATTGTCGTAAAATTTTTTCTGTCGTTTGATAATAAAAAAAAACGTTGTAGCGCACTATTTTTTCCATACACTGCTAAAACTTATAAAATAACTAGATCCATTGTTTCTAGACTGCCAAAAAATTATGATTCTACAAATGATGTCATCTCATGGAAGGGAGGACGTCTGCGGTACGATATGATAATAGACTGAAGTGAAAAACATACGTTATGTGTACATTCTGGCACCGTCAAAGAGTATTTTAACATGGACGAGATGAAATCATGGCTGGACTTGCTATTCAGCTAATGTCGACGCCCCTTTTCATAAACGTTTTATGTATAATCAGATGTTAAAATATTAAATGATTCCACATGTATGTAATTTAAAATATGCCATTTCATTGGGTTCATCAACATGATAACGATCCGATATAGCCTTCGAAACTGGTAATTGATTACCAGGGATTCCAGTTCCAGACATGAATCTTATTGATAACCTCTGGAAATGTTGCCAGTCAGCACTTTTCTATGAACTGCGGACGAAATTAATAATTTAATCGCATCCATGCCGCACAGAAGTGTAGAAGTCATAAAAAATAAATGGTCTTACAGAACATATAATATATTGCACAGGCGAGGACTAGGCCGAAAAATTGACTGATCGTGACCATCTTTAGTAGTGACTTATTTTTCGAAGAAGCATATATAAATTTATTTGAGAAAAACCTGTGCAATATTTTTGTTTTTTGATAGATTAAAGAAGATCGGGGAATATGACTAAGAATGGTCATTTAGGGTTTATTTTTGGACTACTGATTAATGCGTCAAATAAACACATATACACCAATTTGACCAATATCTTTATAATAATATGAATCATATGGCAATTTAAGTCGATAAAATCGATGTCATTTGTATGAGGGCTAGGCCTGAACATGAAGCGATTTTCGTCAATGTCAATAACGATTTTCATATGGCTGATAAAAGCTTATATTCAAAATTTCATCTAAATATATAAATCAAACATTTTTGGTAGTTGCAAATATCAGCACAAACTCATTATACCCCGACATAGTGGTATAGGGTAGAAATACGAAACTAAAGTTTTTGATTTTCAAAATTGGAGGATAAAGTGGAATACACAAATTGAGAAATTCTAAAAACTAGTTAACGTCCGTCTGTCTGTCCGTCCGTATGTGTGTAATCAACTAAAGGTTGCACATATGAATACAATTTGGTGAAATTGAGTATATAAGCTTTTATCGACCATGTTTAGACCAAATAACAAATTTTTTCACATTTTGCTTTCCTTCACATTCGTTGTAGTCAGATATACTTTTAAGACAATTTAAACTTTATAAACATTCAGTGTGACAAATAACAATAGAAAATTATACAATTAAACCAAAAATGTTGTTGAAATGGTTTCAGCCTCAGTAGAGCAATTAATCGTTCTAATACAGCAATATGAGTGCATATACAGCAAAAAAATATTTTGACGTTTCTTTTAATCCTTATTCTTCAAGCCAAAAGTTTCGAAACGAGAATTTGTCTGTGGAAATGCCAACGAAATTCTTAATGAAATTCGAACGAAGTTTGGCAAACTAAAATTTGCGTGTGGAAATCGGGACTTATCATTCTAATAAAAGTTTCTCATTATTATCCTCTCTAAAAATAATTTTACGTTACAATGAATAAATAGGTATGTGGTAAGGAAAACCTTCCCATGGTTTTTTAATGTTTATCGCATACAAAATATTAAAAAGATGTGTCTTCTTCGAGACTTACAACTCCTTCCAATAAGAAATTTTCCGTTGAGCGCAGTTTGCATAAAAGGTTTATATAGACACATCGACATAAAATGTGGACCAAGTGAGGATAAGTATTTTAAGATGTTGTAGACACCAGCAGACATCAGTCTTTAATATATTCCATTCCAGTGTATTGCATGTATCAAGTAAAATGGCATGAAGCCCTCAATATTTATGATGTAATATTAATTTTTCAATACTAATAAATGCTTGATCAACCTAAAGAGCATGTGATCATTCATAAAGATCTGTTTTTCATACAAATCCTTTAAAATAGATTCATCAATGCCGGTTCAAAAAACAGATTACAGGCTTATCCTGAAGACATGCGGGAATGTAAGTATAAAAACCCACCAACAATATTCCTTCATATAAGGACTACAAACAAGCACTGCAGAAAGTTTAATTTATATACAGGCAGTAAAACAAACAATTAATAATAAGTGATTTCACTTATTTACTATTTTAATAGACATTTTGTAATCGACAATATATTTTTTCTGTAATTAAGTTGGTTATTATATTAATAAAAACAAAACAAAAAAAAAAAAAAATAGCGTGATATAAAGCTGTAACATATATAGCGTTAAATTTCATCATATTGTTAAAAATTTATAACATAACAAATATAAAAATGAGCTTTAACAATTAGAAAAAGGTCTGATTTGAATTTTATCCGAATTCAAATTCGAATTCGACGCTTAAATTCTTGTAATTATTAGTTTTCATATGACTCGTAAGTCGCTTAAAATTTTGCAACAAATTATTAATAATTCTTCTTAGCACTTATAATTGAAAAACATTTCAAAATAGAATAATTTTCATATTATGTACATATGTATATCATATCATAATTTTTGAAGGTTCTAAATTCATTACGTTATTATATAAAACTCTTTTCATTGGATGGTTTGTTTATTATCCGGAAATAACTGTATTTTTAAAAGTTTTATTTTTATTGTCTAAAATCATATCTCAAGTACCATAAAAATATAATATGTTTACCTTTAACTGAAATGTAGAATGAAAAAAAAACTAATCATATATGATGAAAACTAATACTGTTTCGAAATTCTTTTTAAGATAAGACCACATGGAGGAGTATTGCTAATATACTCTTGTAGACATATTTTGTAGAGACCGTAGAGTATCTACCTATATTTAGACCTTGGCGTATTTGTTAATAAAAATAATAAAAAAAAAAATAAGTAAGAAAATTATCCGATACCCCGCACCATATCTGATGTAATTTTTATGTATATGGCGATTTGGTAAAAAAATTAACCCATTGTGCAATATAATACAGGGTTGTTTCTAGACTACTGATTAGTGGGTATATTACACATATATACCGATAATATAGATCTAGGGGAGCTACGTCGGAACACACACAGATTTTCACCAATTTCAATACCGTACGTCCTATGATCGATAAAAGCTTATATAGCAAATTTATGTAAATATATTCAAATTCGGGTACAAATCGTTAAAACCCCATTACATTGGAAGTGGTATAAATAAAAAACTTTTATTTATCAACCAAAAACTTTCCATAAAGGAACGCCCCATAAATTATTACTTTAGTGTTTATGAATTGCTACAATACTATAGAAAGGAACATGTTCAAAGTATTTTATCACTTCAATAAAATAAATATGATAATTCTGTGGTTTTCTGGAATAACCGCGTATGTCAATTTTTGTCAGTTTTGAGTTAACGATGCCAAATATATTAATTTTTAACGCTCTTTACATGCGTTCAATTTTTTTTTAAATATTGACCATTTCTGAGTTGTATCTTTAAATAACGACGTAACTTAAATGTTTATTAAATTAATTTGCAGCACTATCGACGTATGTCAACCTACGTTTGATCGCTGACAAATTATTTTCTTAGAAAACGTCACATAGCGACATACGTTGTTATAACCACTTGTAAAAAACTTGTGTGTTTATTTCTGTTATTTTTTGTCACTATTATTCTTGATACGTTGTTATATTCTCATCCTAAGTCCCGTTAACTTTTTGTTGACGAAAAAAAAATGCATTTTTCAAGTAACAACGACTTATGTCTACATGGGTGGTTGCATTGGTAGTTTTCTTTTTCAAAGAAAACGACGTTTGTCGACATAAGTTGTTTTATCTGCACACACTTTAAGTGTTATTTACATATTGTTTTTTTCGTCCTTCTCTAGAATCTATTCCTCTGAAGATTTTTGACTCAAAATTTTATATAAAGTATTTATTGCCCATATCTACAGGACTGTTAAATAAAAAGCTCTAAAAACTTTATATCGAGCCCATAATTTCAAATATAACGTTTTTTGGCTCCCCTGAACATTTTGATTTTATGACATACGCGGTTATTCTAGAAAACCACAGAATTGTTAATTGTTCCCGTGCGTTACCAAACTAGTCCAAACTTAGTCAAAAGAGTTTCAGTCAGGCTTGATACCTCAATGGCAAATTTGTTATTATATAGTTTTTCTGTTACTTTTTCTACAACTTTTCTCTTACTTTTGTTATGTTTTTTGATCCAATATTTTGTTGTATACTTTTACATTCCATACATACTCGTATATAATAAGTACAAATGAAGAGTAAGTTCAGGTATTGTGGAATAAGCGGGCAGTGTTGTCCCTCTTTCATTGTGTATACCTACTAATGATTATTTCATAAATCTTGGGTTTACTTACACACATGTTAAATGTCGAAGTATATTAACATTATAAGTATAGCATTTTTGGGTATTTTAGACTTGGGTGTACTCGGAGTGTGATTTGGTGCATAGATTTTGCACTATTTGTTTTTTTTTTAAATGTATTATGAAAAATTTGTTTCTTGATTGTTGTTGAGTTGTTGACTATACAGTACGTTCATAAATTATAGCACATTTGGTAATCTGTGAATCAATGTTATATAAAATTTTAACTATGCATGCTATAATTATCATCTCTTTGTGGAACGTGTATTAATATGTTCTCTTTCAAAAACTAAACTTATATTACAGAAATCTTCCATTAATTAGAAATACCGTTATTAAAATCTCTTACATCCCAATAGTTACCATATTAAAGCGTTCAAGTAGTATAGCACAAATGCAACAAAGTCTTGTTTGACAAAAAGTCCCGTTTTAATACAACATATTCTATTTAATTTTATTAAATAATAAGCAAAATGCCACGAGCAAAAGTGTTAAGTGAATTTGAAAAAGGTCAAATTTTAATTTTGTTCGAAAATGGTGCATCAAAGCAGAAATTGCAAGTGCAATCGGCAGAAATCGAAAGGTTATTTATGATTATTTGAAAAATATTGAAAATTATGGAAAAAATAAAAGCAGTGGTAGAAAAAATAAGTTGAATAAACGCGAGCGTCGACTTATTTTGAACACAGCAAGCAACAGCACCAAAAGCTGTGCCCAACTTGCTGGATGCGTTTCCAACAAAGTGTGCAACACTACCATTTAGAATGTTCTTAAATCGTTTGGAGTTTTGCAAAAATAATATGGGTACAAATTGGTCAAATGTAAGTTGTTTAATGTTATGTTACAAAATAATAAATTGAGATGTTTTCTTTTAAAAGATAATTTTTTCAGATGAAAAAAAAACTTAATATGGATGGTCCTGATGGGAGTTTTAGTTACTGGCGTGACTTACGAAAAGAACCCCAATGTCTCTCTCGAAGAAACTTTGGTGGCGGTTTTGTTATGATTTGGGGTGCGTTTACTGAAGATTGTTGTCTGGAGTTGCAAATCGTGCCCACCAAAAAGAACAGCGAAAAATATTGTGAATTGCTTCAATGCAGTTTGTTACCATTTCTACATGCCAATACTGAAAAAAAAAATAAAATTTTCAGCAAGACAATGCAGCCTGTCATGCCAGCAAATTCACAAAAGAATGGTTAAGCTCGAATAATGTCGATGTTTTGGCGAATTCTCGTTGGACGAATTTATGCTGACAATCGTCAAAACATGAATGTAAATGAAATAAAAATTTCAATCTTCAATGAATGGGAAGCACTTAATCAAGGTCTTTTGAATAAATTAATAAATTCTATGAAAAATAGAATATTTGATTGCACTAAAGCAAAGAGTTGTGTTATAAATTATTAAGATGATGTTATTTTTATTATTTTTGTTAAATAAATAAAGGAATTAATTAGTTATTTTTGTTAAACAAAGACTTTGTTGCATTTGTGCTATACTATTTGAACGCTTTAATATACTAAGTATTGGGATGTAAGAGATTTTAATAACGGTATTTCGAATTAATGGGTGTTTTGGGTAATATACGTTTATTTTTGGAAAGAAAACATATTAATGTAAGTCCAGCAAAGAAATAATAATTATAGCATGCATAGTTAAAATTTTATATAACATTGATTCACAGATTACCAAATGTGCTATAATTTATGAACGCACTGTACAATGGAAACTTCTATTTAACAAAATATATTTGTGACGACTTGAACGGTTAATGCCAAAAAATTGGATTATAAAATTTAAAACTCTTTTAATAATTTAAAAATTTGTATGTTTTATTTATTTAAAAAAGAAACAATATTAACATAACTTTAGAAAAAAATAACATAACTTAAAAGTATTCATTTTATGCTGTTGATAGTTGGGTATTATTTTTTAGTGCTGCTTCACAACACTGAGGCATTGGCTCCTGGCAAAGTTTCCAAAGTCTCTAAGTTTACAACATCTTCATTATTTGTTTGGTACCCGGTAAGAAATTGGGTGATGTCTCTACAATCAGATATTTGCTAAACCAATGCATAGTGTGGGAAAGGAAGAAAAGGAAAAAAATTTCACGGTTACGAACATTGGGGTCACATTTCTTGAAATTGCAATTCAGCTTTTAAGTGCGTAAAATCAAGACTTTGGTCACCCAACACATTGGAGAGGAATATCTGCTTATAAAAAGTATGTGTCGAGAAACAGGAGCGGATGAAAAAGCTTCGTGATGCGAAATCTACTACTGAAGGAAATGTCCACAGAGCTATCAACTCTCCGTTGACATCTGCCAGGAATTACACTTTTTAGTTTAATTCATCCGAGTCAGAATCAAAATGAGAATTTGCAGAAAAGAAAATCTCCAGCTATTGACGAATTTTAAAAGCTTGCTCAATACTTTATGGAACCAGAAGAGCAGTCGTTAGATCGTGAAATAAATAATTTTTTAGCCGAATACAAAACTATGTCAAGGTCAGAGGCCAAATATGTTTTTTTTGAGTCTTCTTAACACGGTGTCTCGACTAGCTATAATTTATGACAATGTTCATGTTCATGTCAGAGAAACAAACAAGCCGTTCGTTTAAAGTTTTCGCTTTTGTAGTTCCACAAGCATTCGTATTCGCGATATATATTAATGAAATTAATAATTTCGTTTTTATTTAATTTAAGTTGCACCATTTTAAAATACTTTACCATTTTAAATAACGTCAAAATCGAATGAAACTTCAAATAAATGGCTGAGTTTATGACAGACTTTCTGTCATGGCAAAAAGTTGGATTTTTTTAGTCATGACATGAACATTAGCGGTCTCCACTAGCCATTGACTTGAACATTGTCATGAATTATGGCTAGTCGAGACACCATGTAACAAAGTGTAAAGTATATGGGCCTGAAACATAAATTTTGTCATCTTCAAACAAGTAGACAAATCAATCTTTGGAACAATCTTTTCGATAACAAAATTGATATCGGCTTTGTTCAAGAGTGTCATCTAAGATTTTCGCATTACAATAGAATTTTTCAAGAAGCAAACATCGCGCAAGGTATTTATTTTTTAGACTTATTTTTTTATTTTTAGCCTTAATAATTAATATTGTATAATTTAAATATAATAATAAGATATGTATTTATTTAATAAATGTAAAAAATAAAACAAAAAATTTTGTAAGGTGGCTATCCGCATCGATCTTTTCAACACATTATTTGCAAAGAAATGGTGATTGAACCAACGTGCTGGTGTCGTGTGTGATTCGAGCCTGATTGATCAATTACTTGATTGTCAATCATGCTTGAGTCGTGTATGGGCCCTATAATACTCAATTCGTTTTAGCAAGTTCTAAAAATTAAATTATGTTACACTGTGGTTATGTACATCCCTCAGTTAAGAGAAGTCTCAATAAAGTGGTTACTTACTAGAAAATAGTATCGGGAAGCATTCCACACTCTGTAGATGTTAATAATTATGAAATGTGGTTTAAATTGGCACCAACATTTTTCCGTACCCTCAGAACTACAATTTACATTTTGGAGGAGCTTATATAGGTAATTATTTTTGAAAATTTTGATATAAGCTTTAAACTTAAACACTGTTAGGATATTTACCAAGAATGTGATCAATTTAAAATTTCTAACTTTACTGTTATTTCGTCAAAAATCTTTCAAAATAAATTATACCGTTAATCATCATTGCTTTTTTATATAGAAATGAATTCAAATATTCTTAATTTTCTAATATGTATATATATATATATATATGTATATATATATATATATATATATATATATATATATATATATAAACTAAATAAATTTTGTACTTTCTGGGACAAAAAAGTATTAAATTTTTAACGGAAAATTAAGCTTGTCATATCTGGCTCTCATAATCAAAAATTGGAGAGCGCTCATGGCAGAGTAAATGCGTTTCTTTTCTTGCCAGAAGCTACCCATACTTTTTCTCCCAATTGGAAAAAGCGTCAAACCAAAAAGCCAGGTGCGTAGCAACCCCTGCCCAACCATTACCTACGCAATGAAGGTTAGGGCGAGCTATTTAAAATAAAAACCTTAAACTTAAAGGCCCAAATAGACTACACAAAATGATTGCGCAAAATCGCGTTTGCGCATCAACTTTTTTAGATATACACTACACAAAATTTATTAGCACAAGCATAGAATTTTAGTTAGGTTTTTATTTTTGATTTTATTTGCTTATTTTCCAAAGAGCTGGAAATTTTCTGTATTCGTCAATAAATTTTTCAACAAAAATTGTTTCTTCCGACATTTTGCTAAACATACACTAACTACATTGTTCTTTATTTTATTACTTTTTTTCTTCCGCCTGTGTTGACAACGCGAGATGTTTTAGAAAGTTACAATTTTAACCGATTTGATTTTTGCATAACTTTTGCGTAAACATGAAAAACACCCCTATACATTACACAAAACTTTGCGCAAACACGATTTTGCGCAATCATTTTGTGCAGTCTATTTGGGCCTTAAGCTAAAACGAAAGGAGGACGAGGACCACAAAGCAAACACAGTCCCGTTAGTTCCTCTTGTTAGATGGATCACAGATGACAACTGACTATTAACTCTTAGGGCACTGTTACACGATCAATATTGTATATTGGCCGCGATCCAAATATCACAATATATATTGAACGTGTACCATGCAGTAACAGGGCCCTTAAAGGAAATCTGCTGTTTTATGGTTATGTAAAATTTGAAAAGTAAAATAACAAATTTTCTTTTCTGTTTTACTTTTTTTATGGTTTGTTTTCCCACTAAGTTTTTGGTATTAATTTTGAGTAAAAACAAACGGCATACAAACAATAAATAATTAAAACTGTATGTTAAATCCAAAATTGTTTTTCCATACTACGAATTCGTATTGCATTTTGCAGTTGACGTCCTTAATTTTTGAAATTTAAAGGACTTAAGTCAATTATTTTGAGAATTAAAGGTAAGTATTTCAAGGATTATAAACAGCAAATGGAATGCATAAAGGCCTAGTTAGCTACATGTAACCTTAACCAAACGTGTCAGCTGTTTGTTTCGGTTACTTGAAAAGCATTTAGAACAGTTACCGAACTCAACTGTCACGTAACCGGAACGTCCCAATCTGTTGAAAATAGATTTTTGCTCCGTTTGTACATGCCATTTGTGAACAGCTGATAAAGTTTGGATAATTTTACAAGCATTAAATGCCAACGTTACATTTAAGGTACGGATACATTTTAACAACGTGTGGCTAACTAGGTCTTAAGTGTTTGTTTACACATGAAAGTTTTTTTGCTGAAAGTCTTGAGTTTATAGGTGAGAGAAAAAAAAAATTCCACAACAAAAATTGCCTTGTGTGAACCGCGACTAACTGAAGTTTAGTCCCGGTGTGTGCCGGCTTACACATGAAAGTTTTCTTGCTGAGTCTTGAGTTTATAGGTGAGACGGGATTGTCGCAATTGCCAAAGTGAAGTTATTCTAAGTTTTCTTTAATTTTTATGTTTTGTTTGTGTTAAGAAAGATAATAAGTTGAAATAAAGTTAATTTTAATGAATTAAAATGATAAAATAAACAGATAAAATGATAAAGTAAACATGAACAAATCTTGAATTTCAATACAAAAATTTCAGTGTGTAGACACGGATGAAAGTTTAAAAGAGAATTTCAGTTTCAGAACGAAAAATTTCATGTGCCGGGACTTTGTGTAAAAAGAATTTATTATTGGTTCAAAGTGAAAAATCTATTTGTGTGAAAAAAATAGAAACAAAGAAAAAATGAAATAAAAAAAAGTAAAAAAATAAATAAAATAATAATTTTTCACAGCGAAGCAAAGAATGAAAAGAATTGTCAAATAATAACCTGCAGCTAACTTCGTGTTTATAATTAGTCCGAGTTCATACAAGGCAACTTTTGTTGCGCAATTCTTGAGTTTGTAGATGTTTGCGGTGAGGGGAATAAAAAGGGAAAAATAATTGCCGGTTCTCGGCTATTTCAAGCAATTCTCTCATTCGCTTTTTTTTGTTGAATATTTGACATTTCTTTTCATTCGGTGTTTCGCTTCTTGGTGTGAATAATTCGTAATTATTGTTTACTTTATTAAAATGGCCTTTAAATGGAATCGGGACTTAATTTTTTTCTTTTGAATTCATTTTTCAACAAAACCAATTAAATTAATTTATGTATGTATGTATTTAATTTTATTATTGTTCTTTACGACTAGAGCACAAATGTCAAAGTACAAGAAAATAAAAACAAAACAAAACAGTAAAATTGCCGAAGAAATTGTCGTGTGTGGACATAAAAGCAATTTCAAAAGAGAATTGCCAAAAAGTTGCGCAATAAAAATTGCCTTGTGTGACCCCCGACTTACGAATGGCACAACAAAACGAGTTGCCGAGTTAAAGCAACTCCGTACCAAATACCACTCTTCTATCCCCTCTCACCGACAAACTCAAAAATTGCTCAACAAAAATTGCCTTGTGTGAACTGGGACTTAGTAAGAAATTCATTAAGGTTTTGGTCGAAATAATTCGTACAGTTTTAACGCTGTAAATATAAGTCGTAGATATAAGGAATTCATACTGTAATTCCATTCAATAAGAATTCAGTCTCTTGCTAAATGTCTCTTATTGAATAAAATTTTTGCAAAGTAAACTTGTTTCATCTAATACGTTATGTTATTGGAATGACGGCAACCCTTAATTGAGATATTAAAAACAAGTGATACAAGTGGATAAAAGAGAAACACAAATGCAAGTTAAAATATCATAACGTCAACAATTTTAAAATGTTGTTTTATAGAGATTTTATATTTACAACATCATCCATATGGTAGTAAAAACATGAGTTTTACAAGTTGTAAATGGAACACGCTAAATATTGTTAAGCAATAAATTTATTAAAAGTACGCGTGTGGATCACTTATACAAATGAATATAAATAGTTATTTGCAAAACGGACATTCACTCACACATAGAAGGAAATAAAGATATTAGTACAAATACGCTGAATAGTACAGGTATTTTTTTTTTTTTTTTATCAAATAGATAACTAAATTTCTGGGTCAGGAGTTCGCAAAACATATTTCAATAATAATAGAAGCAACATTTTTTAAAATTTGAATTGCATACAATTTTGATGTCCCAGATGAACTTATGTATAGAAATACGTATGCATTATTTAAAAAAGTGAAGGGCGTACAATAGCCAAACAAAACATTCATTCGTATTTGCCACCAAGATTTTAAGAATTATTGAATGAGTTCAGTTTGCCGTTTTTATTATATTACACATTTGTATCTGCACTACACAAAAAACACTCACACTTTTACCAACACAAAAATATCGCTCACCGTAAAATTGTTCATTATCCACATCCATTTTTATTGTATTTTTCATTTCAATTTAACTTTATAACACATATTTTTATATCAAATACATTGTATAGTTATTAAATTCGAGAAATATTTCTCTAAAAACATTAAAATATAACTGAAAACGACCGGCGGTTTCAAGAAAATCTTACTGAATTGTCGACGGGGCAAAAGTTGAATGGCAACTAAAAAGAAAATGTCAAATTTCTTTAAAGACTTGATGATGCCAGATTTTACTGAAACAGAGTTCACTGCGTTCATATATATAATGAAAATTGGGCTTACCAGTTTTAAAAGTTTTACGCTGAGCACACAAAATGTTCCATCGTATGTACCAATGTTTCATGTCACAATTCATGTTTCATTATAAAGTTAAATTATTGTTGCAACTACAGGCCTAGTTACTCACACGTAGCCGTAACCAAACGTGTCAGCTGTTTGTTTTTTTGTTACATGAAAAGCAGTTACCGAACTGAGATGTCATTTAGCCGGAACGTCCTAACCTGTTGAAAATAAATTTTTGCTACGTTTGTATGTGACATTTGTGAACAGCTGATAAAGTTTGGTTAATTTTACACAGCAACATGCTGGTTCGTTTTTTACATTCTATAATTACACTAAATGCCAACTTTACATTTACGGTACTCTTACATTTTAGCAACGTGCGGCTAACTAGGCCTTACGTTATCAGACCGATTTCCTTTTAGGAATGTTAAGCGGGATATACACGGTCAAAATGATTGAACTGCATTTTGGTGGTATTAGTGAAAATGTGTTTGTATGTGTCACACCGACGATGATTGAAGCAAAATCAAAAATTTTAGATTTTCTGCTTGCATGACGTACGAATTTGATGTGTGTATATCGTTGATTGATCAAGCATGTTCTCATTTTTAATGCGACTTTGAAGCAAATGGTTGTGAGATGTCGGATGAAAGGCAAAATATTTTAGAATTGCCATTAAGTTTTCATGGATAAATGAATTCCTTTTTTTAACCACTCCTTCATCCATATACGTCTCTTCTTCTTCTTTTTTTCATTTTCTTTTGCTTTTAAGCACACTGCCAAAATGGCGACAAGTGTATCGTACGCTACCGACATGATGTTTACAGCACAAAATCAAAAACCAAATGAATGATTGAAGTGCTATGCAGTACCGTGTATGTTCGAAGCTTCATGCACACATACATGAATTTGACGTCAAGCATTTTGACCGCGTATATCCCGCTTTAAATATGACAATAAAATAAATTATACCATAAATTTTAGTATAATTTAAAACATTTTTAGACAGCAAGAATTTACTAGTATGGCTCATTTAATAAGAGCTATATCCTATACCCTAATTGTTTAATATTTCGAATTATCCATCAATTATAATTTAATAAATATATTCAATTATTTCAAATTGAGATTTTGAAACACCCTGTCATTAATATTGTTGTCAAATAACAATGTTACAAATGTCACTTCTTTTATAATGGCTGCCATTATAAAATTAATTTATTTGTTGACCGTTTTATACATTAAAAATGCGAAAGGTATTAAAAAATTGTATTATCAAAGTGTAACTTGTTGACTTAAGTTATTAAAATTAATAAGTTCTAAGTGTAAACTAAAGTTCTTTACTATTAAGACGCTTTTTGAAAGCAAGACCACAACGCTGCTAGCAGAATATAATAGTGTGTATAAGTGTGTGTATTGTTTGTGTTCTTACTAAAGAAAATACAGCAGCCTGACAAATTAACAATTGGAAGAAAAGCAGTGCTCTAGAGCTTTAAAAATTAATAAAAATCCATAGCTAAAATTTTTGGGAATGAAATTAATCCTTTTTATTTTATTTTAATTAAGGTGAAATAAGTGACCGTTTATTAGATGAAAATCAAGAAAATATGGCTTTGGAACATACAAATAGTAAAGAATTCCCAGTGGTGCCTGTACAAAATTCTATACAAACACATCCAAGGTAAGTTACAAGAATCTTACGAAAAAAGTTACTTATTTTATATTTATTGTAGATTTAATTAAATAAAAATGTTTAATTATAATAAATTATGCTAAAAAAGTATTCGGATTAAAAAATAAACAATACACTAGAGTTACATCTCTATAAATATACCTTTTGAATAACAAATCGGATTCTATTAGTCCATTTTCTATAACAATAAGGTTATATAAAAACAATTTGTAGGATTCGCTTAAATATAAACATAACTTATTTTAAAACCTGAATATGTTTTTTGAACTAGTTCGTGAAGTTGTTAGGAAATGTAAAATTTGATTTTAAAGACAAAAAAAAATTTGTTTTGGTATTAAATTTTGACATTGACTCAAATGAACATAAGTTACCTATCCGCACTTAATATTAGACCGATCAACTCTAAATCCATCCATCCAGTTAAACCTACATTCGAGGTGAGATTTACATCAAAATATATTTTTGTTCAGTTCAGAATGCTCTGAGAACTGCGCCAAACCATACATACAGCCAGCCATACACTACACAAGTTCAGTGCTTAAGTCTAGCACTGTACAGTGCGTTTCTGTAATATATGGGGGTGTTTGCACAGTTGAACTGAGCAAAAATATCAAAATCGTTTTGATATATTTCTCAATTTTTGTTCAATTGTTCAATATTTAAATACAAAAGAGTCACAACTCAAAATTTTCCATAAATTAATTCACAGTACACATTTCTATCTACTGCAAAAAATTATTTCTCATAACTATCTTCTTTAACAGGAAAAATACTGTTATATCTGGGGCACAACTTGAGATAATATCACTAGTCAAATGAAAAAATTTCAGTCAGAGAGTCAGAACTCAAAATTATATTTTATTTCCACAAATACAATATAAGTTAAAAAAAAAGTATAGCAAAACTTTCCTCAAAATGGACATTTTTTCATAATGAAACTACATTTTTTAAATAATACAATCATTTTTACATACATAAACAGTTTTTTGCCTCTCCTGAAAATTTTAAAATTTTGAGTTGTGTCTGTTTTGTATTTAAGGTGCATATATCTGTTTTTTTTTATATTTTATATTAATGATCTCCCTTAAATTATCGACCTAGTCGGATTTTAATTTTTACAGCGAACGTTGTTTCATCCGAGCCTACATTCGTAAATATTTTTTATTTTATTGGATCTAAGATATTCCGTTAATATTATATGCAACAATATTGGTAGTTAATTTTGCGAAGCTTTTTTACAATAGGGTATAATGGGAAGTTGGAGCATCGGGAGATGCGGAACTCATCAATAAATGATAAAAATCTGTAATATATTAAATTGCTAAGATCTCCCTTTAAACTCCGCAATTAAATCTCAAATTATCTAGTCGCGTCAACATGCACCAGGATGTGAGTTCAATATGTTTTGGCTCTTAGTGTTTGTGGTATTTTCGGAAAATGTATACAAAATATTCATTGGTGAATAGTTTTGACACACAAAAGGAATTTTGCTTAACATTCGATGATGCGGTGAACAATTTTAGAGTTGTTTAATTGTAGAAAGTAGACAAGTCTTTGTATCACCTGAAAAGGCCCACCGAAAATTATTCCAAGCCTTTCAGTGTCTGAAGAGGACTTTTGCATCAGTTACAAATGCGATATGCCAAAGAAATTGAACAAAATTAACACAATCAAATTCAATTACATGCGATCGAACTGTGCACTTGATGTGTGCCCATTCAACAGCAGGTTATTATTTATTATAGTAGTATTCATTCTATTTACTATTATAGCTGTACTCTCCCGCCAGAAGTTAATTTAATTTAATAATTAATCCATAGAATTGAATTAAAGTTGGAATGTGGCATCAACTACCGGAGCCACATCTATGCTTTAGAATGAAATATCTTACATATGGTATAAATAAATTCCGGCAAAACGCCTAACCATAAACCATTTTCGCAAACTAACATATGAGGTGAATCTAAAGTCAATTAGTTTTCATCAAAACAATAGGTTCATTACTATATATATTTACTTGAGAGTTTGCAAACTATATAATACAAACATAACCGAAAGAAGTGCATTTAATTATATTTAATGAATGTTTTACAAGAAAATCACAAAAAAGTGAAAAACAATGAGGCTTCAGTTAAAATCAAGGTAAGTTAAATAGCCTTGCGGAAGAGCCTTGTAATGGGACGGAAAAAGTGGACCTCATGCCAGTAACGTAGCCCATAATCGAAGCGGTCAACCAAAATATATAAATTAAGGCCGCAAAACGTCTGGTAGGAAATTTTATAGCAATACTTTTAAATGTATGGCTTTGGCTGACATCTTTATTTATGAACTCTAAACAATATGTTACCATACGTAGATAGATTTATGTCTTCTAATGTATTGATTGATTTAGAAACATCATTATGGCTGGAGAGCCAATAAATAAAATAAAATAACTAAGCTATTTTATGAATTTATCAGTATTAAGGTATTCATTATGTAAACTTAGATCTCAGGATACTATTACTATGTAATATATATTTTTGGCCAGAATGGCGTAATATTACAGAACTGAATAAATAAATAAATAAAAACTGTGACTGTTTTGGAATTATATCAACTTAATCGATTGATTGTCATCCAAACAAAAATTAATCGATTAATCCAACAAACAAAATTATATATAAAAAAATTCTTATTTTCGATCTATATCATTTTAATGATTGAGTTAGAAATTAAATCAGGCTCAAGACCAAATGTTTTTACTTTAAATAAATCAAAAACATTGGCACATTTGAATCGAAAATTTTGCTTTATTTAAAGTAAAAACATAATAATAATCTCTAACTCTATTATGAGTATTTTTATTTGACCTTTGCGTTTTAATTTAAAAAAAATTATTATTTCAAGCTCGAGGTCTGTATTTTAAATTATATTTATTTATTTTATTTTCGATATTTCGCCAACCTCCGGTTGGCATCTTCAGGAAATCTTAAATTATAAGATATAAACACAAATAGTAAACATTAACAAAAACTGTAATTAATAAACATTAACTTTACACACAATTCATAACAAAAATGAACTTACAAAAAGCGAGTGACAATAGTCAAAATACCAATGCGTATGGACGAATTAACATTTTATATTGCACTAAATAATCTTATTTTATTTTACTAATTATATGCCTATAACTATGAGCACAGTTTTCTGTGTCTGTTTTGTAATTTATTCTCCTTTGTTTTGGTACGTTAATAATGTGTAACATTTCTAATGTAAAGCGTCTCTTGTAGTTGTTCTCAGTTTGTAAAATTTTAACTTTCTCAAAGTTTGGTTTGTGGTGTTTCTCCGCACAGTGGGCCGCAAGTGCCGTTTTTTGGGTTAAATTATTTTTAAGATCTGATTTATGTCCTGCTATTCTAGTTTTTAGCTTGTTTTTGGTTGTACCAACATATACCTGATCGCATTTATTGTTATCGTCCCCTTTACATTCTATTCTATAAATTAGATTGGATTTGTCTAATTTGTTGACTTTGCTCTTCGTGTTGGAGAAAAGTTGTCGAAGTGTGTTGCCAGCTTTAGGTGCTATTTTATATCTTTCTTTGTTGTATATTTCAGATTTTACTATTCTTTCAGATATTTTTGGCACGTATGTTAAAGATTTGTATGTTTTTGTGGTTTCTTCTCTTACATTGTTCATCTTGTTATTCGTGTTATTATTTATAAGTTTCGTAATAATGTTATCCGGGAATGAGTTCTTCTTTAAAATGTCTCTTATCTTCTTTTTGTTGTCCGTATGAAACTGCTTGTCACTAATCGTTAGCACTCTTCGTATAAAATTATTTGCAGTATTTATGATAATATTTTTGGGTTGGCAAGAGTAATAATTTATAATTCTCCCCGATGACGTGGGTTTTTGGTACCAATCTATTTTTATTTTGTTTCCTCTCCTTATAACAAATGTGTCCAAATAAGGCAATCTACTGTTTTCTTCTTCTTCAATGGTAAATTTAATTTTATGGTGAAAGTCGTTTAGTTGTTTTAGAATATGATCTATTTCATTTGTTTTTATTACACAAAACAAGTCGTCCACGTATTTGGTAAGAAGTCTAGGCTTCTTGTCTAGTTTTTCCATTGTTTTGCGTAACAACTCCTCCATCACTATATCGGCTACTATAGGCGAAGCTATAAAAATAATCTCTAACTCAATACTGAAATAATTTATAAACATGGTAAAATGATCTCAATTTATTTTTGTTGGTTTTTTTTTATAAAAATTTCTTTATGAATTGTTATTTTTGTTTAATAAAATATAAAAAAGTATTTTTATTATTCGTTATTCGATTAATCGAACAATTTTTTAAATTATTCGACTGTTCGAGCAATGAAAAACCCTGATCTATTATTCGATCAAAAGAAAATTCGAATTACATCATTTAATGCTAAAAATAATATAAATTATGGTGCGATAGTGCAACGTTGTCAATACTTCGTTCCATTACAAACATGTAAAGCATTTATTTAGCTTTGTCAAGAGGATCCATAACGATTCAGATCCCCTTTTATAAGGATCTATTTAGAAAAACATGAAGTTTTGGAAGTGAATACATTTTTTGACCGATAAACTCTTGGAGATTTTATATATTTCTTTTTTGCAAATCTTTAAAACCGTTTGCAATGCAAAACTGCAATGCGTAGTTTTCATAAACACAGTAGACTTAGTTTTGGCAATGTCGAAAGTTCATTATTGCATGGTGATGCTTTGTAATGCGCAACATCTGTCAAATTTTGTGCATTGTTTTTATTTGTGGTTCTTTGGTGCTTGATATATGTTTATTTTTACCTTTTTCTTGGCGGTAAAACTAAAAATACATCAAATATTTCAATTTGTGGTAGAAATGGCGGATTTGTGGTAAGTTGAACTTTTGTTAATTTAAAATTTGCAATTTTACGATTATTTATAATTTTTTGTATATTTATTCATAATGAAAAAAAGTGGAACGACGAAAGGAAGAATCTACGGATAGAAGTTCGTTTGAGGCATTACCAGATTTCAGTTATAGTTTTTGGAAATTTGATAACATCTCCCTTTAAGCGGCAAATAATTTTAATGATTTTAACGAACACCTTATATGCGAGACCAATAATTGATTACATCTCTCTTTAAGCGGCAAATCATTTTAATGATTTTAACAAGCACCTTATATGCGAGACCAACTCTCACGCCAAAGCGATCGCCGACATCTGAAAGAACAATTATCGATAAGATTCCAAATTGAAATTTCTAATGCTTGTTGTAACGTAATTCCAATATGTCCAATTGTAGGTGAATGCCACCATTTCATTATTTGACAAAGCAGTACTGCCATAAAATCTTGCCATGTAATAATAGTGTGTTTACCTCTAAGCAAAATCTAGTATATCTAAAATCTAGCTCATTTTTACTAGATTTCCCATACGAAACAAAATCTAGCTCGTTACTAGATTTGTGCAAAATCTCGCAAAACTTTTTATACTGACATGTGCCCATTCCAATCTGCTAAATTATAATTGTGGAAAATTAATTTGTTTTTGCTGTTCAAACAATACATTTAACAAATGCTGATTTTTTTTCGCAAAATTGTGCAAGTTTGTGCTTTTTTCATATTTGATGCATAATATAATTATAAAATCTGTTCCTTTTTAGAAGTTTCCATATCTCCATTTTCCTGTTTTGTTTATTTTTGGTATTTCTAGTTTATATGTTTTATTTTAATCAGCTGTTTATTGTTGTGGAAACAAAATCTCACAAAATGTCAAAAAAGTAAAATGCAAACGGTATAGATTTTGAAATAGATTTCAACTAAAATCTACAAGGTTTTCCTCAGATGTAAACGCACTATAAATGAATTTCTTTGCAGTGTTGCATTGCAAACTGCGTTTATGAAGTCAGCCCGTATTTCAAAAAGCTTAGTATGTGACTTACCTATAAATATTATATTCATTATTATTCATACATCAAAATATTTTGTTGTTAAAATTAACTAAAAATTTATATAAAATCAAATGAAAATGATCATTACCACAGAAAGGTCCACCGTGACTGAGAAATTATTATCTGATATTAGTTAAAAAAAATCAAATTTTATTACAGCTTAACCCATTCGATCCCACTGTACTCGCTTGAGTACAAAAAATCAATTCAATTTTGTGATGCTATATCTCATATGTTACTAATTTTTTTAAAGAGTTTTTGTTATACATATTAGTTAAGAATGTAGAGAATTAATATATTGAAATGGTAAACAAAAAAAAATAACGGTAAATTTGCACATTCTGTTTTGTCAACAGTCATTTTCGATTTTGAAATTTTTTCACTTTTCGTTGCCATTTGCTTGAATTTCAATTAGTGCCAAATTGAGGTTAAAAACAAATTAAACACATCTATGTTTAAATATTAAAAAAAAAATGTATAAGGATATTATGAAGTGTTTTTTGGTAAGCATATGTATTTAAAGTTATCTTAATGCAGCATTTTTTGCGTCTATATTGTCCCATTGTACTCTTATGAATACAGGCTATAGAACACTTTTCCAAAAACTTTTTTTATTATTATTTATTTATTACTTGAGTTCGAATAAGATGAATATTACACAAAGAAATGCGATTTTTTGTTTTAAAGATGGTAGGGATCTAATGTGTTATTTCGTTGCATTGGTAATAAAACTGATGAAAATTAAATTTATGTTTATCGCGCTATTAGTAATCTTTAGTGGCATGTCACGTAATGTATATCACGTTATGCATCATATCATGAGATTTTTCAAGGACACAATAATGAATAACATTATTCCAGATCATCTCAATATAAGTTGCATTAAAAAATTTGGGCACTTTTTGTAGATTTTTGCATTTTTATAGATGCATACAAAAACTACTTCTATTTTTTGTCATGTCACGTATACCTTTTTGTTTGTTAATATCTTAGGACCACACTTTCGACAGCTCCTAGACTTTAGTATATATAGTAGTACTAAAGTGCTGTCAAAAAAATCAAAACATGGAAATTTATATATTTAATAATTACATAATACAATTATTGCAACTAATATAAGTAGAAAAAGGAGTACTAGCAGCAGTGGCTTTCGACTCGGAGATTGAATGATTTTAGATATAAGTTTGTATACTGTTTTCCATTAAGAATTTGCAAATTAATTTTATATTAATATAACATATGTTTTTTAAGAGGGTAGATGGATTGTAGGATGTACACTCGTCTAAGATGTGAGTGACGATTTCGTGTTGCACGTAGTGCAAATTGGAGCTGTTCTTTTTTCCATTCTTATTCGAACGATTGTAGTTGTTTCTCTTCACAATATTCTTGTAATTGTGTTGATAGTTTGACCAGCGTTGAGTGTTTGAAATTTTCAAAAAGGAGGAAATGTTATATATTATATTGAAATGCACCATACCATAAATAACATGTAACATAAACTAAAACGATAAAACAAATGATACAAATAATGAAACTAAAATTATTGTAATTTAAATCTGATATTAATTGTGTCACTATGATTATGATTACAAAGAATGTAAGCAATTAGCAATAAGAATTAGTATTAGTATTAGTTTTTACCATAAATACCCTTACCAAATTGTAAATAAAATAGAATTAATTTAGATAAGCAAACAACCACTTGTCTTTCTTTATTCTTAATTCTGACCGAGCACCTGACAGTGCTTGGATGAATCCAAACTGTTGCGACTAGACGCAACATTATAATATTCTAGTAAAAACCCTTTTTTGCAATGAGCAGTAAAACAAATAACAATTTTAATGAATAAATAAGGATAACTAAAATATAATTCGAGAGTAAACATTCATACTTAAATCACATAAACACCACTTCATATATAATATAGAACATTGATATAAATCTGTTTATCATTCAAAATAATTATATCACGAGCTTCCCACGTTTGGTGTTTTAGTAGTGGTCTATGTTTTGCTTCTTCGGCCGCTAAGTCGGCGTATTCGTTTCCTGGTATACCGACGTGAGATGGGATCCACATAATTTTGATTTTATAAAAATGTTGGATGCAGAAATTTCTAATTTTATTTATAAGTGGTGAGTCGTAAGAAGAATTTTGTATAGCGAGAATAGATGATAGACTGTCCGTGCATATGATATGTTTTATGTCTGCTTTTGAGACGTATTCGGCAGCAAGGAATATCGCTAGAGCTTCGGCTGTATAATTGGAGAAGAAATTATTGATAAATCCTGAGCTAATCAGGTACCGTCTTGATCCACAGTAGCAAAAGTAGTAAAGTCACTTGGTTTAGACCCATCCGTAAAAAGAAAATTCCAGTTGTGTCCCGAGAAGTGATCGGTTAAGTTTCTAAAGGTTTGTTGGTATTGTTATTTTCAGAAGGTTGTTCAGAGATAAAATAAACGATGATTTTTTTAAAAGACATGGGGGTTCCGATGGATATTTGATATAAATGGGATTTATATCGAGGTCGAGGTTGTTCGAGGAGTTTATACATCTGATTATAGTAGATTGCAATCTTGGTATCCTAATACAATTTATAGCTTTTCTAACTTCCTGGAATAATAGTTTGTTCCGACTAATAAAAAGTTTAGGTATTAGTTTAAGGTAAGGCAGGAAGTTCGGTAGTTAATAGACGGCATTCCAGCTTCAGTTAGGATATTCACTGTGGGGCTTGTCCTGAAAGCCCAGATGCTACAACGAACTGCTGCATGATATGGTCTTTCGATTAGCTTGATATTGGAAGGTGAACACCATCCATAGATTGGAAGTGCGTAATCAATTTTTGAGTGTATAATTGACCTGGTTATATTTATCATTGTGGAAATGTGGATCATAAAGTTTTTTGTTGTTAGGTATTTTATGATACTTAATCTTGAGTTTACGCTTTTTCTCAGCGACAAACAATGTTCTTTAAATGTAAAGCTTTTGTCAAAAATTACTCCTAAAATGCGTAAATGTTGGACTCTTTATTGTAAAGTTGTAGACTGCATTTTTCTATAGATAGCTTTGCACCTGATATTAGGCCCCACTCTATAATTTTTCTTAGGGTGTTAGAGAAAATCTCTTTTACCTTATTATTTTCAGAAGATCACCCCTCCACCTCTAGATACTGCAGAATTTTTAAACAACAAAAAGAAATACTTAAAATTAAAACAAACGAAAAATGTTCAATAAAAGCAGCAAAACAAAAATATCAGGCTCAACTAACAACACAACCACTAATGCAATCTTTCTCTGATGTCACAAACAATAATAATGTTAACAAAAACGAAATTATTAACAACAAAACACTCAATTCCAATAATGAAATATAAAAAAAATATTGAAAAAACTACTAGCAACAACCCAAAAATATTAGCATAAACGCTGAAACAGAAAAAAATAAAAACTTGAATATATTAAAAACAACAAAATCTCTTCCATCAAAAAACAAAACCGAACCAACAAAAAACATACATGATGATATTCATTTGCATCAACAAAAACTACTACACAAGAAACAAAATTACAAAAATCAACAACTATACACAACCAACCTACAATAACAACGCGATCTATGGCTAAAGCTGCATTCAATAATTCAACAACAAACCATAAAAATAATAAAGAAACACTCAACGAACAACACCCAAAACGAAAATCTCTCTTTGCCAAAAGATACAACAATACATACCCACAACACCTCCTATGAACCAGATGAAAACAATGTTTATAGATGAAGAATAAATTGTTTGCTATTTTCCCAATATGGATTTCAAAATTATACAGTGGAACATTAATGGTCTAATAAACAATTACCACGAACCACAACTTCTAATAAAAGATCATAACCCAGACATTATATCCATTGAAGAGAGACATATACCATTTAAACATAAGGTTATTTATCCTAAACAATACAATCTCTTTTCACACAACTTACCTTGCAACAAAACTGCAAAGCAAGGTATTGGAATCTTGGTAAAAAAATCTATACCTCACAAATTAATATACAACCGACAACGTTATTGCATCTATTGCTGTCCAAATATTCACCAGCTTCAAATTCACTATAATGTGTACCTATAGTTATCCCCCCTCAACAAAACATCGCAGAAAGCAGATTAACTTCTCTAGTAAACCATATTGATACTCCCACTATTGTTACTGGCGACTTCAACTCATGTAGCATACTCTGGGGTTCTACAACAACCAATTCTCATACAAAATTCTAGAAAACTTTATTTTAAACGAAGACTTAATAATACTTAACGACGGAGCCCCAACCCATTTCTCAACACACAACACGCTTACAAATGTTGATATTTCGCTGTGTTCTACACAACTTGCACCTATTTGCTTTTGGAGAACTCTTCCCCACCTCCACGGCAGTGACCATTATCCAATCTTGATAACAATGTAAAAAAAAATGCTCTCAAACTGATATTAAAACTAAACCTAAATAAAAATAGATTATGCAAACTGGACTTTATACCAAGAAAAATGTAACGAGAACATGTCTAATGCTAAAACCACTTCGAATGTTAACCAAATGGCGGCATCTTTAACCCTTTCGAACCGAAAAAAACTGTTGGATATACAATATTGGCGCTAGGTAGACCTTAAAGACCAGACATTTGTACCGAGCCAGAATTTCAGTTTTCGCCACCAGAGGCGCTGGGAGCGCTGGGATGTTTAGTCCCAATCGGTAGTAAAAGTTTATTATTTTATTGATATCTAAAAAGTTTATTATATATGATATGGTGAAAAACACTTGAAACATAGTGGAACTTCGCATGTCTTACATGTAAAGAAAGTACGTTTGTCATTCTTTCCGCCTTTCTTATCCTTTGAGCACTTTACGCATCGGCGTCGCGTTTTGCCTTCAATGGGCATGTGATCGCCAACTATACCATTCGATTCTTCAAATGACGTCCAGATTTTTTCTTCTTGGGCACCTTACTTTTCTCCAGCCCAGACTTTATCATATCCTCCGCAAATGCAGCTATAAAATCAATATATGGAAGATTTGGCAAGTGATGCGTTTCTTTATATAGTATCCAGGCGTTGACACAGGTATTCTGGAGAACTTTGTAGAACACCTTTTTCCACCACTTTGTGGACTTCCTATTGATATCGTATAGTTGAGACATTTGGTCGGATAAATCAACTCCACCCATGTTTTGGTTGTAGTCGACAATGGACTTTCGACAATTCAAGGTAATTTTTTCTCCGTTTTTCTGTTTGCGTTGAATCAACCCCATCTCTGTGCCATGACAATTACTAATTGCAGTCACCAGTTTCGTATCCTGCCAAAACGAGCATGATGTTCCAAATTGATTTTAATAGCACACGCTCTCTCCTCTTTTCAATTTCTGTGTACATGAGGGAAGCTGCTTCCGATTGGAAACAATAGTACCGACAGCAGGGCATGGTAAGCTGTTGAAGAGGTATACTGAGGAAAATAAACTATCAAAGAAAAGTGCCACGTTGACTCGCTTGATTGTTTTCGATAACGCTAAGACTACCCTCTCGCCCAATGTCGAGTTGTCGACTACTTTTTCTGATTAATTTTTTCCACAATATATATTGAAGTCAAATACATAGGCAGAGGATGAGTCAGATCTTTCCCATATTTCTATTCCACGTTTGATGGGTTTCATTGGAAGGTATTGCTTCATTGTCGATCTTCCCTTGAATTTAACCATTGATTCATCTAAGGCTTGAAACGAGCTGTCTTTGCGGCACGCAGCGTAAGTCTGTTTTAGGCAACTGACTACTTCCTCAATATAGTAGCTTCTTGAACAGCCGTTTGCCTTTTCAGGAGAGTTGCAATAAAATTTTGAGTAGAGCAAGAGGAACCGATCACGCGACATGCTATCTCTTATCAGAGCGTTGCCAACGGACTTTCTTTTAGATCAGTACATAGCCATTTTCGGTAGCCTATTGTAGGAAGTCAGAAGCATTATGCCTCATTCCCAAAATTCCGTGCTGGTCTGTTTGATGATTGGATCGAGTGCGTTTTTTGTATGCACCTTGAGGTATCTTTACGCTACTGATTCTTTCGTTTGTGCTCTGGCTTATCCATATGAGCAGGCTTCGAGGAAACAGTTTAAAAAAAGTTTCCAATTCACTGGAGCCTCGATTTATATCGCAAAGCACAGACAGATTGTATTCTGGAGTCATTTCTTTTCGTGGATGGCAATTGCCGTCGACCGTCCATATATTCTCAGTAGTAGGTGTTACTGCAATGGCGCAACCTTCTTCCACGTAGTCGGGACCGATCTCTTCGTCATAATTGGACTCCTCATCACTAAGATCAGCATATTCCATATCTCGACACTCTTCTCCCTCCGTAGATGAATCGTCATCCTCCGACGCTAGATACTCGGATCCGCTGTCATCAAATGGCTCCGACTCGTCTGAGGAATGGTAGAGCAGATTTTCGATGTCGTCGTTAGTCAGCTTAGTTCTCTTGCTGGTCATTATGCCTGTTGGGTGCAAAAATTTTAAAACTTTGAATGTGACTTTATTTATGAAATTATACACAGTTTATATACTCCTGGGATATATAATCCCCAGTCAAAACACTACTGGGACATATAATCCCATGAGCAGAAAACACTAGTTATATCACGAATTCGTGTAGTTCCAAACTTGAATTGTAAATGTACAAATTCATGATAAACACACGATAAAGAATATCAAATATAATATTTTCCGCTTTTTCCGAAGTTATTTTTATAGTTTTCTGCCGAATTTCGCAACACGTGCTCACTTATTCAATAATTACTATTAATTACAGCTGCCATATGTCAAACAAACGTCAATATTTTGTACTAAAGAGATCACAAAGAACGGAAAAAATACATTTTCATGCATATTCTTCAGTAAATATTACCAATAGGTTTTTTTTTTTTAATTTTTTGGGATATATTGTACCGACCGGGTCGAAAGGGTTAATAAAATGCATAAAATCTGCAGGAAACATTAGTATACCACAAACGAGAGGCACGATATAGAACTCCCGTGTGGTATGGTGGAATTCCAATCTAGAGTTATTTCGATATAATAATTAGTTATTTATAGTTCGGTTCGAGATCATGTATACATTTTCTAATACTAGAAAAGATAATACTTTATGCAATGTAAAAGAAATTTGGAAAAAATTGAAGACAGCGCTAGATGGAGTAGCTACTTTCGAACAAAGCGACTTGTTCATCTTCAGCATCCTTCTGCCTATTACTTCAACTCATGCTTAATCAACTATTTAACTCAACATTAGAAAGAAAAGAACATGAGAAATGTTTTTTCTTTCTTTTCATACGAGAGTTAGAACGAATAAGCAGAGTTTTTTCCAATTTATAGCTTTCTCTACATTAACATCGCTTTGATCAATATCAAAAACAGAGCCTTTGGCACAATTTCAAACGTGTTAGGAGTGTCGCTAATTTAATTTTATAAAACACAACGCCATGTTCAGAAGAGCGGTAAAAGAAAGCATTAAATACATTTACATCAAAAATCAACCCAAACTCCTCCGCCCGAAAGATGTGGAGCGATATCAAACGTATAACGGCAGGAACTACTACAATTTCATCTTCAGTCGATATTGCAAACTGTTTTGCTAAACACTGGTCAGCACAATCGGAAGACTCAAATTTCACGTCAATCTTTCAACAACACAAATCCAATTCCATGAACTACCACTACAATCCACAAACATGCAATAAATATGCCAACAAAATTGAAAACCCTATCAATGCTATAGAGATTAAAATCACTTTAAATTCAACGACAGGTAAAACGCCTGGCGATGAACGCATTTCATATCCGATGTTGAAAAATCTACCTCTCTAAACAAAAAATTATATCTGTTCACTTTTTAACTACATGTTTTCATCCAAAGTCTTTCCTCAAGCTTGGAACACGGTCATACCAATACCAAAACCTAATAAAGACCATCACTCCGTTGCAGGTTATCGACCAATTGCTCTTTTGCCATGTATTAGCAAAATTCTAGAAAAAATAATTGCCAAATGTCTAATGTGGTTCGTAAAAACAAATAATTTAATCACACCCAACCAAGTCGCTTTTATGAGGAAACAAAGTACTGATGACGTCCTTATTTATCTCCAACACTTTATCTCAAAAGCCTTATCTAATAAAAATCACGTTAGCATACTTTCCACCGACTTCGAAAGAGCTTTCGACCAGATTGGTATTCACGTTATCCTAAAACAATTAACGGATTGGAAAATAGGAAATAATATGTATTACACAATCAAAAATTTCTTAAACAACAGAAAATTCAAAGTGAGAATCAATTGTCAAATTTCTCAAACATTTCCTCTACATAATGGTATCCCACAAGGATCACCACTCTCCGTAGTATTTTTTTGTTATTATTATTTGTTTTTGAATTTAGTAAAATTCTCTCAACCCAAAAACACTTTGAACATGCCATTTATGCTGATGATGCTGTTATATAAAACATGAAGGGTTTTCACTCTTGGTAGTAAAATAGATATAGTAAAATTACTACTATTTACAACACCACAACAACAAAATGTATAAAATTTAAATTTACTACGCTGTGTTAAAAGTACAAGGGTAAAAGCTATGATACATCTACAAGACTAAACATTTACAAGACTGAAACAGCTGATTGTTGAGATGCCAAAACAATTGTTTATTTTTTTATTTTTCATTTTGTGGTAAATGAATTAAAATAATAAAAAAAAATGTATCAAAATAATGAAAAGCCCCTTCTCTAGATGACCCGAATCTGTATAGGACAATTGCTAACTGATACTCAACTGGAAATTGTTGACATGAATGGAGTTGGTTAAATTCTGTATCTCCAGAAATCATAGACACCAGTGTATGAAACTCAATTCGACTAACCTTCAGCATTTGCAAAAATCTGTTGTCATACAATTGGGTTAAGACATTTAGTGACCACTTCATTTTGGAACCGAATTCCAAGCTCCGCGGCGGTGCACTTTAACCAAAATAATGTCATCAACTAATTCATCTAAAATGTGGTCAATGGCATCATGTTCACATGTATCTACAAAAGGAGAGTAGTTATATTTTTGTATTGTTTTTTTTTATTGTAAGTAATACCGTACCTTCAACATCTAGAATCTCTGCAAATTCTATTTCGTCAACTACATTTTGTTCTAAAAAATTTGTAATTTTTCTTTTTCCGTAGTTTTGGGCATTTTACTTACCTTCAAATTCTTGTTGATATTTAAAGTTTTCAAATTGATAAAAAAAAATTAAACAAAAAACAGCTGATTCATTAGTTTACAATACACAACACAAAAGACGTTTACGCTTTGTAGTATAAAATCGTTGTAAATATAACAGGGTTGTAAATTTAACACCAAGAGTGAATACCGATATGGAAATAAATGTTTTTTCTTTGTTTTTCTTAATTTTCAAAACCACAACTGAAGTACGACTATCACGTGCGAAGCCGCCGATATTTCCATATAAATTTAAAACCGCACTATTATTTTTCATTAATTTTTAAACAATAAACAAGAACTGACGAAGTAGTTGACAAAATTTAAACTAAAGTTTTGTATACAAAATAGTAAAAATATACGAATTGTCGTTTGGTTGTTTGCTTTTTTTTTTCAAATTACAAAAGTAAAAATACAACATGTTTATAAACATATGTTGCAGCTACATGTTGTATATGTAATCATTTAGATTCATATACATATAAATATATGAATTGGAACAATATTTTTTAAAATTTTAAAAAAATTCAGGTAAAAATACTAACGGTAGTAGAAATATTTGTTTTGTATAATGTGGAAAAATTAAAATAAATATTCCTTTGGCTATTACTGGAAACTATTTGATATATGTAACACAAACTGTTAACGTAAAAATTTATAAGTACATATATTATTTTATTAATTTCGAAGTGGACCTATTTAATCAAAACAAAAATTAATTTTTTACAGCAAAATTTTTACATGTATTTTTCTTTTATTTAAGGAAAATAAACTAGAATAAAATCCGCATACTTTTTGAGCACTGTTTCCAATCTTAAATTTAATATTTGTATTCCCACAATTTTCCCTCAAATTCTATTTTTTAAATGATTTCTCCATCGTATGCTATCCAAAAAAAAAAAAATATATAAAAAACAATCATAAAAATACCCCGTAGGAGACATTCAAAATCGAAAAGACGCATGAAAAGAAGGTAACCACCACCCACCATTTGTTGTTGTTTGAAGTTTGATTTTATTCTATTTTTTTTTATGTTTTGTTGCTGAATTTTTCGAATTGTTCCTGTTTTTTATTCCTTTTTTTATGTAGATGTTTAGCATATTACGGCTTTTTGAGTTTTTAATTTATTTGAAATGGTATTTTTAATTTATATTTTTCTTAAATTGTTTCTAGATTTAAATGTTATTCGTGTGAAGCACCCTGCCGTAATGCATCACAACATGCCCATATGTGCCAGAATGCTATACAGGTATAAATGATGATAAATTCTTAAATTCTATACTTAAATCGTTTGTTTTTTTGTTTTTTACTTTTATAGTGTTACAAATCTCGTATACGCGATGCTTTCGGCGAAGAACGTGTTACACGTGGTTGTACCACTACACCAGATCAAATTCCTTTTCTTTGCAATCAGAACACGATTAATAACATGGGCGGACCACGTAAGCGTAATACCCAGGCTCATATAAATGTTGTCTGTTGTGCAGGCGATTATTGTAATGATGGCGAATTTCCTGAATTACCACCATTGAATGGTAAGTTAAAATTGGAACTTCAGTTTTGAATTTTAGCCGTTGAAATCAGCCCAATTTTTTGAGGTTTTTCTATAAAGAAATGTGTTTACAAAGAACATGAAAAACGAGGTAATTTTCCTGATAGTGAGAGAGAAACCTGCTGTAAGCGTAAGCACTTCTCTTATTGTTAAAATACGAAACCTATCGTTGTAAGGAGAACGGTAAAGAAATCTGCCGTAGGCACTTCTCTTATTGTTAAAACCCAAAGACTTATAGGTGTTAGGAGAAACCTGCGTAGGAACCTCTCTAGATCGCGGGAGAGAAACCTATCGTAGGCACTTCTCTTATTGTTAAAACACGAAAACCTATCGTTGTAAGGAGAAACCTGCGTAGGCACTTCTCTAGATCGCGGTAAAGAAACCTGCCGTAGGCACTTCTCTTATTGTTAAAACCCGAAGACTTATCGTTGTTGGGAGAAACCTGCGTAGGAACCTCTCTAGATCGCGGGAGAGAAACCTGCAGTATGCACTTCTCTTATTTTTAAAACCCGAAGACTTATCGTTGTTGGAACATACGTTTGGAACACGTTTGGCGGACAACATTTTTCAGAAGAACCGGGTTAGAGGCAAGGTAGGCAGAAAATCTGAACAGTTACCTAAATCGTATAGACCGATTAGTCTAAGCTCTTTTTTCCTAAAAACAATGGAAAAAGTTCTGGACCATCATATCAGGGACACTCACCTGGCACGCAAATCTATTCATGAACTACAGTTTGCGTACCAACAAGGTAAATCCACGGGATCAGCTGTCCATAATGTTGTCACAATGATAGAAAAGGCATTTGATGCCAAACAAATATCTCTCTGTGCCTTCATTGATATACAAGGCGCCTTCGATAATATGTCATATAGGGCAATTGAAGAGGCCATGTTGAGAAAGGATATTTCTCCAATCACAATTAACTGGACGCTAGAGATGCTCAACTCTAGGGTCATCACACTGAAGAATATAGGCAGCACATTTAGGACCATAAGTGCCACTAGGGGTTGTCCTCAGGGAGGCGTTCTATCGCCACTGCTTTGGACCTTGGTCATAGATGAGCTGCTGGGGGAACTTAATGAATTAGGATTCAGGGCCTTAGGCTACGCAGACGATCTTTTTATCTCTGTCTCTGGATTTGACGAGAGCATAATATCGCATGCAACAGGCTCTGAATTATACCCTCAATTGGTGTCAGAGAAAAGGGTTATCTATGAACCCATCAAAAACCATACCGATACCCTTCACTAAACGAAGGAGACTCAACCTTATGGAACCAAGTCTGAACCGATTGACAATAGGGTTCTCGGACGAGGTCAAGTATCTTGGGGTCACCCTGGATAAATCCCTCACATGGAACAGCCACTTAGATCAAATTACCAAAAAAGGCCACCAGGGCTTTATATGCCTGTCAAAGACTATTTGGTAGAACATGGGGTTTAAAGCCCCACATGATCTACTGGATGCAAATCAAATTCGTCAACGCTATTCAGTTCTATCGAAGATGATATCATATCGTATGATTTAGAACCATTATTCAACAATCAACCTATGGAAGTTGAACATCCAAAGCTTCAATTATCCACCAGTTTCCAATTAGATGATCAGGATCACGATGATATACGCAGAGCACTTCTAATCAGGACATTCCATCACCACCTAGGCGCTCTGCACGTAATAGACATAAATCAGTATAGTCGCGCAACTAAGATTTTCAACATTAACAAGGAGGGAAATGTTGAGGACGTAGTAGGCCAGTGCAACATGTTCGTATTTGATAAGAATTATTTTCGTTAACCTTTTATATATTGTTCAATAAATTATACTTAAACTTACATCGCATGTCCTTATTAAATGATAATGATGTAATGATCTCAAAATATTGATTGCTGTTAAAAATCTCTATGAATTTAGGCCTGAAATGACTTTTTAACTATGAAGGATAACTTGTCTTATGGAACGAAGAACCACTTTTGCAGATGTTTTTCAACTTTTGATTAAGCTGCACGTATACTTTGCATTAAACGAAGAATATTACAATATTGTTAAATTGATGATGAGTGATTGTGATAAAAATTATGAAAACTCGTAACTGATGTTATTATCAATGGAAGAAAAACTGCATCGAGCACTACAAGAGAAATCAAAATTAAATCTTGAATGCCCACGTCTCAATAAAATCAGAGCCCTTCTTTCACCTGATGATGATCTATCTTAGACATAGATTTTTTTTAATCTTCAATGTTTTGCTATTTTTATACCCTCCACACCTCAGTGGCAGGGGTCACGAGTTATGAACGAAACTTTGAAAAAACTTTGAAAAAATAAAATTTTTCAGTGTGTTTGTTGTTTTTCTTAAGATATGTTGTATATGTTGTAATTCTTCTTATTGTTGAATTCATTACATTTGTGTGGATATTATTACTGCACGTGACACATTGGCCTAAGCAAGTTTTACCACATATTTTTTTATCATTAAAATTAAACATTAAAAATTAATAAAAATAAAAGTTAAATATTAAATATTAAAAATTAAAAACGAAAAATGAAAAATGGAAAACTAAAAATTAAAAACGAAAAATGAAAAAAGGAAAATGAAAATTGAAAATCGAAAAATGGAAAACGAAAAATGGAAAATTAAAAATTGAAAAATAAAAATGAAAAATGAAAAATAAAAATCAAAAATGAAAAATGGAATTTGGAAAATTAAAAATGAGAAATGGAAAATGAAAAATTAAAAATTAAAATTGAAAATGTACAATGAAAAATTAAAAATGGAAAACGAAAAATGAAAATTGAAAAATGAAAAATGGAAATTGAAAATTGAAGAATGGAAAATGAAAAATGGAAAATAAAAAATTAAAAATGGAAAATGAAAATAAAAAATTAAAAATGAAAAATGAAAAACAAAAATGAAAACTGAAAAATGGGAAATGAAGATTGAAAAATGAAAAGTGAAAAATGGAAAATTGAAAATGAAAAATGAAAATGAAAAATGCAAAATGGAAAATGAAAATTCAAAAATTAAAAGTGAAAAATGGAAAATGAAAAGTGAAAAATAGAAAATTGAAAATGAAGAATTAAAAAAAGAAAAATGCAAAATCAAAAATGAGAAATGAGAAATGGAAAATTAAAAATTAAAATTGAAAATGATCAATGAAAATTAAAAATGCAAAATGAAAAATTAAAAATGGAAAATGAAAAATTAAAAATGAAAAACTAAAAATGAAAATTGAAAAATGAAAAGTGAAAAATGGAAAATTGAAAATGAAAATTGAAAATGAAAATTGAAAATGAAAAATGGAAAATGAAAATTGAAAATGAAAAATGGAAAATGAAAATTGAAAAATTAAAAGTGAAAAATGGAAAATTGAAAATGAAGAATTAAAATTGAAAAATTAAAAATGGAAAATGAAAAACGGAAAATGAGAAATTAAAAATTAAAAATGAAAAATGAAAAATGCAAAATGGAAAATGAAAAACGGAAAATGAGAAATTAAAAATTAAAATTGAAAATGAACAATGAAAAATTAAAAATGGAAAATGAAAAATGTGTCTAAAATCAGTATTTTATACAATAAACTAAAAACATTTTTTTTATTATTAATAACGAACAATATTTAACATTGTTCTTTTTTCTTTTTAAAAAGTCTACATCGATTACTTAAAATCAAAAATATGTCTTATCGATAACACAATGAATTGTAATCCTTATAATACTCGTTGTATTTGAGTTATGTACTAAAAGTACAAAATGAAGTATATTTCCCTTCAGCTAAAATTTAAGTTTAACCGATGGTTTTTTGATATTGTAAACTTACTTCTAATTTACCAGTCGAACGGTGAGGAACATTTTTAAATCAACATCAACCTACAATAAATATTAATTGAATTGAAACCACTCACATCGTTTTCTTTTCATATAACCCTAAATCCTAATACCTAATTTTATGATTTCTCTTCTATGAGAAATTGTAAAATAATCCACCAATTTTCATAGCGCAACTGACGTTGAGTTTTTTGGGAGCTGCTATAATTGTTCTCAGCTAAGTTGACTGGCCCAAACCGACAGGTATCGTCACCCTAATCTGAATTAGCTGCCATCCAAAAAATCCAAAATGAAAATTTAAAAATGGAAAATGGAAAATGAAAAATGAAAAATTAAAATTGAAAATGAACAATGAATAATTAAAAATTGAAAGTGAAAAACGAAAAATGAAAAATGAAAATGGAAAAATGAAAATTGAAAAATGGGAAATGAAAAATGAAAAATGGAAAATGAAAAATTAAAATGGAAAATGAAAATGAAAACTGAAAAATGAAAAACGAAAAATGAAAACTGATAAATGGGAAATGAAAAATGAAAATTGAAAAATGAAAAGTGCAAAATGGAAAATTGAAAATGAAAATTGAAAATGAAAAATGAAAAATGGAAAATGGAAAATGAAAATTGAAAAATGAAAAATGGGAAATGGAAAATGAAAAATGGAAAATTGAAAATGAAGAATTAAAATTGAAAAATTAAAAATGGAAAATGAAAAATGGAAAATGAAAAATGAAAAATGAAAAATGAAAAACGGAAAATGGAAAATGAAAAATGAAAAATTAAAAATGAAAATTAAAAATGAAAAATGAAAAATGGAAAATGAAAAATGGAAAATGGAAAATGAGAAATTAAAAATTAAAAATTAAAAATTGAAAATATAAATTAAAAATTAAAAACTAACAACTAAAAATTAAAAATAAAAAGTTAAAATTTATAATATAAAAATTAAAAATTAATAATTAAAAATTTAAAATTAAAAATTAAAAATTTGATATTAGAAATTAGAAATTAAAAATTCAAAATTACTAGCTAATTCAGATAAAAATATTTGATAATTAGCTTTTTTTATTATAAATATCTGGAAATTTTTATTTGATTTTTTTTTAAATTATGAATTATCACAAAACTTTCTTATAGGGATCAAACTTTGGGTGTTGTAATGCTGGCTGCGTTATATAATGAATTTCATTAGGGGTTTTCTACTCTAGTAAAAGAAAAATAATGCCATTTTTCAAATAGTAACGAATTATTTCTAAAGAAGACACGATCATTGTTTTTAACAAGGAATTATAATAGAAACAGTCCAACAAGAAGAGAAATTAACTTTAAATTTAATTGGTATTCGAAATCTAAATTTCAGTACCGACAACAGTTTTTAAGTGGTTGCCGTACCCAATATTGGTTATAATATTGAGTTTAAGATGCAGGTGGAGGGTAGCAAAGATTCGGCACAGCCGAATTTAACACTCTTACTTATTTATTTTTATACAGAAAAGAAGGTTATGAAACATTTGAAAAATTTCTGGTTTTCTTGTTTTAGCTGAAGTTACACACCTAAGTGCTGATAGCAGTAACTTATTGAAAATGACGTTTGCTATATTGGGTCCATTTGTTATTATTTCAATATTGGCCTATATAGCAATATTCTTTATAAGACGAACTCATCGTAAACGCTTGGAATATTCTAGAGCCAAACAGGATCCCGATTCATATTTGGTTAATGACGAACTGCTGCGAGTAACCAGTGCTGGGGATAGTACATTAAGGGTATACAAAAAATCATTTCAAAATAAAGCAACATTTGCATAATTATTATTTACATACTTTTTTAAAGGAGTATTTACAACATTCGGTGACATCTGGTTCTGGGTCAGGATTGCCATTACTCATACAAAGAACATTGGCAAAACAAGTAACACTGGTCGAGTGTATTGGACGTGGAAAATATGGCGAAGTATGGCGTGGTCATTGGCATGGTGAAAATATAGCAGTGAAAATCTTTTTCAGTCGTGACGAAGAATCATGGAAACGCGAAACCGAAATTTATAGGTATTATTATTAATATTATTAAACTTCCTCACAAGAGTTGTTTGATTTATTTGTTTGTTTTAATTTTTAGTACCGTACTATTGCGTCATGAAAATATATTGGGTTTCATTGGTTCCGATATGACATCACGTAATTCTTGTACCCAACTCTGGTTGCTGACACATTATTATCCTCATGGTTCACTGTTCGATCATTTAAATCGTAATGCCTTAAGTCATCGTGATATGATTTTAATATGCCTATCAATTGCTAATGGCTTGGTTCATATACACACGGAAATATTTGGTACAGAGGTTAGTTGAACTGTTGTCATTTCTATTGAATGAATTGATATAATAATAGTGCAACAATTTTTTTATTATTAATTTAGGGAAAACCTGCTATGGCTCATCGCGATTTAAAATCAAAAAATATTTTAGTAAAACCAAATGGTACGTGTGTTATTGCTGATTTCGGTTTAGCTGTTATGCACTCAAATGTAACTGGCAAATTGGATTTGGGTAATAATCCGAAAGTTGGTACCAAACGTTATATGGCACCGGAAGTTTTGGATGAAAGGTAAGTTAAGTAGGAAACATTTCGGTTACCTTGATTTATTTTAATGCTCCTTTCCTCTTGTTCAGCATTGATATGCACAATTTTGAAGCACTAAGACGTACGGATATATATGCTTTGGGTTTGGTGTTATGGGAAGTATGCAGACGCACTATATCCTGTGGCATTGCCGAGGAGTATAAAGTACCATTTTACGATATGGTACCTTCAGATCCCAGTTTTGAGGATATGCGTAAGGTTGTTTGTGTTGATAACTACAGACCGTCCATACCAAATCGTTGGAGTTCAGATCCAGTAAGTTATCATCATTACTTTAACATATTTTACACTTTATTTTAAGCTCTGTATTTTCATTTGTTTTTAGCTCATGGCGGGTATGTCAAAACTAATGAAAGAATGCTGGCATCAAAATCCAAATGTTCGTTTACCTGCCTTGCGCATAAAAAAGACTATACATAAATTGGCTTCCGCAGATGAGAAACTGCGTTTAGATTATGATGAAGTTTGTGTTTAATAAGAAAACTTTTTTTTTTCTATTCCTAACTTTTTTTTCAAAACCAATTGTTTTATTCGTTCACAGAACTAAATAATATTTGTTTGCTATACATCGTTTTCAATTGTATTTTTTTAAATCTTGTGTATTGAAAAGATATTCGTTAAAAAAAAATTAATAAAAGCAAAAATTAGCAACAAAAAGAAATCACAAATGCGCGGTAACTTTAAATTAACGATAATAAATTTACCTAAACAAGATTTAAGTAACAATATAAATTTGGAATTGGTATTAACACAATTTTAGAAAACAGAAATTTCTGAAATTAAATAAAATAAATTATATGATCGTTGGAAATGGTGTATAGTCTTAACACATTTTCGAAGTACAGAACAACAACAAAACAATATGCAATTTTATTATTATTGTATTAAGTTAATTTTAAACTTTAGCGTTATATACTTATTGATAGAAAAAAAAAATACTTTTATGTAAAAAACGTATTTTTGTTATTTTTACTTTAAAACATTACTACATAAGTATATTTTAACAAAGTATAATCCGGTTATTGTACTTTTTTGTTGCAAAAAAAAAATACTGATTTACAAGTCCTTGGCCTTATATTTTTCTTGTGACTAATTTCAACGAATTCAATTATAAATTGTAAAAACTAATTGAATTGATTGATATTGTGCCTTTTTTATAAGTCCACAACTAAACAATGCCTTACAAATTAACGAAATAATGAATTATTTGTTTAATTTATTTGCTTAAATCATGCTTCCATTATATATTATTTTTTTTAACATGTTCAACATTTCCATCATGTGCCATTTTCACTATTTTTTTTTTTTTTAATTAAACTAATTTTTTTTTGCTTTACTAAGTCCACACTTATACATTTTTTTCTTTTCGTATTAACTAATAAGCTTTTTTCTAAATTAAGTTTTTATTTTATACGTTTTTAGTTAAGTTTCTAATTGTAGTCTACTTGTAATAAGTTTTAAGTTCAAATAATTGAAAAATGTTGTATACAAAAACATTTGTACAAAATTAAATTTAAAATGTTAATATAAAAAAGAACAAAAAAAAAAAATAGTTTGTAGCTATAATTATTATTAATATAATTAAAAATAAAAAACCGAGCTATTAAGAAATGCGCATGTGTTTGATTAATGTAACAAAATTTCCTTTTATGAATGGAAACATCCAGACTTTATATAACACGGTGAACCATTAAGGAGTACTATCTATCAATCAGTTTGTGGAAGCGTTGATGGATAGTTTAGTTTTTTATGATAGTTTAGACTTTATAGTAGATGTTTTCAAATACCTAAAAGTTGCAGTATAATTTGGACCTTTGGCTTTTAAAAGAATTAATTTTTATATACATACCTTATTTTTTAAATTGTCCTAAGAAGGATGTTTTTCTGTAGATAGATTTTATAGCGATTTAGACCGATCTTTGTTTGCCTATGTTTGATTTTTATATTTGCTCAGAAAAATAGTATTGAATCAAGTAAGGAAATTATAGTCGGTATATACCGACTATACGATATCCTATACCATGCGCTTTAGAGACCCCAATTAATTAGTTATAGAAAATAAACCAAATTTGAGTGGCATTTTTATTAATTTTTTTTTTTGTCTTCGGATATGAAAAGTTCATATCCTGGCCATATTTGAGAAGGTCACTTATTTTTGGCAAAAAATGTACAAACCAAATTTGAGAAAAATCTGTGCAAATTTTTGTTATATTGATAGATTTAAGTGAGAATCTGGAATCAGCTTCATATGTATGTGGGATATGACCAAGAATTTTTCTACAGGGTTTATTTTTGAACTACTGATAAATGGATGTAATAAACATACACGAAATCAATTTGACCGAGATCTATATGATAATTTGTATGTGAGCTAGGTCTGAACATACACCGATGTTCACCAATTTCAGTAAGTTCATCCTATGGCTGATAAAAGCTTATGTATGTATGTACTAAATTTCATCATAATATATTACACCAAATTACAAAAATTTTTAAAACTTTTTCTTATATTACGAGGGTGAATCAATGTCTTTACATCATATAAGTAGCACTAAGAATTTAAAATAAAGTATGTTTCTGTCATATAGTTTTTTGTTAATTGGTGGAAAAATGGAAGAAAACTATTTTCGTGCTATCATCAAAAATTTCTACTTGTAACGCAAAACACCTAAAGAAATCAAAGTTGAGTTAGACGAAGTCCATTGCACATTTAGGCCAGCTTTGGCGACATTTGTCTATTAGGGAATTTTTCCTGTTTCCAAATTGAAAGAAATGGCGGAGGGCTCAAAAAGTTTATCTTAAAACATATAATAAAGAATTTATACAGCTTGGTAAATTTCCCGTCAGTCGAAAGATTTGGCTTACATATAAAAGAAAATAAAAATATAAAATTTTGTACTTATTTAAACTTTTATTTCATTAATTCTGATTTAATAGTTGTATTCTATGATTAAAAATTTTCTATATTTCAAAATATTTCTAACATAACACTGTGGAACAAATTCAGGCTAGCAAAAGTTAGGTCGATTCTGAGAGTGAGGGGTGAAAATGGAGGCTAAATTAGAAGACCCGTTTCGCGGCGTTTGTTTATGTTAGTTCGAATTTTTTTTTAGTCGACCTTCGAACTTTGCAGTCAAATGCCGATTTTCAGCATATTGTTTATATGGTTTTTGGCTATAACTCGTCGACTAATTGATATTTTTTTCAATCTGTAAAAGCCAAATTATTGCTAGAGACCTGTGCAAATATTAAAATTTAAAAAAAAATTGATTTAGAAAATTTTTGTGGTGCTTATGAAGCAAAATGTTGGAAAAATTATTTTTTTTCATGCTTTTTGAAAATATTTTCCACAAAACTTTTTTTTGCTTTCTGTTCGATCTATAATATGCTTCTCAGTTTCTTCAATAAATTTCATTTGAAAAGAAAATGGTCTTAATCGATAATTTGCGTTAAAAAGCCCAAAACCATTAAATAAATAGCGATTTAGGTAGAAGTAATTAAAAAGGGAAGTTCCAAGAATTAGGAATTAGTTAGAATTAGGAAGTAATAACCAATGTAACCATGTTTGGTTACATACCTGATTTGGAATGTATTTTAACAAAGTGCAGCTTTCACTTAAATGTAAAAATATGAAGTGAACGTTTAAAACTAGTATATTTGACATCAAATAAATAATGCAAAAACTTCATTTACTTTATGACAAAACAAGCAAAAAAAATAATCAAATGAATTTAAATCAGAAAAAAAATATTTTATTTTATTTAAAAATATTACGTTTAAACATAATAGTTCTGTTCCCCCACGATGTTGAAGCATGTTCAAGTATGTTGAACATTAGTCGAGTGCGGTCCACCAGAAAATGTCAAGCTAAAGAGAGAGACATTTGCAGTTTCTCACCACAACTCACCATGCTTGAATAGCTTGAACTTTGCTAGAACAAATTTGTGTGAGTAAGTTTCAACCATTTACGAAACAGAAGCAGTTGTTTTCATTCGTTGTTTTGGTTTTTTGATTTTTGTCAAAAAGAATAAAATTTTGGTAAAATAAATATAATGGAAAAATTAGTTTTATATGAAAATTTATTGGAATCAAGCAGTGATTCAGAAGAAGAATTAATTATGAATCATGGTTTTTGCTTCAAGTCGTTCCACCAGAAAAATAGAAAATGAGAGCGAAGAGCGTAAATATGAAATTACTCAATGCTTGAGTTTCGCTAGACTTTTAAAAGATGTTGTTCTGGCGGAACAGACCTAATATGTACACACATATTAATAAAAATTTTGCTAAATATAAAAAAATAAAAGAAAATTTTCGTGGAAAAAAGATTTTATATCAAATCATTCGAAATGATTAAAACAAATTGTTAAAACCGCAAATTTTAGTAAAAAGAAATTAAATTTCAATAACTTGAGCAACTGATCATTAAATCTGTAAAGACTGCATTCTTTTACAGGCTTTGCTAATCTCTCTGGTTCGGAAAGAAATTCACCACACCATACTTATAAGAGAGAAGAGCAATGCCGCTTTTTTATTTATTTATTATTAAATTTTAATTATATTTAACTGAATTAGTTAGAAGCCAAAAATAATTTAATAGAAGTTTTTGGTAGCAATATTAATTATTTTTAATTTCTGAAAATGCTGTATAATTGATTGCAAGATCAAATAATCACTTAATAAGCTAAGTTAAGCTAACAGAATGAATTATTTTAACCCAGTTTTTATCCTGTTACAACAGAGCTTCCAAAATGTAAAATAGCTTATAACAGGGAATGATCAGTGGTTCAAGAAAAAAATAAAATGTTAAAGAAAATGAAGACGTTGATGATGGTGATAGAATGGTAATTAATTTCAACCTGCCTATGTTTAAATTTAATTTTTCTACCGATTTATGCTTTAAATTTTTTTATTTAAATTTGTTTTTGCTATTTTTTTCTGGTATTAAAAAAAACGATAAACCGAAATCCCAAAAAATAGTTATAGTGGCGCGATCTGGGCTAACGTTCAAAGCACAAAATCTCTTTTTCGTACTTTATTAATTTTTTTGTATTGATCTCAATCTAACATATGGTTTAAAACAATTGATAATGTTCTTTCAACTGTAACACAGGTAATGGTAAGTAAAAAATTTAAGTTTTAAGAATTATTCGACCTTTGAAATTGATGTAATTTCCCAAAATAAATAAGCTCGAGGTCATCAGTTTTTATAATAATTTTATTATGTCTCAAACCAATATTTCGTCATTCCTTGAATGACATCATCAGGGTTGCTGAAATTTTACAATAAACATTTATACATAAATAATATTTTAATTTGTAATAATTAAATACATTTATAAATTATCACTAACTTCAAATACATTTATATACGAATAATACAAAAATTACATCAAACAAATAACATATTTTGTTTAGCTTTTTCTTTTAGTCACTCACTGCGATCACTAAATAAGATCTCGTTTTATTTTGATTTTTGCTTGCCCCGGAGGTGGTTAAACTCACCACATATATAAGAAAAGTTATGTACATTATTTTTATTTATATTTATAACAATTTAGCTACTTTAAACAGTTCTCTTTTCTTCTTCTTTTTCAGGTAAAATTATAATTTTAACACCGGATTATTTAGAGATTATATTTTAACACTATTTTAAATTCAGTATATAGAATGATGTGTTTTTTTTCTAATTTTTGTGTGTAATTTATTTTTGCTGTGGTTTGACGAAATTATGCTTTTATTTAATAGTTTTTAAGAGGAAATTTAAGAAACGTAACTTATTTTTCTAAAACTTTTTTGTGCGCTTTTTTTTCTAATTTTCGGAAATAAAATTTAATTTTTTTTGCCACTTTTACCAATAATCTTTACACTTAAACACTTTTCCCCAAACACTTTCACAGACACTTCCGCTGACACATTTTTCTCACTACATACATATGTCGAAGATCAAATTTTGTTGGAAGCCACTTAGAACTGTCGGGGTTCTGTTGAGGGTTTCCCGTTCCAAAAAAGAACATTTAGAGTTGCTACTAACACATACATAAAACACACACACAGTATGTGTTTATTATAAATATCAAAAGCCCTGTGATTAATTGCGAATTGTCTAAAATTGATTAGCATACCTTTAGGCTCCTTATTGACAAACCCATTTATATACAGTATTGGTCAGAACAAAAGCAACCAAAATCACTATTGAGCTTTTTTGTATTTTTAAGCATGTTATTGTTGTTTTTCCAAAATCTTCTTTATCATTTCTTAATCTTTATAACATCTATATATATCAAATTCATTTTATGTTTGTTTGTTTGTGTGACCTTTATACAAATTTTTATTTTTCAACGGATTTCTCTGAAATTTGGTACAAACGATCTCTGTACTCCAGGGAAGGTCGCCACTTTTACGCCCACTTTTGATATAAAATTTATTTTCTGTTTTTTAGTATATTTTTTCGCTATATAAATTTTTATTTTTTAACGGATTTCTTTGAAACTTAGTACATACGATCTCTGTACTCTAGAGAAGGTCGCCATATGCTTTTTATCGGCCACGCCTACTCTTGCGCCCTCTTTTTATATAAAATTCATTTTCTGTTTTTTTGGTACACATAATATAGCTATTGACGTGGAATATGTTTTTGTAGACGTAAATTGTCGTGGTGATAAACTTCTTCTTGGATAATAACGGATAAAGTTTGACAGTCTTATCACGAAGCTGGAGCTTTCATCAATGTCATACTCCGAAGTCATTATATCAGGTGATTTTAATAACAATCTTTTCGATGACTCAAATCTTACCACTATAATGTCGATGTTTAACTTGTCAGCTGTCAACACAACGAGACCTACACACTTCACGTCAACAAATAGCACTTTGCTTGATCTTTTCTTTACCAGTAATGAAAGTAAAATCCTTTATTATGATCAGTTAGTAGCACCAGCATTTTCGAAGCACGATTTACTCTTCTTATCATATGATTTTGCAATAGAAACCCAGCCCCAAACATTTACTTATCGTGATTTTAATAATATTGATATCTTGGCTTAGGGATATGATCTTTGTTCTACACCATAGGATCAAATTTTCTATTTACCGACTGTTGGAGAACAACTGTCATTTCTTAATGGTAAAATTTTAGGAATTTACAACAAACATGTCCTCAACAAAACGAAAACTATTAAAAATAGAGATAGACCTTGGTTCACAATGGAAATCAAGATGCTAATAGAACACCGTGATAATCTGTATCAGAAGTGGAAACGTTACAGGATATCAGAATATCACGACGAATATAAGATGGCTAGGAAAGCGGTTGTTTCCAAAATAAGGCATGATAAGTCTTCCTATTATTTTAATAAATTTAATACAGCTATTGGAAGTAAAAAAACCTGGAAACAAATACGCGAAATTGGAATAAATAAGACAATTAATCAATCAATGAATGTTGACATTAATGCGCTAAATGAAGCTTTTGTAAATATTCCTCTACCAGCCGTAAATAACGAATTTTATATTGATTTACCCTGTAATAATTTAAATATTCCCAAATTTAACTTTCAGTGTGTAACACCAACAGAGGTAGTTGAAAGTTTCAATGCTATTAAATCGAATGCAGTGGGCCTTGATAATATACACCCCAGATTTATAAAAATGATTTTACCATGGATTATCCGTTTCATAATGTACTTGTTTAACTCCATAATCACTACTAGCATCTTTCCAATGGAGTTGAAACATGCCAAAATTATACCAATACCAAAAACGGGTAACGAATACCGCCCGATTGCAATTCTTCCATATCTCTCAAAAGTTTTCGAGCACATTTTACACAGACAAATCTTTAGGTATTTAAACGACAACAACTTACTTACAGAGCATCAATCTGGTTTCAGGCCACAACATAGCTGTATAACAGCTTTATCTGATGTAGTTGAGGAGTTAAGAAGTAACATGGATGATGGAAAAATATCTTTTTTGTTTTATTGGACCACTCAAAGGCATTTGACCCGGTGCACCACTCAATTTTATGCCTCAAACTGAAGAGGTTTTTTAACCTTTCTACATTAGCAGTTAGACTCATGTTTTCATATCTCACAAACAGATCCCAATCTGTTGCTAATGATAGCTCCATCTCAAACTCACTGCAAGTTATAAGAGGGATACCACAGGGTTCAATCCTTGGACCACTACTTTATTCGATATATGCCAATGATCTTCCACAACAAATTAAATTCTCTAAGGTTCAGATGTACGCTGATGACATTCAGCTATATTTAAGTAGTACCAAGGATTCAATTATTTCCAAAACTCAAGAACTAAATTATGATCTCAAACGTATTCTAAATTGGGCAACGGCAAATGGTCTACGACTTAATCCAAATAAATCTAAGTGTATTATAATAAAGAAGAAAGTGATGCATTTGGAGAATGAGATTAATGTCTTCCTTGGGGGCTCCAAAATTGACATCGTGGACTCTGTACGAAATCTCAGCGTTGTGTTTAATGGAACTCTGACTTGGTCAGATCATATTAATCAATCCTGTGGAAGAATTTATAGTATGATTAGAAGTTTATGGTTAACACAGCACTTTACTCCACTGAAAATAAGATTGCTACTTGCTAAAACATATGTTTTACCAACATTACTATATGCATCTGAGGTTTTCACAGGTTGCAACTCTAGGGGGAACAGAAAACTTGCTGTAACTTTCAACAACATTATTCGCTATATCTTTGGATTAAGAAAATTTGATCATGTATCCCAATACTCATGTCATGTCTTACACATGTCATTTGATAACTATATTAAATTCAAGAACATTATATTCCTACATAAAATTATTATAATAAAGGCTCCAAAATATCTTTTTGAACGATTAAAGTTCGCAAGATCTTCCAGATCTTCAATTTGAATACCGGGACCATGCCTCTGAATGTCAATTCTTTATTCTAACTATTCGTCTCTGGAATCAGCTTCCTAATGTCATGCAAAATACAAGCAACGCAATAGGGTTTAGAAAATTACTATACCAATACTTTAATTGATTTTATTTGATTTTTTTTAATGTTTTTTAATTTTAATTTATAATATTTTAAATTTAGATTAAGAGTTGCTGGTATTAAATATATAGTGAATAACTTATCTGATTCCATTACTGTAATTTATAAGATACTGTGTCTTGTTGTAATGGAAAATCGCATTTAATAAATAAATACAAATACAAATCGCTAAATATATTTTTATCGGCCACGCCCACTTTTTTTAATTTTCTATATACGCTTTTAGTGTTTGTTATACATATTTTAGTTTTTCAATGGACTGCACTAAAACTTTGTGTATAAATCTCTTTACTTACTACTGTTGATCTTACTCCATTATGAAATAAATATTAAAATCAACCAATTACAAATATTCCCGTCTTGCCTTTTTTATTATATGATTTGTTACATCCCAAAATGGTTGCAGATTTATTTCATAGGTGAACAGATACAGATTGACTACCACTGTAGGATTACTCCGATGAGGTTATATCATACAAATCTCGCCATTTTAACTACATTGGAAAACAAAATATTACATTTATTTCCATTTCGCCTTTTTGCCACATTGGAAAGCAACCTATTACAAACATTTCCATTTCGTCTTTTTCACTATATAAATGGGTTGTAAAGGTGGAAAAAGAACTAGTTGCGCATATATCTACGAAGCATTTTTGATAAATTTAGTTATTTTAATTGAACCATGCCTACTAAAAAGTGTGTTATATAGGCCGTACTACCTGAAATGCAAAAAGGCTTAGGCTGAACAGAACTCTAGAGACCCCTGATCATACCCAAATTCGTATCGAGTCTTAACGAGTTAGACAATCTGAGTCGCGATATTCTGAAATACCTGGGCAAACTCAACAACGTCTTGAAGCCCAAAGATCAAGACAAGCTTTGTCGAGAAGAGCGGAAATGCTTGAATCTACACATGTGCGCCTAGAAATCCAGCGGCTAAGGCATGCTGAGTCGAGGGAATGTGAAACTCCTGAACGAATCAAGAACGTCTTGAGGCGCAACGGATAAGACAAGCTGACTCCAGGGAATGTGAAACTCCTGAGACGACTCTAATATATCCCTACCAGAAAACTTTTGTGACTTGGTTCCTATATGGCAAGAGATGGTACATAACGTACATAAGATGACAATTTCTTACGGTAGCAGGTACAACATAACATAGTTGTAATGGTAAGCATGGTAAACCATTTTTCCAATCAAATCAAAATCCTTCAGATCCCGGGAAAGACCGGGTAAAAACAGCTAGTTACAAATAAAAAGACAAAATTAAAATTGTAAACTAAAATAACCGTTATAATATTTTTTTTGCAAAAAACTCAAATTGGCACTATTTCAGTTGGTCGAAATAAGAGTAACTTTAAGCAAGAACAAATTTTGCATTCTCTTTTATTTGAATTTAATTTAAGTTGACTGACAGCAAGTTGCGTTGTGAAATTGATCATATTTAAATCACATCGTCATGGCTCGTGATAAATACTCCACAAATTTAAAAAATTAAATAAATAAGGATAGAACTAGCTAAAAGCATAATATTAATAATATATTATTTTATTTTATTCATAAGGAAGACTTCGACAATAATTTCCTTTTTTTTAATGTTAATATATGAAGAAGAACACAAATAACAAATTTGGTGCGCCACCCACCCGAACCAAATTCCTGCATATGTTCCTGAAGTTGGAATAACTAAAAAAATTTTAACAAGCTAAAAAGTTTGTTGACGTTTCTTCTTATTCCTATTCTTCAAACCAAAAGTTTCGGAACAAAAAATTTTCTGTGGAGACGTTAACGAAATTCATAAATGAAATTCTATAAAAGTTTCGAAACTAAAATTTGCCCATGGAAAAGGGGACTTCGAATCCCGGCGTGTGTATTTAAAAAATTTTAAAAAATTTCCTTTATCATCTGATATCCATATTGAGACGCAAATCTGTGTATATTAATACAACTTTGTTGAAACTTTATATCCTTTAAAACTTTGAAGGATACACGACTTGAGAATAAAAAGAAACTGAGCATGCAGTTTTATTAGGCCCAATTCACACGACGATTTTTGACGATGTCGTTTTTCTTAAATCTCTTTTGAAGCTGCTACCAAAAACCTATTGCATTTACAATGATTTTTAGTTTCATGTCTTTTTATAAAAATCTGCTTTAGTTTATTTTTCGCATTAAGAAAAATACAAAAAATATACGAATAAATCTAACTTCAAATTACCTTTTTTATTTTTCAATTCAATTTATTTATTTGTTAAATATTATTTACATTATTTCATTATAAGATTTAATCTTTTTGTACTAAATAATTTATCATAATTTTTCACACTATATACAAAAACCTATTGAATATTTAAATTATTAAGAGCAGAACGTTTAGAATATCTAATCAAATAGCAAAGTACGAAAAAGACTAAAAACAAGATAAAAAGAAATGAGTGTAAAGAGAAATATGAAAATAGTCTTGAAAAAAGAAATCGTGTCTTTTTGTTTACCCCTCTTGCTTCTCTACACCGTTCGTCAACAAACAAAAAAAAGACGTTGAAAAACGACGTCGTCAAAAGTCGCCGTGTAAACACAACCTCCCTTGTTGCACGTATATAATGATTTTATATACGCAAAATGAACTGTTATACGGTGGAATATAATAAAAATTAAACAATATCACCGTTTACAAAACTATGTGCCAAGTCTATATAGTCTAAGCTCTGTTCACACATGCTTATATATGAAAAGCGCTTTTCCCAAATTCAGTGTCAAAATATTAAAAATAATACAACTCTGTGACAAGCGCATAGAAACTTTTTGACAGTTTATTTATATGCGAGAAAATTTGTGTTTACAGAAAATATATATTATTAAAAAAATTAGCGAAAAACTGTTTTTATAATATTAAATCCTGTGTAAAAACACAAAACATTAAAAAATGTCCGACAGTGCCGAAACAACACAGCAAAAAATGGATCGACGAAAAAAACGAACATCAACCAACCAATACATGATGTATATTGAAATGATGGAAAAGGATCCTGTGTTTGCTACAGGTCGTATACCACGAGACTATGATTCCAATTATCTGACAAGAAAGTGGAAAGAACTATCAGATAAATTAAATAACTGCAATAATGGTCCTACGCTAACATCGGAAGAATGGCGAAAGGTAAGTTGTATTTCTTGCGGGTGTGGGACTTGGCTGTGTTATGGTGATAACAGGCTGAGTGACATTTGGAGAGGGGTTGTGTAATTAATGTTATTGTTTTTCTTCTTATTGACCAAAGCGTCTCAACGATTGGAAGAATACAACACGATGTAAATATAGACGTAGTATTTCGGGTGAAAAGGACATAACAATGACATCCTTGGAATTGCGCGCCCTAGATTTATTTGGCAAAGTACCGGCTACAGCACCGCCCGAACAAATATCCATACACTTTAAATCGGAGAAAGAAGACGATGATGATGAAGAAATGGAACATATGCCCACAACGGAAACATTCCAAAAGCAATTGCAGGCAGCTGTTGAGGAAGCCATCGGCGATGATGAAGGCGAACAACACATCGTTGAATCGGAACATGATGAACATGAAGAGATAATACCCGAAAATACACACAACTCTACAATGACACATAGTGGGAGTCACGGCGTAGGTGGTGGAGGAGGTTCGAATCATGGCAATTCAGGTGGAAGTAGTGGTACCACTTATCGTACAATTGTTGTAGAAGATACTGCATATCCTGAAGACGACAATAACCAAGATGAACAATTAGAATTCATAACGCATCGTCGATCTACACTAAATTCTTCCAATAATGGTTCAGCAATACAGACGGCCGTTGTTACGAACACACCTACAGCCACAGTGACGAAATTAATTAATGGTGATATACCGCTCAAACGTTTACGATCACAAATATCCGATCAAATCATATATGAAGGTATGTGCTTATTCTCTGATAACATCTATTACAATGCGTATGTCATATGTGTGTGGGTCTAGGCTGACATTATTATATTCCACAAAATCAGTTACAAGAAAGGGCCTTAGATCCAATAATGATCAGATCCAAACCATACTGGTGAATAATAGTGAGATTGCCATATATTTTTGCCCGCAAAAATGTTAAATTTGGTCTCGTATTTGAATATTATAAAAGGACTATGTCAGCTATATAAGATTTAGAAACATAGAAATTAATTTTGAGAAAAATATATTAATAGGCTAGGCAATTCCACCGTTTTATCCCGATTTTGACCAAACATATTATTTAAAAGGTATTTCTTTTTAGCCGTTTTGCAGACTTACAGATTTTTAAATTTTTTCCTTTATTTTGAGTAAATTGCATTTAAAGTTGCTACTAACACATACATAAAATTATACAATGCTATGTGTGTGTTTATTAAATTTGTTAATGTGTTGTTAATAAAAATGAGTTTGTTTTTTGTGTTGATTTGTGAATTGGCTATAATTGATTAGCATACCTTTAGGGTCTTTATTTAATGAAAAAATAAAATTTCCTAGAATTTACACTCGAATTTCGAGGTCTGAAATCTGCTAGTATAGTATTATTATTTCATTAGATATAAATTGGGTGAACTTTATATAGTAATTAGAAACATGTATATTAAACACGAAAAATAACAGTGCCTTTATCTTAGTGAAAAATGAATTGACCTAAGACACATACCAAGGGTCAAACTGTAAATTGGATAGATTGAATAAGAGTTTTGAGTTAAGTACCAACATTGTTGATAACATTACGAACAAAAATATAGTTGTTAGAAATGTTTGTATTCACAAATTTACCCAATTCAACCGTATAATTTATTGCCTAAGCTAAATGTTCATATTATGTATGTGCACATTGTATACATTTCAGTAAACTATTGCTAATTTTTAAGACATTCATCTGCTCGTATGTGGCGGAGTGGTTAGAGTTGTTGCCTACCTAAAAAGCAAGAAAAATTAAAAAAATGCTAAATATTTCTCATTTTGAAAATTTCCGTTTCTTGACAAATTTAATGATTTTTTTACGTAAATGAAATTTATTCAACTAAAATTGCTATAATTGATGAAAAAAGTCTATGCACAATTATTCCGTTATATAAGAAAATTGTAAATGAAATAAAAATGCATTGGTGGCGCTGGTCTTATTTCAACCAGCAAACACAAAATTTGTAGGCAAAAACTCTAACATACGATCCGATGAATGTTTTAACTATTAGCAATACATTATAGAAAAGTATACAATGTGCGTGTGCTATGAAAACATTGATCTTTTATATATTATGTTATGAAAACGTTGATATTTTATATATTAATTATAATGCTATGAAAACATTGAACACTTAGCCTAGACAATAAATTAAAGGTTGTCTTGGCTAAATTTGTGTATCAAGTTACATATTTTGAGCAACAATATTTATACCCTATACCACTATGTGGTTTGGGTATAATGACTTTGTGCTGCTGTTTGTAACAACCAAAAATATTTGACCTAAACCCATCTTTAATTATACCGATCGAATCAGAATCACTTTCTGAGTTGATTTAACAATGTCCGTCCGTCCGTCCGTCCGTCCGTCTGTGTGTCCATGTAAAGCTTGTAATCAAACTGCAGGTCGCAAATATGAATGTATTTTGATGAAATTTGGTACATAAGCTTTTATCGGCCATGGGATGAACGCTATTGAAATTGGTGAGAATCGGTCCATGTTCAGACCTAGCCCCCATACAAATTACCCATATGAAATCGACATAAATTGCCATAAGATCCAAATTGTCATATAGATCTTACTCAAATTGGGTTTGTATGCGTTCATTACATCCATTAATGAGTAGTCCAAAAATGATCCCTTTGACCCCATATAGAACTGATTCCCGATCTTCACTTAAATCTATTAAAAAACAAAAATATTGCACTGATTCTTCTCAAATTTTGTTTGTATATATTTTTGCAAAATACAAGAGACTTTACCAAACATGATCAGTATCGGTCCATTTTTGGACCAAGTCCCTATATAGATATAGTATCCGATATGAACTTTTTCATATCTGCAGCCAAAAAAAATAATAAAAATCCCGCTCAAATTTGGTTTTTGCTTATTTTCTATGTCCAGTTAGTTGGGCCTAAGAGATAGGGTCTATAAACGCATGGTATAGGGTATCGTATAGTCGGTCTAGACCGACTATAATTTTCTTACTTGTTTTCATTTTATTTCATTTCATCTATTAAGTCAATAGAATACAAAAGTTCCTTACAGACAATAGCTCAATTTAAAAATTCAGGGACCGTAAATAACAGTTATCCAGAAAATTTAAACTCAACAACTCTCCATGTTAGAGTCGACGGAGACCTATACTGTCATATACCAATAGATTCGTATTGAAGTGCTCTTTCAGAATCTATGGTGATCTTACAATGATCACAACTCCACCATTAAGAGTTATTTTGCAACGAAAAAATAAAACAGGATGAAACTTAAAAAGAGTTTTATTTTGCCGTCATAAAATAAAACTATTTTGAGGAGAGTTTGAACGCAAGTCGCTCAACACCAATTTAAGAGTAGATAATGTTCTTTCCACGCTTACCTGGGTTGCAGGAACACTACAGATTTGGCCAATTTATATAAATACGGATAAAATGTTTTTTGCCTCCCAAAACTCAAAAAGAGGTTTATCAATTAAAATTGTCGGAATTGTGACCCATATTCACGATTTTAACTTATTGCAAAAGTTAAATTAATAAACATTCAATAAAAAATACGTGTGACAGTCACTATACTTACCTTACTATACAAATCGATAATTATTTTGCAATTATTATTTTTTAGACTCACAAATGAGCAATTTAATAATACAAATCGAACAATAACAAATTAAAAACCCACATATTTTTTTATTTGGGTGTCAATTTTCATAAAATGAGTTTTATTTTCTAATGAAAAAAAAACTCCTCAAAGGAGTTTTATTTTATGACGGCAAAATAACACTCACTTTTTAATAGTTTCATTTGACATTTTATTTTTACGTTGAAAAATAACTGTTTTAGATGGCTTTATTTAAACTTATCTAAACTCACATAAATAAAATAACTTTAATAAAAAAACTTTTTTGATACACTTACAACCGTTACGGTCCCTGCAAAAATTAAATAATTATATCTTAAATTATAAATTTAATATCTCATTTATTTTATTGACATCATTCCAACCAAGCACAATTTTATGTGATGTTTATTGCATAATTAGTTTGATGGTACGATAAATTAAATAAAAAATGATTATGACGTTACATTCTAGGATGGACATAAAAAGATATCTGCGAAAGCAAGCCATCAGAATCATACCACAAGTAATTAAATCAAATATAAACAATAAACTCTCAAGACCAAGAATAAAGCCTTTAGCTTGATATGAGGGTAAGGGATCAACAAAATTAAATGATGAAAGAGCGTATTTCAGAAATACACATTGCACGTCGCATTCAAAAATAACTCAAAAATCAGTTACTATGTTAATAGTAGTTAAATTGTGACCACCCATACTAAAACAAGACGGTATCGGATTGCGAGACCTAGAAAAAGAAACGACGACATTTTGAAAGATTTAAATGCAAATTATTAAGCAAACACCAATCATGAAGATGGTTTAAATCAAGTTACATATATCAAAAAAAAGGAGATCTGACAGTATATTTTTAAATCGTCCCTTTGAAAAACCATTAGAGATATCTTTGGTTGATAGAAGGATAGTTCACATTGATTCACACATACAATTCATAGAATTTAAATATTTATTTATAAAAAATTTTAATAACAGAAAACTTATTAATATACGATGTATGCAGTTGTTTAATTGAAAATTGAAAAATTGAAAAATTGAAAAATTGAAAAATTGAAAAATTGAAAAATTGAAAATTGAAAATTGAAAAATTGAAAAATTGAATGAAAATATTTTCTACAAAAGGGAAAAATGAAAATCAATAAAAATGAAAACACTTAAATTAAAAAAAAATCATGTGAGTCCGATCACAGGGGAGATGTGTAAACTTCTGGTAATAAATAAAATGCAGAAAACAGCGACAAAAAGGTTATTTCATATAATAATTTTTTCACCAAACAATCATAAGTCATACCGATTTGTCTTAATGTTCACATCTTACGCGTAAGATGTGACTCTCACATGTACGCTGTTTTTGTGATTGTAGTGTGAAATAGAAATTTACCCCCTGCGCGTATAGATGTTTACACATCAAAAAATATTTAAATTTATAATAAAAATGTAGTATATAAATTTAAAGTATAAATAAGTAAATGGAAGGATAGATACACTACAATATCATTTATAAACAAATTAAACAAGAGTAGGCCCAAAACACTGCCTTGAGGAACATCTGAGATTTGAACATATGGGAACGATTCAAAACCCTCAACTAACATTGCAAATTCTATTAGATTGGAATGATCTTATCGACATAAGAAAGTTAGAATGCAATCCACTTGCAATCCAAGAATACTGCGAGATACCATATCAAAGGCTTTAGAAAAGTCAGTATAAACAATATCAACTTGACTACCGTGTTCTAATCCAGATATGCAATACTCACTGAAAACAGTTAAGTTGGTCATAGTAGACGTACCAGAAAATAATCCATGCTGATAAGGAGATATAATAGATTTTGAAAGGAAAATTAATTTTTTTTAAATCACATGTTACATATCGGCCTAACTTCATCTTTCCTACCATTTTTAAAAACTGCATTAATGGCCGTTGATTCCCACTTCCAAAGGAGAATTCCTTCTTTTAATGATAAATTAAAAAAATACTTAAGTGCAAACGCGATATAAAAAGCAAACTTTTTCAAAAATAGGAACATAAACATAAACATCCGAATCTAATTTAAAATTATTTTTTAACCGCATAATTCCATTATAAACATCATCCTCCGCGACTTCTAAGATACCAATGCATTTACAACATTACAACTAGATTTAGAAACAGAGCCACCATATTTTACGATAGTTGGAATATCTGAAACTTGCTTTTTAGATTTAACATAAGACCAAAAAGATTTAGGATTAGGTAATAACTGAACTACCAGATTTAATGAAATACTTATGAAACTTGTTTCGGAGATTTTTAAGCTTTTTTAGATCCCTAGTATACCACTGAAGCTTATATGGCTTTGATTTTTTTAAGAGGGACATTTGTATTATAAATATCCAAAACAGTATTTAAAAGTATATCATAACATGATGTTACTTGATCCAAAAAATCATAATCCAGTCAACGCCATTAATTACAATGGTTAAAATTGAAGTTAACAGAATTTAAACAGAGAATTTTTAAAAAACTTGTAAGAATCAATTTCAATAATTAAGTAAATTAGATAGAGAAATTGGCAATACACTCTCATACAGTGAAAACTTACAGTCATGTGGAACAAAGATTAAATCCAAAAAACGATTTGATTTATTACAAATATGATTATTTTGATCCAAATTCAAACTCATTATACTATCTATCTTTAACTTTATTAACATTACTAGATAACAATTCATAACTATTACCAATTTGTGACCACAAAACATTTTTAAGTTTAAAATCACCCAAAACACAGATACGAGAGCCAAATTCGCATCTATTTTTTTTGTTGGTACTTAACTCAAAACTCTTTTGCACTGGAGCCAATTTTCAGTTTGGGCATCCTCTTTTTCTTCACAATTCATTATAAAGTAAAAGATTTATTTATTTTATTATTTAATATTTAATTATTACTTATTATTAAAAAAAATCTAAAATAATTTATTAGCAGTTATAAAAAATAAAAATAATAATAAAGATAATAAAAAAAAAAAAAAAACAATAGTGTTAAATTCGACTGGCCCGAATATTTGATACCCTCCACCAGCATCTCAAACTCAATATTACAACCAATATTGGGTACGGCTACCACTTTAAAACTGTTCTCGGTATTGAAACTTTAATTTCGAATACCAATTTAATTTAAAGATAATTGCTTTTCTTGTTGGCCAGTTTCTATTATAATTCCTTGTTATTAAAAACAATGCTCGTGTCTTCTATAGAAAGAATTCGTCACTATTTGAAAAATGGTATTATATTTCTTTTACTAGAGTAGAAAACGCTAATGAAATTTATTATAACGCAGCCAGCACCATAACACCCAAAGTTTGATCCCTATAAGAAAGTTTTGGGATAATTCATGATAATTAAAAAAAAATCAACTGATCATTGGCTAAAAATTTCCAGATATTAATAATAATAAAAAAAGCTAATTATAAAATATTTTTATCTGAATTAGCTAGTAATTTTGAATTTCTAATTTCAAATTTTTAATTTTTATTTTTTATTTTTTATTTTTTATTTTTTAATTTTTAATTTGTAATTTTTAATTTTTAATTTTTAATTTTTAATTTTTAATTTTTAATTTTTAATTTTTAATTTTTAATTTTTAATTTTTAATTTTTAATTTTTAATTTTTAATTTTTAATTTTTAATTTTTAATTTTTAATTTTTAATTTTTAATTTTTAATTTTTAATTTTTAATTTTTAATTTTTAATTTTTAATTTTTAATTTTTAATTTTTAATTTTTAATTTTTAATTTTTAATTTTTAATTTTTAATTTTTAATTTTTAATTTTTAATTTTTAATTTTTAATTTTTAATTTTTAATTTTTAATTTTTAATTTTTAATTTTTAATTTTTAATTTTTAATTTTTAATTTTTAATTTTTAATTTTTAATTTTTAATTTTTAATTTTTAGTTTTTAATTTTTAATTTTTAATTTTTATTTTTTAATTTTTAATTTTTAATTTTTAATTTTTAATTTTTAATTTTTAACTTTTAATTTTTAATTTTTAATTTTTAATTTTTAATTTTTAATTTTTAATTTTTATTTTTTAATTTTTATTTTTTATTTTTTATTTTTTATTTTTTAATTTTTAATTTGTAATTTTTAATTTTTAATTTTTAATTTTTAATTTTTAATTTTTAATTTTCAATTTTTAATTTTTAATTTTTAATTTTTAATTTTTAATTTTTTTAATTTTTTAATTTTTAATTTTTAATTTTTAATTTTTAATTTTTAATTTTTAATTTTTAATTTTTAATTTTTAATTTTTAATTTTTAATTTTTAATTTTTAATTTTTAATTTTTAATTTTTAATTTTTAATTTTTAATTTTTAGTTTTTAGTTTTTAATTTTTAATTTTTAATTTTTAATTTTTAATTTTTAATTTTTAATTTTTAATTTTTAATTTTTAATTTTTAATTTTTAATTTTTAATTTTTAATTTTTAATTTTTAATTTTTAATTTTTAATTTTTAATTTTTAATTTTTAATTTTTAATTTTTAATTTTTAATTTTTAATTTTTAATTTTTAATTTTTAATTTTTAATTTTTAATTTTTAATTTTTAATTTTTAATTTTTAATTTTTAATTTTTAATTTTTAATTTTTAATTTTTAATTTTTAATTTTTAATTTTTAATTTTTAATTTTTAATTTTTAATTTTTAATTTTTAATTTTTAATTTTTAATTTTTAATTTTTAATTTTTAATTTTTAATTTTTAATTTTTAATTTTTAATTTTTAATTTTTAATTTTTAATTTTTAATTTTTAATTTTTAATTTTTAATTTTTAATTTTTAATTTTTAATTTTTAATTTTTAATTTTTAATTTTTAATTTTTAATTTTTAATTTTTAATTTTTAATTTTTAATTTTTAATTTTTAATTTTTAATTTTTAATTTTTAGTTTTTAATTTTTAATTTTTAATTTTTAATTTTTATTTTTTAATTTTTAATTTTTAATTTTTAATTTTTAATTTTTAATTTTTAATTTTTAATTTTTAATTTTTATTTTTTAATTTTTATTTTTTATTTTTTATTTTTTAATTTTTAATTTGTAATTTTTAATTTTTAATTTTTAATTTTTAATTTTTAATTTTTAATTTTTAATTTTTAATTTTTAATTTTTAATTTTTAATTTTTAATTTTTAATTTTTAATTTTTAATTTTTAATTTTTAATTTTTAATTTTTAATTTTTAATTTTCAATTTTCAATTTTTAATTTTTAATTTTTAATTTTTAATTTTTAATTTTTAATTTTTAATTTTTAATTTTTAATTTTTAATTTTTAATTTTTAATTTTTAATTTTTAATTTTTAATTTTTAATTTTTAATTTTTAATTTTTAATTTTTAATTTTTAATTTTTAATTTTTAATTTTTAATTTTTAATTTTTAATTTTTAGTTTTTAGTTTTTAATTTTTAATTTTTAATTTTTAATTTTTAATTTTTAATTTTTAATTTTTAATTTTTAATTTTTAATTTTTAATTTTTAATTTTTAATTTTTAATTTTTAATTTTTAATTTTTAATTTTTAATTTTTAATTTTTAATTTTTAATTTTTAATTTTTAATTTTTAATTTTTAATTTTTAATTTTTAATTTTTAATTTTTAATTTTTAATTTTTAATTTTTAATATTTAATTTTTAATTTTTAATTTTTAATTTTTAATTTTTGATTTTTAATTTTTAATTTTTAATTTTAAATTTTTAATTTTTAATTTTTAGTTTTTCGTTTTTAATTTTTAATTTTTAATTTTTAATTTTTAATTTTTAATTTTGAATTTTTAATTTTGAATTTTTAATTTTTAATGTTTAATGTTTAATTTTCAATTTTTAATTTTTAATTTTAAATTTTTAATTTTTAGTTTTTAATTTTTAATTATTCAGTTTTCATTTTAAATTTAAAATTTTTCATTTTTCATTTTCCATTTTCCATTTTTAATTTTTCATTTTCCATTTTGCATTTTCCATTTTTCATTTTTCAATTTTCAATTTTCAATTTTTAATTTTCAATTTTCAATTTTCAATTTTCAATTTTCAATTTTCAATTTTCATTCTCCATTTTCCATATTTCATTTTGAATTTTTAATTTTTAATTTTTCATTTTCCATTTTAATTTTTTAATTTTTCATTTTTCATTTTCCATTTTTAATTTTTCATTTTCCATTTTCCATTTTACATTTTACCTTTTACATTTTACATTTTACATTTTACATTTTACATTTTACATTTTACATTTTACATTTTACATTTTACATTTTACATTTTACATTTTACATTTTACATTTTACATTTTACATTTTACATTTTACATTTTACATTTTACATTTTACATTTTACATTTTACATTTTACATTTTACATTTTACATTTTACATTTTACATTTTACATTTTACATTTTACATTTTACATTTTACATTTTACATTTTACATTTTACATTTTACATTTTACTTTTTACATTTTACATTTTACATTTTACATTTTACATTTTACATTTTACATTTTACATTTTACATTTTACATTTTACATTTTACATTTTACATTTTACATTTTACATTTTACATTTTACATTTTACATTTTACATTTTACATTTTACATTTTACATTTTACATTTTCCATTTTATATTTTACATTTTACATTTTACATTTTATATTTTACATTTTACATTTTATATTTTATATTTTACATTTTACATTTTACATTTTACATTTTATATTTTATATTTTACATTTTACATTTTTACATTTTTACATTTTACATTTTACATTTTACATTTTACATTTTACATTTTACATTTTACATTTTACATTTTACATTTTACATTTTACATTTTACATTTTACATTTTACATTTTACATTTTACATTTTACATTTTACATTTTACATTTTACATTTTACATTTTACATTTTACATTTTACATTTTACATTTTACATTTTACATTGTACATTTTACATTTTACATTTTACATTTTTCATATTTCATTTTCCATTTTTCATTTATTAATTTTTTATTTTCCATTTTCCATTTTTCATTTATTAATTTTTTCATTTTCCATTTTTAATTGTTTTTATTTGATTTTGATTCTTTATACATTTACAAATGAGTGTGGTATGGACAAAATTCCATAAGCTATTCTTGAAACACCAGGAAACATATATTCATTTAATTCGTTACTAATTTTTGTCACAGTTGACCAGAAACTTATTAAAGGTTTTAGTTATTCCATATCAGCCAATACTCTATATTGGGTATTAATGCTTTTAAAATTTGGTTTCTCATTTGGAAACATTTTAATTAAAAGTGGCACAGTGATGTTGGTTTTGCCAGATAAATCATTTTTGGGCGAAAAACTTACTAAATCAACTTAACATTTTGTTGTTAAAGTTGACTTTTGTACTCAGAACTTCACAAAATTTAATATAACGACACTGGGTTTAATTTGATTTGTATTTATATATAAATCAACTTCTATACCACAAAGAAATGTCATCCAATGGAATGTGGCATTCATTAATTTTTAGGCAAAAATATATGCATACGTGCATCCTCTGACTGTATTTCCAAGTTGACTGCATTGTCTATTTTTAAAACATATTGAAGGAACAAAAAGGTAATTCCAAAAAATGGATTCATAAATCCCAATTTTAAAAATTGGATCAATTTCAAAATCATTTAATATAAAATTGTACTTTAAAGCAGTGGTGGCCATCGAGAGAATTGAGTTAGTAATAGTGTTGATGAGCATGTGTTAGTTGTACTACACTGATCGAAATGCATGGGCGTAACACAATGCCGATATTGGTTATGGTTTGTGTAGATTTTGTATGCATGTTTATATGAATGACTAAAAGGGAAAATAGTTGAGTTCATTATCGAAAGGCATATTCATTGGCCTTCATTCTTCCGTGGCCTTCATTCTTCCACATTCAGAGCTATTACCGTTTAAAATGTAATTATATTTTATTTTTAAATTTTCTTTTAGTTTTCACAGTAATTTTTTCTTTCGTTTTTGACAACTAAAAGTTCAGGGTGACAGCTTCTATAATGCCGCTTAAGATTAAATGCCTTTTTTTATTTTTAATACATTGTTACACACCAGGCACTCCGCTTCATTTAGCGCGTTTAAACAAAAGAAGAAACTACTTCCCCATTTTTCATCCTACATTATAGCTTTATTTTTACTTAAAATCTATTTATCAAATAAAAGCTTTTATAAAATAAAAAAAATTGTGTGTTGCTGTAAATATTCTCAGTGTACCTATTTAAAAAAAATATATATGAATTTCAAAAGGCAATGCGACATAGACCCGCTTTGTTCAAAAGCTTTCATAAGACTGAATGAAATTGTTGTTTACTTTTACTCTTTGGTGAGTATTTTTGTTTTCGTTCGGCTGTATACATATAAGAAGCCGAGCACCAGCGTGCTTGGTATGGCCTTCACTGCTTTAAAGGTTCCCATCGCTCAAGAATTCTATTTACTGCTTCTTGCATGGAAAGCCGCCTTGTCGTAAAATATCTAAAAATGATAGGTGTTTCTGTTCCGAAGTACTCCTGGAATTTTATAAAGTCCTCCCTTCTGCTTACACTGTTACAGAGGTGATAATTTACATCCTTCATAAATATGTCAATGTCCTCTGGAATTCAGAAGATATTAAATTTAAAATATGACATATACAGCCGTTATTGAATATATGAGGGACTTTATTTTTAAATTTTCTTTGGACTCCATTAGAGACTTCCGTCAATCGTATTGCTGATAATATTATTCAATGGTATATTGAAATCTTCTAAAACCTTGGCGGTGGCTTCGAAAATACCATTTGCCGAGCTGTCTTCTATTTGCACCAAACTTAAAAAACGGTCACGGCATTGCCCATTAAAAATTCGAATCACTATGGCCAGGTTTTTATATACACTGATATCTGCACTTTCATCAATCTCTAATGAATAACAGTTATGCAATTTGTTACAATTTGCTGTAATAGTGCGTTTACATCTAAGCAAAATCTAGTATATACGAGATTTCGAGCACAATCTAGCTCATCTTTACTAGATTTCCCATACAAAATAAAATCTAGCTCGTTACTAGATTTTAGCAAAATCTCACTAAATGTTGTGAAACTTGGACACTACCAAATGATACTACTGTGTATTTTTATTATTGAAGTACAACGCAGTGACTGAAAACTTGACATTTAACAACAAAAACAAAAGCAAACAAGTTGAATTGAAAGGAAATAAAATATTAATTATTAATAAAAGTGATAAAAAAAAGATTTAGTAATTGAAAAATTATAACTTTTTATTCTTATATGTACTCATTCCAATCTGCTTTATAATGATTGTGGAAAATGCATTTGTTTTTGTTGGTCAAACAATACATTTAACAAATGCTGATGTTTTTTCGCAAAGTTTCTGTTTCAGCTTGTGCTTTTTTCATTCTTGATGCATAATGTAATAATAAAAAATGTTCCTTTTAAGAATTTTCCATATTTCTTTTTTTAAAATTTTTTGTTTATATGTTTTATTTTAATCAGCTGTTTATTGTTATGGAAACAAAATCTCACAAAATGTTAAAAAAGTTAGATGTAAACGGTATAGATTTTGAAATAGATTTGAACTAAAATCTACTATATTTTCCTCAGATGTAAACGCACTATAACTTATTTCTATTTATATTAATTTTTTTTCTTGTGGTTTCGCTGGAATGATGACGATTTAAATGTATCAAACCACCAGTTATAGGAATATTGCACACACTATAAATTTTAAATTTTCCACCCTTTAGCCATGGAATGCTCTTAGTCTATTCATTCCTGAAAGGAACAATAAACGGCTTGTTTTGTTTACTTGTGCTACAAATTTTTTAGTTCGGATGTTTACTTGTCATTAAAATTCTTAAATAAAACCTACCTCATCGTACTTAAAAACAAGATTTATTTTAAAAACTTCAATCACTTATTTTTAAACTTCAATCGCAAACTAATAATAAATTAATAAATAAAAAACGAAAAAGGAACACGTATAAAGAGAAAAAAGTAAGAGAAATGTTAAACAAAAACATGGAAATTTAGAAATATGTAAATATCAATTAAAAAAGCAACAATATGTGTAATGCCTGGTTTTCATTATGTCATTTTCAATGGAAATTATTGTCAGTTGTATGAAAACGGGTTTTAATGTCTTGTCATTTACAACCCCTGGCAAAATTTGACATCTGAAATAAAATTGCCA